>JANJGN010000021.1:59824347-60454033 GCA_026770705.1 Isurus oxyrinchus | reverse complement strand
CCACACACACACACTTTCCATCTCCCACCCACACTCTCTCTCCCCCTCCCACTTGCACTCACTCACCCTCTCCCACCTGCACTCTCTCTCCCTCTCCCACCTGCACTCGCTCTCCCTCTCCCACTCGCAGTCACTCTACTTCCCCACCCGCACTCATTCTCTCTCTCCCACCCGCAATCTCTCACCTCTCCAACATTCACTCACTCTCCATCTCCCACACACACTCACTCTCCATCTCCCACCCACAGTCACTCTTCATTTTCCACCCACACTCACTCTCCCCTCTCCCACCCACACTCACTCTCAATCTCCCACACACACTCAATCTCCCTCTCCACCTGCACTCACTCTCCCTCTCCCACACTCACTCACTCGCCTTCCCCATCCGTACTCACTCTCCCTCTTCCACCTCTCTCTCTCTCCCTCTCTCACCCGCAATCACTGTCTCTCTCCCACAAGCACACAGTCGCGTTCTCCCACCGCAACCACTCTCACTCTCCCCCCCAAACTCACTCTCCTTCTCTGAGCTGCTCTCACTCACTCTCTCCCACACTCACTGACTCTCCCTTTACTACACTCTTTAAATCTCCCTCTGCAACCCTCACTCAGTCTCCCTCTTTCACCCGCACTCACTCTCCCTCTCCCACCTACACTCACTCTCCCTCTCCCACCCGCACATGCTCTCCTTCTCCCACCCGCACTCACTCTCCCTCTCCCACCCGCACTCCCTCTCCCTCTCCCACAATCACTCACTCTTCCTCTCCAACCCACAATCACTCTCCCTCTCCCACCTGCTCTCTCTCCCTCTACCACCCACTCTCACTCTCCCTTTCCCATCTACACTCACTCTCCTTCCCCACCCGCACTCACCTCTCACTCTCCCACCCGCACTCATTCTCCCTCTCCCACATGCACTCACTCTCCCTCTCCCACGTTCACTGTCCTACTCCAACCCGCACTAACTCTCCCTCTCCCACAATCACTCTCTCTCTCCCACACTCACTCAATCTTCCTCTCCTACACTCACTCAATCTCCCTCTCGCACCCACACTCACTCTCCCCCTCCCCACCCGCATTTACTCTCCCTCTTCCACCCACACTCACTCTCCCTCTCTCACCTGCTCTCTCTCTCTCCCACCCGCACTCACTCTCCCTCTCCCACCCGTACTAACTCTCCCTCTCCCATCCGCGCTCATTCCCCCTCTCCCACCTGCATGCACTCTCCCACTCCCACACACACACTCTGTCTCCCTCTCCCACCACACTCACTCTCCCTCTCCCACCTGCTCTCAATCATTCTACCACCCACTCTCACTCTCTTTCTCCTCACCCGCATTCAATGTACATCTCCCACCGGCACTCAGTCTCGCTTTCCCACCTGCACTCACTCTCTCTCGCTCTCCCAAAGGCTCTCACTCTTTCTCCCACCTGCACTCACTCTCTCTCCACCCCGCACTCACTCTCCCCCTCCACACTCACTCACTCTCCATCACCCACCCACACTTACTCTCCCTCTCCCACCCACTCTCACTCTCAATATCCCACACGCCCTCTCTCTCCCTCAACCACCCACAATCACTCTCCCTCTCCCACGCGCACTCTCCCACCCTTACCCAACTGCATTCACTCTCCATCTCCCACCCGCACTCACTTTCCAACACCAACCCACACTCTCTCTACCTCTCCCACCCGCACTCACTCACCCTCATCCACCCGCACTCTTTCTCCCAATGCCAGCCGCACTCGCTCTCCCTCTCACGCATGTAATCACTCTCCCTCCCTGACCTGCACTCATTCTCCCTCTCCCACACACACTCACTCTCCCTCTCCCACATTCACTCTCCCTCTCCAGCCCGCATTAACTCTCTGTCTCCTTCACTCTCTCACTCCCTCACTCACTCACTCTTCCTCTCTAAACTCACTCAATCTCCCTCTCCCACCTGCACTCACTCTCCCTCTCCCACCTGCACACACTTTCCATCTCCCACCCACACTCTCTCTCCCTCTCCCACCTGAATGCTCTCACCCTCTACCACCTGCACTCTCTCCCTCTCCCACCCGGTCTCTTTCTCCCTCTCCCATCCGCACTCGCTGTCCCTCTCCCACCTGCAGTCTCTCCCTCTCCCACCCGCACTCTCTCCCTCTCCCACCTGCGCTCGCTCTCCCTCTCCCACCCGCAGTCATTTTCCCTCCCTCGCACCTGCACTCATTCTCCCGCCCCCTCCCACACTCACTCTCCCTCTCCCACGTTCATTCTCCCTCCCCCAACCGCACTCGCTCTCCCTTACCCACCCGCAGTCACTCTTCCTCCCCCACCCGCATTCCTTCTCCCGCCGCCACTCGAACTCACTCTCCCTCTCCCACGTTCACGCTCCCGCTCCCACCCGCACTCACTCTCCCTCTCCTACACTCACTCAATATTCATCTCCCACACACGCTCACTCTACCTCTCCCACCTGCACTCGCACTACCTCCCCCACCCACACTCACTCTCCCTCTCCCACGTGCTCTCTCTCCCTCTCCCACCCGCACTCATACTCCCTTTCCCACATGCACTCACTTTCCAACTCCAACCCAGACACTATCTCCCTTTCCCACCTGAACTCAATCACCCTCTCCCACCCACACTCTTTCTCCCTCTCCCACCTGCAATTGCTCTCCCTCTGACACGTTCCATCAATCTCCCTCCCCCACCCACACTCACTCTCCCTCTCCCAAATTCACTGTACCATTCCAACCCACACTCACTCTCCCTCCCCCACACTCACTCTTTCTCTCCCACACTCACTCACTCTACCTCTCCTACACTCACTCGATCTCCCTCTCCCACCCGCACTCACTCTCCCTCTCCCACCCATACTCAATCTCCCTCTCCCAACAGCTCTCTCTCCCTCTCCCACCCACACTCACTCTCCCTCTCCCACCCGCACTCGCTCTCCCTCTCACACGTGAAATCACTCTCCCTCCCCCACCCGCACTCATTCTCCCTCTCCCTCATGCACTCACTCTCCGTCTCGATCATTTACTCTCCCTCTCCAACCCTCACTTACTCTCCCTCTCCCACAGTCACTCACTCTTCCTCTAATACACTCACTCAATCCCCTTCTCCCACCTGCATGCACTCTCCCTCTCCCACACTCACTCACTCTCCCTCTCCCACCTGCTCTCTCTCCCTCTCCCACATGAACTCATTCTCCATTTCCCACATGCACACACTCTCCCTCTCCCACCCGCACTCACTTTCCAACTCGCACCCACCCTCTCTCTCCCTCTCCCACCCGCACTCACTCCCCCTCTGCCACCCACACGCACTCTCTCTCTCTCCCACACTCACTCACTCTCCCTCTCCCACACTCACTCAGTCTCCCTCTCCCACACGCACACACTCGCCCTCACCCACCCGCACTCACTCGTCATCTCCCACCCGCACTCACTTTCCAACTCGCACCCACCCTCTCTCTCCCTCTCCCACCCGCACTCACTCCCCCTCTGCCACCCACACGCACTCTCTCTCTCTCCCACACTCACTCACTCTCCCTCTCCCACACTCACTCAGTCTCCCTCTCCCACCCACACTCACTCTCCCTCTCCCACCTGCACTCACTCACCCTCTCCCACATGCACAGTTCCTCCATCTCCCACATGCACTCGCTCTCCCTCTCACACGTGCAAACACTCTCCCTCCCTCACCCACTCTCATCCTTTCTCTCCCACAGTCACTCACTCTTCCTCTCCTACACTCACTCAATCCCCCTCTCCCACACTAACTCACTCTCCCTCTCCCAACTGCTCTCTCTCCTTCTCCCACCTGCAGTCACTTTCCATCTCCCACCGGAATTCTTTCTCTCTCTCCCACCCACAAACGCTCTCCCTCTCACACGTGCAATCACTCTCCCTCCCCCACCCACAGTCATCCATTCTCTCCCAAACGCACTCACTCTCCCTCTCCCACAGTCACTCTCCCTCTCGAACCCTCACTGACTCTCTCTCTCCCACAGTCACTCACTCTTCCTCTCCTACAGTCACTCAATCCCCCTCTCCCTCCCAGACTCTCTCTCCCTCTCCCACTCACATGCACTCTCCCTCTCCCACACTCACTCACTCTCCCTCTCCCAACTGCTCTCTCGCCCTCTCCCACATGCACTCACTCTCCCTCTCCCACAATCACTCACTCTCCCACTCCCACCCACACTCTGTCTCCCTCTCCCACCCACACTCACTCTCCCTCGCCCACCCGCTCTCACACACTCTACCACCCACACTCACTCTCTCTCTCCAACCCGCATTCAATCTACATCACCCACCCGCACTCACTCTCCCCCTCCCACACTCAGTCACTCTCCATCTCTCAACCACACTCACTCTCCCTCTCCCACAAGCACTCACTCTCATTCTCCCACACACACTCACTCTCCCTCAACCACTGGCAATCACTCACCCTCTCCTCCGCGGAGTAACCCTCCCTCTCCCAATTGCACTCACACTCCCCCTCTCACCTGCACTCACTGTCCCTCTCCAACCCGCACACCTTCTCCTACTCCCACCCAAACTCACTCTCACTCTCCCACATGCACGCATTCTCCCTCTCAAACGTGCACTCACTCTCCCTGTCCCGCACTCACTCGCTCGCACCCACACTCACTCAATCTTCCTCTCCAACACTCACTCAATCTCCCTCTCCCACCCACACTCACTCTCCCGCTCTCACCCGCACTCACTCTCCCTCTCCCACCCACACTCACTCTCCCACTCCCAGATGCTCTCTCTCCCGCTCCCACCCGCAATCACTCACCCTCTCCCACATGCACACTTTCTGCCTCTCCCACCCGCACTCACTCTACCTCTCCCACCCGCACTCAGTTTCCTTCTCACACCCACACTCTCTCTCTCTCCCACCTGAACTGTCTCACCCGCTCCCACCCGCGCTCTTTCTCCCTCTCCCACACGCACTCGATCTCCCTCTCCCTCCTGCACTCACTCACCCTCTCCCACCCACACTCTTTCTCCCTCTCCCACCCGCAATCGCACTCCCTCTCACACGTGCAATCACTCTCCCTCCCATGCACGCATTCATTCTCCCTCTCTCACACGCACTCACTATCCCTCTCCCACGTTCACTCTCCCTCTCCAACCCGCACTTACTCTCCCTGTCCCACACTCACTCTCTCGCTCCCACACTCACTCAATCTTCCTCTCCTACACTCACTCAATCTCCCTCTCCCACCCACACTCACTCTCCCTCTCCCACCCGCACTCACTCTCCCTCTCCCACCCACACTCAATCTCCCTCTCCCAGCTGCTCTCTCTCCCTCTCCCACCCGCACTCACCCTCCCGCTCCTTCCCGCACTCACTATCCATCTCCCACCCACTCTCAATCTCCCTCTCCCAGCTGCTCTCTCTACCTCTCCCACCCTCACTCACTCTCCCTCTCCCACACGCACACACTCTCCCTCTCCCACCCGCACTCACTATCCATCTCCCACCCACACTCTCTCTCGCTCTCCCACATGAACTCTCTCACCCTCTCCCACTCGCACTCTTTCTCACTCTCCCAACCGCACTCACTCTCCCTCTCCCACCTGCACTCGCTCTTCCTCTCCCACACGCAGTCACTCTCCCTCCCACACCCGCACTCACTTTCCAACTCCCACCCACACTCTCTCTTCCTCTCCCACCTGCACTCACTCACCCTCTCCCACCCGCAATCTTTCTCCCTCTACCACCTGCGCGCTCTCCCTCTCACATGTGCAATCACTCTCCCTCACCCACCCGCACTCATTCTCCCACTCCCACATGCACTTACTCTCCCTCTCCAATGTTCATTCTACCTCTCCAACCGGCACTCACTCTCCCTCTCCCAGACTCACTCTCTCTCTCCCACACTCACTCACACTTCCTCTTCTACACTCACTCAATCACACTCTCCCACTCACACACACTCTCCTCCTCTCACCCGCATTCACTGTCCCTCTCCAACCCGCACACCCTCTCCTACTCCCACCCGCACTCACTCTCACTCTCCCACACACACACAATCTCCCTCTCCCACCCGCACTCACTTCCCAACTCCCACCCACACTCTCTCACCCTCTCCCACCTGCACTCACTCGCCCTCTGCCACCCGCACTCTTTCTCCCTCTCCCACCCACACTAGCTCTCCCTCTCACACGTGCAATCACTCTCCCTCCCCCACCCGCACTCATTCTCCCTCTCCCACACACAGCCACTCTCCCTCTCCCACGTTCACTCTTCCTCTCATACCTGCACTCACTCTCCCTGTCCCACACTCACTCTCTCACACCCACACTCACTCTATCTTCCTCTCCTACACACACTCAATCGCCCTCTCCCACCCACACTCACTCTCCCTCTCTCACCTGCACTCACTCTCCCTCTCCCACCCACACTCAATCTCCCACTCCCACATGCTCTCTCTCCCACTCCCACCCGCACTCACTCGCCCTCTCCCACATGCACACATTCTGCCTCTCCCACATGCACTCACTCTCCCTCTCACACCCACGCTCACTTTCCATCTCACACCCACACTCTCTCTCTCTCTCCCACCTGAACTGTCTCAACCGCTCCCAGCCGCGCTCTTTCTCCCTCTCCCACCCACACTCGATCTCCCTCTCCCACCTGCACTCACTCAGCCTCTCCCATCCACACTCTTTCTCCCTCTCCCACCCGCAATCACACTCCCTCTCACACGTGCAATCACTCTCCCTCCCACACCCGCACTCATTTTCCCCCTCTCACACGCACTCACTCTCCCTCTCCCACGTTCAATCTCACTCTCCAACCCACACTTACTCTCCCTGACCCACTCTCACTCTCTCGCTGCCACACTCACTCAATCTTCCTCTCCTACACTCACTCAATCTCCCTCTCCCTCCCACACTCACTCTCCCTCTCCCACCCGTACTCACACTCCCTCTCCTACCCACACTCAATCTCCAGCTGCTCTCTCTACCTTTCACACTCGCACTCACTTGCCCTCTCCCACATGCACACACTCTCCCTCTCCCACCCGCACTCACTATCCATCTCCCACCCACACTCTCTCTCCCTCTCCCACATGAACTCTCTCACCCCCTCCCACTCGCACTCTTTCTCACTCTCCCAACCGCACTCACTCTCCCTCTCCCACCTGCACTCGCTCTTCCTCTGCCACCCTCACTCTTTCTTCGTCTCCCACACGCACTTGCTCTCCCTCTCCCACATGCAGTCACTCTCCCTCCCACACCCGCACTCACTTTCCAACTCCCACCCACACTCTCTCTTCCTCTCCCACCTGCACTCACTCACCCTCTCCCACCTGCACTCTTTCTCCCTCCACAACCTGCAAGCTCTGCCTCTCACATGTGCAATCATTCTCCCTCACCCACCCGCACTCATTCTCCCACTCCCACATGCACTCACTCTCTCTCTCCCACGTTCATCTCCCTCTCCAACCGTCACTCAATCTCCCTCTCCCAGTCGCACTCACTCTCCCTCTCCCACCCGCACTCACTTTCCAACTTCCACCCACACTCTATCTCCCTCTCCGACCTGCACTCACTCGCCCTCTGCCACCCAATCTCTTTCTCCCTCTCCCACCCGCACTAGCTCTCCCTCTCACACGTGCAATCACTTTCCCACCCCCACCCGCACTCATTCTCCCTCTCCCACAGGCAGCCACTCTCCCTCTCCCACATTCACTCTCCCTCTCAAACCTGCACTCACTCTCCCTGTCCCACACTCACTCTCTCACACCCACACTCACTCAATCTTCCTCTCCTACACTCACTCAATCTCCCTCACCCACCCACACTCACTCTCCCTCTCCCACCCACACTCACTCGCAAGCTCCCGCACATACTCACTCTCCCTCAACCACCCGCAATCACTGTCCCTCTCCCACTCGCACTCACCTTCCCTCTCCCAACCACACTCACTCTCCTACTCTCACCTGCACTCATTGTTCCTCTCCCAACCGCACACCATCTCCCTCTCCCACATGCACTCACACACCCTCTCCCACCCACACTCACTCTCCTTCTCCCACCCGCACTCACTTTCCAACTCCCACCCACACTCTTTCTCTCTCTCCCACTTGCACTCACTTTCCCTCTCCCACCCGCACTCTTTCTCCCTCTCCCACCCGCACTCGCTCTCCCTCTCACACGTGCAATCACTCTCCCTCCCCCACCCGCATTCATTCTCTCTCTCCCACATGCACTCACGCTCTCTTTCCCACATTCACGCTCCCTCTCCCACGTTCACACTCTATCTCCAACCCGCACTTAATCTCCCTGTCACACATTCACACTCTTGCTCCCACACTCACTCAATCTTCCTCTCCTACACTCAGTCAACCGCCCTCTCCCACCCGCATTCACTCTCCCTCTCCCACCTGCTCTCTCTCCCTCTCCCACCAGCATTCATTCGCCCTCTCCCACACGCACACACTCTCGCTCTCCCACCCGCACTCAGTTTCCATCTCCCACCCACAATCTCTCTTCCTCTCCAACCTGAACTCTCTCACCTTCTCTCTCCCGCACTCTTTCTCCCTCTCCCACCCGCACTCGCTCTCCCTCTCCCACACGCACAGCCACTCTCGCTCCTACACCTGCAGTCACTCTCCCGTCCCCTCCCGCACTCACTCACCCTCTTCCACCCGCACTCACTCTCCCTCTCCCACGTTCACTATCACTCTCCCACCCGCACTCACTCTCCATCTCCCACACTCACTCACTCTCCCTCTCCTACACACACTCAATATTCATCTCCCACACACACTCACTCTACCTCTCCCACCTGCACATGCTCTACATCCCCCACCCACACTCACTCTCCCTCTCCCACCTGTTCTCTCTCCATCTCCCACCCACACTCATATGCCCTTTCCCACAGGCGCTCACCTTCCAACTCCCACCCACACACTCTCTCCCTCTCCCACCTGCACTCACTCACCCTCTCTCACCCGCACTCTTTCTCCATCTCCCACCCACAAACGCTCTCCCTGTCACACGTGCAATCAATCTCCCTCCCCCACCCGCACTCATTCTCCCCCTCCCACACGAATCACTCTCCCTCTCCCACATTCACTCTACAACTCCCACCCACACTCACTCTCCCTCTCCCACCCGCACTCACTCTCCCTCTCCCACCCACACTCACTCTCCCTCTCCCACCCGCACTCACTCTCCCTCTCCCACCCACACTCACTCTCCCTCTCCCACCCACACTCACTCTCCCTCTCCCACCTGCTCTCTCTCCCTCTCCTACTCGCACTCATCTCCCTCTCCCAGCCACACTCACTCTACCTCTCCCAGACTCACTCACTCTCCCTCTCCCACCCACACTCACTCTCCATCTCCCATCTGCTCTCTCTACCTCTCCCACCCGCAATCACTCTCCCGCTCCCCCACGCACACACTCCCCCACTCCCAACCGCACTCACTCTCCCTCTCCCAAATGCACTCACTTTCCAACTCGCACCCACACTCAATCTCCCTCTCCCATCTGCTCTCTCTACCTCTCCCACCCGCAATCACTCTTCCTCTTCCACACTCACTCACTCACCCTCTCCCACCGGCACTCTTTCTCCCTCTTCCACCCGCACTCGCTCTCCCTCCCCCACCTGCACTCATTCTCCCTCTCCCACATGCACTCACTCTCCCTCTCCCATGCTAACTCTCCCTCTCCAACCCGCAATTACTCTCCCTCTCCCACACTCATTCACTCTTCCTCTCCTACACTCACTCAATCTCCCCCTCCCACACGCACTCACTCACCCTCTCCCAACCGAACTTACTCTCTCCCACTCTCCCAACTGCTCTCACTCTTTCTCCCACATGCACTCACTCTCCCTCTCCCACACTCACACACTCTCCATCTCCCACACACACTCACTCTACCTCTCCCAGCCGCACTGACTCTCAATCTACCACCTGAACTCTCTCACGCTCTCCCACCCGCACTCTTTCTCCCTCTCCCACCCGCACTCGCTCTCCCTGTCGCACATTCACTCTCTCACTCCCACACTCACTCAATCTTCCTCTCCTACACTCAGTCAACCTCCCTCACCCACCCGCACTCACTCTCCCTCTCCCTCACGCACACACTCTCCCTCTCCCAAACGCACTCACTTTCCATCTCCCACCCACAATCTCACTCCCTCTCCCACCTGAACTCTCTCACGCACTCCCACCCGCACTCTTTCTCCCTCTCCCACCCGCACTCGCTCTCCCTCTCCCACCTGCAGTCACTCACCCTCTCCCACCCGCACTCTTTCTCCCGCTCCAACCTGCAAACGCTCTCCCTCTCACACGTGCAATCAATCTCCCTCCCCCACCCACATTCTCCCCATCCCACACGCAATCACTCTCCCTCTCCCACATTTACTCTACCACTCCAACCTGCACTCACTCGCCTTCTCCCACACTCACTCACACTTCCTCTCCTACACTCACTCAATCTCCATCTCCCACCCACACTCACTACCTCTCCCACCCACACTCACATACCGTCTCCCACCTGCTCTATCTCCGTCTCCCACCCGCATTCGTTCTCCCTCTCCCACCCGCACTCACTCTCCCTCTCCCACCCGCACTCACTCTCACTCTTCCAACCGCACACCCTCTCCCTCTTCCACCTGCACTAACTCTCCCTCTCCCTCCCGCACTCACCCTCCCACTCACAGCCACATTCACTCTCCCTCTCTCACCCACAATCACTCTCACTCTTCCAACCGCACACCCTCTCCCTCTCCCACCCGCACTCACTCCCAGCCGCACTCATGCTCCCTCTCCCACACTCACTCACTCTCCCTCTCCCACACTCACTCACTCTCCCTCTCCCATCTGCTCTCTCTCCCTCTCCCACCCGCAATCACTCTCCCCCTCACGCACTCACTCACTCTCCCTCTCCCACACTCACTCATTCTCCATCTCCCACACACATTCACTCTACCTCTCCCACCAGCACTGACACTCAATCTCCCACGCACTTACTCTCCCTCAACCACCCGCAATCACTGTCCCTCTCCCACGTGTACTCACCCTCCCTCTCCCACCCGCACACACTCTCCCTCTACCAACCGCACTCACTCTAGCTCTCCCACCCGCAATCACTCTCCCTGTCCAACCACACAAACTCTCACTCTCCCACATTCAATCACTCTCGATCTCCCACCCACACTCACTCTCCCTCTCTCACCTGCTCTCTCTCCCTCTCCCACCCGCACTCGCTCTCCCTCTCCCACACGCACACACTCTCCCGCTCCCACCCAGACTCACACTCCCTCTCCCACCCGCACTCACTCTCAAGCTCCCGCACACACTCAGTCTCCCTCAACCACCCACACTAACTGTCCCTCTCCCACTCGCACTCACTCTCCCTCTCCCACCCGCACTCACTTTCCAACTCCCACCCACACTCTTTCTCCCTCTCCCACTTGCACTCACTTTCCCTCTCCCACCCGCACTCTTTCTCCCTCTCCCACCCGCACTCGCTCTCCCTGTCGCACATTCACTCTCTCACTCCCACACTCACTCAATCTTCCTCTCCTACACTCAGTCAACCTCCCTCACCCACCCGCACTCACTCTCCCTCTCCCTCACGCACACACTCTCCCTCTCCCAAACGCACTCACTTTCCATCTCCCACCCACAATCTCACTCCCCCTCCCACCTGAACTCTCTCACGCACTCCCACCTGCACTCTTTCTCCCTCCCCCACCCGCACTCGCTCTCCCTCTCCCACCTGCAGGCACTCACCCTCTCCCACCCGCACTCTTTCTCCCGCTCCAACCCGCAAACGCTCTCCCTCTCACATGTGCAATCAATCTCCCTCCCCCACCCGCATTCTCCCCATCCCACACGCAATCACTCTCCCTCTCCCACATTCACTCTACCACTCCAACCTGCACTCACTCGCCCTCTCCCACACTCACTCACACTCCCTCTCCCACCCGCACTCACTCTCAAGCTCCCGCACACACTCACTCTCCCTCAACCACTCGCAATCACTGTCCCTCTCCCACCCGCACTCACTCTCCTTCTCCCACCCGCACTCACTTTCCAACTCCCACCCACACTCTTTCTCCCTCTCCCACTTGCACTCACTTTCCCTCTCCCACCCGCACTCTTTCTCCCTCTTCCACCCGCACTCGCTCTCCCTCTCACACGTGCAATCACTCTCCCTCCCCCACCCGCATTCATTCTCTCTCTCCCACATGCACTCACGCTCGCTTTCCCACATTCACGCTCCCTCTCCCACGTTCACACTCTATCTCCAACCCGCACTTAATCTCCCTGTCACACATTCACACTCTTGCTCCCACACTCACTCAATCTTCCTCTCCTACACTCAGTCAACCTCCCTCTCCCACCCGCATTCACTCTCCCTCTCCCACCTGCTCTCTCTCCCTCTCCCACCAGCACTCATTCGCCCTCTCCCACACGCACACACTCTCGCTCTCCCACCCGCACTCACTTTCCATCTCCCACCCACAATCTCTCTTCCTCTCCAACCTGAACTCTCTCACCCTCTCTCTCCCGCACTTTCTCCCTCTCCCACCCGCACTCGCTCTCCCTCTCCCACACGCACAGTCACTCTCGCTCCTACACCTGCAGTCACTCTCCCGTCCCCTCCCGCACTCACTCACCCTCTTCCACCCGCAGTCACTCTCCCTCCCACACTTGCACTCATTCTCGCACCTCCTCCCGCACTCACTCTCCCTCTCCCACGTTCACTATCACTCTCCCACCCGCACTCACTCTCCATCTCCCACACTCACTCACTCTCCCTCTCCTACACACACTCAATATTCATCTCCCACACACACTCACTCTACCTCTCCCACCTGCACATGCTCTACATCCCCCACCCACACTCACTCTCCCTCTCCCAACTGTTCTCTCTCCATCTCCCACCCACACTCATATGCCCTTTCCCACAGGCACTCACCTTCCAACTCCCACCCACACACTCTCTCCCTCTCCCATCTGCACTCACTCACCCTCTCTCACCCGCACTCTTTCTCCATCTCCCACCCACAAACGCTCTCCCTGTCACACGTGCAATCAATCTCCCTCCCCCACCCGCACTCATTCTCCCCCTCCCACACGAATCACTCTCCCTCTCCCACATTCACTCTACAACTCCAACCTGCACTCACTCTCCCTCTGCACACTCACTCACTCTTCCTCTCCTACACACACTCAATCTCCCTCTCCCACCCACACTCACTCTCCCTCTCCCACCCGCACTCACTCTCCCTCTCCCACCCACACTCACTCTCCCTCTCCCACCCGCACTCACTCTCCCTCTCCCACCCACACTCACTCTCCCTCTCCCACCTGCTCTCTCTCCCTCTCCCACCCGCACTCTCTTTCCCTCTCCCACCTGCACTCACTCTCCCTCTCCCACCAGCACTCACTCTCCCTCTCCCACCCACACTCACTCTCCCTCTCCCACCTGCTCTCTCTCCATATCCTACCCGCACTCTTTCTCCCTCTCCCACCCGCACTCAATCACCTTCTCCCACACGCACTCCCTCTCCATTTCCCACACTCACTCTTGCTCTCCCACACTCACTCACTCTCCCTCTCCTACACTCACTCAATATTCCTCTCCGACACACACTCACTCTCCCTCTCCCACCTGCACTCGCGCTCCCTCTCCCACCTGCATTCAGTCTTCCACTCCCACCCACACTCTCTCTCCCTCTCCCAGACGCACTTGCTCACCCTCTCCCAAAGGCATTCACTGTCCCTCCTCCACCAGCACTCATTATCCCGCCCCCTCCCACACTCACTTTACCTCTCCCACGGTCACTCTCCCTCCCACCCGCAGTCACTATCCATCTCCCACACTCACGCTCCCACTCCCACCGGGACTCACTCTCCCTCTCCCACACTCACTGACTCTCCCACTCCAACCCACACTCACTCTCCCTCTCCCACCCACACTCACTCTCGCTCTCCCACACACACAAACTCTCCATCGCCGACCAGCACTCACACTCCCTCTCCAACACACACTCATTCTCTCTCCCTCTCCCACACGCTATCAATCACTCTACCACCCGCACTCACTCTCTCTCTCTCACCTGCATTCAATCCACATCTCCCAGCCGCACTCAATCTCACTCTTCCACCCGCACTCACTCACTATCTCGCTCCCACGTGAACTCTCTCTCCCTCTCACACACTCACTCACTCTCCATCTCCCACACACACTCAGTCTCCCTCAACCACCCACAATCACTGTCTCTCTCCCACCCACACTCACCCTCCCACTCCCAGCCGCATTCACTCTCCCACTCTCACTCGCACTCACTCTCACTCTTCCAACTGCACACGCTCTCCCTCTTCCACCTGCACTCACTCTCCCTCTCCCACCCGCACTCACTCTCCCTCTCCCACCAGCATTCACTCCCAGCCGCACTCACTCTCAAGCTCCCACACACACTCACTCTCCCTCAACCACCCGCAATCACTGTCCCTCTCCCACTGGCACTCACCTTCCCTCTCCCAACCACACTCGCTCTCCCACTCTCACCTGCTCTCATTGTTCCTCTCCCAACCGCGCAACATCTCCGTCTCCCACATGGACTCACACACCCTCTCCCACCCGCACTCACTCTCGCTCTCCCACCCGCATTCACTTTCCAACTCCCACCCACACTCTTTCTCCCTCTCACACCTGCACTCACTCTCTCTCTCTCCCACGCGCACTCACTCTCCCTCTCACACACTCACTCACTCTCCATCTCCCACACACACTCACTCACCCTCAACCACCCGCAATCACTGACCCTCTCCCACCCGCACTCACCCTCCTACTCCCAGCCGCATTCACTCTCCCTCTCTCACCCGCACTCACTCTCATTCTTTCAACCGCACACCCTCTCCCTCTTCCACCTGCACTCACTCTCCCTCTCCCACCCGCACTCACTCTCCCTCTCCCACCCGCACTCACTCACCCTCTCCCATCTGCTCTCGCACCCTCTCCCACCCGCAATCACTCTCCCTCTTCCACACGCACACACTCTCCCTCTTCCACCCGCATTCACTCTCCCTCTCACACCCACACTCACTCTCCCTCTCCCAGCCGCACTCACTCTCACATTCACACACTCAATCACTCTCCATCTCCCACATACATTCATTTTCCCTCTCCCACCCGCAATCACTCTACCTCTCCCAGCCGCACTCACTCTCCCTCTCAAACTCTCACTCACTCTCCATCTCCCATACACACTCACTCTCCCTCAACCACCCGCAGTCACCCTCCCTCCCACACCTGCACTCATTTTGCCGCCCCCTCCCGCACTCACTCTCCCTCTCCCACGTTCACTATCACTCTCCCACCCGCAAACACTCTCCATCTCCTACACTCACTCCATATTCATCTCCCACACACACTCACTCTACCTCTCCCACCTGCACATGCTCTACATCCCCCACCCACGCTCACTCTCCCTCTCCCACCTTTTCACTCTCCATCTCCCACCCACACTCATACTCCCTTTCCCACAGGCACTCACCTTCCAAATCCTATCCACAACCTCTCTCCCTCTCCCTCCTGCACTCAGTCACCCTCTCACACCCGCACTCTTTCTCCCTCTCCCACCCACAAACGCTCTCCCTCTCACAAGTGTAATCAATCTCCCTCCCCCACCCGCACTCATTCTCTCCCTCCCACACGCAATCACTCTCCCTCTCCCACATTCACTTTACCAGTCCAACCTGCACTCACTCTCCCTCTGCACACTCACTCACTCTTCCTCTCCTACGCTCACTCAATCTCCCTCTCCCACCCACACTCACTCTCCCTCTCCCACCCGCACACACTCTCCCTCTCCTACCCACACTCACTCTCCCTCTCAAACCTGCTCTCTCTCCCTCTCCCACCAACACTCTCTCTCCCTCTCCCACCTGCACTCACACTACCTCTCCCACACACACTCACTCTCCCTCTCCCACCTGCTCTTCTCCCTCTCCCACCCACACTCTCTCTCCCTCTCCCACCCACACTCACTGTCCCTCTCCTACCCGTACTCACTCTCCCTTCCCCACCCACTGTCACTCTCCCTCTCCCACGTTGAATCTCCCAATCCGACACACACTCACTCTCCATTTCCCACACGCACTCTCCCTCTCCCACACTCACTCACTCTCGCTCTCCTACACTCACTCAATATTCCTCTCCCACACACACTCACTCTCACTCTCCCACCTGCTCTTCTCCCTCTCCCACCCACACTCTCTCTCCCTCTCCCACCCACACTCACTCTCCCTCTCCCACCCACACTATCTCTCCCTCGCCCACCAGCACTCACACTCCCTCTCGCTCTCACACTCATTCTCTCTCCCTCTCCCACACTCACTCTCCCTCTCAAACCTGCTCTCTCTCCCTCTCCCACCAACACTCTCTCTCCCTCTCCCACCCGCACTCGCACTCCCTCTCCCACCTTAATTCAGTCTTCCACTCCCACCCGCACGCTCTCTCCCTCTCCCACACTCAGTCACTCTCCCTCTCCCACCCGCAGTCACTCTCCCACCCCCACAGCACTCATTATCCCGCCCCCTCCCACACTAACTCTACCTCTCCCACGTTCACTCTCCCTCTCCCACGCACACTCACTCTCCATCTCCCACACTCACGCTCCCATACCCACCGGGATTCACTCTCCCTCTCCCACAGTCACTGAATCTCCCACTCCCACTCACACTCACTCTCACTCTCCCACCCACACTCACTCTCCCTCTCCCACCCACACTATCTCTCCCTCGCCCACCAGCACTCACACTCCCTCTCGCTCTCACACTCATTCTCTCTCCCTCTCCCACACGCTCTCAATCACTCTACCACCCGCACTCACTCTCTCTCTCTCACCTTCAATCAATCTACATCTCCCACCCGCACTCACTCTCATTCTCCCACCCGCTCTCACTCACTCTCTCTCTCCCACGCACACTTACTCTCCCTCTCACACACTCACTCACTCTCCATCTCCCACAAACACTCACTCTCCCTCAACCACCCGCAATTACTGTCCCTCTCGCACCCGCACTCACCCTCACACTCCCAGCCGCATTCACTCTCCCTCTCTCAACCGCACTCTCTCTCACTCTTTTAACCGCACACCCTCTCCCTCTTCTACCTGAACTCACTCTCCCTCTCCCACCCGCACTCACTGTCCCTCTCCCACACACGCTCGCTCTCACTCTCCCACTCATACTCACTCCCCCTCTCCCACTCACACTCATTCTCCCTCTTCCAGCCACAATCACTCTCCCTCACCCGCACACACTCTCACTCTCCCACACTCACTCACTCACCCTCTCTCACCCGCACTCACTCTCCCTCTCCCACACTCACTCTCCCTCTCCCACCAACTCTCAATCTCCCTCTCCCACCCACACTCACTCTCCCACTCCTTCACTCACTCACTCCACCTCTTCCACCCGCACTCAATCTCCCTCTCCTACCCACACTCACTCTACCTCTCGAACAACCCTCTCTCCCACCCGCACACATTCTCCCTCTTCCACCCACACTCACGCTCCCTCTCCCACCCACACTCACTCTCCCTCTCCAACAATCCCTCACTCTCTGTCTCCCACCCGCACTCACACTCCCTCTACCTCACTCACTCACTCTATCTCTCCCCGCAGCACTCACTCACCCTATACCATCCGCAGACACACTCCCTCTCCCACCTGCACTCACTATCTATCTCCCACTCGCACTCACTTCCCCACTTCCTCACGCTCTCACTCTCACTCTCCAAACCGTATTCACTTTCCATCTCCCACACTCACTCAATCTCCCCCTGCAAACCGCACTCAATTTCCCTCTCCCACCCACACTCACTCTCCCTCTGCCACACTCACTCACTATCTCTCTCCAACACACACTCATTCTCTCTCCCTCTCCCACCCTCTCTCACTCTCTCACTCCCCGCCGCATTCACTCTCCCTATCCCACCCGCAGTCACTGTCCCTCTCCCACCTGCACCCACTCTCTATCTCATACGCGCACTCACTCCCCCTCTCCCACACGCTCTCACTCTCACTCTCCCAACCATACTCACTCTCCCTCTCCCACCCAGACTCAGTCTCCCGCTTCCACCGATAATCACTCTCCCTCTCCCAAACTCACTCTCCCTCTCCCACACTCACTTACTCTCCCTCTCCCACCCACACTCAATCTCCTTCTCACACCCGCTCTCACTCTCGCTCCCACCCGCAATCACTCTCCCACTCCCACCATCACTCACTCTCTCTTTCCCCCGCACTCACTCTCCCTCTTCCACCAACACTCACTCTCCCTCTCCCACACTCACTCTCCCCGTCACACACTCAATCACTAACCCTCTCCCACCCACAATCACTCTCCCCCTCCCACACTACACTCTCCATCGCTCACCTGCTCTCAATCTCGCTCTTCCACCCACACTCCCTCTCCCTCTCCCACACTCACTCTCCCTCTCATACCAGCTCTCACTGTCCCTCTCCCACCCATACTCACTCACCCTCTCCCACACTCAATCACTCTCCCACACCAACCCAACACTCAATCTCCTTCTCCCACCCACTCTCACTCTCGTTCCCACACGCAGTCTCCATCTCCCACCCTCACTCAATCTCTCTTTCCCCCCGCACTCACTCTCCCTCTTCCACCAGCACTCACCCTCCCTCTCCCCCACTCACTCTCCCTCCCCCACCCACTCACTATCCCTCTCCCACTGACACTCACTCACCCCCTCCCACACTCAATCACTATCCCTCTCCCACCCACACTCACTCTCCCCCTCCCACACTACACTCTCCCTCTCTCACCTGCTCTCACTCTCGCTCTCCCACCCTCACTCACTCTACCTCTCCCACACTCACTCTCCCTCTCCCACCCGCACTCACTCTCACTCTCCCACCCACACTCACTCTCACTCTCCCACCCACACTCACTCTCCCTCTCCCACCCACACTAACTCTCCATCGCCCACCAGCACTCACACTCCCTAGTCCACACACACTCATTCTCTCTCCCTCTCCCACACGCTCTCAATCACTCTACCACCCGCACTCACTCTCTCTCTCTCACTTGCATTCAATCTACATCTCCCACCCGCACTCACTCACTATCACTCTCCCACGCGAACTTTCTCTCCCTCTCACACACTCACTCACTCTCCATCTCCCACACACACTCACTCTCCCTCAACCACCCGCAATCACTGTCTCTCTCCCACCCGCACTCACCCTCCCACTCCCAGCCGCATTCACTCTCCCACTCTCACCCGCACTCTCTCTCACTCTTCCAACTGCACACACTCTCCCTCTTCCACATGCACTCACACTCCCTCTCCCACCAGCACTCACTCTCCCTCTCCCACCCGCACTCACTCCCAGCCGCACTCACTCTCAAGCTCTAACACACACTCACTCTCCCTCAAACACCCGCAATCGCTGTCCCTCTCCCACTCGCACTCACCTTCCCTCTTCCAACCACACTCACTCTCCCGCTCTCACCTACTCTCATTGTTCCTCTCCCAACCACACAACATCTCCCTCTCCCACACTCACTCACTCACCCTCTCACACCCGCACTCACTCTCCCTCTCCCACCCGCTTTCACTTTCCAACTCCCACCCACACTCTCTCTCCATCTCCCAACCGCACTCACTCACTCTCTCTCTCCCACGCGCACTCACTCTCCCTCTCACACACTCACTCACTCTCCATGTCCCACACACACTCACTGACCCTCTCCCACCCGCACTCACCCTCCCACTCCCAGCCGCATTCACTCTCCCTCTCTCAACCACACTCACTCTCACTCGTTCAACCGCACACCCTCTCCCTCTTCCACCTGCACTCACTCTCCCTCTCCCACCCGCACTCGCTCTCCCTCTCCCACCCGCATTCACTCACCCTCTCCCATCTGCTATCGCTCCCTCTCCCACCCGCAATCACTCTCCCTCTCCCACACGCACACACTCTCCCTCTTCCACCCACACTCACGCTCCCTCTCCCACCCACACTCACTCTCCCTCTCCCACAATCCCTCACTCTCTGTCTCCCACCCGCACTCACACTCCCTCTACCTCACTCACTCACTCTATCTCTCCCCGCAGCACTCACTCACCCTATACCATCCGCAGACACACTCCCTCTCCCACCTGCACTCACTATCTATCTCCCACTCGCATTCACTTCCCCACTTCCTCACGCTCTCATTCTCACTCTCCAACCCGTACTCACTTTCCATCTCCCACACTCACTCAATCTCCCCCTGCAAACCGCACTCAATTTCCCTCTCCCACCCACACTCACTCTCCCTCTGCCACACTCACTCACTATCTCTCTCCAACACACACTCACTCTCTCTCCCTCTCCCACCCTCTCTCACTCTCTCACTCCCCGCCGCATTCACTCTCCCTATCCCACCCGCAGTCACTGTCCCTCTCCCACCTGCACCCATCTCTATCTCATACGCGCACTCACTCCCCCTCTCCCACACGCTCTCACTCTCACTCTCCCAACCATACTCACTCTCCCTCTCCCACCCAGACTCAGTCTCCCGCTTCCACCGATAATCACTCTCCCTCTCCCAAACTCACTGTCCCTCTCCCACCCACACTCACTCTCCCTCTCCCACACTCACTTACTCTCCCTCTCCCACCCACACTCAATCTCCTTCTCACACCCGCTCTCACTCTCGCTCCCACCCGCAATCACTCTCCCACTCCCACCATCACTCACTCTCTCTTTCCCCCGCACTCACTCTCCCTCTTCCACCAACACTCACTCTCCCTCTCCCCCACTCACTCTCCCCGTCACACATTCAATCACTATCCCTCTCCCACCCACAATCACTCTCCCACTCCCACATTACACTCTCCATCGCTCACCTGCTCTCAATCTCGCTCTTCCACCCACACTCCCTCTTCCTCTCCCACACTCACTCTCCCTCTCATACCAGCTCTCACTGTCCCTCTCCCACCCATACTCACTCACCCTCTCCCACACTCAATCACTCTCCCACACCAACCCAACACTCAATCTCCTTCTCCCACCCGCTCTCACTCTCGTTCCCACATGCAGTCTCCATCTCCCACCCTCACTCAATCTCTCTTTCCCCCCGCACTCACTCTCCCTCTTCCATCAACACTCACCCTCCCTCTCCCCCACTCACTCTCCCTCCCCCACCCACTCACTATCCCTCTCCCACCGACACTCCCTCACCCACTCACACACTCAATCACTATCCCTCTCCCACCCACACTCACTCTCCCCCTCCCACACTACACTCTCCCTCTCTCACCTGCACTCACTCTCCCTCTCCTCCACCCACACTCACTCTACCTCTCCCACACTCACTCTCCCTCTCCCACACTCACTCTCCCTCTCCCACCCGCACTCACTCTACCTCTCCCACACTCACTCTCCCTCTCCCACCCACACTCACTCTCCCTCTCCCACCCACACTAACTCTCCATCGCCCACCAGCACTCACACTCCCTAGTCCACACACACTCATTCTCTCTCCCTCTCCCACACGCTCTCAATCACTCTACCACCCGCACTCACTCTCTCTCTCTCACTTGTATTCAATCTACATCTCCCACCCGCACTCACTCACTATCCCTCTCCCACGCGAACTTTCTTTCCCTCTCACACACTCACTCACTCTCCATCTCCCACACACACTCACTCTCCCTCAACCACCCACAATCACTGTCTCTCTCCCACCCGCACTCACCCTCCCACTCCCAGCCGCATTCACTCTCCCACTCTCACCCGCACTCTCTCTCACTCTTCCAACTGCACACACTCTCCCTCTTCCACATGCACTCACTCTCCCTCTCCCACCAGCACTCACTCTCCCTCTCCCACCCGCACTCACTCCCAGCCGCACTCACTCTCAAGCTCTAACACACACTCACTCTCCCTCAAACACCCGCAATCGCTGTTCCTCTCCCACTCGCACTCACCTTCCCTCTTCCAACCACACTCACTCTCCCGCTCTCACCTACTCTCATTGTTCCTCTCCCAACCACACAACATCTCCCTCTCCCACACTCACTCACTCACCCTCTCACACCCGCACTCACTCTCCCTCTCCCACCCGCTTTCACTTTCCAACTCCCACCCACACTCTCTCTCCATCTCCCAACCGCACTCACTCACTCTCTCTCTCCCACGCGCACTCACTCTCCCTCTCACACACTCACTCACTCTCCATGTCCCACACACACTCACTGACCCTCTCCCACCCGCACTCACCCTCCCACTCCCAGCCGCATTCACTCTCCCTCTCTCAACCACACTCACTCTCACTCTTTCAACCGCACACCCTCTCCCTCTTCCACCTGCACTCACTCTCCCTCTCCCACCCGCACTCGCTCTCCCTCTCCCACCCGCATTCACTCACCCTCTCCCATCTGCTATCGCTCCCTCTCCCACCCGCAATCACTCTCCCTCTCCCACACGCACACACTCTCCCTCTTCTACCCACACTCACGCTCCCTCTCCCACCCACACTCACTCTCCCTCTCCCACAATCCCTCACTCTCTGTCTCCCACCCGCACTCACACTCCCTCTACCTCACTCACTCACTCTATCTCTCCCCGCAGCACTCACTCACCCTATACCATCCGCAGACACACTCCCTCTCCCACCTGCACTCACTATCTATCTCCCACTCGCACTCACTTCCCCACTTCCTCACGCTCTCATTCTCACTCTCCAACCCGTACTCACTTTCCATCTCCCACACTCACTCAATCTCCCCCTGCAAACCGCACTCAATTTCCCTCTCCCACCCACACTCACTCTCCCTCTGCCACACTCACTCACTATCTCTCTCCAACACACACTCACTCTCTCTCCCTCTCCCACCCTCTCTCACTCTCTCACTCCCCGCCGCATTCACTCTCCCTATCCCACCCGCAGTCACTGTCCCTCTCCCACCTGCACCCACTCTCTATCTCATACGCGCACTCACTCCCCCTCTCCCACACGCTCTCACTCTCACTCTCCCAACCATACTCACTCTCCCTCTCCCACCCGCACTCACTCCCAGCCGCACTCACTCTCAAGCTCTAACACACACTCACTCTCCCTCAAACACCCGCAATCGCTGTCCCTCTCCCACTCGCACTCACCTTCCCTCTTCCAACCACACTCACTCTCCCGCTCTCACCTACTCTCATTGTTCCTCTCCCAACCACACAACATCTCCCTCTCCCACACTCACTCACTCACCCTCTCACACCCGCACTCACTCTCCCTCTCCCACCCGCTTTCACTTTCCAACTCCCACCCACACTCTCTCTCCCTCTCCCACCCGCACTCACTCACTCTCTCTCTCCCACGCGCACTCACTCTCCCTCTCTCACACTCACTCACTCTCCATGTCCCACACACACTCACTGACCCTCTCCCACCCGCACTCACCCTCCCACTCCCAGCCGCATTCACTCTCCCTCTCTCACCCGCACTCACTCTCACTCTTTCAACCGCACACCCTCTCCCTCTTCCACCTGCACTCACTCTCCCTGTCCCACCCGCACTCGCTCTCACTCTCCCACCCGCATTCACTCACCCTCTCCCATCTGCTATCGCTCCCTCTCCCACCCGCAATCACTCTCCCTCTCCCACACGCACACACTCTCCCTCTTCCAACCGCACTCACTCTCCCTCTCCCACCCGCATTCACTCTCCCTCTCCCAGCCGCACTCACTCTCCCATTCTCACACTCAATCACTCTCCATCTCCCATACACATTCACTCTCCGTCTCCCACCCACATTCACTCTTCCTCTCCAAGCCGCACTCACTCCCCCTCTCACACACTCACTCATTCTCCATCACCCACACACACTCACTCTCCTTCAACCACCCGCAATCACTGTCCCTCTCCCACCCGCAATCTCTCTACCTCTCCCAACCGCACTCACTCTCCCTCTCACACTCTCACTCACTCTCCATCTCCCACACACACACACTCTCCCTCAACCACCTGCAGTCACTCTCCCTCCCACACCTGCACTCATTTTCCCGCCCCCTCCCGCACTCACTCTCCCTCTCCCACATTCACTATCACTCTCCCACCCGCACTCATTCTCCAGCTCCCACACTCACTCACTCTCCCTCTCCTACACTCACTCAATATTCATCTCCCACACACAAACACTCTCCCTCTCCCACCTGCTCTCTCTCCTCTCTCACCAAGACTCTCTCTCCCTCTCCCACCAGCACTCACTCTCCCTCTCCCACCCACACTCAATCTCCCTCTCCCATCTGCTCTCTTTCCATCTCCCACCCGCACTCTTTCTCCCTCTCCCACCCGCACTCACTCACACTCTTCCACCCGCAAACATTTTTCCTCTCCCACCCACACTCACTCTCCCTCTCCCATGTTCACTCTCCCTCTCCCACACACACTCACTCTCCATTTCCCACACGCACTCTCCTTCTCCCACACTCACTCACTCTCCCTCTCCTACACTCACTCAATATTCCTCTCCCACACACTCACTCTCCCTCTCCCACCCGCACTCGCACTCCCTCTCCCACCTGCATTCACTCTTCCACTCCCACCCACACTCTCTCTCCGTCTCCCACACGCACTTGCTCTCCCTCTCCCACCCGCAGTCACTCTCCCTCCACCACAGCACTCATTATCCCGCCCCCTCCCACACTAACTCTACCTCTCCCACGTTCACTCTCCCTCTCCCACCCGCACTCACTCTCCATCTCCCACACTCACGCTCCCACTCCCACCGGGACTCACTCTCCCTCTCCCACACTCGCTGACTCTCCCACTCCCACTCACACTCACTCTCACTCTCCCACCCACACTCAGTCTCCCTCTCCCACCCACACTAACTCTCCCTCGCCCACCAGCACTCACACTCCCTCTCGCACACACACTCATTCTCTCTCCCTCTCCCACACGCTCTCAATCACTCTACCACCCGCACTCACTCTCTCTCTCTCACCTTCAATCAATCTACATCCCCGACACGCACTCACTCTCATTCTCCCACCCGCTCTCACTCACTCTCTCTCTCCCATGCGCACTTACTCTCCCTCTCACACACTCACTCACTCTCCATCTCCCATAAACACTCACTCTCCCTCAACCACCCGCAATCACTGTCCCTCTCACACCCGCACTCACCCTCTCACTCCCAGCCGCATTCACTCTCCCTCTCTCAACCGCACTCTCTCTCACTCTTTCAACCGCACACCCTCTCCCTCTTCCACCTGCACTCACTCTCCCTCTCCCACCCACACTCACTCTCCCTCTCCCACCCACACTCATTCACCCTCTTCCAGCCACAATCACTGTCCGTCACCGACACACACTCTCCCTGTCCCATGCACACACACATTCCCCCTCTCACCCGCACACACTCTCACTCTCCCACACTCACTCACTCTCCCTCTCCCACACTCACTATCCCTCTCTCACAAAATCTCAATCTCCCTCTCCCACCCACACTCACTCTCCCTCTCCTTCACTCACTCACTCCACCTCTTCCACCTGCACTCAATCTGCCTCTCCTACCCAGACTCACTCTCCCTCTCCGACAACACTCTCCCCCACCCGCACACATTCTCCCTCTTCCACCCGCACTCACGCTCCCTCTCCCACCCACACTCACTCTCGCTCTCCCACAATCCCTCACTCTCTGTCTCCCACCAGCACTCACACTCCCTCTACCACACTCACTCAATCTCTCTCTCCCCGCAGCACTCACTCACTCTATACCATCCGCAGTGACTCTCACTCTCCCACCTGCACTCACTATCTATCTCCCACTCGCACTCACTTCCCCACTTCCTCACGCTCTCATTCTCACTCTCCAACCCGTACTCACTTTCCATCTCCCACACTCACTCAATCTCCCCCTGCAAACCGCACTCAATTTCCCTCTCCCACCCACACTCACTCTCCCTCTGCCACACTCACTCACTATCTCTCTCCAACACACACTCACTCTCTCTCCCTCTCCCACCCTCTCTCACTCTCTCACTCCCCGCCGCATTCACTCTCCCTATCCCACCCGCAGTCACTGTCCCTCTCCCACCTGCACCCACTCTCTATCTCATACGCGCACTCACTCCCCCTCTCCCACACGCTCTCACTCTCACTCTCCCAACCATACTCACTCTCCCTCTCCCACCCGCACTCACTCCCAGCCGCACTCACTCTCAAGCTCTAACACACACTCACTCTCCCTCAAACACCCGCAATCGCTGTCCCTCTCCCACTCGCACTCACCTTCCCTCTTCCAACCACACTCACTCTCCCGCTCTCACCTACTCTCATTGTTCCTCTCCCAACCACACAACATCTCCCTCTCCCACACTCACTCACTCACCCTCTCACACCCGCACTCACTCTCCCTCTCCCACCCGCTTTCACTTTCCAACTCCCACCCACACTCTCTCTCCCTCTCCCACCCGCACTCACTCACTCTCTCTCTCCCACGCGCACTCACTCTCCCTCTCTCACACTCACTCACTCTCCATGTCCCACACACACTCACTGACCCTCTCCCACCCGCACTCACCCTCCCACTCCCAGCCGCATTCACTCTCCCTCTCTCACCCGCACTCACTCTCACTCTTTCAACCGCACACCCTCTCCCTCTTCCACCTGCACTCACTCTCCCTGTCCCACCCGCACTCGCTCTCACTCTCCCACCCGCATTCACTCACCCTCTCCCATCTGCTATCGCTCCCTCTCCCACCCGCAATCACTCTCCCTCTCCCACACGCACACACTCTCCCTCTTCCAACCGCACTCACTCTCCCTCTCCCACCCGCATTCACTCTCCCTCTCCCAGCCGCACTCACTCTCCCATTCTCACACTCAATCACTCTCCATCTCCCATACACATTCACTCTCCGTCTCCCACCCACATTCACTCTTCCTCTCCAAGCCGCACTCACTCCCCCTCTCACACACTCACTCATTCTCCATCACCCACACACACTCACTCTCCTTCAACCACCCGCAATCACTGTCCCTCTCCCACCCGCAATCTCTCTACCTCTCCCAACCGCACTCACTCTCCCTCTCACACTCTCACTCACTCTCCATCTCCCACACACACACACTCTCCCTCAACCACCTGCAGTCACTCTCCCTCCCACACCTGCACTCATTTTCCCGCCCCCTCCCGCACTCACTCTCCCTCTCCCACATTCACTATCACTCTCCCACCCGCACTCATTCTCCAGCTCCCACACTCACTCACTCTCCCTCTCCTACACTCACTCAATATTCATCTCCCACACACAAACACTCTCCCTCTCCCACCTGCTCTCTCTCCTCTCTCACCAAGACTCTCTCTCCCTCTCCCACCAGCACTCACTCTCCCTCTCCCACCCACACTCAATCTCCCTCTCCCATCTGCTCTCTTTCCATCTCCCACCCGCACTCTTTCTCCCTCTCCCACCCGCACTCACTCACACTCTTCCACCCGCAAACATTTTTCCTCTCCCACCCACACTCACTCTCCCTCTCCCATGTTCACTCTCCCTCTCCCACACACACTCACTCTCCATTTCCCACACGCACTCTCCTTCTCCCACACTCACTCACTCTCCCTCTCCTACACTCACTCAATATTCCTCTCCCACACACTCACTCTCCCTCTCCCACCCGCACTCGCACTCCCTCTCCCACCTGCATTCACTCTTCCACTCCCACCCACACTCTCTCTCCGTCTCCCACACGCACTTGCTCTCCCTCTCCCACCCGCAGTCACTCTCCCTCCACCACAGCACTCATTATCCCGCCCCCTCCCACACTAACTCTACCTCTCCCACGTTCACTCTCCCTCTCCCACCCGCACTCACTCTCCATCTCCCACACTCACGCTCCCACTCCCACCGGGACTCACTCTCCCTCTCCCACACTCGCTGACTCTCCCACTCCCACTCACACTCACTCTCACTCTCCCACCCACACTCAGTCTCCCTCTCCCACCCACACTAACTCTCCCTCGCCCACCAGCACTCACACTCCCTCTCGCACACACACTCATTCTCTCTCCCTCTCCCACACGCTCTCAATCACTCTACCACCCGCACTCACTCTCTCTCTCTCACCTTCAATCAATCTACATCCCCGACACGCACTCACTCTCATTCTCCCACCCGCTCTCACTCACTCTCTCTCTCCCATGCGCACTTACTCTCCCTCTCACACACTCACTCACTCTCCATCTCCCACAAACACTCACTCTCCCTCAACCACCCGCAATCACTGTCCCTCTCACACCCGCACTCACCCTCTCACTCCCAGCCGCATTCACTCTCCCTCTCTCAACCGCACTCTCTCTCACTCTTTCAACCGCACACCCTCTCCCTCTTCCACCTGCACTCACTCTCCCTCTCCCACCCACACTCACTCTCCCTCTCCCACCCACACTCATTCACCCTCTTCCAGCCACAATCACTGTCCGTCACCGACACACACTCTCCCTGTCCCATGCACACACACATTCCCCCTCTCACCCGCACACACTCTCACTCTCCCACACTCACTCACTCTCCCTCTCCCACACTCACTATCCCTCTCTCACAAAATCTCAATCTCCCTCTCCCACCCACACTCACTCTCCCTCTCCTTCACTCACTCACTCCACCTCTTCCACCTGCACTCAATCTGCCTCTCCTACCCAGACTCACTCTCCCTCTCCGACAACACTCTCCCCCACCCGCACACATTCTCCCTCTTCCACCCGCACTCACGCTCCCTCTCCCACCCACACTCACTCTCGCTCTCCCACAATCCCTCACTCTCTGTCTCCCACCAGCACTCACACTCCCTCTACCACACTCACTCAATCTCTCTCTCCCCGCAGCACTCACTCACTCTATACCATCCGCAGTGACTCTCACTCTCCCACCTGCACTCACTCTCTATCTACCACTCGCACTCACTCCCCCTCTCCCACACGCTCTCACTCTCACTCTCCCACCCGTACTCACATTCCATCTCCCACACTCACTCAATCTCCCCCTGCAAACCGCACTCAATTTCCCTCACCCACCTGCACTCACTCTCCCTCGCCCACACTCACTCTCCCACCTGCTCTCACTCTCCCTCTCCCAACCACACGCATTCTCCCTCACCCACACTCACTCAATCTCCCTCTCCCACCGCACTCTCTCTCCCTCTGCCACCCGCAATCACTCTCATTCTCCATCCAGCTCTCACTGTCCCTCTCCCACCCACACTCACTCTCCCTCTCCCACACTCACTCTCTCTCTCCCACCCACTCTCAATCTCCTTCTCACTTCCGCTCTCACTCTCGCTCCCACCCGCAATCACTCTCCCACTCCAACCATCACTCACTCTCTCTATCCCCCGCACTCACTCTCCCTCTTCCACCAACACTCACTCTCCCTCTCCCACACTCACTCGCCCTCTCCCACCCACACTCACTATCCGTTTCCCATACTCACTGACTCTCCCACTCCCACTCACACTCACTCTCACTCTCCCACCCACACTCACTCTCTATCTACCACTCGCACTCACTCCACCTCTACCACAATCGCTCTCCCCCTCCCACACTCAATCACTATCCCTCTCCCACCCACAATCACGCTCCCCCTCCTACACTACACTCTCCATCGCTCACCTGCTCTCACTCTCGCTCTTCCATCCACACTCACTCTCCCTCACCCACACTCACTCTCCCTCTCCCACCAGCTCTCACTGTCCCTCTCCCACCCACACTCAATCTCCCTCTCCCACTCTCAATCAATCTCCCACTCCCACCCAACACTCAAACTCCTTCTCCCACCCTCTCTCACTCTCGCTCCCACCCGCAATCAGTTTCCAACTCCCACCCTCACTCAATCTCTCTTTCCCCCCGCACTCACTCTCCCTCTCCCACCCACACTCACTATCCCTCTCCCACCGACACTCACTCACCCCCTCCCACACTCAATCACTATCCCTCTCCACCCACACTCACTCTCCCCCTCCCACACTACACTCTCCCTCTCTCACCTGCTCTCACTCTCACTCTCCCAACCACACTCACTCTACATCTCCCACACTCACTCTCCCTCTCCCACCCGCACTCACTCTCACTCTACCACCCGCACTCACTCTCCCTCTCCCACACTAACTCTCCCACCTTCTTTCACTCTCCCTCGCCCACCCACACTCACTCTCCCTCTCCCACAATCCCTCACTCTCTGTCTCCCACCAGCACTCACACTCCATCTACCACACTCACTCAATCTCTCTCTCCCGGCAGCACTCACTCCCTCTATACCACCCGCAGTCATTCTCCCTCTCCCACCTGCACTCACTCTCTATCTACCACTCGCACTCACTCCCCCTCTCCCACACGCTCTCACTCTCACTCTCCCACCCGTACTCACATTCCATCTCCCACACTCACTCAATCTCCCCCTGCAAACCGCACTCAATTTCCCTCACACAACCGCACTCACTCTCCCTCTGTCACACTCACTCACTATCTCTCACCCACACACACTCACTCTCTCTCCCTCTCCCACCCTCTCTCACTCTCTCTCTCCCACTGACACTCACTCTCCCCCTCCCACACTCAATCACAATCCTTCTCCCACCCACACTCACTCTCCCCCGCCCAAACTACAATCTCCCTTGCTCACCTGCTCTCACTCTCGCTCTTCCACCCACACTCACTGTCCCTATTCCACCCACACTCACTCTCCCTCTCCCACCAGCTCTCACTGTCCCTCTCCCACCCACACTCACTCTCCCTCTCCCACACTCACTCACTCTACCTCTCCCACCCACACTCAATCTCCTTCTCCCACCCACTCTCACTCACGCTCCCACCCGCAATCACACTCCCACTCCCACCATCACTCACTCTCTCTTTCCCCCTGCACTCACTCTCCCTCTTCCACCAACACACACTCTCCCTCTCCCACACTTACTCTCCCTCTCCCACACACACTCACTATCCCTCTCCACCGACACTCTCTCTCCCCCTGCCACATTCAATCACTATCCCTCTCCCACCCACACTCACTCTCCCCCTCCCAGAAGACACTCTCCCTCGCTCACCTGCTCTCACTCTCGGTCTTCCACCCTCACTCACTCTCCCTCTCCCACACTCGCTCTCCCTCTCCCACCAGCTCTCACTGTCCCTCTCCCGCCAACACTCACTCTCCCCCTCCCACACTCACTCATTCTCCCTCTCCCACAATCCCTCACTCTCCGACTCCAACCCGCACTCACATTCCCTCTACCACACTCACTCACTCACACTCTCCCCGCAGCACTCACTCTCCCTATCCCACCCGCAGACACTCTCCCTCTCCCACCTGCACTCATTCTCTATCTCCCACTCGCACTCACTCCCCCTCTCCTACACGCTCTCACTCTCACTGTCCCACCCATACTCAATCTCCATCTCCCACACTCACTAATTCTCCCCCTGCAACCCGCACTCAATTTCCCTCTCCCACACACACTCACTCTCCCTCTGCCACACTCACTCACTAACCCTCTCCCACACACACTCACTCTCTCTCCCTCTCCCACCCTCTCTCACTCTCTCTCTCTCCGCTGCATTCACTCTCCCTATCCCCCCTGCAGTCACTCTCCCTCAGCCACCTGCACCCACACTCTGTCTCCCACAGGCACTCATTCCCCATTTCACTCACACTCTCACTCTCACTCTCCCACCCATACTCACTCTCCCTCTCCCACCCAGACTCACTCTCCCTCTTCCACCGATAATCACTCTCCCTTTCCCACACTCACTGTCCCTATTCCACCCACACTCACACTCCCTGTCCCACCAGCTCTCACTGTCCCTCTCCCACCCACATTCACTCTCCCTCTCCCACACTCACTCACTCTCCTTCTACCACCCACACTCAATCTCCTTCTCCCACCCACTCTCACTCTCGCTCCCACCCGCAATAACACTCCGACTCCCACCATCACACACTCTCTCTTTCCCCCCGCACTCACTCTCCCTCTTCCACCAAGACTCACTCTCCATCTCCCACACTCACTCTCCCTCTCCCACACACACTCACTAACCCTCTCCACCGACATACTCTCTCCCCCTCCCACACTCGTTCACTATCCCTCTCCCTCCCACACTCACTCTCCCCCTCCCACAAGACACTCTCCCTCGCTCACCTGCTCTCACTCTCGCTCTTCCACCCACACTCACTCTCCCTCTCCCACACTCACTCTCCCTCTCTCACCAGCTCTCACTGTCCCTCCCCCGCCCGGACTCCCTCTCCCTCTCCCACACTCACTCACTCTCCCTCCCCCACCCGCACACATTCTCCCTCGTCCACCCGCACTCACGCTCACTCTCCCACCCACACTCACTCTCCATCTCCCACAATCCCTCACTCTCTGTCTCCCACCCGCACTCACACTCCCTCTACCACACTCACTCACTCTCTCTCTTCCCGCAGCACTCACTCACCCTATACCTTCCGCAGTCACTCTCCCTCTCCCACCTGCACTTACTCTCTATCTCCCACACGCTCTCACTCTCACTCTCCAACCCATACTCACTTTCCATCTCCCACACTCACTCACTCTCCCCCTGCAAACCGCACTCAGTTTCCCTCTAATCCCGCACTCACACTCCCTCTGCCACAATCACTCACTATCTCTCTACCACACACACTCACTCTCTCTCCCTCTCCCACCCTCTCTCACTCTCTCTCCCCGCCGCATTCACTCTCCCTATCCCACCCGCAGTCACTCTCCCTCTCCCAGCTGCACCCACTCTCTACCTCATACCCTCACTCACTCCACCTCTCCAACACGCTCTCACTCTCACTCTCCCAACCACACTCACTCTCCCTCTCCCACCCAGAATCACTCTCTCGCTTCCACCGATAATCACTCTCCCTCTCCCACACTCACTATCCCTATTCCACCCACACTCACTCTCCCTCTCCCACCAGCTCTCACTGTCCCTCTCCCACCCACACTCACTCTCCCTCTCCCACACTCACTCACTCTCCCTCGCCCTCTCCCACACTCAATCTCCTTCTCCCACCCGCTCTCACTCTCGCTCCCACCCGCAATCACTCTCCCACTCCCATCATCACTCACTCTCTTTTTCCCCCGCACTCACTCCCTCTCATCCATCAACACTCACTCTCCCTCTCCCACACTCACTCTCCCTCTCCCACCCACACTCACTATCCCTCTCCACCGACACTCTCTCTCCCCCTCCCACACTCAATCACTATCCCTCTCCCACCCACACTCACTCTCCCCCTCCCACACTACACTCTCCATCGCTCACCTGCTCTCACTCTCACTCTCCCACCCACACTCACTCTCCCTCTCCCACACTCACTCTCCATCTCCCACCAGCTCTCACTGTCCCTCTCCCACCCACACACACTCTCCCTCTCCCACATTCACTCACTCTCCCAAACCACACACACTCAATCTCCCTCTCCCACCCACTCTCACTCTCGCTCCCACCCACAATCAGTTTCCAACTCCCACCCTCACTCAATCTCTCTTTCCCCCCGCACTCACTCTCCCTCTTCCACCAACACTCACCCTCCCTCTCCCGCACTCACTCTCCCTCTCCCACCCACACTCACTATCCCTCTCCCACCGACACTCACTCACCCCCTCCCACACTCAATCACTATCCCTCTCCACCCACACTCACTCTCCCCCTCCCACACTACACTCTCCCTCTCTCACCTGCTCTCACTCTCGCTCTCCCACCCACACTCACTCTACCTCTCCCACACTCACTCTCCCTCTCCCACCTGCACTCACTCTCAATCTCACACCCACACTAACACTCCCTCTCCCACACTCACTCTCCCTCTCCCACCCGCACTCACTCTCACTCTCACACCCACACTAACACTCCCTCTCCCACACTCACTCTCCCTCTCCCACCCGCACTGACTCTCACTCTCCCACCCGCACTCACTCTCCCTGTCCCACACTAACTCTCCCACCTGCTTTCACTCTCCCTCTCCCACCCACACTCACTCTCCCTCTCCCACAATCCCTCACTCTCTGTCTCCCACCAGCACTCACACTCCCTCTACCACACTCACTCAATCTCTCTCTCCCCGCAGCACTCACTCACTCTATACCATCCGCAGTGACTCTCCCTCTCACACCTGCACTCACTCTCTATCTACCACACGCACTCACTCCCCCTCTCCCACACGCTCTCACTCTCACTCTCCCACCCGTACTCACATTCCATCTCCCACACTCACTCAATCTCCTCCTGCAAACCGCACTCAATTTCCCTCACCAAAACGCACTCACTCTCCCTCTGTCACACTCACTCACTATCTCTCACCCACACACACTCACTCTCTCTCCCTCTCCCACCCTCTCTCACTCTCTCTCTCCCCGCCGCATTCACTCTCCCTATCCCACCCGCAGTCACTCTCCCTCTCCCAACTGCACCCACTCTCTACATCATACCCGCACTCACTCCCCCTCTCCCACACACTCTCACTCTCCCAACCATACTCACTCTCCCTCTCCCACTCAGACTCACTCTCCCGCTTCCACCGATAATAACTCTCCCTCTCCAACACTCACTGTCCCTATTCCACCCGCACACACTCTCCCTCTCCCACCAGCTCTCACTGTCCCTCTCCCACCCACACTCACTCTCCCTCTCCCACACTCACTCACTCTCCCTCTCCCACCCACTCTCAATCTCCTTCTCACTCCAGCTCTCACTCTCGCTCCCACCCGCAATCACTCTCCCACTCCCACCATCACTCACTCTCTCTATCCCCCGCACTCACTCTCCCTCTTCCACCAACACTCACTCACCCTCTCCCACCCACACTCACTATCCCACTCCCACAATCACTGACTCTCCCAAACCACTCACACTCACTCTCACTCTCCCACCCACACTCACTCTCTATCTACCACTCCCACTCACTCCACCTCTCCCACACTCGCTCTCCCCCTCACACATTCAATCACTATCCCTCTCCCACCCACAATCACGCTCCCCAGCCCACACTACACTCTCCATCGCTCACCTGCTCTCACTCTCGCTCTTCCATCCACACTCACTCTCCCTCTCCCACACTCACTCTCCCTCTCCCACCAGCTCTCACTGTCCCTCTCCCACCCACACTCAATCTCCCGCTCCCACACTCAATCAATCTCCCACTCCCACCCAACACTCAATCTCCTTCTCCCACCCTCTCTCACTCTCGCTCCCACCCGCAATCAGGTTCCAACTTCCAACCTCACTCAATCTCTCTTTCCCCCCGCACTCACTCTCCCTCTTCCACCAACACTCACCCTCCCTCTCCCGCACTCACTCTCCCTCTCCCACCCACACTCACTATCCCTCTCCCACCGACACTCACTCACCCCCTCCCACACTCAATCACTATCCCTCTCCACCCACACTCACTCTCCCCCTCCCACGCGGCACTCTCCCTCTCCCACACGCTCTCACTCTCACCCTCCCAACCATACTCACTCTCCCTCTCCCACTCAGACTCACTCTCCCGCTTCCACCGATAATCACTCTCCCTCTCCCACACTCACTGTCCCTATTCCACCCGTACACACTCTCCCTCTCCCACCAGCTCTCACTGTCCCTCTCCCACCCACACTCACTCTCCCTCTCCCACACTCACTCACTCTCCCTCTCCCACCCACTCTCAATCTCCTTCTCACTCCCGCTCTCACTCTCGCTCCCACCCGCAATCACTCTCCCACTCCCACCATCACTCACTCTCTCTATCCCCCACACTCACTCGCCCTCTCCCACCCACACTCACTATCCCTCTCCCACACTCACTGACTCTCCCACTCCCACTCACACTCACTCTCACTCTCCCACCCACACTCACTCTCTACCTACCACTCGCACTCACTCCACCTCTCCCACACTCGCTCCCCCCCCTCCCACACTCAATCACTATCCCTCTCCCACCCACAATCACGCTCCCCCTCCCACACTACACTCTCCATCGCTCACCTGCTCTCACTCTCGCTCTCCCACCCACACTCACTCTCCCTCTCCCACACTCAATCAATCTCCCACTCCCACCCAACACTCAATCTCCTTCTCCCACCCGCTCTCACTCTCGCTCCCACCCGCAATCAGTTTCCAACTCCCACCCTCACTCAATCTCTCTTTCCCCCCGCACTCACTCTCCCTCTTCCACCAACACTCACCCTCCCCCTCCCACACTACACTCTCCCGCTCTCACCTGCTCTCAATCTTGCTCTCCCACCCACACTCACTGTACCTCTCCCACACTCACTCTCCCACTCCCACCCACAGTCACTCTCACTCTCCCACCCGCACTAACTCTACCTCTCCCACACTCACTCTCCCTCTCCCACCTGCACTCACTATCACTCTCTCACGTGAAATCACACTCCCTCTCCCACACTCACTCTCCCACCTGCTCTCACTCTCCCTCTCCCACCCACACACATTCTCCCTCACCCACACTCACTCAATCTCCCTCTCCCACATGCACTCACTCTCCCTTACCCCCCGCACTAACTCTCCCTCTACCAACCGCAAACACTCACCCTCTCTCACACACACTCACACCACATCACCCTCCCACCTGCTCTCACTCTCTCTCCCACCCAGTCATTCTCCCTCTACCACCCACACTCACTACCTCTCACCCACCCGCAGTCACTGGCCCTCTTCCACCCACACTCAATCTCCCTCTACCACCCACACTCACTCTCCCTCTCCCACACTCGCTCTCCCTCTCCCACCAGCTCTCAATGTCCCTCTTCCACCAACATTCACTCTCCCTCTCCCACACTCACTCTGCCTCTCCCACCCACACTCACTATCCCTCTCCCACCGACACTCACTCTCCCCCTCCCACACTCAATCACAATCCCTCTCCCACCCACACTCACTATCTCCCGCCTACACTACAATCTCCCTCGCTCACCTGCTCTTACTCTCGCTGTTCCACCCACACTCACTCTCCCTCTCCCACACTCGCTCTCCCTCTCCCACCAGCTCTCACTGTCCCTCTCCCACCAACAGTCACTCTCCCTCTCCCACACTCACTCACTCTCCCTCTCCCACAATCCCTCACTCTCCATCTCCCACCCACACTCACATTCCCTCTACCAAACTCACTCACTCAAACTCTCTCCGCAGCACTCACTCTCCCTATCCCACCCGCAGTCACACTCCCTCTCCCACCTGCACTCACTCTCTATCTCCCACTCGCACTCACTCCACCTCTCCCACTCGCTCTCACTCTCACTGTCCCACCCATACTCACTCTCCATCTCCCACACTCACTCACTCTCCCCCTACAAACCGCACTCAATTTCACTCTCCCACCCGCACTCATTCTCCCTCTGCCACACTCACTCACTATCCCTCACCCAACCGCACTCACTCTCACTCTGTCACACTCACTCACTATCTCTCACCCACACACACTCACTCTCTCTCCCTCTCCCACCCTCTCTCACTCTCTCTCTCCCTGCCGCATTCACTCTCCCTATTCCACCCGCAGTCACTCTCCCTCTCCCAACTGCACCCACTCTCTACGTCATACCCACACTCACTCCCCCTCTCCCACATGCTCTCACTCTCACCCTCCCAACCATACTCACTCTCCCTCTCCCACTCAGACTCACTCTCCCGCTTCCACCGATAATCACTCTACCTCTCCCACACTCACTGTCCCTATTCCACCCGCACACACTCTCCCTCTCCCACCAGCTCTCACTGTCCCTCTCCCACCCACACTCACTCTCCATCTCCCACACTCACTCACTCTCCCTCTCCCACCCACTCTCAATCTCCTTCTCACTCCCGCTCTCACTCTCACTCCCACCCGCAATCACTCTCCCACTCCCACCATCACTCACTCTCTCTATCCCCCACACTCACTCGCCCTCTCCCACCCACACTCACTATCCCTCTCCCACACTCACTGACTCTCCCACTCCCACCCACACTCACTCTCTACCTACCACTCGCACTCACTCCACCTCTCCCACACTCGCTCCCCCCTCCCACACTCAATCACTATCCCTCTCCCACCCACAATCACGCTCCCCCTCCCATACTACACTCTCCATCGCTCACATGCTCTCACTCTCGCTCTCCCACCCACACTCACTCTCCCTCTCCCACACTCAATCAATCTCCCACTCCCACCCAACACTCAATCTCCTTCTCCCACCCGCTCTCACTCTCGCTCCCACCCGCAATCAGTTTCCAACTCCCACCCTCACTCAATCTCTCTTTCCCCCCGCACTCACTCTCCCTCTTCCACCAACACTCACCCTCCCCCTCCCACACTACACTCTCCCGCTCTCACCTGCTCTCAATCTTGCTCTCCCACCCACACTCACTGTACCTCTCCCACACTCACTCTCCCACTCCCACCCACATTCACTCTCACTCTCCTACCCACACTAACTCTACCTCTCCCACACTCACTCTCCCTCTCCCACCCGCACTCACTATCACTCTCTCACGCGCAATCACACTCCCTCTCCCACACTCACTCTCCCACCTGCTCTCACTCTCCCTCTCCCACCCACAAACATTCTCCCTCACCCACACTCACTCAATCTCCCTCTCCCACATGCACTCACTCTCCCTTACCCCCCGCACTAACTCTCCCTCTACCAACCGCAAACACTCACCCTCTCTCACACACACTCACACCACATCGCCCTCCCACCTGCTCTCACTCTCTCTCCCAACCAGTCATTCTCCCTCTACCACCCACACTCACTACCTCTCACCCACCCGCAGTCACTGGCCCTCTTCCACCCACACTCAATCTCCCTCTACCACCCACACTCACTCTCCCTCTCCCACACTCGCTCTCCCTCTCCCACCAGCTCTCAATGTCCCTCTTCCACCAACATTCACTCTCCCTCTCCCACACTCACTCTGCCTCTCCCACCCACACTCACTATCCCTCTCCCACCGACACTCACTCTCCCCCTCCCACACTCAATCACAATCCCTCTCCCACCCACACTCACTATCTCCCGCCCACACTACAATCTCCCTCGCTCACCTGCTCTTACTCTCGCTGTTCCACCCACACTCACTCTCCCTCTCCCACACTTGCTCTCCCTCTCCCACCAGCTCTCACTGTCCCTCTCCCACCAACAGTCACTCTCCCTCTCCCACACTCACGCACTCTCCCTCTCCCACAATCCCTCACTCTCCATCTCCCACCCACACTCACATTCCCTCTACCAAACTCACTCACTCAAACTCTCTCTGCAGCACTCACTCTCCCTATCCCACCCGCAGTCACACTCCCTCTCCCACCTGCACTCGCTCTCTATCTCCCACTCGCACTCACTCCACCTCTCCCACTTGCTCTCACTCTCACTGTCCCACCCATACTCACTCTCCATCTCCCACACTCACTCACTCTCCCCCTACAAACCACACTCAATTTCACTCTCCCACCCGCACTCATTCTCCCTCTGCCACACTCACTCACTATCCCTCACCCAACCGCACTCACTCTCCCTCTGTCACACTCACTCACTATCTCTCACCCACACACACTCACTCTCTCTCCCTCTCCCACCCTCTCTCACTCTCTCTCTCCCTGCCGCATTCACGCTCCCTATTCCACCCGCAGTCACTCTCCCTCTCCCAACTGCACCCACTCTCTACGTCATACCCGCACTCACTCCCCCTCTCCCACACGCTCTCACTCTCACCCTCCCAACCATACTCACTCTCCCTCTCCCACTCAGACTCACTCTCCCGCTTCCACCGATAATCACTCTACCTCTCCCACACTCACTGTCCCTATTCCACCCGCACACACTCTCCCTCTCCCACCAGCTCTCACTGTCCCTCTCCCACCCACACTCACTCTCCCTCTCCCACACTCACTCACTCTCCCTCTCCCACAATCCCTCACTCTCCATCTCCCACCCACACTCACATTCCCTCTACCAAACTCACTCACTCAAACTCTCTCTGCAGCACTCACTCTCCCTATCCCACCCGCAGTCACACTCCCTCTCCCACCTGCACTCACTCTCTATCTCCCACTCGCACTCACTCCACCTCGCCCACTCGCTCTCACTCTCACTGTCCCACCCGCACTCACTCTCCATCTCCCACACTCACTCACTCTCCCCCTACAAACCGCACTCAATTTCACTCTCCCAAACGCACTCATTCTCCCTCTGCCACACTCACTCACTATCCCTCTCCCACACGCACTCACTCTCTCTCCCAATCCCACCCTCTCTCACTCTCTCTCTCTCTGCCGCATTCACACTCCCTATCCCACCCGCAGTCACTCTACCTCACCTACGTGCAACCACTCTCTATCTCCCACACGCCCTCATTCCCCCTCTCACAAACGCTCTCACTCTCACTCTCCCACCCATACTCACTCTCCCTCTCCCACCCAGACTCACTCTCCCTCTTCCACCGATAATCACTCTCCGTCTCCCACCAGCTCTCACTGTCCCTCTCCCACCCACACTCACTCTCCCTCTCCCACACTCACTCACTCTCCCACACCCATCCAACACTCAATCTCCTTCTCCCACCCGCCCTCACTCTCGCTCCCACCCGCAATCACTTTCCCACTCCCACCTTCACTCAATCTCTCTTTACCCCGCACTCAATGTCCCTCTTCCACCAACACTCACCCTCCCTCTCCTGCACTCACTCTCCCTCTCCCACCCACACTCACGATCCCTCTCCCACTGACACTCACTCACCCCCTCCCACATTCAATCACTACCCCTTTCCCACCCACACTCACTCTCCCCCTCCCACACTACACTCTCCCTCTCTCACCTGCTCTCACTCTCCCTTCCCACCCACACTCACTCTACCTCTCCCACACTCACTCTCCCTCTCCCACCCGCACTCAATCTCACACATCCCACCCACACTAACTCTACCTCTCCCACACTCACTCTCCCTCTCCCAACCACACTCACTCTCACTCTCTCACCCACACTCTCTCTCCCTCTCCCACCCAGACTCACTCTCCCTCTTCCACCGATAATCACTCTCCCTCTCCCACCAGCTCTCACTGTCCCTCTCCCACCCACACTCACTCTCCCTCTCCCACACTCACTCACTCTCCCACACCCATCCAACACTCAATCTCCTTCTCCCACCCGCCCTCACTCTCGCTCCCACCCGCAATCACTTTCCCACTCCCACCTTCACTCAATCTCTCTTTACCCCGCACTCAATGTCCCTCTTCCACCAACACTCACCCTCCCTCTCCTGCACTCACTCTCCCTCTCCCACCCACACTCACGATCCCTCTCCCACTGACACTCACTCACCCCCTCCCACACTCAATCACTACCCCTTTCCCACCCACACTCACTCTCCCCCTCCCACACTACACTCTCCCTCTCTCACCTGCTCTCACTCTCCCTTCCCACCCACACTCACTCTACCTCTCCCACACTCACTCTCCCTCTCCCACCCGCACTCAATCTCACACATCCCACCCACACTAACTCTACCTCTCCCACACTCACTCTCCCTCTCCCAACCACACTCACTCTCACTCTCTCACCCACACTCTCTCTCCCTCTCCCACACTCTCTCTCCCAACTGCTCTCATTCTCCCGCTCCCAGCCACACACATTCTGCCTCACCCACACTCACTCAATCTCCCACTCCCACGCGCACTCACTCTCCCTTTCCCCCTGCACTCACTCTCCCTCTGCCAACCGCACTCACTCTCCCTCTCTCACACACACTCACACCACCTCGCCCTCCCACCCGCTCTCACTCTCTCTCCCACCCGGTCATTCTCCCTCTCCCACCCACACTCACTCCCTCTCTCCCACCCGCACTCACTGGCCCTCTTCCACCCACACTCCATCTCCCTCTCCCACCCACACTCACTCTCCCTCTCCCACCATCTCTCCCTCTCCCACCAGCTATCACTGTCCCTCTCCCACCCACACTGAGTCTCCCTCTCCCACACTCACTCACTCTCCCTCCCCCACCCTCATTCAATCTCCTTCACACACCCGCTCTCACTCTCGCTCCCTCCCGCAATCACTCTCTCACTCCCACCCTCACTCAATCTCATTCCACTAGCACTCACTCTCCCTCTTCCACCAACATTCACTCTCCCTCTCCCACACTCACTCTGCCTCTCCCACCCACACTCACTATCCCTCTCCCACTGACACTCAATCTCCCCCTCCCACACTCAATCACAATCCCTCTCTCACCCACACTCACTATCCCCCAACCACACTACAATCTCCCTCGCTCACCTGCTCTCACTCTCGCTCTTCCACCCACATTCACTCTCCCTCTCCCACACTCGCTCTCCCTCTCCCACCAGCTCTCACTGTCCCTCTCCCACCCACACTCACTCTCCCTCTACCACACTCACTCACTCAAACTCTCCCTGCAGCACTCAATCTCCCTATCCCACCCGCAGTCACCCTCCCTCTCCCACCTGCACTCACTCTCTATCTACCACTCGCTCTCACTCCCCCTCTCCCACATGCTCTCACTTTCACTGTCCCACCCATACTGTCTCTCCATCACCCACACTAACTCACTCTCCCCCTACAAATGACGCTCAATTTCCCTCTCCCACCCGCACTCACTCTCCCTCTGCCACACTCACTCACTATCCCTCTCCCACACTCACTCACTCTCTCTCTCCCCGCCACATTCACTCTCCCTATCCCACCCGCAGTAACTCTCCCTCTCCCACCTGCACCCACACTCTATCTCCCACATGCACTCATTCCCCCTCTCACACACGCTCTCACTCTCACTCTCCCACCCAGACTCACTCTCCCTCTTCCACCGATAATCACTCTCCCTCTCCCACACTCACTGTCCCTATTCCACCCGCACTCACTCTCCCTCTCCCACCAGCTCTCACTGACCCTCTCCCTCCCACAGTAACTCTCCCTCTCCCACACTCACTCACTCTCCCTCTCCCATTCACACTCAATGTCCTTCTCCCACCCACGCTCACTCTCGCTCCCACCCAAAATCACACTCCCACTCCCGCCATCACTCACTCTCTCTTTCACCCCGCACCCACGCTCCCTCGTCCACCAACAATCAATCTCCCTCTCCCACACTCACTCTCCCTCTACCACCCGCACTCACTCTCTCTCCCACACAGTCATTCTCCCTCTCCCACCCACACTCACTCCCTCTCCCCCACCTGCACTCACTGGCCCTCTTCCACCCACACTCAATCTCCCTCTCACACCCACACTCACTCTCTCTCTCCCAAACTCACTCTCCATCTCCCACCAGCTCTCACTGACCCTCTCCCACCCACACTCAGTCTCCCTCTCCCACACTCACTCACTCTCACTCTCCCACCCACACTCAATCTCCTTCTCCCACCCGCTCTCACTCTTGCTCCCACCCGCAATCAATCTCCCACTCCCACCCTCACTGAATCTCACTCTCCCACACTGACTCTCTCACCTGCTCTTACTCTCCCTCTCCAACCCGCACTCACTCTCCCTCTCCCACCAGCTCTCACTGTCCCTCCCCCACCCACACTCACTCTCCCTCTCCAACACTCACTCACTCTCCCTCTCCAACCCACACTCAATCTCCTTCACCCACCCGCTCTCACTCTCGCTCCCACCCGCAATCACTCTCGCACTCCCATCCTCACTCAATCTCTCTATCCCCCACACTCACTCTCCCACTCCCACCCATACTCACTATCCCTCTCGCACTGACACTCACTCACTACCTCCCACACTCAATCACTATCCCTCTCCCACCCACACTCACTCTCCCCCCCCACACTACACTCTCCCTCTCTCACCAGCTCTCACTCACGCTCTCCCACCCACACTCACTCTACATCTCCCACACACACTCTCCCGCTCCCACCCGCACTCACTCTCACTCTCCCTCCCACACTCACTCTACCACTCCCACACTCACTCTCTCTCTCCCACCCGCACTCACTCTCATTCTCCCACCCGCACTCACTCTCCCTCTCCCACACTCACTCTCCCACCTGCTCTCACTCTCCCTCTCCCACCCAAACACATTCTCCCTCACCCACACTCACTCAATCTCGCTTTCCCACCCGCACTCAGGCTCCCTCTCCCATGCGCAATCACTCACCCGCTCCCACCAGCTCTCACTGTCCCTCTCCCACCCACACTCACTCTCACTCTCCCACACTCACTCACTCTCCCTCTCCCACCCACACTCACTCTCAATCTCTCACCCGCACTCTCTCTCCCTCTCCCACACTCTCTCTCCCAACTGCTCTCATTCTCCCGCTCCCACCCACACACATTCTCCCTCACCCACACTCACTCAATCTCCCGCTCCCACGCGCACTCACTCTCCCTTTCCCCCTGCACTCACTCCCCCTCTGGCACCTGCACTCACTCTCCCTCTCTCACACACACTCACACCACCTCGCCCTCCCACCCGCTCTCACTCTCTCTCCCACCCGGTCATTCTCCCTCTTCCACCCACACTCTCTCCCTCTCTCCCACCCCACTCACTGGCCCTCTTCCACCCACACTCCATCTCCCTCTCCCACCCACACTCACTCTCCCTCTCCCACCCACACTCACTATCCCTGTCCCACCGACACTCAATCTCCCCCTCCCACACTCAATCACAATCCCTCTCTCACCCACACTCACTATCCCCCAACCACACTAAAATCTCCCTCGCTCACCTGCTCTCACTCTCGCTCTTCCACCCACACTCACTCTCCCTCTCCCACACTCGCTCTCCCTCTCCCACCAGCTCTCACTGTCTCTCTCCCACCCACACTCACTCTCCCTCTACCACACTCACTTACTCAAACTCTCCCTGCAGCACTCACTCTCCATATCCCACCCGCAGACACTCTCCCTCTCCCACCTGCACTCACTCTCTATCTCCCACTCGCACTCACTCCCCCTCTCCCACACACTCTCACTCTCACTGTCCCACCCATACTATTTCTCCATCTCCCACACTCACTCACTCTCCCCCTACAAACGACACTCAATTTCCCTCTCCCACCCGCACTCACTCTCCCTCTGCCACACTCACTCACTATCCCTCTCCCACACACACTCACTCTCTCTCTCCCCGCCGCATTCACTCTCCCTATCCCACCCGCAGTCACTCTCCCTCTCCCACCTGCACCCACACTCTATCTCCCACATGCACTCATTCCCCCTCTCACACACGCTCTCACTCTCACTCTCCCACCCATACTCACTCACCATCTCCCACCCAGACTCACTCTCCCTCTTCCACCAATAATCACTCTCCCTCTCCCACACTCACTGTCCCTATTCCACCCGCACTCACTCTCCCTCTCCCACCAGCTCTCACTCTCCCTCTCCCACCCACAGTAACTCTCCCTCTCCCACACTCACTCACTCTCCCTCTCCCACTCAAACTCAATCTCCTTCTCCCACACACTCTCACTCTCGCTCCCACCCAAAATCACACTGCCACTCCCGCCATCACTCACTCTCTCTTTCACCCCACACCCACTCTCCCTCTTCCACCAACAATCACTCTCCCTCTCCCACACTCACTCTCCCTCTACCACCCGCACTCACTCTCCCGCTCTCACACACACTTAAACTTCGTCGCCCTCCCACCCGCTCTCACTCTCTCTCCCACCCAGTCATTCTCCCTCTCCCACCCACACTCACTCCCTCTCTCCCACCTGCACTCACTGGCCCTCTTCCACCCACACTCAATCTCCCTCTCACACCCACACTCACTCACTCTCTCCCAAACTCACTCTCCATCTCCCACCAGCTCTCACTGACCCTCTCCCACCCACACTCAGTCTCCCTCTCCCACACTCACTCACTCTCACTCTTCTACCCACACTCAATCTCCTTCACCCACCCACTCTCACTCTCGTTCCCACCCGCAATCACTCTCCCACTCCCACCCACACACTATCCCTCTCGCACCGACACTCACTCACTACCTCCCACACTCAATCACTATCCCTATCCCACCCACACTCACTCTCCCACTCCCACACTACACTCTCCCTCTCTCACCAGCTCTCACTCACGCTCTCCCACCCACACTCACTCTACATCTCCCACACTCACTGTCCCGCTCCCACCCGCACTCACTCTCACTCTCCCTCCCACACTCACTCTACCACTCCCACACTCACTCTCCTTTCACACCCGCTCTCACTCTCGCTTCCACCCGCAATCACTCTCCCACTTCCACCCTCACTCAATCTCTCATTCCACAAGCACTTACCTTCCCTCTTCCAGCAAACATTCACTCTCCTTCTCCCACACACACACTCTGCTTCTCCCACCCACACTCACTATCCCTCTCCAACCGACACTCACTCTCCCTCTCCCACACTCGCTCTCCCTCTCACACCAGCTCTCACTGTCCCTCTCCCACCAACACTCACTCTCCCTCTCCCACAATCACTCACTCTCCCTCTCTCACTATCCCTCACTCTCTGTCTCCCACCCGCACTCACATTCCCTCTACCACACTTACTCACTCAAACTCTCCCCGCAGCACTCACTCTCCCTATCCCACCCGCAGTCACTCTCCCTCTCCAACCTGCACTCACTCTCTATCTCCCACTCGCTCTCACTCCCCCTCTCCCACACAAACTCAATCTCCTTCTCCACCCGCTCTCACTCTCGCTCCCACCCGCAATCACTCTCCCACTCCCACCCTCACTCACTCTCTCTTTCCCCCCGCTCTCAATCTCCCTCTTCATCCAACACTCACTCTCCCTCTCCCACACTCACTCTAACTCTTCCACCCACTCTCACTATCCCTCTCCACCGACACTCTCTCGCCCCCTCCCACACTCAATCACTCTCACTCTCCCACCCACACTCACTCTACCTCTCAAACACTCACTCTCCCTCTACCACCCGCACTCACTCTCACTCTCCCACCCGCACTCACACTCCCTCTCCCACACTCTCTCTCCCACCTGCTCTCACTCTCCCTCTCCCACCCACACACATTCTCTTCACCCACACTCACTCACTCTCCCTCTCCCACTCAAACTCAATCTCCTTCTCCCACACACTCTCACTCTCGCTCCCACCCAAAATCACACTGCCACTCCCGCCATCACTCACTCTCTCTTTCACCCCACACCCACTCTCCCTCTTCCACCAACAATCACTCTCCCGCTCTCACACACACTTAAACTTCGTCGCCCTCCCACCCGCTCTCACTCTCTCTCCCACCCAGTCATTCTCCCTCTCCCACCCACACTCACTCCCTCTCTCCCACCTGCACTCACTGGCCCTCTTCCACCCACACTCAATCTCCCTCTCACACCCACACTCACTCACTCTCTCCCAAACTCACTCTCCATCTCCCACCAGCTCTCACTGACCCTCTCCCACCCACACTCAGTCTCCCTCTCCCACACTCACTCACTCTCACTCTTCCACCCACACAATCTCCTTCACCAACCCACTCTCACTCTCGTTCCCACCCGCAATCACTCTCCCACTCCCACCCACACACTATCCCTCTCGCACCGACACTCACTCACTACCTCCCACACTCAATCACTATCCCTATCCCACCCACACTCACTCTCCCACTCCCACACTACACTCTCCCTCTCTCACCAGCTCTCACTCACACTCTCCCACCCACACTCACTCTACATCTCCAACACTCACTCTCCTGCTCCCACCTGCACTCACTCTCACTCTCCCTCCCACACTCACTCTACCAGTCCCACACTCACTCTCCCTCTCCCACCCGCACTCACTCTCACTCTCCCACCCGCACTCACTCTCCCTCTCCCACACTCACTCTCCCATCTGCTCTCACTCTCCCTCTCCCACCCACACACATTCTCCCTCACCCACACTCACTCAATCTCGCTCTCCCAACCGCACTCAGTCTCCCTCCCCCACGCGCAATGACTCACCCTCTCCCATCAGCTCTCACTGTCCCTCTCCCACCCACACTCACTCTCACTCTCCCACACTCACTCACTCTCACTCTCCCACACTCACTCACTCACTCTCCCACTCAAACTCACTCTCACTCACTCACCCACACTCTCTCTCCCTCTCCCACACACTCTCTCCCAACTGCACTCATTCTCCCGCTCCCACCCACACACATTCTCCCTCACCCACACTCATTCAATCTCCCGCTCCCACACGCACTCACTCTCCCTTTCCCCCTGCACTCACTCTCCCTCTGCCACCTGCACTCACTCTTCCTCTCTCACACACACTCACACCACCTCGCCCTCCCACCCGGTCATTCTCCCTCTCCCACCCACACTCACTCCCTCTCTCCCACCCGCACTCACTGGCCCTCTTCCACCCACACTCCATCTCCCTCTCCCACCCACACTCACTCTCCCTCTCCCACCATCTCTCCCTCTCCCACCAGCTCTCACTGTCCCTCTCCCACCCACACTCAATCTCCTTCACACACTCGCTCTCAATCTCGCTCCCACCCGCAATCACTCTCCCACTCCCACCCTCACTCAATCTCTCATTCCACTAGCACTCACTCTCCCTCTTCCACCAACATTCACTCTCCCTCTCCCACACTCACTCTGCCTCTCCCACCCACACTCACTATCCCTGTCCAACCGACACTCAATCTCCCCCTCCCACACTCAATCACAATCCCTCTCTCACCCACACTCACTATCCCCAAACCACACTACAATCTCCCTTGCTCACCTGCTCTCACTCTCGCTCTTCCACCCAAACTCACTCTCCCTCTCCCACACTCGCTCTCCCACTCCCACCAGCTCTCACTGTCCCTTTCCCACCCACACTCACTCTCCCTCAACCACACTCACTCACTCAAACTCTCCCTGCAGCACTCACTCTCCCTATCCCACCCGCAGTCACTCTCCCTCTCCCACCTGCACTCACTCTCTATCTCCCACTCGCACTCACTCCCCCTCTCCCACATGCTCTCACTCTCACTGTCCCACCCATACTGTCTCTCCATCTCCCACACTCACTCACTCTCCCCCTACAAATGACACTCAATTTTCCTCTCCCACCCGCACTCACTCTCCCTCTACCAAACTCACTCACTATCCCTCTCCCACCCACACTCACTCTCCCTCTCCCACACTCACTCAATATCCCACTCCCACCCACACTCAATCTCCTTCTCCCACCCGCTCTCACTCTCGCTCCCACCCGCAATCACTCTCCCACTTCCACCCTCACTCAATCTCTCATTCCACAAGCACTCACCTTCCCGCTTCCAGCAAACATTTACTCTCCTTCTCCCACACACACTCTGCCTCTCCCACCCACACTCACTATCCCTCTCCAACCGACACTCACTCTCTCTCCCTCTCCCACCCTCTCTCACTCTCTCTCTCCCCACCGCATTCACTCTCCCTATCCCACCAACACTCACTCTCCCTCTCCCACATGCACCCACACTCTATCTCCCACACGCACTCATTCCCCCTCTCACACACGCTCTCACTCTCCCTCTCCAACCCATACTCACTCTCCCTCTCCCACCCAGACTCACTCTCCCTCTTCCACCGATAATCACTCTCCCTTTCCCACACTCAATGTCCCTATTCCACCCACACTCACTCTCCCTGTCCCACCAGCTCTCACTGTCCCTCTCCCACCCAGACTCACTCTCCCTCTTCCACCGATAATCACTCTCCCTCTCACACTCTCACTGTCCCTATTCCACCCGCACTCACTCTCCCTATCCCACCCACACTCAATCTTCTTCTCCCATCCACTTTCACTCTCGCTCCCACCCGCAATCACACTCCCACTCCCACCATCACTCACTCTCTCTTTCCCCCCGCACTCACTCTCCTTCTTCTACCAACGCTCACTCTCCCTCTCCCACACTCACTCTGCCTCTACCACCCACACTCACTATCCCTCTCCACCGACACTCTATCTCCCCCTCCCACACTCAATCACTATCCCTCTCCCACACACACTCACTCTCCCACTCCCACACTACAATCTCCCTCGCTCACCTGATCTCACTCCACCTCTTCGACCCACACTCTCTCTCCCTCTCCCATAGTCACTCTCCCTCTCCCACCCACACTCACTAACCCTCTCCACCGAAACTCTCTCTCCCCCTCCCACACTCAATCACTATCCCTCTCCCACCACAATCACTCTCCCCCTCCCACACAACACTCTCCATCGCTCACCTGCTCTCACTCTCGCTCTTCCACCCACACTCGATCTCCCTCTCCCACACTCACTCTCCCTCTCCCACCAGCTCTCACTGTCCCTCCCCCACCCGGACTCCCTCTCCCCCTCCCACACTCAATCACTATCCCTCTCCCAATCCCACAAGACACTCCACCTCGCTCACCAGCTCTCACTCTCGCTCTTCCACCCACACTCACTCTCCCTCTCCCACACTCACTCACTCTCCCACTCCCACCCACATTCAATCTCCTTCTCCCACCCGCTCTCAATCTCGCTCCCACCCGTAATCACTCTCCCACTTCCACCCTCACTCAATCTCTCATTCCACAAGCACTCAAATTCCCTCTTCCAGCAAACATTTACTCTCCTTCTCCCACACACACTCTGCCTCTCCCACCCACACTCACTATCCCTCTCCAACCGACACTCACTTTCTCCCTCCCACACTCAATCACAATCCCTCTCCCACCCACACTCAGTCTCCCCCACCCACACTACAATCTCCCTCGCTAACTGCTCTCAATCTCGCTCTTCCACCCACACTCACTCTCCCTCTCCCACACTCACTCTCCCTCTCCCACACTCGCACTCCCTCTCCCACCAGCTCTCACTGTCCCTCTCCCACAATCCCTCACTCTCTGTCTCCCACCCGCACTCACATTCCCTCTACCACACTCACTCACTCAAACTCTCCCTGCAGCACTCACTCTCCCTATCCCACCCGCAGTCACTCTCCCTCTCCAACCTGCACTCACTCTCTATCTACCACTCGCACTCACTCCCCCTCTCCCACACGCTCTCACTCTCACTGTCCCTCCCATACTCTCTCTCCATCTCCCACACTCACTCACTCTCCCCCTGCAACCCGCACTCAATTTCCCTCTCCCACCCGCACTCACTCTCCCTCTGCCACATTCACTCACTATCCCTCTCCCACACACACTCACTCTCTCTCCCTCTCCCACCCACACTCACAATCCCTCTCCACCGACACTCTCTCTCCCCCTCCCACACTCAATCACTATCCCTCTCCCAATCCCACAAGACACTCCACCTCGCTCACCTGCTCTCACTCTCGCTCTTCCACCCACGCTCACTCTCCCTCTCCCACACACACTCTCCCTCTCCCACACTCACTCAATCTCCCACTCCCACCCGCATTCAATCTCCTTCTCCCACCCTCTCTCACTCTCGCTCCCACCCGCAATCACTCTCCCACTCCCACCCTCACTCACTCTCTCTTTCCCCCCGCTCTCACTCTCCCTCTTCATCCAACACTCACTCTCCCTCTCTCCACACTCACTCTAACTCTTCCACCCACTCTCACTATCCCTCTCCACCGACACTCTCTCGCCCCCTCCCACACTCAATCACTCTCACTCTCCCACCCACACTCACTCTACCTCTCAAACACTCACTCTCCCTCTACCACCCGCACTCACTCTCACTCTCCCACCCGCACTCACTCTCACTCTCCCACCCGCACTCACTCTCACTCTCCCACCCGCACTCACACTCCCTCTCCCACACTCTCTCTCCCACCTGCTCTCACTCTCCCTCTCCCACCCACACACATTCTCTTCACCCACACTCACTCAATCTCCCTCTCCCACCTGCACTCACTCTCCCTTTCCCCCCGCACTCAATCTCCCTCTACCTCCCACACTCACTCTCCCTCTCTCACACACACTCACACCATCTCGCCCTCCCACCCACTCTCTCTCTCGCTCCCACCCAGTCATTCTCCCTCTCCCACCCACACTCACTCCCTCTCTCCCACCCGCAATCACTGGCCCTCTTCCACCCACACTCACTCTCCCTCTCCCACCCATACTCACTCTCCCTCTCCCGCACTCACTCTTCCTCTCCCACCAGCTCTCACTGTCCCTCTCCCACCCACACGCAGTCTCCCTCTCCCACACTCACTCACTCTCCCTCTCCCACCCACACTCAATCTCCTTCTCCCACCCGCTCTCACTCTCGCTTCCACCCGCAATCACTCCCCCACTTCCACCCTCACTCAATCTCTCATTCCACAAGCACTTACCTTCCCTCTTCCAGCAAACATTCACTCTCCTTCTCCCACACACACACTCTGCTTCTCCCACCCACACTCACTATCCAACTCCAACCGACACTCACTCTCCCTCTCCCACACTCGCTCTCCCTCTCCCACCAGCTCTCACTGTCCCTCTCCCACCAACACTCACTCTCCCTCTCCCACAATCACTCACTCTCTGTCTCCCACCCGCACTCACATTCCCTCTACCACACTCACTCACTCAAACTCTCCCCGCAGCACTCACTCTCCCTATCCCACCCGCAGTCACTCTCCCTCTCCAACCTGCACTCTCTATCTCCCACTCGCACTCACTCCCCCTCTCCCACACGCTCTCACTCTCACTGTCCCACCCATACTCACTCTCCATCTCCCACTCTCACTCACTCTCCCCCTGCAACCCGCACTCAATTTCCCTCTCCCACCCGCACTCACTCTCCCTCTGCCACACTCACTCACTATCCCACTCCCACACACACTCACTCTCTCTCCATCGCCCACCCTCTCTCACTCTCTCTCTCCCCACCGCATTCACTCTCCCTATCCCACCCGCAGTCACTCTCCCTCTCCCACCTGCACCCACACTCTATCTCCCACATGCACTCATTCCCCCTCTCACACACGCTCTCACTCTCACTCTCCAATCAATACTCACTCTCCCTCTCCCACCCAGACTCACTCTCCCTCTTCCACCGACAATCACTCTCCCTCTCACACTCTCACTGTCCCTATTCCACCCGCACTCACTCTCCCTCTCCCACCCACACTCAATCTCCTTCTTCCGTCCACTCTCACTCTCGCTCCCATCCGCAATCACACTCCCACTCCCACCATCACTCACTCTCTCTTTCCCCCCGCACTCACTCTCCTTCTTCCACCAACACTCACCCTCCCTCTCCCACACTCACTCTGCCTCTAAAACCCACACTCACTATCCCTCTCCACCGACACTCTCTCTCCCCCTCCCACACACACTCACTCTCCCACTCCCACACTACAATCTCCCTCGCTCACCTGATCTCACTCCACCTCTTCCACCCACACTCACTCTCCCTCTCTCACAGTCACTCTCCCTCTCCCACCCACACTCACTATCCCTCTCCACCGAAACCCTCTCTCCCCCTCCCACACTCAGCACTATCCCTCTCCCACCCACACTCACTCTCCCCCTCCCACACTACACTCTCCATCGCTCACCTGCTCTCACTCTCGCTCTTCCAACCACACTCACTCTCCTTCTCCCACAGTCACTCTCCCTCTTCCACCAACACTCACCCTCCCCCTCTCACACTCACTCTCCCTCTCCCACCCACAATCACTATCCCTCTCCCACCCACACTCACTCTCCCCCCTCCCACACTACACTCTCCCTCTCCCACCCGCACTCACTCTCCCCCCTCCCACACTACACTCTCCCTCTCTCACCTGCTCTCACTCTCGCTCTCCCACCCACACTCACTCTAAAACTCCCACACTCACTCTCCCTCTACCACCCGCACTCACTCTCTCTCTCCCACCCACACTCACTCTATCTCTCACACACTGACTCTCCCACTCCCACCTGCACTCACTCTCCCTGTCCCACACTCACTCTCCCACCTGCTCTCACTCTCCCTCTCCTACCCACAGACATTCTTCCTCACCCACACTCACTCAATCTCCCTCTGCCACCCGCACTCACTCTCCCTCTCCCACCCGCACTCACTCTCCCTCTCCCAACAGCTCTCACTGTCCCTCTCCCACCCACACTCACTCTCAGTCTCCCAAACTCACTCACTCTCCCTCTCCCACCCACACTCAATCTGCTTCTCCCACCCGCTCTCTCTCGCTCCCACCCGCAATCACTCTCCCACTCCCACCCTCACTCACTCACTCTTTCCCCCCGCTCTCACTCTCCCTCTTCATCCAACACTCACTCTCCCTCTCCCACACTCACTCTAACTCTTCCACCCACTCTCACTATCCCTCTCCACCGACAGTCTCTCGCCCCCTCCCACACTCAATCACTATCCCTTTCCCACCCACACTCACTCTCCCCCTCCCACACTAAACTCTCCATCGCTCACCTGCTCTCACTCTCGCTCTCCCACCCACACTCACTCTACCTCTCCCACACTCACTCTCCCTCTCCCACCAGCTCTCACTTTCCCTCTCCCACCCACACTCACTCTCCCTCTCCCACACTCACTCACTCTCCCTCTCCCACCCACACTCAATCTCCTTCTCCCACCCGCCCTCACTCTCGCTCCCACCCGCAATCACTCTCCCACTCCCACCCTCAATCAATCTCTCTTTCCCCCCGCACTCACTCTCCCTCATCCACCAGCACTCAAACTCCCTCTCCCGCACTCACTCTCCCTATCCCACCCACACTCACTATCCCTCTCCCACCGACACTCACTCACTACCTCCCACACTCAATCACTATCACTCTCCCACCCACACTCACTCTCCCTTCTCCCACCCACACTCACTATCCCTCTCCACTGACACTCTCTCTCCCTCTCCCACACTCAATCACTATCCCTCTCCCACTCCCACAAGACACTCCACCTCGCTCACCTGCTCTCACTCTCGCTCTTCCACCCACGCTCACTCTCCCTCTCCCACACTCACTCTCCCTCTCCCACACTCACTCAATCTCCCACTCCCACCCGCATTCAATCTCTTTCTCCCACCCGCTCTCACTCTCGCTCCCACCCGCAATCACTCTCCCACTCCCACCCTCACTCAATCTCTTTCCCCCCACAGTCACTCTCCCTCTTCCACCAACACTCACCCTCACCCTCACACACTCACTCTCCCTCTCCCACCCACAATCACTATCCCTCTCCCACCCACACTCACTCTCCCCCTCCCACACTACGCTCTCCCTCTCTCACCTGCTCTCACTCTCGCTCTCCCACCCACACTCACTCTAAAACTCCCAAACTCACTCTCCCTCTCCCACCCGCACTCACTCTCACTCTCCCACCCACACTCACTCTATCGATCGCACACTCACTCTCCCACTCCCACACGCACTCACTCTCCCTCTCCCACACTCACTCAATCTCCCACTCCCACCCGCATTCAATCTCCTTCTCCCACCCTCTCTCACTCTCGCTCCCACCCGCAATCACTCTCCCACTCCCACCCTCACTCACTCTCTCTTTCCCCCCCGCTCTCACTCTCCCTCTTCATCCAACACTCACTCTCCCTCTCCCACACTCACTCTGCCTCTACCACCCACACTCACTATCCCTCTCCACCGACACTCTATCTCCCCCTCCCACACTCAATCACTATCCCTCTCCCACACACACTCACTCTCCCACTCCCACACTACAATCTCCCTCGCTCACCCGATCTCACTCCACCTCTTCGACCCACACTCTCTCTCCCTCTCCCATAGTCACTCTCCCTCTCCCACCCACACTCACTAACCCTCTCCACCGAAACTCTCTCTCCCCCTCCCACACTCAATCACTATCCCTCTCCCACCACAATCACTCTCCCCCTCCCACACAACACTCTCCATCGCTCACCTGCTCTCACTCTCGCTCTTCCACCCACACTCGATCTCCCTCTCCCACACTCACTCTCCCTCTCCCACCAGCTCTCACTGTCCCTCCCCCACCCGGACTCCCTCTCCCCCCTCCCACACTCAATCACTATCCCTCTCCCAATCCCACAAGACACTCCACCTCGCTCACCAGCTCTCACTCTCGCTCTTCCACCCACACTCACTCTCCCTCTCCCACACTCACTCACTCTCCCACTCCCACCCACATTCAATCTCCTTCTCCCACCCGCTCTCAATCTCGCTCCCACCCGCAATCACTCTCCCACTTCCACCCTCACTCAATCTCTCATTCCACAAGCACTCAAATTCCCTCTTCCAGCAAACATTTACTCTCCTTCTCCCACACACACTCTGCCTCTCCCACCCACACTCACTATCCCTCTCCAACCGACACTCACTTTCTCCCTCCCACACTCAATCACAATCCCTCTCCCACCCACACTCAGTCTCCCCCACCCACACTACAATCTCCCTCGCTAACTGCTCTCAATCTCGCTCTTCCACCCACACTCACTCTCCCTCTCCCACACTCACTCTCCCTCTCCCACACTCGCACTCCCTCTCCCACCAGCTCTCACTGTCCCTCTCCCACAATCCCTCACTCTCTGTCTCCCACCCGCACTCACATTCCCTCTACCACACTCACTCACTCAAACTCTCCCTGCAGCACTCACTCTCCCTATCCCACCCGCAGTCACTCTCCCTCTCCAACCTGCACTCACTCTCTATCTACCACTCGCACTCACTCCCCCTCTCCCACACGCTCTCACTCTCACTGTCCCTCCCATACTCTCTCTCCATCTCCCACACTCACTCACTCTCCCCCCTGCAACCCGCACTCAATTTCCCTCTCCCACCCGCACTCACTCTCCCTCTGCCACATTCACTCACTATCCCTCTCCCACACACACTCACTCTCTCTCCCTCTCCCACCCACACTCACAATCCCTCTCCACCGACACTCTCTCTCCCCCCTCCCACACTCAATCACTATCCCTCTCCCAATCCCACAAGACACTCCACCTCGCTCACCTGCTCTCACTCTCCCTCTCCCACCCACAATCACTATCCCTCTCCCACCCACACTCACTCTCCCCCTCCCACACTACGCTCTCCCTCTCTCACCTGCTCTCACTCTCGCTCTCCCACCCACACTCACTCTAAAACTCCCAAACTCACTCTCCCTCTCCCACCCGCACTCACTCTCACTCTCCCACCCACACTCACTCTATCGATCGCACACTCACTCTCCCACTCCCACACGCACTCACTCTCCCTCTCCCACACTCACTCAATCTCCCACTCCCACCCGCATTCAATCTCCTTCTCCCACCCTCTCTCACTCTCGCTCCCACCCGCAATCACTCTCCCACTCCCACCCTCACTCACTCTCTCTTTCCCCCCGCTCTCACTCTCCCTCTTCATCCAACACTCACTCTCCCTCTCCCACACTCACTCTAACTCTTCCACCCACTCTCACTATCCCTCTCCACCGACACTCTCTCGCCCCCTCCCACACTCAATCACTCTCACTCTCCCACCCACACTCACTCTACCTCTCAAACACTCACTCTCCCTCTACCACCCGCACTCACTCTCACTCTCCCACCCGCACTCACTCTCACTCTCCCACCCGCACTCACTCTCACTCTCCCACCCGCACTCACACTCCCTCTCCCACACTCTCTCTCCCACCTGCTCTCACTCTCCCTCTCCCACCCACACACATTCTCTTCACCCACACTCACTCAATCTCCCTCTCCCACCTGCACTCACTCTCCCTTTCCCCCCGCACTCAATCTCCCTCTACCACCCACACTCACTCTCCCTCTCTCACACACACTCACACCATCTCGCCCTCCCACCCACTCTCTCTCTCGCTCCCACCCAGTCATTCTCCCTCTCCCACCCACACTCACTCCCTCTCTCCCACCCGCAATCACTGGCCCTCTTCCATCCACACTCACTCTCCCTCTCCCACCCATACTCACTCTCCCTCTCCCGCACTCACTCTCCCTCTCCCACCAGCTCTCACTGTCCCTCTCCCACCCACACGCAGTCTCCCTCTCCCACACTCACTCACTCTCCCTCTCCCACCCACACTCAATCCCCTTCTCCCACCCGCTCTCACTCTCGCTTCCACCCGCAATCACTCCCCCACTTCCACCCTCACTCAATCTCTCATTCCACAAGCACTTACCTTCCCTCTTCCAGCAAACATTCACTCTCCTTCTCCCACACACACACACTCTGCTTCTCCCACCCACATTCACTATCCCTCTCCAACCGACACTCACTCTCCCTCTCCCACATTCGCTCTCCCTCTCCCACCAGCTCTCACTGTCCCTCTCCCACCAACACTCACTCTCCCTCTCCCACAATCACTCACTCTCTGTCTCCCACCCGCACTCACATTCCCTCTACCACACTCACTCACTCAAACTCTCCCCGCAGCACTCACTCTCCCTATCCCACCCGCAGTCACTCTCCCTCTCCAACCTGCACTCTCTATCTCCCACTCGCACTCACTCCCCCTCTCCCACACGCTCTCACTCTCACTGTCCCACCCATACTCACTCTCCATCTCCCACTCTCACTCACTCTCCCCCTGCAACCCGCACTCAATTTCCCTCTCCCACCCGCACTCACTCTCCCTCTGCCACACTCACTCACTATCCCACTCCCACACACACTCACTCTCTCTCCATCGCCCACCCTCTCTCACTCTCTCTCTCCCCACCGCATTCACTCTCCCTATCCCACCCGCAGTCACTCTCCCTCTCCCACCTGCACCCACACTCTATCTCCCACATGCACTCATTCCCCCTCTCACACACGCTCTCACTCTCACTCTCCAATCAATACTCACTCTCCCTCTCCCACCCAGACTCACTCTCCCTCTTCCACCGACAATCACTCTCCCTCTCACACTCTCACTGTCCCTATTCCACCCGCACTCACTCTCCCTCTCCCACCCACACTCAATCTCCTTCTTCCGTCCACTCTCACTCTCGCTCCCACCCGCAATCACACTCCCACTCCCACCATCACTCATTCTCTCTTTCCCCCCGCACTCACTCTCCTTCTTCCACCAACACTCACCCTCCCTCTCCCACACTCACTCTGCCTCTAAAACCCACACTCACTATCCCTCTCCACCGACACTCTCTCTCCCCCTCCCACACACACTCACTCTCCCACTCCCACACTACAATCTCCCTCGCTCACCTGATCTCACTCCACCTCTTCCACCCACACTCACTCTCCCTCTCTCACAGTCACTCTCCCTCTCCCACCCACACTCACTATCCCTCTCCACCGAAACCCTCTCTCCCCCTCCCACACTCAGCACTATCCCTCTCCCACCCACACTCACTCTACCTCTCCCACACTCACTCTGCCTCTAAAACCCACACTCACTATCCCTCTCCACCGACACTCTCTCTCCCCCTCCCACACACACTCACTCTCCCACTCCCACACTACAATCTCCCTCGCTCACCTGATCTCACTCCACCTCTTCCACCCACACTCACTCTCCCTCTCCCACCAGCTCTCACTTTCCCTCTCCCACCCACACTCACTCTCCCTCTCCCACACTCACTCACTCTCCCTCTCCCACCCACACTCAATCTCCTTCTCCCACCCGCCCTCACTCTCGCTCCCACCCGCAATCACTCTCCCACTCCCACCCTCACTCAATCTCTCTTTCCCCCGCACTCACTCTCCCTCATCCACCAGCACTCAAACTCCCTCTCCCGCACTCACTCTCCCTATCCCACCCACACTCACTATCCCTCTCCCACCGACACTCACTCACTACCTCCCACACTCAATCACTATCACTCTCCCACCCACACTCACTCTCCCTTCTCCCACCCACACTCACTATCCCTCTCCACTGACACTCTCTCTCCCTCTCCCACACTCAATCACTATCCCTCTCCCACTCCCACAAGACACTCCACCTCGCTCACCTGCTCTCACTCTCGCTCTTCCACCCACGCTCACTCTCCCTCTCCCACACTCACTCTCCCTCTCCCACACTCACTCAATCTCCCACTCCCACCCGCATTCAATCTCTTTCTCCCACCCGCTCTCACTCTCGCTCCCACCCGCAATCACTCTCCCACTCCCACCCTCACTCAATCTCTTTCCCCCCACAGTCACTCTCCCTCTTCCACCAACACTCACCCTCACCCTCACACACTCACTCTCCCTCTCCCACCCACAATCACTATCCCTCTCCCACCCACACTCACTCTCCCCTTCCCACACTACGCTCTCCCTCTCTCACCTGCTCTCACTCTCGCTCTCCCACCCACACTCACTCTAAAACTCCCAAACTCACTCTCCCTCTCCCACCCGCACTCACTCTCACTCTCCCACCCACACTCACTCTATCGATCGCACACTCACTCTCCCACTCCCACACGCACTCACTCTCCCTCTCCCACACTCACGCTCCCACCTGCTCTCACTCTCCCTCCCCTACCCACAGACATTCTTCCTCACCCACACTCACTCAATCTCCTTCTCCCACCCGCACTCACTCTCCCACTCCCACCCTCACTCAATCTCTCTTTCCCCCCGCAGTCACTCTCCCTCTTCCACCAACTCTCACCCTCCCTGTCCTGCACTCACTCTCCCTCTCCCACCAACACTCACTATCTCCCTTCCACTGACACTCACTCACCCCCCTCCCACACTCAATCACTATCCCTCTCCCACTCAGACTCACTCACCCATCCCACACTACACTCTCCATCTCGCACCTGCTCTCACTCTCGCTCTCCCACCCACACTCACTCTACCTCTCCCACACTCACTCTGCCTCTAAAACCCACACTCACTATCCCTCTCCACCGACACTCTCTCTCCCCCTCCCACACACACTCACTCTCCCACTCCCACACTACAATCTCCCTCGCTCACCTGATCTCACTCCACCTCTTCCACCCACACTCACTCTCCCTCTCTCACAGTCACTCTCCCTCTCCCACCCACACTCACTATCCCTCTCCACCGAAACCCTCTCTCCCCCTCCCACACTCAGCACTATCCCTCTCCCACCCACACTCACTCTCCCCCTCCCACACTACACTCTCCATCGCTCACCTGCTCTCACTCTCGCTCTTCCAACCACACTCACTCTCCTTCTCCCACAGTCACTCTCCCTCTTCCACCAACACTCACCCTCCCCCTCTCACACTCACTCTCCCTCTCCCACCCACAATCACTATCCCTCTCCCACCCACACTCACTCTCCCCCCTCCCACACTACACTCTCCCTCTCCCACCCGCACTCACTCTCCCCCTCCCACACTACACTCTCCCTCTCTCACCTGCTCTCACTCTCGCTCTCCCCACCCACACTCACTCTAAAACTCCCACACTCACTCTCCCTCTACCACCCGCACTCACTCTCTCTCTCCCACCCACACTCACTCTATCTCTCACACACTGACTCTCCCACTCCCACCTGCACTCACTCTCCCTGTCCCACACTCACTCTCCCACCTGCTCTCACTCTCCCTCTCCTACCCACAGACATTCTTCCTCACCCACACTCACTCAATCTCCCTCTGCCACCCGCACTCACTCTCCCCCTCCCACCCGCACTCACTCTCCCTCTCCCAACAGCTCTCACTGTCCCTCTCCCACCCACACTCACTCTCAGTCTCCCAAACTCACTCACTCTCCCTCTCCCACCCACACTCAATCTGCTTCTCCCACCCGCTCTCTCTCGCTCCCACCCGCAATCACTCTCCCACTCCCACCCTCACTCACTCACTCTTTCCCCCCGCTCTCACTCTCCCTCTTCATCCAACACTCACTCTCCCTCTCCCACACTCACTCTAACTCTTCCACCCACTCTCACTATCCCTCTCCACCGACAGTCTCTCGCCCCCTCCCACACTCAATCACTATCCCTCTCCCACCCACACTCACTCTCCCCCTCCCACACTAAACTCTCCATCGCTCACCTGCTCTCACTCTCGCTCTCCCACCCACACTCACTCTACCTCTCCCACACTCACTCTCCCTCTCCCACCAGCTCTCACTTTCCCTCTCCCACCCACACTCACTCTCCCTCTCCCACACTCACTCACTCTCCCTCTCCCACCCACACTCAATCTCCTTCTCCCACCCGCCCTCACTCTCGCTCCCACCCGCAATCACTCTCCCACTCCCACCCTCACTCAATCTCTCTTTCCCCCGCACTCACTCTCCCTCATCCACCAGCACTCAAACTCCCTCTCCCGCACTCACTCTCCCTATCCCACCCACACTCACTATCCCTCTCCCACCGACACTCACTCACTACCTCCCACACTCAATCACTATCACTCTCCCACCCACACTCACTCTCCCTTCTCCCACCCACACTCACTATCCCTCTCCACTGACACTCTCTCTCCCTCTCCCACACTCAATCACTATCCCTCTCCCACTCCCACAAGACACTCCACCTCGCTCACCTGCTCTCACTCTCGCTCTTCCACCCACGCTCACTCTCCCTCTCCCACACTCACTCTCCCTCTCCCACACTCACTCAATCTCCCACTCCCACCCGCATTCAATCTCTTTCTCCCACCCGCTCTCACTCTCGCTCCCACCCGCAATCACTCTCCCACTCCCACCCTCACTCAATCTCTTTCCCCCCACAGTCACTCTCCCTCTTCCACCAACACTCACCCTCACCCTCACACACTCACTCTCCCTCTCCCACCCACAATCACTATCCCTCTCCCACCCACACTCACTCTCCCCTTCCCACACTACGCTCTCCCTCTCTCACCTGCTCTCACTCTCGCTCTCCCCACCCCACACTCACTCTAAAACTCCCAAACTCACTCTCCCTCTCCCACCCGCACTCACTCTCACTCTCCCACCCACACTCACTCTATCGATCGCACACTCACTCTCCCACTCCCACACGCACTCACTCTCCCTCTCCCACACTCACGCTCCCACCTGCTCTCACTCTCCCTCCCCTACCCACAGACATTCTTCCTCACCCACACTCACTCAATCTCCTTCTCCCACCCGCACTCACTCTCCCACTCCCACCCTCACTCAATCTCTCTTTCCCCCCGCAGTCACTCTCCCTCTTCCACCAACTCTCACCCTCCCTGTCCTGCACTCACTCTCCCTCTCCCACCAACACTCACTATCTCCCTTCCACTGACACTCACTCACCCCCTCCCACACTCAATCACTATCCCTCTCCCACTCAGACTCACTCACCCATCCCACACTACACTCTCCATCTCGCACCTGCTCTCACTCTCGCTCTCCCACCCACACTCACTCTACCTCTCCCACACTCAATCTCCCTCTCCCACCCGCACTCACTCTCCCTCTCCCACCCGCATTCACTCTCCCTCTAGCACCCACACTCACTCTCCCTCTCTCACACACACTCACACTTTGTCGCACTCCCACCCGCACTCACTCTCTCTCCGACCCAGTCATTCTCCCTCTCCCACCCGCACTCACTCCCTCTCTCTCACCCGCACTCACTGGCCCTCTTCCACCCACACTCAATCTCCCTCTCCCACCCACCCTCAACCTCTCTCTCCCAAACACACTCTCCCTATCCAACCAGCTCTCACAGACATTCTCCCACCCACACTCACTCTCCCTCTCCCACACTCACTCACTCTCACTCTCCCACTCAAACTCAAACTCTTTCTCCCACCCGCTCTCACTCTCGCTCCCACCCGCAATCACTCTCCCACTCCCATCCTCACTGAATCTCCCTCTCCCACACTCACTCTCCCACCTGCTCTCACTCTCCCTCTCCCACCCGCACTCACTCTCCCTCTCCCACCAGCTCTCACTGTCCCTCTCCCACTCACACTCACTCTCCCTCTCCAACACTCACTCACTCTCCCTCTCCCACCCACACTCAATCTGCTTTTCCCAACCACACTCACTCTCGTTCCCACCTGCAATCACTCTCGCACTCCCACCCTCACTCAATCTCTCTTTCCCCCACACTCACTCTCCCTCTTCCAGCAACACTCACCATCCCACTCCCACACTCACTGTCCCTCTCCCACCCCACACTCACTCTCCCTCTACCACCCGCACTCACTCTCTCTCTCCCACCCACACTCACTCTATCTCTCACACACTGACTCTCCCACTCCCACCTGCACTCACTCTCCCTGTCCCACACTCACTCTCCCACCTGCTCTCACTCTCCCTCTCCTACCCACAGACATTCTTCCTCACCCACACTCACTCAATCTCCCTCTGCCACCCGCACTCACTCTCCCTCTCCCACCCGCACTCACTCTCCCTCTCCCAACAGCTCTCACTGTCCCTCTCCCACCCACACTCACTCTCAGTCTCCCAAACTCACTCACTCTCCCTCTCCCACCCACACTCAATCTGCTTCTCCCACCCGCTCTCTCTCGCTCCCACCCGCAATCACTCTCCCACTCCCACCCTCACTCACTCACTCTTTCCCCCCGCTCTCACTCTCCCTCTTCATCCAACACTCACTCTCCCTCTCCCACACTCACTCTAACTCTTCCACCCACTCTCACTATCCCTCTCCACTGACAGTCTCTCGCCCCCTCCCACACTCAATCACTATCCCTCTCCCACCCAAACTCACTCTCCCCCTCCCACACTAAACTCTCCATCGCTCACCTGCTCTCACTCTCGCTCTCCCACCCACACTCACTCTACCTCTCCCACACTCACTCTCCCTCTCCCACCAGCTCTCACTTTCCCTCTCCCACCCACACTCACTCTCCCTCTCCCACACTCACTCACTCTCCCTCTCCCACCCACACTCAATCTCCTTCTCCCACCCGCCCTCACTCTCGCTCCCACCCGCAATCACTCTCCCACTCCCACCCTCAATCAATCTCTCTTTCCCCCCGCACTCACTCTCCCTCATCCACCAGCACTCAAACTCCCTCTCCCGCACTCACTCTCCCTATCCCACCCACACTCACTATCCCTCTCCCACCGACACTCACTCACTACCTCCCACACTCAATCACTATCACTCTCCCACCCACACTCACTCTCCCTTCTCCCACCCACACTCACTATCCCTCTCCCACCGACACTCACTCACTACCTCCCACACTCAATCACTATCCCTCTCCCACCCACACTCACTCTCCCCCTCCCACACTAAACTCTACATCACTCACCTGCTCTCACTCTCGCTCTTCCACCCACACTCACTCTCCCTCTCCCACACTCACTCACTCTCCCACTCCCACCCAACACTCAATCTCCTTCTCGCACCCGCTCTCACTCTCGCTCCCACCCGCAATCACTCTCCCATTCCCACCCTCACTCAATCTCTCTTTCCCCCCAGACTCACTCTCCCTCTTCCACCAACACTCAAACTCCCTCTCCCGCACTCACTCTCCCTATCCCACCCACACTCACTATCCCTCTCCCACCGACACTCACTCACTACCTCCCACACTCAATCACTATCCCTCTCCCACCGACACTCACTCACTACCTCCCACACTCAATCACTATCCCTCTCCCACCCACATTCACTCTCCATTCTCCCACACTACACTCTCCCTCTCTCACCTGCTCTCACTCTCGCTCTCCCACCAACACTCACTCTACCTCTCCTACACTCACTCTCCCTCTCCCACCCGCACTCACTCTCACTCTCCCACCCGCACTCACTCTGACGCTCCCACCCGTACTCACTGTTCCTCTCCCACACTCACTCTCCCACCTGCTCTCACTCTCCCTCTCCCACCCACACACATTCTCCCTCACACACACTCACTCAATCTCCCTCTCCCACCCGCACTCACTCTCCCTCTCCCACCCACAATCACTATCCCTCTCCCACCCACACTCACTCTCCCCCTCCCACACTACGCTCTCCCTCTCTCACCTGCTCTCACTCTCGCTCTCCCACCCACACTCACTCTAAAACTCCCAAACTCACTCTCCCTCTCCCACCCGCACTCACTCTCACTCTCCCACCCACACTCACTCTATCGATCGCACACTCACTCTCCCACTCCCACACGCACTCACTCTCCCTCTCCCACACTCACTCTCCCACCTGCTCTCACTCTCCCTCTCCTACCCACAGACATTCTTCCTCACCCACACTCACTCAATCTCCCTCTCCCACCCGCACTCACTCTCCCACTCCCACCCTCACTCAATCTCTCTTTCCCCCCGCAGTCACTCTCCCTCTTCCACCAACTCTCACCCTCCCTGTCCTGCACTCACTCTCCCTCTCCCACCAAAACTCACTATCTCCCTTCCACTGACACTCACTCACCCCCTCCCACACTCAATCACTATCCCTCTCCCACTCAGACTCACTCACCCATCCCACACTACACTCTCCATCTCGCACCTGCTCTCACTCTCGCTCTCCCACCCACACTCACTCTACCTCTCCCACACTCAATCTCCCTCTCCCACCCGCACTCACTCTCCATCTCCCACCCGCATTCACTCTCCCTCTAGCACCCACACTCACTCTCCCTCTCTCACACACACTCACACTTTGTCGCACTCCCACCCGCACTCACTCTCTCTCCGACCCAGTCATTCTCCCTCTCCCACCCGCACTCACTCCCTCTCTCTCACCCGCACTCACTGGCCCTCTTCCACCCACACTCAATCTCCCTCTCCAACCCACCCTCAACCTCTCTCTCCCAAACACACTCTCCCTATCCAACCAGCTCTCACAGACATTCTCCCACCCACACTCACTCTCCCTCTCCCACACTCACTCACTCTCACTCTCCCACTCAAACTCAAACTCTTTCTCCCACCCGCTCTCACTCTCGCTCCCACCCGCAATCACTCTCCCACTCCCATCCTCACTGAATCTCCCTCTCCCACACTCACTCTCCCACCTGCTCTCACTCTCCCTCTCCCACCAGCTCTCACTGTCCCTCTCCCACTCACACTCACTCTCCCTCTCCAACACTCACTCACTCTCCCTCTCCCACCCACACTCAATCTGCTTTTCCCAACCACACTCACTCTCGTTCCCACCTGCAATCACTCTCGCACTCCCACCCTCACTCAATCTCTCTTTCCCCCACACTCACTCTCCCTCTTCCAGCAACACTCACCATCCCACTCCCACACTCACTCTCCCTCTCCCACCCCACACTCACTATCCCTCTCGCACCGACACTCACTCACTACCTCCCACACTCAATCACTATCCCTCTCCCACCCACACTCACTCTCCCCCTCCCACCTTACACTCTCCCTCTCTCACCTGCTCTCACTCACGCTCTCCCACCCACACTCACTCTACCTCTCCCACACTCACTCTCCCTCTCTCACCCGCACTCACTCTCACTCTACCACCCACACTCACTCTCCCACCTGCTCTCACTCTCCGTCTCCCAACCACACACATTCTCCCTTACCCACACTCACTCAATCTCCCTCTCCCACCCGCACTCACTATCCCTCTCCCACCCATACTCACTCTCCCCCTCCCACACTACACTCACCCTCTCTCACCTGCTCTCACTCACACTCTCCAACTCACACTCAATCTACCTCTTCCACAATCACTCTCCCGCTCCCACCCACACTCACTCTCACTCTCCCTCCCACACTCACTCTACCACTCTCACACTCTCTCTCCCTCTCCCACCCGCACTCACTCTCACTCTCCCACACGCACTCACTCTCACTCTCCCACACTCACTCTCCTACCTGCTCTCACGCTCCCTCTCCCACCCAAACACATTCTCCCTCACCCACAGTCACTCAATCTCCCTCTTCCACCCGCACTCACTCTCCCTCTCACACCCGCACTCACTCTCCCTCTCCCACCAGCTCTCACTGTCCCTCTGCCAACCACACTCACTCTCACTCTCCCACACTCACTCTCCCTCTCCCACCCACACTCAATCTCCTTCTCCCACCCGCTCTCACTCTTGCTCCCACCGGCAATCACTCTCCCACTCCCACCCTCAATCACTCTCTATTTCCCCCCTCTTTCACTCTCCTTCTTCGTCCAACACTCACACTCCCTCTCCCCACTCACTCTCCCTCTCCCACCCACACACACTATCCACCTCCACCGACACCCTCTCACCCCTTCCCACACTCAATCACTATCCCTCTCCCACCCACACTCACTCTCCCCCTCCCACACTAAACTCTACATCGCTCACCTGCTCTCACTCTCGCTCTTCCACCCACACTCACTCTCCCTCTCCCACACTCACTCACTCTCCCACTCCCACCCAACACTCAATCTCCTTCTCGCACCCGCTCTCACTCTCGCTCCCACCCGCAATCACTCTCCCATTCCCACCCTCACTCAATCTCTCTTTCCCCCCAGACTCACTCTCCCTCTTCCACCAACACTCAAACTCCCTCTCCCGCACTCACTCTCCCTATCCCACCCACACTCACTATCCCTCTCCCACCGACACTCACTCACTACCTCCCACACTCAATCACTATCCCTCTCCCACCGACACTCACTCACTACCTCCCACACTCAATCACTATCCCTCTCCCACCCACATTCACTCTCCCTTCTCCCACACTACACTCTCCCTCTCTCACCTGCTCTCACTCTCGCTCTCCCACCAACACTCACTCTACCTCTCCTACACTCACTCTCCCTCTCCCACCCGCACTCACTCTCACTCTCCCACCCACACTAACTCTACCGCTCCCACACTCACTCTCCGTCTCCCACCCGCACTCACTCTGACGCTCCCACCCATACTCACTGTTCCTCTCCCACACTCACTCTCCCACCTGCTCTCACTCTCCCTCTCCCACCCACACACATTCTCCCTCACACACACTCACTCAATCTCCCTCTCCCACCCGCACTCACTCTCCCTCTACCACCCGCACTCATTCTCCCTCTCTCACACACACTCACACTTCGTCGCACTCCCACCCGCACTCACTCTCTCTCCGACCCAGTCATTCTCCCTCTCCCACCCACGCTCACTCCCTCTCTCCCACCCGAACTCACTGGCTCTCTTCCACCCACACTCAATCTCCCTCTCCCACCCACCCTCTACCTCTCTCTCCCAAACACACTCTCCCTCTCCAACCAGCTCTCACAGACACTCTCCCACCCACACTCACTCTCCCTCTCCCACACTCACTCACTCTCACTCTCCCACTCAAACTCAAACTCTTTCTCCCACCTGCTCTCACTCTCGCTCCCACCCGTAATCACTCTCCCACTCCCACCCTCACTGAATCTCCCTCTCCCACACTCACTCTCCCACCAGCTCTCACTCTCCCACCCACACTCACTCTCCCTCTCCAACACTCACTCACTCTCCCTCTCCCACCCACACTCAATCTGCTTCTCCCAACCGCTCTCACTCTCGCTCCCACCCGCAATCACTCTCGCACTCCCACCCTCACTCAATCTCTCTTTCCCCCACACTCACTCTCCCTCTTCCAGCAACACTCACCATCCCCCTCCCACACTCACTCTCCCTCTCCCACCCACACTCACTATCCCTCTCGCACACTCACTCACTACCTCCCACGCTCAATCACTATCCCTCTCCCACCCACACTCTCTCTCCCCCTCCCAACCTACACTCTCCCTCTCTCACCTGCTCTCACTCACGCTCTCCCACCCACACTCACTCTACCTCTCCCACACTCACTCTCCCTCTCCCACCCGCACTCACTCTCACTCTACCACCCACACTCACTCTCCCACCTGCTCTCACTCTCCGTCTCCCAACCACACACATTCTGCCTCACCCACACTCACTCAATCTCCCTCTCCCACCCGCACTCACTATCCCTCTCCCACCCACACTCTCTCTCCCCCTCCCACACTACACTCTTCCTCTCTCACCTGCTCTCACTCACGCTCTCCAACTCACACTCAATCTACCTCTTCCACACAAACTCTCCCTCTCCCACCTGCACTCACTCTCACTCTCCCACCTGCACTCACTCTTCCTCTCCCACACTCACTCTCCCACCTGCTCTCACTCTCCCTCTCCCAACCACACGCATTCTCCGTCACCTACACTCACTCAATCTCCCTCTCCCACCCGCACTCTCTCTCCCTCTGCCACCCCGCAATCACTCTGATTCTCCCACCAGCTCTCACTGTCCCTCTCCCACCCACACTCAATCTCCTTCTCCCACCCACTCTCACTCTCGCTCACACCCGCAATAACTCTCCCACTCTGACCCTCACTCACTCTCTCTTTCCCCCCGCTCTCACTCTCCCTCTTCATGCAACACTCACTCTCCCTCTCCCACACTCACTATCCCTCTCTCACTCACACTCACTATCCCTCTCCACCGACACTCTCTCGCCCCCCTCCCACACTTAATCACTATCCCTCTCCCACCCACACTCACTCTCCCCCTCCCACACTAAACTCTCCATCGCTGACCTGCTCTCACTCTCGCTCTTCCATCCACACTCAATCTCTCTCTCCCACCAGCTCTCACTTTCCCTCTCCACCCACACTCACTCTCCCTCTCCCACACTCACTCACTCTCCCACTCCCACCCAACACTCAATCTCCTTCTCCCACCTGCCCTCACTCTCGCTCCCACCCGTAATCACTCTTCTACTCCCACCCTCACTCAATCTCTCTTTCCCCCCACACTCACTCTCCCTCTTCCACCAACACTCACTCTCCCTCTCCCACCAACACTCACTATCTCCCTTCCACTGACACTCACTCACCCCCTCCCACACTCAATCACTATCCCTCTCCCACCCACACTCACTCACCCCTCCCACACTACACTCTCCCTCTCTCACCTGCTCTCACTCTCGCTCTCCCACCCACACTCACTCTACCTCTCCCACACTCACTCTCCCTCTCCCACCCGCACTCACTCTCCCTCTCCCGCCCGCACTCACTCTCACTCTCCCACTGGCACTCACTCTCCCTCTCCCACACTCTCTCTCCCAACTGCTCTCATTCTCCCTCTCCCAACCACACACAATCTCCCTCACCCACACTCACTCAATCTCCCTCTCCCACCCGCACTCACACTCCCTTTCCCCCTGCACTCACTCTCCCTCTACCACTCGCACTCACTCTCCCTCGCTCACACACACTCACACCACATCGCCCTCCCACCCGCTCTCACTCTCTCTCCCACCCAGTCATTCTCCCTCTCCCACTCAATGCCTCTCTCCCACCCGCACTCACTGGCCCTCTTCCACCCACACTCAGTCTCCCTCTCCCACACTCACTCACTCTCCCTCTCCCACCCACACTCAATCTCCTTCACACACCCCCTCTCAATCTCGCTCCCACCCGCAATCACTCTCCCACTCCCACCCTCACTCAATCACTCTTGCCCCCCACACACACTCTCCCTCTTCCACCAACATTCATCCTCATCCTCCCACACTGTCTCTCCCTCTCCCAACCACACTCACTATCCCTCTCCACCGACACTCTCTCACCCCCTCCCACACTCAATCACTATCCCTCTCCCACCCACACTCACTCTCCCACTCCCACATACACTCTCCATCGCTCACCTGCTCTCACTCTCGCTCTTCAACCCACACTCAATCTCCCACTCCCACACTCACTCTCCCTCTCCCACCAGCTCTCACTGTCCCTCTCCCACCCAAACTCACTCTCCCTCTCCCACACTCTCTAACTCTCCCACTACCACCCAACACACAATCTCGTTCTCCCTCCCGCTCTCACTATCCCTCTCCCACCGACACTCATTCAACCCCTCCGAAACTCGATCACTATCCCTCTCCCACCAACATTCACTCTCCCCCTCCCACACTACACTCTCCCTCTCTCACCTGCTCTCACTCTCGCTCTCCCAGCCTCACACACTCTACCTCTCCCACACTCACTCTCTCTCTCCCACCCGCACTCACTCTCACTCTCCCACCCACACTCACACTACCTCTCAAACACTCACTCACCCTCTCCCACCTGCTCTCACTCTCCCTCTCCCACCCACACACATTCTCCCTCACCCACACTCACTCAATCTCCCGCTCCCACCCGTACTCACTCTCCCTTTCCCCCCGCACTCACTCTCCCACTACCACCCGCACTCACTCTCCCTCTCTCACACACACTCACACCACCTCGCCCTCCCACCCGCTCTCACTCTCTCTCCCACCCAGTCATTCTCCCTCTCCCACCCACACTCACTCCCTCTCTCCCACCTGCACTCACTGGCCCTCTTCCACCCACACTCACTCTCCCTCTCTCACCTGCACTCACTCTCCCTCTCCCACCAGATCTCACTGTCCCTCTCCCACCCGCAATCACTCTCCCTCTCCCACACTCACTCACTCTCCCACACTCACTCAATCTCCCGCTCCCACCCGTACTCACTCTCCCTTTCCCCCCGCACTCACTCTCCCACTACCACCCGCACTCACTCTCCCTCTCTCACACACACTCACACCACCTCGCCCTCCCACCCGCTCTCACTCTCTCTCCCACCCAGTCATTCTCCCTCTCCCACCCACACTCACTCCCTCTCTCCCACCTGCACTCACTGGCCCTCTTCCACCCACACTCACTCTCCCTCTCCCACCAGCTCTCACTGTCCCTCTCCCACCCACACTCAGTCTCCCTCTCCCACACTCACTCACTCTCCCTCTCCGACCCACAATCAATCTCCTTCACACACCCGCTCTCACTCTCGCTCCCACCCGCAATCACTCTCGCACTCCCACCCTCACTCAATCTCTAATTCCACAGCACTTGTTCTCCGTCTTACACCAAACTTTCACTCTCCCTCTGCCACACTCACTCTGCCTCTCCCACCCACACTCACTATCTCTCTCCAACCGACACTCACTCACCCCCCTCCCACAATCAATCACAATCCCTCTCCAACCCACACTCACTCTCCCCCACCCACACTACAATCTCCTTCGCTCACCTGCTCTCACTCTCGCTCTTCCACCCACACTCACTCTCCCTCTCCCACACTCACTCTCCCTCTCCCACCAGCTCTCACTGTCCCTCTCACACCCGCACTCACTCTCCCTCTCCCACACTCACTCACTCTCCCACCCGCACTCAATCTCCTTCTCCCACCCGCTCTCACTATCGCTCCCACCCGCAATCACTCTCCCACTCCCACCCTCACTCAATCTCTCTTCCCCCCAGACTCACTCTCCCTCTTCCACCAACACTCACCCTCCCCCACCCACACTCACTCTCCCTCTCCCACCCACACTCACTATCCCTGTCCCAACGACACTCCCTCTACCCCTCGCACACTCAATCACCATCCCTCTCCCATCCACACTCACTCTCCTCCTCCCACACTGCACTCTCCCTCTCTCACCTGCTCTCACTCTCGCTCTCCCACCCACACACACTCTACCTCTCCCACACTCAGTCTCCCTTTCCCACCCGCACTCACTCTCACTCTCCCTCCGTTACTCGGTCTACCTCTCCCACACTCACTCTCCCTCTCCCACCCACACTCAATCTCCCCCTCCCACATTACACTCTCCATCGCTCACCTGCTCTCACTCTCGCTCTTCCACCCACTCTCCCTCTCCCCCTCCCACACTCACTCTCCCTCTCCCACAGTCACTCTCCCTCTCCCACCAGATCTCACTGTCTCTCTCCCACCCACACTCACTCTCCCTCTACCACACTCACTCACTTTCCCACTCCCACCCAACACTCAATCTCCTTCTCCCACCTGCTCTCACTCTCGCTCCCACCCGCAATCACTCTCCCACTCCCTCCCTAACTCAATCTCTCTTTCCCCTCGCACTCACTGTCTCTCTTCCACCGACACTCACCCTCCCTCTCCTGCACTCACTCTCCCTCTCCCACCCACACTCCCTATCCCTCTCCCTCCGACACCCACTCACCCCATGCCACACTCAATCACTATCTCTCTCCAACCCACACTCACTCTCCCCCTCCCACACTACACTCTCCCTCTCTCACCTGCTGTCACTCTCGCTCTCCCACCCACACTCACTCTACCTCTCCAACACTCACTCTCCCTCTCCCACACTCACTCTCCCACCTGCTCTCACTCTCCCTCTCCCAACCACACGCATTCTCCGTCACCCACACTCACTCAATCTCCCTCTCCCACCCGCACTCTCTCTCCCTCTGCCACCCGCAATCACTCTGATTCTCCCACCAGCTCTCACTGTCCCTCTCCCACCCACACTCAATCTCCTTCTCCCACCCGCTCTCACTCTCGCTCACACCCGCAATAACTCTCCCACTCTGACCCTCACTCACTCTCTCTTTCCCCCCGCTCTCACTCTCCCTCTTCATGCAACACTCACTCTCCCTCTCCCACACTCACTATCCCTCTCTCACTCACACTCACTATCCCTCTCCACCGACACTCTCTCGCCCCCTCCCACACTTAATCACTATCCCTCTCCCACCCACACTCACTCTCCCCCTCCCACACTAAACTCTCCATCGCTGACCTGCTCTCACTCTCGCTCTTCCATCCACACTCAATCTCTCTCTCCCACCAGCTCTCACTTTCCCTCTCCACCCACACTCACTCTCCCTCTCCCACACTCACTCACTCTCCCACTCCCACCCAACACTCAATCTCCTTCTCCCACCTGCCCTCACTCTCGCTCCCACCCGTAATCACTCTCCCACTCCCACCCTCACTCAATCTCTCTTTCCCCCCACACTCACTCTCCCTCTTCCACCAACACTCACCCTCCCTCTCCTGCACTCACTCTCCCTCTCCCACCAACACTCACTATCTCCCTTCCACTGTCACTCACTCACCCCCTCCCACACTCAATCACTATCCCTCTCCCACCCACACTCACTCACCCCTCCCACACTACACTCTCCCTCTCTCACCTGCTCTCACTCTCGCTCTCCCACCCACACTCACTCTACCTCTCCCACACTCACTCTCCCTCTCCCACCCGCACTCACTCTCCCTCTCCCGCCCGCACTCACTCTCACTCTCCCACTGGCACTCACTCTCCCTCTCCCACACTCTCTCTCCCAACTGCTCTCATTCTCCCTCTCCCAACCACACACAATCTCCCTCACCCACACTCACTCAATCTCCCTCTCCCACCCGCACTCACACTCCCTTTCCCCCTGCACTCACTCTCCCTCTACCACTCGCACTCACTCTCCCTCGCTCACACACACTCACACCACATCGCCCTCCCACCCGCTCTCACTCTCTCTCCCACCCAGTCATTCTCCCTCTCCCACTCAATGCCTCTCTCCCACCCGCACTCACTGGCCCTCTTCCACCCACACTCAGTCTCCCTCTCCCACACTCACTCACTCTCCCTCTCCCACCCACACTCAATCTCCTTCACACACCCCCTCTCAATCTCGCTCCCACCCGCAATCACTCTCCCACTCCCACCCTCACTCAATCACTCTTGCCCCCCACACACACTCTCCCTCTTCCACCAACATTCATCCTCATCCTCCCACACTGTCTCTCCCTCTCCCAACCACACTCACTATCCCTCTCCACCGACACTCTCTCACCCCCTCCCACACTCAATCACTATCCCTCTCCCACCCACACTCACTCTCCCACTCCCACATACACTCTCCATCGCTCACCTGCTCTCACTCTCGCTCTTCAACCCACACTCAATCTCCCACTCCCACACTCACTCTCCCTCTCCCACCAGCTCTCACTGTCCCTCTCCCACCCAAACTCACTCTCCCTCTCCCACACTCTCTAACTCTCCCACTACCACCCAACACACAATCTCGTTCTCCCTCCCGCTCTCACTATCCCTCTCCCACCGACACTCATTCAACCCCTCCGAAACTCGATCACTATCCCTCTCCCACCAACATTCACTCTCCCCCTCCCACACTACACTCTCCCTCTCTCACCTGCTCTCACTCTCGCTCTCCCAGCCCCACACACTCTACCTCTCCCACACTCATTCTCTCTCTCCCACCCGCACTCACTCTCACTCTCCCACCCACACTCACACTACCTCTCAAACACTCACTCACCCTCTCCCACCTGCTCTCACTCTCCCTCTCCCACCCACACACATTCTCCCTCACCCACACTCACTCAATCTCCCGCTCCCACCCGTACTCACTCTCCCTTTCCCCCCGCACTCACTCTCCCACTACCACCCGCACTCACTCTCCCTCTCTCACACACACTCACACCACCTCGCCCTCCCACCCGCTCTCACTCTCTCTCCCACCCAGTCATTCTCCCTCTCCCACCCACACTCACTCCCTCTCTCCCACCTGCACTCACTGGCCCTCTTCCACCCACACTCACTCTCCCTCTCTCACCTGCACTCACTCTCCCTCTCCCACCAGATCTCACTGTCCCTCTCCCACCCGCAATCACTCTCCCTCTCCCACACTCACTCACTCTCCCACACTCACTCAATCTCCCGCTCCCACCCGCACTCACTCTCCCTTTCCCCCCGCACTCACTCTCCCACTACCACCAGCACTCACTCTCCCTCTCTCACACACACTCACACCACCTCGCCCTCCCACCCGCTCTCACTCTCTCTCCCACCCAGTCATTCTCCCTCTCCCACCCACACTCACTCCCTCTCTCCCACCTGCACTCACTGGCCCTCTTCCACCCACACTCACTCTCCCTCTCCCACCAGCTCTCACTGTCCCTCTCCCACCCACACTCAGTCTCCCTCTCCCACACTCACTCACTCTCCCTCTCTGACCCACAATCAATCTCCTTCACACACCCGCTCTCACTCTCGCTCCCACCCGCAATCACTCTCGCACTCCCACCCTCACTCAATCACTAATTCCACAGCACTTGTTCTCCGTCTTACACCAAACTTTCACTCTCCCTCTGCCACACTCACTCTGCCTCTCCCACCCACACTCACTATCTCTCTCCAACCGACACTCACTCACCCCCTCCCACAATCAATCACAATCCCTCTCCAACCCACACTCACTCTCCCCCACCCACACTACAATCTCCTTCGCTCACCTGCTCTCACTCTCGCTCTTCCACCCACACTCACTCTCCCTCTCCCACACTCACTCTCCCTCTCCCACCAGCTCTCACTGTCCCTCTCACACCCGCACTCACTCTCCCTCTCCCACACTCACTCACTCTCCCACCCGCACTCAATCTCCTTCTCCCACCCGCTCTCACTATCGCTCCCACCCGCAATCACTCTCCCACTCCCACCCTCACTCAATCTCTCTTTCCCCCCAGACTCACTCTCCCTCTTCCACCAACACTCACCCTCCCCCACCCACACTCACTCTCCCTCTCCCACCCACACTCACTATCCCTGTCCCAACGACACTCCCTCTACCCCTCGCACACTCAATCACCATCCCTCTCCCATCCACACTCACTCTCCTCCTCCCACACTGCACTCTCCCTCTCTCACCTGCTCTCACTCTCGCCCTCCCACCCACACACACTCTACCTCTCCCACACTCAGTCTCCCTTTCCCACCCGCACTCACTCTCACTCTCCCTCCGTTACTCGGTCTACCTCTCCCACACTCACTCTCCCTCTCCCACCCACACTCAATCTCCCCCTCCCACACTACACTCTCCATCGCTCACCTGCTCTCACTCTCGCTCTTCCACCCACTCTCCCTCTCCCCCTCCAACACTCACTCTCCCTCTCCCACAGTCACTCTCCCTCTCCCACCAGATCTCACTGTCTCTCTCCCACCCACACTCACTCTCCCTCTACCACACTCACTCACTTTCCCACTCCCACCCAACACTCAATCTCCTTCTCCCACCTGCTCTCACTCTCGCTCCCACCCGCAATCACTCTCCCACTCCCTCCCTAACTCAATCTCTCTTTCCCCTCGCACTCACTGTCTCTCTTCCACCGACACTCACCCTCCCTCTCCTGCACTCACTCTCCCTCTCCCACCCACACTCCCTATCCCTCTCCCTCCGACACCCACTCACCCCATGCCACACTCAATCACTATCTCTCTCCAACCCACACTCACTCTCCCCCTCCCACACTACACTCTCCCTCTCTCACCTGCTGTCACTCTCGCTCTCCCACCCACACTCACTCTACCTCTCCAACACTCACTCTCCCTCTCCCACCCGCACTCACTCTCACTCTCCCACCCACACTCAGTCTACCTCTCCCACACTCACTCTCACTCTCCCACCCGCACTCACTCTCACTCTCCCACCCGCACTCACTCTCCCTCTCCCACACTCACTCTCCAACCTGCTCTCACTCTCCCTCTCCCACCCACACACATTCTCCCTCACCCACACTCAATCAATATCCCTCTCCAACCCACACTCACTCGCCCCCTCCCACACTACACTCTCCCTCGCTCACCTGCTCTCACTCTCGCTATTCCACCCACACTCACTCTCCCTCTCCCACACACACTCTCCCTCTCCCACCAGCTCTCACTGTCCCTCTCCCACCCGCACTCAAACTCTTTCTCCCACCCGCTCTCACTATCGCTCCCACCCGCAATCACTCTCCCACTCCCGCCCTCACTCAATCTCTCTTTCCCCCCACACTCACTCTCCTTCTCCCACCCACACTCACTCTCCTCCTCCCAAACTACAGTCTCCCTCTCTCACCTGCTCTCACTCTCGCTCTCCCACCCGCACTCACTCTACCTTTCCCACACTCTCTCTCTTCTCCCACACTCACTCTCCAACCTACTCTCACTCTCCCTCTACCACCCACACACATTCTCCCTCACCCACACTCACTCAATCTCCCTCTCCCACCCGCACTCACTCTCCCTCTCCCACCCACGCTCACTCTCCCTCTCCCACCAGCTCTCACTGTCCCTCTCCCACCCACAATCACTCTCACTCTCTCACACTCACTCACTCTCACTCTCCCACACACACTGAATCCCCTTCTCCCACCCGCTCTCACTTTCACTCCCATCCGCAATCACTCTCCCACTCCCACCCTCAATCACTCTCTCTTTCCCCCCGCTCTAACTCTCCCTCTTCATCCAACACTCAGTCTCCCTCTCCCACACTCACACTCCCTCTTCCACCCACACTCACTAATAGCTTCCACTGACACTCTCTCTCCCCCGCCCACACGCAATCACTATCCCTCTACCAACCACACTCACTCTCCCTCTCCCACACTTACTCACTCTACCTCTCACACCCACACTCAATCTCCTTCTCCCACCCACTCTCACTCTCGCTCCGACCCGCAAAAACAGTCCCATTCCCAGCATCACTCACTCTTTCTTTCCCCTCGCTCTTACTCTACCTCTTCCACCAACACTCACTCTCCCTCTCCCACACTCACTCTCCCTCTACCATCCACATCACTATCCCTCTCCACCGACACTTTCTCTCCCCCTCCCACACTCAATCACTATCGCTCTCCCACCCACACTTACTCTCCCCCTCCCACACTACACTCTCCCTCGCTCACCTGCTCTCACTCTCGCTCGTCCACCCACACTCACTCTCCTTCTCCCACACTCACTCTCCCACCTGCTCTCACTCTCCCTCTCCCACCCACACACATTTTCCCTAACCCACACTCACTCTATCTCGCTCTCCCACCAGCACTCACTCTCCCTCATGCACCAGCTCTCACTGTCCCTCTCCCACCCACGCTCACTATCACTCACCCACACTCACTCATTCTCCCTCTCCCACCCACACTCAATCTCCTTCTCCCACCCGCTCTCACTCTCGCTCCCACCCGCAATCACTCTCCCACTCCCACCCTCACTCACTCTCTCTATCCTCCCGCTCTCACTCACCCTCTTCAGCCAACACTCACTCTCCCTCTCCCACACTCACTGTCCCTCTCCCACCCACACTCATTATCCCTCTCCACCGCCACTGTCTCTCCCCCTCCTACACTCAATCAATATCCCTCTCCCACCCACACTCACTCTACCCCTCCCACACTACACTCTCCCTCGCTCACCTGCTCTCACTCTTGCTCTTCCACCCACACTCACTCTCCCTCTCCCACACTCACTCTCCCTCTCCCACCAGCTCTCACTGTCCCTCACCCACCCACATTCACTCTCCCTCTCCCACACTCACTCACTCTCCCACTCCCACCCACACTCAATCTCCTTCTCCCACCCGCTCTCACTATCGCTCCCACCCGCATTCACTCTCCCACTCCCGCCCTCACTCAATCTCTCTTTCCCCCCAGACTCACTCTCCCTCTTCCACCAACACTCACCCTCTCCCTCCCGCACTCACACTCCCTCTCCCACCCACACTCACTATCCCTCTCCCACCGACACTCACTCAACCACTCCCACAATCAATCACTATCCCTCTCCCACCCACACTCACTCTCCTCCTCCCAGACTACACTCTCCGTCTCTCACCTGCTCTCACTCTCGCTCCCCTACCCACACACACTCTACCTCTCCCACACTCACTCTCCCGCCACCACCCGCACTCACTCTCACTCTCCCACGCATACTCAGTCTACCTCTCCCACACTCACTCTCCCTCTGCCACCGACACTCACTCAACCACTCCCACAATCAATCACTATCCCTCTCCCACCCACACTCACTCTCCTCCTCCCAGACTTCACTCTCCCTCTCTCACCTGCTCTCACTCTCGCTCTCCCACCCGCACTCACTCATCTTCTCCCACATTCACTCTCCAACCTGCTCTCACTCTCCCTCTCACACCCACACACATTCTCCCTCACCCACACACACTCAATCTCCCTCTCCCACCCACACTCACTATCCCTCTCCCACCCACACTCTCTCTCCCCCTCCCACACTACACTCTCCCTCTCTCACCTGCTCTCACTCTCGCTCTTCCACCCACTCAATCTCCCTCTCCCAAACTCACTCTCCCTCTCATACCAGATCTCACTGTCCCTCTCCCACCCAAACTCACTCTCCCTCTCCCACACTCACTCACTCTCCCACTCCCACCCAACACTCAATCTCTTTCTCTCACCCGCTCTCACTCTCGCTCCCACCCGCAATCACTCTCCCATTCCCACCCTCACTCAATCTCTCTTTCCCCTCGCACTCACTCTCCCTCTTCCACCAACACTCACCCTCCCACTCCTACATTCACTCTCCCTCTCCCACCAACACTCACTATCCCTCTCCCTCCGACACTCACTCACTTCCTCCCACACTCAATCACTATCCCTCTCCCACCCACACTCACTCTCCCCCTCGCACACTACACTGTCCCTCTCTCACCTGCTGTCACTCTCGCTCTCCCACCCACACTCACTCTACCTCTCCCACACTCACCCTCCCTCTCCCACCCGCACTCACTCTCACTCTCCCACCCACACTCACTCTACCTCCTCCACACTCACTCTCGCTCTCCCACCCGCACTCACTCTCACTCTCCCAACCGCACTCACTCTCCCTCTCCCACACTCACTCTCCCTCCTGCTCTCACTCTCCCACTCCCACCCACACACATTCTCCCTCACCCTCACTCACTCAATCTCCCTCTCCCATCCGCACTCACTCTCCCTTTCCCCCGCACTCACTCTCCCTCTACCACCCGCACTCACTCTCCCTCTCTCACACACACTCACACCACCTCGCCCTCCCACGAGCTCTCACTCTCTCTCCCACCCAGTCATTCTCCCTCTCCCATCCACACTCACTCCCTCTCTCCCATCCGCACTCACTGGCCCTTTTCCACCCTCATGCAATCTCCCTCTCCCACCCACACTCAGTCTACCTCTCCCACACTCACTCACTCACCCTCCCCACCCACACTCAATCTCCTTCTCCCACCCACTCTCACTCTCGCTGTCACCCCCAATCACTCTCCCACTCCCACCCTCAATCAATCTCTCATTCCACAAGCACTCACTCTCCTTCTTCCACTAACATTCACTCTCCCTCTCCCACACTCACTCTGCCTCTCCCACCCACACTCACTATCCCTCTCCCTCTTTCACTCACTCTCCCCCTCCCACACTCAATCACAATCCCTCTCCCACCCGCACCCACATTCTCTCTACCACACTCACTCACTCACACTCTCCCCGCAGCACACACTCTCCCTCTCCCACCTGCACTCACTCTCTATCACCCACTCGCACTCACTCCCCCTCTCCCACATGCTCTCACTCTCACTGTCCCTCCCATACTCTCTCTCCATCTCCCACACTCACTCACTCGCCTCCTGCAACCTGCACTCAATTTCCCTCTCCCACCCGCACTCACTCTCCCTCTGCCACACTCACTCACTGTCCTTCTCCCACACTCACTCACTCTCTCTCCCCACTGTATTCACTCTCCCTATCCCACCTGCACTCACTCTCCCTCTCCCACCTGCACCCACACTCTATCTCCCACACACACTCATTCCTCCTCTCACACATGCTCTCACTCTCACTCTCCCACCCATACTCAATCTCCCTCTCCCACCCAGACTCAATCTCCCTCTTCCTCCGATAATCACTCTCCCTCTCCCACACTCACTGTCCCTATTCCACCCGCACTCACTCTCCCTCTCCCACCAGCTCACACGGCCCCACTCCCACCAACACTCCCTCTCCCTCTCCCACACTCACTCACTCTACCTCTCCCACCCACACTCAATCTCCTTCTCCCACCCACGCTCACTCTCACTCCCACCCGCAATCACACTCCCACTCCCACCATCACTCACCCTCTCTTTCCCCCCGCACTCACTCTCCATCTTCCACCAACACTCACTCTCCCTCTCCCACACTCACACTCCCTCTACCACCCACACTTACTATCCCTCTCCACCGACACTCTCTCCCCCTCCCACACTCAATCACTATCCCTCTCCCACCCACACTCACACTCCCCCTCCCAAACTACACTCTCCCTCGCTCACCTGCTCTCACTCTCGCTCGTCCTCCCACACTCACTCTCCCTCTCCCACACACACTCTCCCGCTCCCACACTACACTCTGCCGCTCTCACCTGCTCTCACTCTCGCTCTCCCACCCACACTCTACCTCTCCCAAAAACACTCTCCCTCTCCCACCCGCACTCACTCTCACTCTCCCACCCGCACTCACACTCCCTCTCCCACACTCACTCTCCCACCTGCTTTCACTCTCCCTCACCCACCCACACACATTCTCCCTCACCCACATTCACTCCATCTCCCTCTCCCACCCGCACTCACTCTCCCTCTCCCACCAGCTCTACCTGTCCCTCTCACACCCACACTCACTCTCATTCTCCCACACTCACTCACTCTCCCTCTCCCACGCACACTCAATCTCCTTCTCCACCCGCTCTCACTCTCGCTCCCACCCGCAATCACTCTCCCACTCCCACCCTCACTCACTCTCTCTTTCCCCCCGCTCTCACTCTCCCTCTTCATCCAACACTCATTCTCCCGCTCCCACACTCACTGTCCCTCTCCCACCCACACTCAGTATCCCTCTCCACCGACACTCTCTCTCCCTCTCCCACACTCAATCACTATCACTCTCCCACCCACACTCACGCTCCCCCACCCACAATACAATCTCCATCGCTCACCTGCTCTCACTCTCGCTCTTCGACCCACACTCAGTCTCCTTCTCCCACACTCACTCTCTCCCTCAACCAGCTCTCACTGTCCCTCACCCACCCATACTCATTCTCCCTCTCCCACACTCACTCACTCTCGCACTCCGACCGAACACTCAATCTCCTTCTCCCACCCGCTCGCACTCTGGCTCCCACCCGCAATCACTCTCCCACTGCCACCATCACTCAATCTCTCTTCCCCCCGCACTCACTCTCCCTCTTCCACCAACACTCACTCTCCCTCTCCCGCACTAACTCTCCATCTCCCACCCGCACTCACTATCTCTCTCCCACCAATACTCACTCACTACCTCCCACACACAATCACTATCCCTCTCGCACCCACACTCACTCTCCCCTTCCCACAGTACACGCTCCCTCTCTCACCTGCTCTCATTCTCGCTCTCCCACCCACACTCACTCTACCTCTCCCACACTCACTCTCCCACCTGCTCTCACTCTCCCTCTCCCACCCACACACATTCTCCCTCACCCACACTCACTCAATCTCCCTCTCTTCCGCACTCACTCTCCCTCTCCCACCCGCACTCACTCTCCCTCTACCACCTGCACTCACTCTCCCTCTCTCATACACATTCACTCTTCGTCGCACTCCCACCCGCTCTCACTCTCTCTCCCACCCAGTCATTCTCCCTCTCCCACCCACACTCACTCCCTCCCTCATACCCGCACTCACTGGCCCTCTTCCACACACACTCAATCTCCCTCTCCCACCCACGCTCGCTCTCCCTCTCCCAAACTCACTCTCCCTCTCCCACCAGCTCTCACTGACCCTCTCCCACACTCAATCTCCTTCTCCCACCCGCTCTCACTCTCGCTCCCACCCGCAATCACTCTCCCACTCCCACCCTCACTGAATCTCCCTCTTTCACACTCACTCTCCCACCTGCTCTCACTCTCCCTCTCCCAACCACACTCATTCTCCCTCTCCCACCAGCTCTCACTGTCCCTCTCCTAACCACACTCACTCTCCCTCTCCAACACTCACTCACTCTCCCTCTACCACCCACACTAAAACTCCTTCTCCCACCCGCTCTCACTCTCGCTCCCAACCGCAATCACGCTCACACTTCCAACCTCACTCACTCTCTCTTTCCCCAACACTCACTCTCCCTCTTCCACCAACACTCACTCTCCCTCTCCCACACACACCCTCCCCCTCGAACCCACACTTAAAATACCTCTCCACCGTCACGCTCGCTCCCCCTCCCACACTCAATCACTATCGCTCTCCCACCCACACTCACTCTCCCCTCCCACACTACACTCTCCCTCGCTCACATGCTCTCACTCTCGCTCTTCCACCCACACTCACTCTCCCACTCCCACACTCACTCTCGCTCTCCCACCCGCACTCACTCTCCCTCTACCACCAGCTCTCACTGTCCCTCTCCCACCTGCACTCACTCTCCCTCAACCACCCGCACTCACTCTCCCTCTCTCACACACACTCACACTTTGTCGCCCTCCCCTCCTCTCTCACTCTCTCTCCCACCCTGTCATTCTCCCTCTCCCACCCACACTCACTCTCCCTCTCCCACACTCACTCACTCTCGCTCTCCCACCCACACTAAATCTCCATCTCCCACCCACTCTCACTCTTGCTCCCACCCGCAATCACTCTCCCACTCCCACCATCACTCACTCTCTCTTTACTCCTGCACTCACCCTCCCTCTTCCACCAACACTCACTCTCCCTCTCCCACACTCACTCTCCATCTACCACCCACACTCACTATCCCTCTCCACCGACACTCTCTCTCCCCATCTCACACTCAATCACCATGCCTCTCCCACCCACTCTCACTCTCCCCCTCCCGCACTACACTCTCCCTCTCTCACCTGCTCTCACTCTCGCTCTCCCACCCACACTCACTCTCCCTCTCCCACACTCGCTCTACCTCTCCCACCAGCTCTCACTGTCCCTCACCGACCCACAATCACACTCCCTCTCCCACACTCACTCACTCTCCCTCTCCCACCCGCACTCACATTCCCTCTACCACACTCTCTCACTCACACTCTCCCCGCAGCACTCACTCTCCCTATCCCACCCGCAGTCACTCTTCCTCTCCCACCTGCACTCACTCTCGCTCTCCCACCCACACTCACTCTCTTTCCCCCTGCACTCAATCTCCCCCTCCCACACTACACACTCCCTCTCTCACCAGCTGTCACTCTCGCTCTCCGACCCACACTCACTCTACCTCTCCCACACTCACTCTCCCTCTCTCACCTGCTCTCACTCTCAATCTCACACCCACACTAACACTCCCTCTCCCACACTCACTCTCCCTCTCCCACCAGCTCTCACTGTCCCTCTCCCACCCACACTCACTCTCTCTTTCGCCCTGCACTCACTCTCCCTCTTCCACCAACACTCACTCTCCCTCTCCCACACTCACTCCCCCTCTCCCACCCACACTCACTCTCCCACTCCCACCTACACTCACTAACCCTGTCCCACCGACACTCACTCAACCCCTCCCACACTCACTCACTCTCCCTCTCCCACCCACACTCACTCTCCTCCTCCCACACTACACTCTCCCTCTCTCACCTGCTCTCACTCTCGCTCTCCCACCCACACTCACTCTACCTCTCCCACACTCAGTCTCCCGCTCCCACCTGCACTCACTCTCACTCTCCCTCCGTTACTCAGTCTACCTCTCCCACACTCACTCTCCCTCTCCCACCCTCACTCACTCTCCCCCTCCCACACTAAACTCTCCATCGCTCACCTGCTCTCACTCTCGCTCTTCCACCCACACTCACTCTACCTCTCCCACACTCACTCTCCCTCTCCCACACTCACTCTCCCTCTCCCACCAGATCTCACTGTCTCTCTCCCACCCACACTCACTCTCCCTCTCCCACATTCACTCAATCTCCCTCTCCCACACTCGCTCTGCCTCTCCCACGCACACTCACTGTCTCTCTCCCACCCACACTCACTCTCCCTCTCCCACACTCACTCACTCTCCCAATCCCACCCAACACTCAATCTCCTTCTCCCACCCGCTCTCACTCTCGCTCCCAACCGCAATCACTCTCCCACTCCCACCCTCACTCAATCTCTCTTTCCCCTCGCACTCACTGTCTCTCTTCCACCGACACTCACCCTCCCTCTCCTGCACTCACTCTCCCTCTCCCGCCCACACTTACTATCCCTCTACCTCCGACACTCACTCACCCCCTCCCACACTCAATCACTATCACTCTCCCACCCACACTCACTCTCCCCCTCCCACACTACATTCTCCCTCTCTCACCTGCTGTCACTCTCGCTCTCCTACCCACACTCACTCTACCTTTCCCACACTCACTCTCCCTCTCCCACCCGCACTCACTCTCACTCTCCCACCCACACTCACTCTCCCTCTCCCACACTCACTCTCCAACCTGCTCTCACTCTCCCTCTCCCACCCACACACATTCTCCCTCACCCACACACAATCAATATCCCTCTCCCACCCGCACTCACTCGCCCCCTCCCACGCTACACTCTCCCTCACTCACCTGCTCTCACTCTCGCTCTTCCATCCACACTCACTCTCCCTCTCCCACCCTCACTCACTCTCCCACTCCCACCCAACACTCAAACTCCTTCTCCCACATGCTCTCACTATCGCTCCCAACCGCAATCACTCTCCCACTCCCGCCCTCACTCAATCTCTCTTTCCCCCCACACTCACTCTCCTTCTCCCACCCACACTCACTATCCCTCTCCCACCGACACTCACTGAACCCCTCCCACACTCAATCACTCTCCCTCTCCCACCCGCACTCACTCGCCCCCCTCCCACACTACACTCTCCCTCTCTCACCTGCTCTCACTCTCACTCTCCCACCCATACTCAGTCTACCTCTCCCACACTCACTCTCCCTCTCCCACCCGCACTCACTCTCAATCTCCCACCCGCACTCACTCTCCCTCTCCCACACTCACTCTCCCACCCGCACTCACTCTCCCTCTCCCACCCACACTCAATCTCCTTCTCCCACCCGCTCTTACTCTCGCTCCCATCTGCAATCACTCTCCCACTCCCACCCTCAATCACTCTCTCTTTACCCCGCTCTAACTCTTCCTCTTCATCCAAAACTCACTCTCCGTCTCCCACACTCACTCTCCCTCTCACACCCGCACTCACTAATAGCGTCCACCGACACTCTCTCTCCACCTCCCACAATCAATCACTCTCCCTCTCCCACACACACTCACTATCCCTGTCCCACCGACACTCACTCAACCCCTCCCACACTCACTCACTATTCCTCTCACACCCACACTCACTCTCCTCCTCCCACACTACACTCACCCTCTCTCACCTGCTCTCACTCTCGCTCTCCCACCCACACACACTCTACCTCTCCCACACTCAGTCTCCCGCTCCCACACGCACTCACTCTCACTCTCCCTCCGTTACTCAGTCTATTTCTCCCACACTCACTCTCCCTCTCCTACCCTCACTCACTCTCCCCCCCCACACTAAACTCTCCATCGCTCACCTGCTCTCAATCTTGCTCTTCCACCCACACTCACTCTCCCTCTCCCACACTCACTCACTCTCCCAATCCCACCCAACACTCAATCTCCTTCTCCCACCCGCTCTCACTCTCACTCCCACCCGCAATCACTCTCCCACTCCCACCCTCACTCAATCTCTCTTTCCCCTCGCACTCACTGTCTCTCTTCCACCGACACTCACTCTCCCTCTCCTGCACTCACTCTCCCTCTCCCACCCACACTCACTATCCCTCTCCCTCTGACACTCACTCACCCCCTCCCACACTCGATCACTATCACTCTCCCACACACACTCACTCTCTCCCTCCCACACTACATTCTCCCTCTCTCACCTGCTGTCACTCTCGCTCTCCTACCCACACTCACTCTACCTTTCCCACACTCACTCTCCCTCTCCCACCCGCACTCACTCTCACTCTCCCACCCACACTCACTCTCCCTCTCCCACACTCACTCTCCAACCTGCTATCACTCTCCCTCTCCCACCCACACACATTCTCCCTCACCCACACACAATCAATATCCCTCTCCCACCCGCACTCACTCGCCCCCTCCCACACTACACTCTCCCTCGCTCACCTGCTCTCACTCTCGCTCTTCTACCCACACTCACTCTCCCCCTCCCACGCTACACTCTCCCTCGCTCACCTGCTCTCACTCTCGCTCTTCCACACACACTCACTCTCCCTCTCCCACCCTCACTCACTCTCCCACTCCCACCCAACACTCAAACTCCTTCTCCCACCCGCTCTCACTATCGCTCTCAACCGCAATCACTCTCCCACTCCCACCCTCACTCAATCTCTCTTTCCCCCCACACTCACTCTCCTTCTCCCACCCACACTCACTATCCCTCTCCCACCGACACTCACTGAACCCCTCCCACACTCAATCACTATCCCTCTCCCACCCACACCCACTCTCCTCCTCCCACACTACACTGTCCCTCTCTCACCTGCTCTCACTCTCACTCTCCCACCCATACTCAGTCTACCTCTCCCACACTCACTCTCCCTCTCCCACCCGCACTCACTCTCAATCTCCCACCCGCACTCACTCTCCCTCTCCCACACTCACTCTCCCACCCGCACTCACTCTCCCTCTCCCACCTGCGCTCACTGTCCCTCTCCCACCCACACTCACTCTCACTCTCTCACACTCACTCACTCTCCCCCTCCCACCCACACTCAATCTCCTTCTCCCACCCGCTCTTACTCTCGCTCCCATCTGCAATCACTCTCCCACTCCCACCCTCAATCACTCTCTCTTTCCCCCCGCTCTAACTCTTCCTCTTCATCCAACACTCACTCTCCCTCTCCCACACTCACTCTCCCTCTCACACCCACACTCACTAATAGCGTCCACCGACACTCTCTCTCCACCTCCCACACTCAATCACTATCCCTCTCCCACCCACACTCACTCTCCCTCTCCCACACTTACTCACTCTACCTCTCACACCCACACTCAATCTCCTTCTCCCACCCACTCTCACTTTCGCTCCCACCCACAATAACACTCCCATTCCCACCATCACTCACTCTCTCTTTCCCCCGCACTCACTTTATCTCTTCCAAAAAACACTCATTCTCCCTCTCCCACACTCACTCTCCCTCGACCATCCACCCTCACTATACCTCTCCACCAACACTCTCTATCCCCCTCCCACACTCAATCACTATCCCTCTCCCACCCGCACTCACTCGCCCCCCTCCCACACTACACTCTCCCTCTCTCACCTGCTCTCACTCTCACTCTCCCACCCATACTCAGTCTACCTCTCCCACACTCACTCTCCCTCTCCCACCCGCACTCACTCTCAATCTCCCACCCGCACTCACTCTCCCTCTCCCACACTCACTCTCCCACCCGCACTCAATCTCCTTCTCCCACCCGCTCTTACTCTCGCTCCCATCTGCAATCACTCTCCCACTCCCACCCTCAATCACTCTCTCTTTACCCCGCTCTAACTCTTCCTCTTCATCCAAAACTCACTCTCCGTCTCCCACACTCACTCTCCCTCTCACACCCGCACTCACTAATAGCGTCCACCGACACTCTCTCTCCACCTCCCACAATCAATCACTCTCCCTCTCCCACCCACACTCACTATCCCTGTCCCACCGACACTCACTCAACCCCTCCCACACTCACTCACTATTCCTCTCACACCCACACTCACTCTCCTCCTCCCACACTACACTCACCCTCTCTCACCTGCTCTCACTCTCGCTCTCCCACCCACACACACTCTACCTCTCCCACACACAGTCTCCCGCTCCCACCCGCACTCACTCTCACTCTCCCTCCGTTACTCAGTCTATTTCTCCCACACTCACTCTCCCTCTCCTACCCTCACTCACTCTCCCCCCCACACTAAACTCTCCATCGCTCACCTGCTCTCAATCTTGCTCTTCCACCCACACTCAATCTCCCTCTCCCACCAGATCTCACTGTCTCTCTCCCACCCACACTCACTCTCCCTCTCCCACACTCACTCACTCTCCCAATCCCACCCAACACTCAATCTCCTTCTCCCACCCGCTCTCACTCTCACTCCCACCCGCAATCACTCTCCCACTCCCACCCTCACTCAATCTCTCTTTCCCCTCGCACTCACTGTCTCTCTTCCACCGACACTCACTCTCCCTCTCCTGCACTCACTCTCCCTCTCCCACCCACACTCACTATCCCTCTCCCTCTGACACTCACTCACCCCCTCCCACACTCGATCACTATCACTCTCCCACACACACTCACTCTCTCCCTCCCACACTACATTCTCCCTCTCTCACCTGCTGTCACTCTCGCTCTCCTACCCACACTCACTCTACCTTTCCCACACTCACTCTCCCTCTCCCACCCGCACTCACTCTCACTCTCCCACCCACACTCACTCTCCCTCTCCCACACTCACTCTCCAACCTGCTATCACTCTCCCTCTCCCACCCACACACATTCTCCCTCACCCACACACAATCAATATCCCTCTCCCACCCGCACTCACTCGCCCCCTTCCACACTACACTCTCCCTCGCTCACCTGCTCTCACTCTCGCTCTTCTACCCACACTCACTCTCCCCCTCCCACGCTACACTCTCCCTCGCTCACCTGCTCTCACTCTCGCTCTTCCACACACACTCACTCTCCCTCTCCCACCCTCACTCACTCTCCCACTCCCACCCAACACTCAAACTCCTTCTCCCACATGCTCTCACTATCGCTCTCAACCGCAATCACTCTCCCACTCCCACCCTCACTCAATCTCTCTTTCCCCCCACACTCACTCTCCTTCTCCCACCCACACTCACTATCCCTCTCCCACCGACACTCACTGAACCCCTCCCACACTCAATCACTATCCCTCTCCCACCCACACCCACTCTCCTCCTCCCACACTACACTCTCCCTCTCTCACCTGCTCTCACTCTCACTCTCCCACCCATACTCAGTCTACCTCTCCCACACTCACTCTCCCTCTCCCACCCGCACTCACTCTCAATCTCCCACCCGCACTCACTCTCCCTCTCCCACACTCACTCTCCCACCCGCACTCACTCTCCCTCTCCCACCTGCGCTCACTGTCCCTCTCCCACCCACACTCACTCTCACTCTCTCACACTCACTCACTCTCACTCTCTCACACTCACTCACTCTCCCCCTCCCACCCACACTCAATCTCCTTCTCCCACCCGCTCTTACTCTCGCTCCCATCTGCAATCACTCTCCCACTCCCACCCTCAATCACTCTCTCTTTCCCCCCGCTCTAACTCTTCCTCTTCATCCAACACTCACTCTCCCTCTCCCACACTCACTCTCCCTCTCACACCCACACTCACTAATAGCGTCCACCGACACTCTCTCTCCACCTCCCACACTCAATCACTATCCCTCTCCCACCCACACTCACTCTCCCTCTCCCACACTTACTCACTCTACCTCTCACACCCACACTCAATCTCCTTCTCCCACCCACTCTCACTTTCGCTCCCACCCACAATAACACTCCCATTCCCACCATCACTCACTCTCTCTTTCCCCCGCACTCACTTTACCTCTTCCAAAAAACACTCACTCTCCCTCTCCCACACTCACTCTCCCTCGACCATCCACCCTCACTATACCTCTCCACCAACACTCTCTATCCCCCTCCCACACTCAATCACTATCCCTCTCCCACCCACACTCACTCTCCCCCTCCCACACTACACACTCCCTCACTCACCTGCTCTCACTCTCGCTCATCCACCCACACTCACTCTCCCTCTCCCACACTCACTCTCCCACCTGCTCTCAGTCTCCCTCTCCCACCCACACACATTTTATCTCACCCACACTCACACTATCTCCCTCTCCCACCCGCACTCACTCTCCATCACCTACCAGCTCTCACTGTCCCTCTCCCACCCACACTCACTATCACTCTCCCACCCACACTCACTCTCCCTCTCCCACACACACTCAATCTCCTTCTCCCACCCGCTCTCACTCTCGCTCCCACCTGCAATCACTCTCCCACTCCCACCCTCACTCACTCTCTCATTCCCTCCGCTCTCTCTCTCCCTCTTCAGCCAACACTCACTCTCCCTCTCCCACACTCACTCTCCCTCTACCACCCACACTCATTATCCCTCTCCACCGCCACTCTCTCTCCGCCTCCCACACTCAATCAATATTCCTCTCCCACCCACACTCACTCTCCCCCTCCCACACTACACTCTCCCTCGCTCACCTGCTCTAACTCTTGCTCTTCCACCCACACTCACTCTCCCTCTCCCACACTCACTCACTCTCCCACTCCCACCCACACTCAATCTCCTTCTCCCACCCGCTCTCACTATCGCTCCCACCCGCATTCACTCTCCCACTCCCACCCTCACTCAATCTCTCTTTCCCCCCAGACTCACTCTCCCTCTTCCACCAAAACTCACCCTCTCCCTCCCACACACACTCTCCCTCTCCCACCCACACTCACTATCCCTCTCCCACCGACACTCACTCAACCACTCCCACACTCAATCACTATCCCTCTCCCACCCACACTCACTCTCCTCCTCCCAGACTACACTCTCCCTTTCTCACCTGCTCTCACTCTCGCTCTCCCACCCACACACACTCTACCTCTCCAACACTCAATCTCCCGCTCCCACCCGCACTCACTCTCAATCTCCCACCCGCACTCACTCTCCCTCTCCCACACTCACTCTCCCACCCGCACTCACTCTCCCTCTCCCACCTGCGCTCACTGTCCCTCTCCCACCCACACTCACTCTCACTCTCTCACACTCACTCACTCTCCCTCTCCCACCCACACTCAATCTCCTTCTCCCACCCGCTCTTACTCTCGCTCCCATCTGCAATCACTCTCCCACTCCCACCCTCAATCACTCTCTCTTTCCCCCTGCTCTAACTCTTCCTCTTCATCCAACACTCACTCTCCCTCTCCCACACTCACTCTCCCTCTCACACCCACACTCACTAATAGCGTCCACTGGACACTCTCTCTCCACCTCCCACACTCAATCACTCTCCCTCTCCCACCCACACTCACTATCCCTGTCCCACTGACACTCACTCAACCCCTCCCACACTCAATCACTATTCCTCTCCCACCCACACTCACTCTCCTCCTCCCACACTGCACTCTCCCTCTCTCACCTGCTCTCACTCTCGCTCTCCCACCCACACTCACTCTACCTCTCCCACACTCAGTCTCCCGCTCCCACCCGCACTCAATCTCACTCTCCCTCCGTTAATCAGTCTACCTCTCCCACAGTCACTCTCCCTCTCCCACCCTCACTCACTCTCCCCCTCCCACACTAAACTCTCTTTCGCTCACCTGCTCTCACTCTCGCTCTTCCACCCACACTCAATCTCCCTCTCCCACACTCACTCTGCCTCTCCCACCAGCTCTCACTGTCTCTCTCCCACCCACACTCACTCTCCCTCTCCCACACTCACTCACTCTCCCTCTCCCACCCAACACTCAATCTCCTTCTCCCACCCGCTCTCACTATCGCTCCCACCCGCAATCACTCTCCCACTCCCGCCCTCACTCAATCTCTCTTTCCCCCCAGACACACTCTCCCTCTTCCACCAACACTCACCCTCCCCCACCCACACTCACTCTCCCTCTCCCACCCACACTCACTATCCCTGTCCCACCGACACTCACTCAACCCCTCCCACACTCACTCACTATTCCTCTCCCACCCACACTCACTCTCCTCCTCCCACACTACACTCTCCCTCTCTCACCTGCTCTCACTCTCGCCCTCCTACCCACACACACTCTACCTCTCCCACACTCAGTCTCCCGCTCCCACCCGCACTCACTCTCACTCTCCCTCCGTTACTCAGTCTACCTCTCCCACAGTCACTCTACCTCTCCCACCCTCACTCACTCTCCCCCTCCCACACTACACTCTCCATCGCTCACCTGCTCTCACTCTCGCTCTCCCACCCACACTCAATCTCCCTCTCCCACAGTCACTCTCCCTCTCCCACCAGATCTCACTGTCTCTCTCCCACCCACACTCACTCTCCCTCTCCCACACTCACTCACTCTCCCACTCCCACCCAACACTCAATCTCCTTCTCCCACCCGCTCTCACTCTCGCTCCCACCCGCAATCACTCTCCCACTCCCACCCTCACTCAATCTCTCTTTCCCCTTGCACTCACTGTCTCTCTTCCACCGACACTCACCCTCCCTCTGCTGCACTCACTCTCCCTCTCCCACCCACACTCACTATCCCTCTCCCTCCGACACTCACTCACCCACTCCCACACTCAATCACTATCACTCTCCCACCCACACTCACTCTCCCCCTCCCAAACTACACTCTCCCTCTCTCACCTGCTGTCACTCTCGCTCTCCTACCCACACTCACTCTACCTTTCCCACACTCACTCTCCCTCTCCCACCCGCACTCACTCTTACTTTCCCACCCACACTCAGTCTACCTCTCCCATACTCACTCTCCCTCTCCCACACTCACTCACTCTCCCACTCCCACCCAACACTCAATCTCCTTCTCCCACCCGCTCTCACTCTCGCTCCCACCCGCAATCACTCTCCCACTCCCAACCCTCACTCAATCTCTCTTTCCCCTCGCACTCACTGTCTCTCTTCCACCGATGCACACCCTCCCTCTCCCACACTCACACTCCAACCTGCTCTCACTCTCCCTCTCCCTCCCACACACATTCTCCCTCACCCACACTCAATCAAAATCCCTCTCCCACCCGCACTCACTCGCCCCCTCCAACACTACACTCTCCCTCGCTCACCTGCTCTCACTCTCGCTCTTCCACACACACTCACTCTCCCTCTCCCACCCTCACTCACTCTCCCACTCCCACCCAACACTCAAACTCCTTCTCCCACACCCTCTCACTATCGCTCCCAACTGCAATCACTCTCCCACTTCCGCCCTCACTCAATCTCTCTTTCCCCCCACACTCACTCTCCTTCTCCCACCCGCACTCACTAACCCTCTCCCACCGACACTCACTGAACCCCTCCCACACTCAATCACTATCCCTCTCCCACCCACACCCATTCTCCTCCTCCCACACTACACTGTCCCTCTCTCACCTGCTCTCACTCTCACTCTCCCACCCATACTCAGTCTACCTCTCCCACACTCACTCTCCCTCTCCCACCCGCACTCACTCTCAATCTCCCACCCGCACTCACTCTCCCTCTCCCACACTCACTCTCCCACCCGCACTCACTCTCCCTCTCCCACCTGCGCTCACTGTCCCTCTCCCACCCACACTCACTCTCACTCTCTCACACTCACTCACTCTCCCTCTCCCACCCACACTCAATCTCCTTCTCCCACCCGCTCTTACTCTCGCTCCCATCTGCAATCACTCTCCCACTCCCACCCTCAATCACTCTCTCTTTCCCCCCGCTCTAACTCTTCCTCTTCATCCAACACTCACTCTCCCTCTCCCACACTCACTCTCCCTCTCACACCCATACTCACTAATAGCCTCCACCGACACTCTCTCTCCACCTCCCACACTCAATCACTATCCCTCTCCCACCCACACTCACTCTCCCTCTCCCACACTTACTCACTCTACCTCTCACACCCACACTCAATCTCCTTCTCCCACCCACTCTCACTTTCACTCCCACCCGCAATAACAGTCCCATTCCCACCATCACTCACTCTCTCTTTCCCCCGCACTCACTTTACCTCTTCCAAAAAACACTGACTCTCCCTCTCCCACAATCACTCTCCCTCTACCATCCACCCACACTATACCTCTCCACCGACACTCTCTATCCCCCTCCCACACTCAATCACTAGCCCTCTCCCACCCACACTCACTCTCCCCCTCCCACACTACACTCTCCCTCACTCACCTGCTATCACTCTCGCTCGTCCACCCACTCTCACTCTCCCTCTCCCACACTCACTCTCCCACCTGCTCTCACTCTCCCTCTCCCACCCACACACATTTTTCCTCACCCACACTCACACTATCTTCCTCTCCCACCCGCACTGACTCTCCATCACCCACCAGCTCTCACTGTCCCTCTCCCACCCACACTCACTATCACTGTCCCAACCACACTCACTCTCCCTCTCCCACACACACTCAATCTCCTTCTCCCACCCGCTCTCACTCTCGCTCCCACCCGCAATCACTCTCCCACTCCCACCCTCACTCACTCACTCATTCCCCCCGCTCTCACTCTCCATCTTCAGCCACCACTCACTCTCCCTCTCCCGCACTCACTCTCCCTCTCCCACCCACACTCATTATCCCTCTCACCGCCACTCTCTCTCCCCCTCCCACACTCAATCAATATTCCTCTCCCACCCACACTCACACTCCCCCTCCCACACTCACTCACTCTCCCACTCACACCCACACTCAATCTCCTTCTCCCACCCGCTCTCACTATCGCTCCCACCCGCAATCACTCTCCCACTCCCACACTCACTCACTCTCCCACTCACACCCACACTCAATCTCCTTCTCCCACCCGCTCTCACTATCGCTCCCACCCGCAATCACTCTCCCACTCCCACCTCACTCAATCTCTCTTTCCCCCCACACTCACTCTCCTTCTCCCACCCGCACTCACTCTCACTCTCCCACCCGCACTCACTCTCACTCTCCCACCCGCACTCACTCTCCCTCTCCCACACTCACTCTCCAACCTGCTCTCACTCTCCCTCTCCCACCCACACACATTCTCCCCAACCCACACTCACTCAATCTCCCTCTCCCACCCGCAGTCACTCTCCCTCTCCCACCAGATCTCACTGTCCCTCTCCCACCCACACTCACTCTCACTCTCACACTCACTCACTCTCCCTCTCCCACCCACACTCAATCTCTTTCTCCCACCCGCTCTCACTCTCGCTCCCACCCGCAATCACTCTCCCACTCCCACCCTCAATCACTCCCTCTTTTCCCCGCTCTAACTCTCCCTCTTCATCCAACACTCACTCTCCCTCTCCCACACTCACTCTCCCTCTCTCACCCACACTCACTATCCCTCTCCACCGACACTCTCTCACCCACTCCCACACTCAATCACTATCCCTCTCCCACCCACACTCACTCTCCCCCTCCCACACTACACTCTCCATCACTCACCTGCTCTCACTCTCGCTCTTCCACCCACACTCACTCTCCCTCTCCCAAACTCATTCTCCCTCTCACACCAGATCTCACTGTCTCTCTCCCACCCACACTCACTCTCCCTCTCCCACACTCACTCACTCTCCCACTCACACCCAACTCTCAATCTCCTTCTCCCACCCGCTCTCACTCTCGCTCCCACCCGCAATCAATCTCCCACTCCCACCCTCACTCAATCTCTCTTTCACCTCGCACTCACTCTCCCTCTCCCACCCACACTCACTATCCCTCTCCCTCCGACACTCACTCACTTCCTCCCACACTCAATCACTATCCCTCTCCCACCCACACTCACTCTCCCTCTCACACACTACACTGTCCCTCTCTCACCTGTCACTCTCGCTCTCCCACCCACACTCACTCTACCTCCTCCACACTCACTCTCCCTCTCCCACCCGCACTCACTCTCACTCTCCCACCCGCACTCACTCTCCCTCTCCCACACTCACTCTCCCTCCTGCTCTCACTCTCCCTCTCCCACTCACACACATTCTCCCTCACCCTCACTCACTCAATCTCCCTCTCCCACCCGCACTCACTCTCCCTTTCCCCCGCACTCACTCTCCCTCTACCACCCGCACTCACTCTCCCTCTCTCACACACAGTCACACCACCTCGCCCTCCCACGAGCTCTCAGTCTCTCTCCCACCCAGTCATTTTCTCTCTCCCATCCACACTCAATCCCTCTCTCCCACCCGCACTCACTGGCCCTCTTCCATCCTCACTCACTCTCCCTCTCACACCCGCACTCACTCTCCCTCTCCCACCAGCTCTCACTGTCCCTCTGCCAACCACACTCACTCTCACTCTCCCACACTCACTCTCCCTCTCCCACCCACACTCAATCTCCTTCTCCCACCCGCTCTCACTCTTGCTCCCACCGGCAATCCCTCTCCCACTCCCACCCTCAATCACTCTCTATTTCCCCCCTCTTTCACTCTCCTTCTTCGTCCAACACTGACACTCCCTCTCCCCACTCACTCTCCCTCTCCCACCCACACACACTATCCACCTCCACCGACACCCTCTTACCCCTTCCCACACTCAATCACTATCCCTCTCCCACCCACACTCACTCTCCCCCACCCACACTAAACTCTACATCGCTCACCTGCTCTCACTCTCGCTCTTCCACCCACACTCACTCTCCCTCTCCCACACTCACTCTCCATCTCCCACCAGCTCTCACTGTCCCTCTCACACCCGCACTCACTCTCCCTCTCCCACACTCACTCACTCTCCCACTCCCACCCAACACTCAATCTCCTTCTCGCACCCGCTCTCACTCTCGCTCCCACCCGCAATCACTCTCCCACACCCACCCTCACTCAATCTCTCTTTCCCCCCGCACTCACTCTCCCTCTTCCACCAACACTCAAACTCCCTCTCCCGCACTCACTCTCCCTATCCCACCCACACTCACTATCCCTCTCCCACCGACACTCACTCACTACCTCCCACACTCAATCACTATCCCTCTCCCACCCACACTCACTCTCCTTTCTCCCACACTACACTCTCCCTCTCTCACCTGCTCTCACTCTCGCTCTCCCACCAACACTCACTCTACCTCTCCCACACTCACTCTCCCTCTCCCACCCGGACTCACTCTCACTCTCCCACCCACACTAACTCTACCGCTCCCACACTCACGCTCCGTCTCCCACCCGCACTCACTCTGACGCTCCCACCCGTACTCACTGTTCCTCTCCCACACTCACTCTCCCACCTGCTCTCACTCTCCCTCTCCCACCCACACACATTCTCCCTCTCCCACCCGCACTCACTCTCCCTCTACCACCCGCACTCACTCTCCCTCTCTCACACACACTCACACTTCGTCGCACTCCCACCCGCACTCACTCTCTCTCCGACCCAGTCATTCTCCCTCTCCCACCCACACTCACTCCCTCTCTCCCACCCGAACTCACTGGCCCTCTTCCACCCACACTCAAACTCCCTCTCCCACCCACCCTCAACCTCTCTCTCCCAAACACACTCTCCCTCTCCAACCAGCTCTCACAGACACTCTCCCACCCACACTCACTCTCCCTCTCCCACACTCACTCACTCTCACTCTCCCACTCAAACTCAAACTCTTTCTCCCACCCACTCTCACTCTCGCTCCCACCCGCAATCACTCTCCCACTCCCACCCTCACTGAATCTCCCTCTCCCACACTCACTCTCCCACCTGCTCTCACTCTCCCTCTCCCACCCACACTCACTCTCCCTCTCCCACCAGCTCTCACTGTCCCTCTCCCACCCACACTCACTCTCCCTCTCCAACACTCACTCACTCTCCCTCTCCCACCCACACTCAATCTGCTTCTCCCAACTGCTCTCACTCTCGCTCCCACCCGCAATCACTCTCGCACTCCCACCCTCACTCAATCTCTCTTTCCCCCACACTCACTCCCCTCTTCCAGCAACACTCACCATCCCCCTCCCACACTCACTCTCCCTCTCCCACCCATACTCACTATCCCTCTCGCACAGACACTCACTCACTACCTCCCACACTCAATCACAATCCCTCTCCCACCCACACTCTCTCTCCCCCTCCCACCCTACACTCTCCCTCTCTCACCTGCTCTCACTCACGCTCTCCCACCCACACTCACTCTACCTCTCCCACACTCACTCGACCTCTCCCACCCGCACTCACTCTCACTCTACCACCCACACTCACTCTCCCACCTGCTCTCACTCTCCGTCTCCCAACCACACACATTCTCCCTCACCCACACTCACTCAATCTCCCTCTCCCACCCACACTCACTATCCCTCTCCCACCCACACTCTCTCTCCCCCTCCCACACTACACTCTCCCTCTCTCACCTGCTCTCACTCACGCTCTCCAACTCACACTCAATCTACCTCTTACACACAAACTCTCCCTCTCCCACCTGCACTCACTCTCACTCTCCCACCTGCACTCACTCTCCCTCTCCCACACTCACTCTCCCACCTGCTCTCACTCTCCCTCTCCCAACCACACGCATTCTCCGTCACCCACACTCACTCAATCTCCCTCTCCCACCCGCACTCTCTCTCCCTCTGCCACCCGCAATCACTCTGATTCTCCCACCAGCTCTCACTGTCCCTCTTCCACCCACACTCAATCTCCTTCTCCCACCCGCTCTCACTCTCGCTCACACCCGCAATAACTCTCCCACTCTGACCCTCACTCACTCTCTCTTTCCCCCCGCTCTCACTCTCCCTCTTCATGCAACACTCACTCTCCCTCTCCCACACTCACTATCCCTCTCTCACTCACACTCACTATCCCTCTCCACCGACACTCTCTCGCCCCCTCCCACACTTAATCACTATCCCTCTCCCACCCACACTCACTCTCCCCCTCCCACACTAAACTCTCCATCGCTGACCTGCTCTCACTCTCGCTCTTCCATCCACACTCAATCTCTCTCTCCCACCAGCTCTCACTTTCCCTCTCCACCCACACTCACTCTCCCTCTCCCACACTCACTCACTCTCCCACTCCCACCCAACACTCAATCTCCTTCTCCCACCTGCCCTCACTCTCGCTCCCACCCGTAATCACTCTTCTACTCCCACCCTCACTCAATCTCTCTTTCCCCCCACACTCACTCTCCCTCTTCCACCAACACTCACCCTCCCTCTCCTGCACTCACTCTCCCTCTCCCACCAACACTCACTATCTCCCTTCCACTGACACTCACTCACCCCCTCCCACACTCAATCACTATCCCTCTCCCACCCACACTCACTCACCCCTCCCACACTACACTCTCCCTCTCTCACCTGCTCTCACTCTCGCTCTCCCACCCACACTCACTCTACCTCTCCCACACTCACTCTCCCTCTCCCACCCGCACTCACTCTCCCTCTCCCGCCCGCACTCACTCTCACTCTCCCACTGGCACTCACTCTCCCTCTCCCACACTCTCTCTCCCAACTGCTCTCATTCTCCCTCTCCCAACCACACACAATCTCCCTCACCCACACTCACTCAATCTCCCTCTCCCACCCGCACTCACACTCCCTTTCCCCCTGCACTCACTCTCCCTCTACCACTCGCACTCACTCTCCCTCGCTCACACACACTCACACCACATCGCCCTCCCACCCGCTCTCACTCTCTCTCTCACCCAGTCATTCTCCCTCTCCCACTCAATGCCTCTCTCCCACCAGCACTCACTGGCCCTCTTCCACCCACACTCAGTCTCCCTCTCCCACACTCACTCACTCTCCCTCTCCCACCCACACTCAATCTCCTTCACACACCCCCTCTCAATCTCGCTCCCACCCGCAATCACTCTCCCACTCCCACCCTCACTCAATCACTCTTGCCCCCCACACACACTCTCCCTCTTCCACCAACATTCATCCTCATCCTCCCACACTGTCTCTCCCTCTCCCAACCACACTCACTATCCCTCTCCACCGACACTCTCTCACCCCCTCCCACACTCAATCACTATCCCTCTCCCACCCACACTCTCTCTCCCCCTCCCACCCTACACTCTCCCTCTCTCACCTGCTCTCACTCACGCTCTCCCACCCACACTCACTCTACCTCTCCCACACTCACTCTCCCTCTCCCACCCGCACTCACTCTCACTCTACCACCCACACTCACTCTCCCACCTGCTCTCACTCTCCGTCTCCCAACCACACACATTCTCCCTCACCCACACTCACTCAATCTCCCTCTCCCACCCACACTCACTATCCCTCTCCCACCCACACTCTCTCTCCCCCTCCCACACTACACTCTCCCTCTCTCACCTGCTCTCACTCACGCTCTCCAACTCACACTCAATCTACCTCTTACACACAAACTCTCCCTCTCCCACCTGCACTCACTCTCACTCTCCCACCTGCACTCACTCTCCCTCTCCCACACTCACTCTCCCACCTGCTCTCACTCTCCCTCTCCCAACCACACGCATTCTCCGTCACCCACACTCTCTAACTCTCCCACTACCACCCAACACACAATCTCGTTCTCCCCACCCGCTCTCACTATCCCTCTCCCACCGACACTCATTCAACCCCTCCGAAACTCGATCACTATCCCTCTCCCACCAACATTCACTCTCCCCCTCCCACACTACACTCTCCCTCTCTCACCTGCTCTCACTCTCGCTCTCCCAGCCTCACACACTCTACCTCTCCCACACTCACTCTCTCTCTCCCACCCGCACTCACTCTCACTCTCCCACCCACACTCACACTACCTTTCAAACACTCACTCACCCTCTCCCACCTGCTCTCACTCTCCCTCTCCCACCCACACACATTCTCCCTCACCCACACTCACTCAATCTCCCGCTCCCACCCGTACTCACTCTCCCTTTCCCCCCGCACTCACTCTCCCACTACCACCCGCACTCACTCTCCCTCTCTCACACACACTCACACCACCTCGCCCTCCCACCCGCTCTCACTCTCTCTCCCACCCAGTCATTCTCCCTCTCCCACCCACACTCACTCCCTCTCTCCCACCTGCACTCACTGGCCCTCTTCCACCCACACTCACTCTCCCTCTCTCACCTGCACTCACTCTCCCTCTCCCACCAGATCTCACTGTCCCTCTCCCACCCGCAATCACTCTCCCTCTCCCACACTCACTCACTCTCCCACACTCACTCAATCTCCCGCTCCCACCCGCACTCACTCTCCCTTTCCCCCCGCACTCACTCTCCCACTACCACCCGCACTCACTCTCCCTCTCTCACACACACTCACACCACCTCGCCCTCCCACCCGCTCTCACTCTCTCTCCCACCCAGTCATTCTCCCTCTCCCACCCACACTCACTCCCTCTCTCCCACCTGCACTCACTGGCCCTCTTCCACCCACACTCACTCTCCCTCTCCCACCAGCTCTCACTGTCCCTCTCCCACCCACACTCAGTCTCCCTCTCCCACACTCACTCACTCTCCCTCTCCGACCCACAATCTCCTTCACACACCCGCTCTCACTCTCGCTCCCACCCGCAATCACTCTCGCACTCCCACCCTCACTCAATCTCTAATTCCACAGCACTTGTTCTCCGTCTTACACCAAACTTTCACTCTCCCTCTGCCACACTCACTCTGCCTCTCCCACCCACACTCACTATCTCTCTCCAACCGACACTCACTCACCCCCTCCCACAATCAATCACAATCCCTCTCCAACCCACACTCACTCTCCCCCACCCACACTACAATCTCCTTCGCTCACCTGCTCTCACTCTCGCTCTTCCACCCACACTCACTCTCCCTCTCCCACACTCACTCTCCCTCTCCCACCAGCTCTCACTGTCCCTCTCACACCCGCACTCACTCTCCCTCTCCCACACTCACTCACTCTCCCACCCGCACTCAATCTCCTTCTCCCACCCGCTCTCACTATCGCTCCCACCCGCAATCACTCTCCCACTCCCACCCTCACTCAATCTCTCTTTCCCCCCAGACTCACTCTCCCTCTTCCACCAACACTCACCCTCCCCCACCCACACTCACTCTCCCTCTCCCACCCACACTCACTATCCCTGTCCCAACGACACTCCCTCTACCCCTCGCACACTCAATCACCATCCCTCTCCCATCCACACTCACTCTCCTCCTCCCACACTGCACTCTCCCTCTCTCACCTGCTCTCACTCTCGCTCTCCCACCCACACACACTCTACCTCTCCCACACTCAGTCTCCCTCTCCCACCCGCACTCACTCTCACTCTCCCTCCGTTACTCGGTCTACCTCTCCCACACTCACTCTCCCTCTCCCACCCACACTCAATCTCCCCCTCCCACACTACACGCTCCATTGCTCACCTGCTCTCACTCTCGCTCTTCCATCCACTCTCCCTCTCCCCCTCCCACACTCACTCTCCCTCGCCCACAGTCACTCTCCCTCTCCCACCAGATCTCACTGTCTCTCTCCCACCCACACTCACTCTCCCTCTACCACACTCACTCACTTTCCCACTCACACCCAACACTCAATCTCCTTCTCCCACCCGCAATCACTCTCCCACTCCCGCCCTAACTCAATCTCTCTTTCCCCTCGCACTCACTGTCTCTCTTCCACCGACACTCACCCTCCCTCTCCTGCACTCACTCTCCCTCTCCCACCCACACTCCCTATCCCTCTCCCTCCGACACCCACTCACCCCATGCCACACTCAATCACTATCTCTCTCCAACCCACACTCACTCTCCCCCTCCCACACTACACTCTCCCTCTCTCACCTGCTGTCACTCTCGCTCTCCCACCCACACTCACTCTACCTCTCCAACACTCACTCTCCCTCTCCCACCCGCACTCACTCTCACTCTCCCACCCACACTCAGTCTACCTCTCCCACACCCACTCTCACTCTCCCACCCGCACTCACTCTCACTCTCCCACCCGCACTCACTCTCCCTCTCCCACACTCACTCTCCAACCTGCTCTCACTCTCCCTCTCCCACCCACACACATTCTCCCTCACCCACACTCAATCAATATCCCTCTCCAACCCACACTCACTCGCCCCCTCCCACACTACACTCTCCCTCGCTCACCTGCTCTCACTCTCGCTATTCCACCCACACTCACTCTCCCTCTCCCACACACACTCTCCCTCTCCCACCAGCTCTCACTGTCCCTCTCCCACCCGCACTCAAACTCTTTCTCCCACCCGCTCTCACTATCGCTCCCACCCGCAATCACTCTCCCACTCCCGCCCTCACTCAATCTCTCTTTCCCCCCACACTCACTCTCCTTCTCCCACCCACACTCACTCTCCTCCTCCCAAACTACAGTCTCCCTCTCTCACCTGCTCTCACTCTCGCTCTCCCACCCGCACTCACTCTACCTTTCCCACACTCTCTCTCCCTCTCCCACACTCACTCTCCAACCTACTCTCACTCTCCCTCTCCCACCCACACACATTCTCCCTCACCCACACTCACTCAATCTCCCTCTCCCACCCGCACTCACTCTCCCTCTCCCACCCACGCTCACTCTCCCTCTCCCACCAGCTCTCACTGTCCCTCTCCCACCCACACTCACTCTCACTCTCTCACACTCACTCACTCTCACTCTCCCACACACACTGAATCCCCTTCTCCCACCCGCTCTCACTTTCACTCCCATCCGCAATCACTCTCCCACTCCCACCCTCCATCACTCTCTCTTTCCCCCCGCTCTAACTCTCCCTCTTCATCCAACACTCACTCTCCCTCTCCCACACTCACACTCCCTCTTCCACCCACACTCACTAATAGCTTCCACCGACACTCTCTCTCCCCCGCCCACACGCAATCACTATCCCTCTACCAACCACACTCACTCTCCCTCTCCCACACTTACTCACTCTACCTCTCACACCCACACTCAATCTCCTTCTCCCACCCACTCTCACTCTCGCTCCCACCCGCAAAAACAGTCCCATTCCCAGCATCACACTCTTTCTTTCCCCTCGCTCTTACTCTACCTCTTCCACCAACACTCACTCTCCCTCTCCCACACTCACTCTCCCTCTACCATCCACATCACTATCCCTCTCCACTGACACTTACTCTCCCCCTCCCACACTACACTCTCCCTCGCTCACCTGCTCTCACTCTCGCTCGTCCACCCACACTCACTCTCCTTCTCCCACACTCACTCTCCCACCTGCTCTCACTCTCCCTCTCCCACCCACACACATTTTCCCTAACCCACACTCACTCTATCTCGCTCTCCCACCAGCACTCACTCTCCCTCATGCACCAGCTCTCACTGTCCCTCTCCCACCCACGCTCACTATCACTCACCCACACTCACTCATTCTCCCTCTCCCACCCACACTCAATCTCCTTCTCCCACCCGCTCTCACTCTCGCTCCCACCCGCAATCACTCTCCCACTCCCACCCTCACTCACTCTCTCTATCCTCCCGCTCTCACTCACCCTCTTCAGCCAACACTCACTCTCCCTCTCCCACACTCACTGTCCCTCTCCCACCCACACTCATTATCCCTCTCCACCGCCACTGTCTCTCCCCCTCCTACACTCAATCAATATCCCTCTCCCACCCACACTCACTCTACCCCTCCCACACTACACTCTCCCTCGCTCACCTGCTCTCACTCTTGCTCTTCCACCCACACTCACTCTCCCTCTCCCACACTCACTCTCCCTCTCCCACCAGCTCTCACTGTCCCTCACCCACCCACATTCACTCTCCCTCTCCCACACTCACTCACTCTCCCACTCCCACCCACACTCAATCTCCTTCTCCCACCCGCTCTCACTATCGCTCCCACCCGCATTCACTCTCCCACTCCCGCCCTCACTCAATCTCTCTTTCCCCCCAGACTCACTCTCCCTCTTCCACCAACACTCACCCTCTCCCTCCCGCACTCACACTCCCTCTCCCACCCACACTCACTATCCCTCTCCCACCGACACTCACTCAACCACTCCCACAATCAATCACTATCCCTCTCCCACCCACACTCACTCTCCTCCTCCCAGACTACACTCTCCGTCTCTCACCTGCTCTCACTCTCGCTCCCCTACCCACACACACTCTACCTCTCCCACACTCACTCTCCCGCCACCACCCGCACTCACTCTCACTCTCCCACGCATACTCAGTCTACCTCTCCCACACTCACTCTCCCTCTGCCACCGACACTCACTGAACCACTCCCACAATCAATCACTATCCCTCTCCCACCCACACTCACTCTCCTCCTCCCAGACTTCACTCTCCCTCTCTCACCTGCTCTCACTCTCGCTCTCCCACCCGCACTCACTCATCTTCTCCCACATTCACTCTCCAACCTGCTCTCACTCTCCCTCTCACACCCACACACATTCTCCCTCACCCACACACACTCAATCTCCCTCTCCCACCCACACTCACTATCCCTCTCCCACCCACACTCTCTCTCCCCCTCCCACACTACACTCTCCCTCTCTCACCTGCTCTCACTCTCGCTCTTCCACCCACTCAATCTCCCTCTCCCAAACTCACTCTCCCTCTCATACCAGATCTCACTGTCCCTCTCCCACCCAAACTCACTCTCCCTCTCCCACACTCACTCACTCTCCCACTCCCACCCAACACTCAATCTCTTTCTCTCACCCGCTCTCACTCTCGCTCCCACCCGCAATCACTCTCCCATTCCCACCCTCACTCAATCTCTCTTTCCCCTCGCACTCACTCTCCCTCTTCCACCAACACTCACCCTCCCACTCCTACATTCACTCTCCCTCTCCCACCAACACTCACTATCCCTCTCCCTCCGACACTCACTCACTTCCTCCCACACTCAATCACTATCCCTCTCCCACCCACACTCACTCTCCCCCTCGCACACTACACTGTCCCTCTCTCACCTGCTGTCACTCTCGCTCTCCCACCCACACTCACTCTACCTCTCCCACACTCACCCTCCCTCTCCCACCCGCACTCACTCTCACTCTCCCACCCACACTCACTCTACCTCCTCCACACTCACTCTCGCTCTCCCACCCGCACTCACTCTCACTCTCCCAACCGCACTCACTCTCCCTCTCCCACACTCACTCTCCCTCCTGCTCTCACTCTCCCACTCCCACCCACACACATTCTCCCTCACCCTCACTCACTCAATCTCCCTCTCCCATCCGCACTCACTCTCCCTTTCCCCCGCACTCACTCTCCCTCTACCACCCACACTCACTCTCCCTCTCTCACACACACTCACACCACCTCGCCCTCCCACGAGCTCTCACTCTCTCTCCCACCCAGTCATTCTCCCTCTCCCATCCGCACTCACTGGCCCTTTTCCACCCTCATGCAATCTCCCTCTCCCACCCACACTCAGTCTACCTCTCCCACACTCACTCACTCACCCTCCCCACCCACACTCAATCTCCTTCTCCCACCCACTCTCACTCTCGCTGTCACCCCCAATCACTCTCCCACTCCCACCCACAATCAATCTCTCATTCCACAAGCACTCACTCTCCTTCTTCCACTAACATTCACTCTCCCTCTCCCACACTCACTCTGCCTCTCCCACCCACACTCACTATCCCTCTCCCTCTTTCACTCACTCTCCCCCTCCCACACTCAATCACAATCCCTCTCCCACCCGCACCCACATTCTCTCTACCACACTCACTCACTCACACTCTCCCCGCAGCACTCACTCTCCCTCTCCCACCTGCACTCACTCTCTATCTCCCACTCGCACTCACTCCCCCTCTCCCACACGCTCTCACTCTCACTGTCCCTCCCATACTCTCTCTCCATCTCCCACACTCACTCACTCACCTCCTGCAACCTGCACTCAATTTCCCTCTCCCACCCGCACTCACTCTCCCTCTGCCACACTCACTCACTGTCCTTCTCCCACACTCACTCACTCTCTCTCCCCACTGTATTCACTCTCCCTATCCCACCTGCACTCACTCTCCCTCTCCCACCTGCACCCACACTCTATCTCCCACACACACTCATTCCTCCTCTCACACATGCTCTCACTCTCACTCTCCCACCCATACTCAATCTCCCTCTCCCACCCAGACTCAATCTCCCTCTTCCTCCGATAATCACTCTCCCTCTCCCACACTCACTGTCCCTATTCCACCCGCACTCACTCTCCCTCTCCCACCAGCTCACACGGCCCCACTCCCACCAACACTCCCTCTCCCTCTCCCACACTCACTCACTCTACCTCTCCCACCCACACTCAATCTCCTTCTCCCACCCACGCTCACTCTCACTCCCACCCGCAATCACACTCCCACTCCCACCATCACTCACCCTCTCTTTCCCCCCGCACTCACTCTCCATCTTCCACCAACACTCACTCTCCCTCTCCCACACTCACACTCCCTCTACCACCCACACTTACTATCCCTCTCCACCGACACTCTCTCCCCCTCCCACACTCAATCACTATCCCTCTCCCACCCACACTCACACTCCCCCTCCCAAACTACACTCTCCCTCGCTCACCTGCTCTCACTCTCGCTCGTCCTCCCACACTCACTCTCCCTCTCCCACACACACTCTCCCGCTCCCACACTACACTCTGCCGCTCTCACCTGCTCTCACTCTCGCTCTCCCACCCACACTCTACCTCTCCCAAAAACACTCTCCCTCTCCCACCCGCACTCACTCTCACTCTCCCACCCGCACTCACACTCCCTCTCCCACACTCACTCTCCCACCTGCTTTCACTCTCCCTCACCCACCCACACACATTCTCCCTCACCCACATTCACTCCATCTCCCTCTCCCACCCGCACTCACTCTCCCTCTCCCACCAGCTCTACCTGTCCCTCTCACACCCACACTCACTCTCATTCTCCCACACTCACTCACTCTCCCTCTCCCACGCACACTCAATCTCCTTCTCCACCCGCTCTCACTCTCGCTCCCACCCGCAATCACTCTCCCACTCCCACCCTCACTCACTCTCTCTTTCCCCCCGCTCTCACTCTCCCTCTTCATCCAACACTCATTCTCCCGCTCCCACACTCACTGTCCCTCTCCCACCCACACTCAGTATCCCTCTCCACCGACACTCTCTCTCCCTCTCCCACACTCAATCACTATCACTCTCCCACCCACACTCACGCTCCCCCCACCCACAATACAATCTCCATCGCTCACCTGCTCTCACTCTCGCTCTTCGACCCACACTCAGTCTCCTTCTCCCACACTCACTCTCCCCCTCAACCAGCTCTCACTGTCCCTCACCCACCCATACTCATTCTCCCTCTCCCACACTCACTCACTCTCGCACTCCGACCGAACACTCAATCTCCTTCTCCCACCCGCTCGCACTCTCGCTCCCACCCGCAATCACTCTCCCACTGCCACCATCACTCAATCTCTCTTCCCCCCGCACTCACTCTCCCTCTTCCACAACACTCACTCTCCCTCTCCCGCACTAACTCTCCATCTCCCACCCGCACTCACTATCCCTCTCCCACCTATACTCACTCACTACCTCCCACACACAATCACTATCCCTCTCGCACCCACACTCACTCTCCCCCTCCCACAGTACACGCTCCCTCTCTCACCTGCTCTCATTCTCGCTCTCCCACCCACACTCACTCTACCTCTCCCACACTCACTCTCCCACCTGCTCTCACTCTCCCTCTCCCACCCACACACATTCTCCCTCACCCACACTCACTCAATCTCCCTCTCTTCCGCACTCACTCTCCCTCTCCCACCCGCACTCACTCTCCCTCTACCACCTGCACTCACTCTCCCTCTCTCATACACATTCACTCTTCGTCGCACTCCCACCCGCTCTCACTCTCTCTCCCACCCAGTCATTCTCCCTCTCCCACCCACACTCACTCCCTCCCTCATACCCGCACTCACTGGCCCTCTTCCACACACACTCAATCTCCCTCTCCCACCCACGCTCACTCTCCCTCTCCCAAACTCACTCTCCCTCTCCCACCAGCTCTCACTGACCCTCTCCCACACTCAATCTCCTTCTCCCACCCGCTCTCACTCTCGCTCCCACCCGCAATCACTCTCCCACTCCCACCCTCACTGAATCTCCCTCTTCCACACTCACTCTCCCACCTGCTCTCACTCTCCCTCTCCCAACCACACTCATTCTCCCTCTCCCACCAGCTCTCACTGTCCCTCTCCTAACCACACTCACTCTCCCTCTCCAACACTCACTCACTCTCCCTCTACCACCCACACTAAAACTCCTTCTCCCACCCGCTCTCACTCTCGCTCCCAACCGCAATCACTCTCACACTCCCAACCTCACTCACTCTCTCTTTCCCCAACACTCACTCTCCCTCTTCCACCAACACTCACTCTCCCTCTCCCACACACACCCTCCCCCTCGAACCCACACTTAAAATACCTCTCCACCGTCACGCTCGCTCCCCCTCCCACACTCAATCACTATCGCTCTCCCACCCACTCTCACTCTCCCCTCCCACACTACACTCTCCCTCGCTCACATGCTCTCACTCTCGCTCTTCCACCCACACTCACTCTCCCACTCCCACACTCACTCTCGCTCTCCCACCCGCACTCACTCTCCCTCTACCACCAGCTCTCACTGTCCCTCTCCCACCTGCACTCACTCTCCCTCTACCACCCGCACTCACTCTCCCTCTCTCACACACACTCACACTTCGTCGCCCTCCCCTCCTCTCTCACTCTCTCTCCCACCCTGTCATTCTCCCTCTCCCACCCACACTCACTCTCCCTCTCCAACACTCACTCACTCTCGCTCTCCCACCCACACTAAATCTCCATCTCCCACCCACTCTCACTCTTGCTCCCACCCGCAATCACTCTCCCACTTCCACCATCACTCACTCTCTCTTTACTCCTGCACTCACCCTCCCTCTTCCACCAACACTCACTCTCCCTCTCCCACACTCACTCTCCATCTACCACCCACACTCACTATCCCTCTCCACCGACACTCTCTCTCCCCATCTCACACTCAATCACCATGCCTCTCCCACCCACTCTCACTATCCCCCTCCCGCACTACACTCTCCCTCTCTCACCTGCTCTCACTCTCGCTCTCCCACCCACACTCACTCTCCCTCTCCCACACTCACTCTACCTCTCCCACCAGCTCTCACTGTCCCTCACCGACCCACAATCACACTCCTCTCCCACACTCACTCACTCTCCCTCTCCCACCAGCACTCACATTCCCTCTACCACACTCTCTCACTCACACTCTCCCCGCAGCACTCACTCTCCCTATCCCACCCGCAGTCACTCTCCCTCTCCCACCTGCACTCACTCTCGCTCTCCCACCCACACTCACTCTCTTTCCCCTGCACTCAATCTCCCCCTCCCACACTACACTCTCCCTCTCTCACCAGCTGTCACTCTTGCTCTCCGACCCACACTCACTCTACCTCTCCCACACTCACTCTCCTCTCTCACCTGCTCTCACTCTCAATCTCACACCCACACTAACACTCCCTCTCCCACACTCACTCTCCCTCTCCCACCAGCTCTCACTGTCCCTCTCCCACCCACACTCACTCTCTCTTTCGCCCTGCACTCACTTTCCCTCTTCCACCAACACTCACTCTCCCTCTCCCACACTCACTCCCCCTCTCCCACCCACACTCACTCTCCCTCTCCCACCTACACTCACTATCCCTGTCCCACCGACACTCACTCAACCCCTCCCACACTCACTCACTCTCCCTCTCCCACCCACACTCACTCTCCTCCTCCCACACTACACTCTCCCTCTCTCACCTGCTCTCACTCTCGCTCTCCCACCCACACTCACTCTACCTCTCCCACACTCAGTCTCCCGCTCCCACCTGCACTCACTCTCACTCTCCCTCCGTTACTCAGTCTACCTCTCCCACACTCACTCTCCCTCTCCCACCCTCACTCACTCTCCCCCTCCCACACTAAACTCTCCATCGCTCACCTGCTCTCACTCTCGCTCTTCCACCCACACTCAATCTCCCTCTCCCACACTCACTCTGCCTCTCCCACCAGCTCTCACTGTCTCTCTCCCACCCACACTCACTCTCCCTCTCCCACACTCACTCACTCTCCCTCTCCCACCCAACACTCAATCTCCTTCTCCCACCCGCTCTCACTATCGCTCCCACCCGCAATCACTCTCCCACTCCCGCCCTCACTCAATCTCTCTTTCCCCCCAGACACACTCTCCCTCTTCCACCAACACTCACCCTCCCCCACCCACACTCACTCTCCCTCTCCCACCCACACTCACTATCCCTGTCCCACCGACACTCACTCAACCCCTCCCACACTCACTCACTATTCCTCTCCCACCCACACTCACTCTCCTCCTCCCACACTACACTCTCCCTCTCTCACCTGCTCTCACTCTCGCCCTCCTACCCACACACACTCTACCTCTCCCACACTCAGTCTCCCGCTCCCACCCGCACTCACTCTCACTCTCCCTCCGTTACTCAGTCTACCTCTCCCACAGTCACTCTACCTCTCCCACCCTCACTCACTCTCCCCCTCCCACACTACACTCTCCATCGCTCACCTGCTCTCACTCTCGCTCTCCCACCCACACTCAATCTCCCTCTCCCACAGTCACTCTCCCTCTCCCACCAGATCTCACTGTCTCTCTCCCACCCACACTCACTCTCCCTCTCCCACACTCACTCACTCTCCCACTCCCACCCAACACTCAATCTCCTTCTCCCACCCGCTCTCACTCTCGCTCCCACCCGCAATCACTCTCCCACTCCCACCCTCACTCAATCTCTCTTTCCCCTTGCACTCACTGTCTCTCTTCCACCGACACTCACCCTCCCTCTGCTGCACTCACTCTCCCTCTCCCACCCACACTCACTATCCCTCTCCCTCCGACACTCACTCACCCACTCCCACACTCAATCACTATCACTCTCCCACCCACACTCACTCTCCCCCTCCCAAACTACACTCTCCCTCTCTCACCTGCTGTCACTCTCGCTCTCCTACCCACACTCACTCTACCTTTCCCACACTCACTCTCCCTCTCCCACCCGCACTCACTCTTACTTTCCCACCCACACTCAGTCTACCTCTCCCATACTCACTCTCCCTCTCCCACACTCACTCACTCTCCCACTCCCACCCAACACTCAATCTCCTTCTCCCACCCGCTCTCACTCTCGCTCCCACCCGCAATCACTCTCCCACTCCCAACCCTCACTCAATCTCTCTTTCCCCTCGCACTCACTGTCTCTCTTCCACCGATGCACACCCTCCCTCTCCCACACTCACACTCCAACCTGCTCTCACTCTCCCTCTCCCTCCCACACACATTCTCCCTCACCCACACTCAATCAAAATCCCTCTCCCACCCGCACTCACTCGCCCCCTCCAACACTACACTCTCCCTCGCTCACCTGCTCTCACTCTCGCTCTTCCACACACACTCACTCTCCCTCTCCCACCCTCACTCACTCTCCCACTCCCACCCAACACTCAAACTCCTTCTCCCACACCCTCTCACTATCGCTCCCAACTGCAATCACTCTCCCACTTCCGCCCTCACTCAATCTCTCTTTCCCCCCACACTCACTCTCCTTCTCCCACCCGCACTCACTATCCCTCTCCCACCGACACTCACTGAACCCCTCCCACACTCAATCACTATCCCTCTCCCACCCACACCCATTCTCCTCCTCCCACACTACACTGTCCCTCTCTCACCTGCTCTCACTCTCACTCTCCCACCCATACTCAGTCTACCTCTCCCACACTCACTCTCCCTCTCCCACCCGCACTCACTCTCAATCTCCCACCCGCACTCACTCTCCCTCTCCCACACTCACTCTCCCACCCGCACTCACTCTCCCTCTCCCACCTGCGCTCACTGTCCCTCTCCCACCCACACTCACTCTCACTCTCTCACACTCACTCACTCTCCCTCTCCCACCCACACTCAATCTCCTTCTCCCACCCGCTCTTACTCTCGCTCCCATCTGCAATCACTCTCCCACTCCCACCCTCAATCACTCTCTCTTTCCCCCCGCTCTAACTCTTCCTCTTCATCCAACACTCACTCTCCCTCTCCCACACTCACTCTCCCTCTCACACCCATACTCACTAATAGCCTCCACCGACACTCTCTCTCCACCTCCCACACTCAATCACTATCCCTCTCCCACCCACACTCACTCTCCCTCTCCCACACTTACTCACTCTACCTCTCACACCCACACTCAATCTCCTTCTCCCACCCACTCTCACTTTCACTCCCACCCGCAATAACAGTCCCATTCCCACCATCACTCACTCTCTCTTTCCCCCGCACTCACTTTACCTCTTCCAAAAAACACTGACTCTCCCTCTCCCACAATCACTCTCCCTCTACCATCCACCCACACTATACCTCTCCACCGACACTCTCTATCCCCCTCCCACACTCAATCACTAGCCCTCTCCCACCCACACTCACTCTCCCCCTCCCACACTACACTCTCCCTCACTCACCTGCTATCACTCTCGCTCGTCCACCCACTCTCACTCTCCCTCTCCCACACTCACTCTCCCACCTGCTCTCACTCTCCCTCTCCCACCCACACACATTTTTCCTCACCCACACTCACACTATCTTCCTCTCCCACCCGCACTGACTCTCCATCACCCACCAGCTCTCACTGTCCCTCTCCCACCCACACTCACTATCACTGTCCCAACCACACTCACTCTCCCTCTCCCACACACACTCAATCTCCTTCTCCCACCCGCTCTCACTCTCGCTCCCACCCGCAATCACTCTCCCACTCCCACCCTCACTCACTCACTCATTCCCCCCGCTCTCACTCTCCATCTTCAGCCACCACTCACTCTCCCTCTCCCGCACTCACTCTCCCTCTCCCACCCACACTCATTATCCCTCTCACCGCCACTCTCTCTCCCCCTCCCACACTCAATCAATATTCCTCTCCCACCCACACTCACACTCCCCCTCCCACACTCACTCACTCTCCCACTCACACCCACACTCAATCTCCTTCTCCCACCCGCTCTCACTATCGCTCCCACCCGCAATCACTCTCCCACTCCCACACTCACTCACTCTCCCACTCACACCCACACTCAATCTCCTTCTCCCACCCGCTCTCACTATCGCTCCCACCCGCAATCACTCTCCCACTCCCACCTCACTCAATCTCTCTTTCCCCCCACACTCACTCTCCTTCTCCCACCCGCACTCACTCTCACTCTCCCACCCGCACTCACTCTCACTCTCCCACCCGCACTCACTCTCCCTCTCCCACACTCACTCTCCAACCTGCTCTCACTCTCCCTCTCCCACCCACACACATTCTCCCCAACCCACACTCACTCAATCTCCCTCTCCCACCCGCAGTCACTCTCCCTCTCCCACCAGATCTCACTGTCCCTCTCCCACCCACACTCACTCTCACTCTCACACTCACTCACTCTCCCTCTCCCACCCACACTCAATCTCCTTCTCCCACCCGCTCTCACTCTCGCTCCCACCCGCAATCACTCTCCCACTCCCACCCTCAATCACTCCCTCTTTTCCCCGCTCTAACTCTCCCTCTTCATCCAACACTCACTCTCCCTCTCCCACACTCACTCTCCCTCTCTCACCCACACTCACTATCCCTCTCCACCGACACTCTCTCACCCACTCCCACACTCAATCACTATCCCCCTCCCACCCACACTCACTCTCCCCCTCCCACACTACACTCTCCATCACTCACCTGCTCTCACTCTCGCTCTTCCACCCACACTCACTCTCCCTCTCCCAAACTCATTCTCCCTCTCACACCAGATCTCACTGTCTCTCTCCCACCCACACTCACTCTCCCTCTCCCACACTCACTCACTCTCCCACTCACACCCAACTCTCAATCTCCTTCTCCCACCCGCTCTCACTCTCGCTCCCACCCGCAATCAATCTCCCACTCCCACCCTCACTCAATCTCTCTTTCACCTCGCACTCACTCTCCCTCTCCCACCCACACTCACTATCCCTCTCCCTCCGACACTCACTCACTTCCTCCCACACTCAATCACTATCCCTCTCCCACCCACACTCACTCTCCCTCTCACACACTACACTGTCCCTCTCTCACCTGTCACTCTCGCTCTCCCACCCACACTCACTCTACCTCCTCCACACTCACTCTCCCTCTCCCACCCGCACTCACTCTCACTCTCCCACCCGCACTCACTCTCCCTCTCCCACACTCACTCTCCCTCCTGCTCTCACTCTCCCTCTCCCACTCACACACATTCTCCCTCACCCTCACTCACTCAATCTCCCTCTCCCACCCGCACTCACTCTCCCTTTCCCCCGCACTCACTCTCCCTCTACCACCCGCACTCACTCTCCCTCTCTCACACACAGTCACACCACCTCGCCCTCCCACGAGCTCTCAGTCTCTCTCCCACCCAGTCATTTTCTCTCTCCCATCCACACTCAATCCCTCTCTCCCACCCGCACTCACTGGCCCTCTTCCATCCTCACTCACTCTCCCTCTCACACCCGCACTCACTCTCCCTCTCCCACCAGCTCTCACTGTCCCTCTGCCAACCACACTCACTCTCACTCTCCCACACTCACTCTCCCTCTCCCACCCACACTCAATCTCCTTCTCCCACCCGCTCTCACTCTTGCTCCCACCGGCAATCCCTCTCCCACTCCCACCCTCAATCACTCTCTATTTCCCCCCTCTTTCACTCTCCTTCTTCGTCCAACACTGACACTCCCTCTCCCCACTCACTCTCCCTCTCCCACCCACACACACTATCCACCTCCACCGACACCCTCTCACCCCTTCCCACACTCAATCACTATCCCTCTCCCACCCACACTCACTCTCCCCCACCCACACTAAACTCTACATCGCTCACCTGCTCTCACTCTCGCTCTTCCACCCACACTCACTCTCCCTCTCCCACACTCACTCTCCATCTCCCACCAGCTCTCACTGTCCCTCTCACACCCGCACTCACTCTCCCTCTCCCACACTCACTCACTCTCCCACTCCCACCCAACACTCAATCTCCTTCTCGCACCCGCTCTCACTCTCGCTCCCACCCGCAATCACTCTCCCACACCCACCCTCACTCAATCTCTCTTTCCCCCCGCACTCACTCTCCCTCTTCCACCAACACTCAAACTCCCTCTCCCGCACTCACTCTCCCTATCCCACCCACACTCACTATCCCTCTCCCACCGACACTCACTCACTACCTCCCACACTCAATCACTATCCCTCTCCCACCCACACTCACTCTCCTTTCTCCCACACTACACTCTCCCTCTCTCACCTGCTCTCACTCTCGCTCTCCCACCAACACTCACTCTACCTCTCCCACACTCACTCTCCCTCTCCCACCCGGACTCACTCTCACTCTCCCACCCACACTAACTCTACCGCTCCCACACTCACGCTCCGTCTCCCACCCGCACTCACTCTGACGCTCCCACCCGTACTCACTGTTCCTCTCCCACACTCACTCTCCCACCTGCTCTCACTCTCCCTCTCCCACCCACACACATTCTCCCTCTCCCACCCGCACTCACTCTCCCTCTACCACCCGCACTCACTCTCCCTCTCTCACACACACTCACACTTCGTCGCACTCCCACCCGCACTCACTCTCTCTCCGACCCAGTCATTCTCCCTCTCCCACCCACACTCACTCCCTCTCTCCCACCCGAACTCACTGGCCCTCTTCCACCCACACTCAAACTCCCTCTCCCACCCACCCTCAACCTCTCTCTCCCAAACACACTCTCCCTCTCCAACCAGCTCTCACAGACACTCTCCCACCCACACTCACTCTCCCTCTCCCACACTCACTCACTCTCACTCTCCCACTCAAACTCAAACTCTTTCTCCCACCCACTCTCACTCTCGCTCCCACCCGCAATCACTCTCCCACTCCCACCCTCACTGAATCTCCCTCTCCCACACTCACTCTCCCACCTGCTCTCACTCTCCCTCTCCCACCCACACTCACTCTCCCTCTCCCACCAGCTCTCACTGTCCCTCTCCCACCCACACTCACTCTCCCTCTCCAACACTCACTCACTCTCCCTCTCCCACCCACACTCAATCTGCTTCTCCCAACTGCTCTCACTCTCGCTCCCACCCTCAATCACTCTCGCACTCCCACCCTCACTCAATCTCTCTTTCCCCCACACTCACTCCCCTCTTCCAGCAACACTCACCATCCCCCTCCCACACTCACTCTCCCTCTCCCACCCATACTCACTATCCCTCTCGCACAGACACTCACTCACTACCTCCCACACTCAATCACAATCCCTCTCCCACCCACACTCTCTCTCCCCCCTCCCACCCTACACTCTCCCTCTCTCACCTGCTCTCACTCACGCTCTCCCACCCACACTCACTCTACCTCTCCCACACTCACTCGACCTCTCCCACCCGCACTCACTCTCACTCTACCACCCACACTCACTCTCCCACCTGCTCTCACTCTCCGTCTCCCAACCACACACATTCTCCCTCACCCACACTCACTCAATCTCCCTCTCCCACCCACACTCACTATCCCTCTCCCACCCACACTCTCTCTCCCCCTCCCACACTACACTCTCCCTCTCTCACCTGCTCTCACTCACGCTCTCCAACTCACACTCAATCTACCTCTTACACACAAACTCTCCCTCTCCCACCTGCACTCACTCTCACTCTCCCACCTGCACTCACTCTCCCTCTCCCACACTCACTCTCCCACCTGCTCTCACTCTCCCTCTCCCAACCACACGCATTCTCCGTCACCCACACTCACTCAATCTCCCTCTCCCACCCGCACTCTCTCTCCCTCTGCCACCCGCAATCACTCTGATTCTCCCACCAGCTCTCACTGTCCCTCTTCCACCCACACTCAATCTCCTTCTCCCACCCGCTCTCACTCTCGCTCACACCCGCAATAACTCTCCCACTCTGACCCTCACTCACTCTCTCTTTCCCCCCGCTCTCACTCTCCCTCTTCATGCAACACTCACTCTCCCTCTCCCACACTCACTATCCCTCTCTCACTCACACTCACTATCCCTCTCCACCGACACTCTCTCGCCCCCTCCCACACTTAATCACTATCCCTCTCCCACCCACACTCACTCTCCCCCTCCCACACTAAACTCTCCATCGCTGACCTGCTCTCACTCTCGCTCTTCCATCCACACTCAATCTCTCTCTCCCACCAGCTCTCACTTTCCCTCTCCACCCACACTCACTCTCCCTCTCCCACACTCACTCACTCTCCCACTCCCACCCAACACTCAATCTCCTTCTCCCACCTGCCCTCACTCTCGCTCCCACCCGTAATCACTCTTCTACTCCCACCCTCACTCAATCTCTCTTTCCCCCCACACTCACTCTCCCTCTTCCACCAACACTCACCCTCCCTCTCCTGCACTCACTCTCCCTCTCCCACCAACACTCACTATCTCCCTTCCACTGACACTCACTCACCCCCTCCCACACTCAATCACTATCCCTCTCCCACCCACACTCACTCACCCCTCCCACACTACACTCTCCCTCTCTCACCTGCTCTCACTCTCGCTCTCCCACCCACACTCACTCTACCTCTCCCACACTCACTCTCCCTCTCCCACCCGCACTCACTCTCCCTCTCCCGCCCGCACTCACTCTCACTCTCCCACTGGCACTCACTCTCCCTCTCCCACACTCTCTCTCCCAACTGCTCTCATTCTCCCTCTCCCAACCACACACAATCTCCCTCACCCACACTCACTCAATCTCCCTCTCCCACCCGCACTCACACTCCCTTTCCCCCTGCACTCACTCTCCCTCTACCACTCGCACTCACTCTCCCTCGCTCACACACACTCACACCACATCGCCCTCCCACCCGCTCTCACTCTCTCTCTCACCCAGTCATTCTCCCTCTCCCACTCAATGCCTCTCTCCCACCAGCACTCACTGGCCCTCTTCCACCCACACTCAGTCTCCCTCTCCCACACTCACTCACTCTCCCTCTCCCACCCACACTCAATCTCCTTCACACACCCCCTCTCAATCTCGCTCCCACCCGCAATCACTCTCCCACTCCCACCCTCACTCAATCACTCTTGCCCCCCACACACACTCTCCCTCTTCCACCAACATTCATCCTCATCCTCCCACACTGTCTCTCCCTCTCCCAACCACACTCACTATCCCTCTCCACCGACACTCTCTCACCCCCTCCCACACTCAATCACTATCCCTCTCCCACCCACACTCTCTCTCCCCCTCCCACCCTACACTCTCCCTCTCTCACCTGCTCTCACTCACGCTCTCCCACCCACACTCACTCTACCTCTCCCACACTCACTCTCCCTCTCCCACCCGCACTCACTCTCACTCTACCACCCACACTCACTCTCCCACCTGCTCTCACTCTCCGTCTCCCAACCACACACATTCTCCCTCACCCACACTCACTCAATCTCCCTCTCCCACCCACACTCACTATCCCTCTCCCACCCACACTCTCTCTCCCCCTCCCACACTACACTCTCCCTCTCTCACCTGCTCTCACTCACGCTCTCCAACTCACACTCAATCTACCTCTTACACACAAACTCTCCCTCTCCCACCTGCACTCACTCTCACTCTCCCACCTGCACTCACTCTCCCTCTCCCACACTCACTCTCCCACCTGCTCTCACTCTCCCTCTCCCAACCACACGCATTCTCCGTCACCCACACTCTCTAACTCTCCCACTACCACCCAACACACAATCTCGTTCTCCCACCCGCTCTCACTATCCCTCTCCCACCGACACTCATTCAACCCCTCCGAAACTCGATCACTATCCCTCTCCCACCAACATTCACTCTCCCCCTCCCACACTACACTCTCCCTCTCTCACCTGCTCTCACTCTCGCTCTCCCAGCCTCACACACTCTACCTCTCCCACACTCACTCTCTCTCTCCCACCCGCACTCACTCTCACTCTCCCACCCACACTCACACTACCTTTCAAACACTCACTCACCCTCTCCCACCTGCTCTCACTCTCCCTCTCCCACCCACACACATTCTCCCTCACCCACACTCACTCAATCTCCCGCTCCCACCCGTACTCACTCTCCCTTTCCCCCCGCACTCACTCTCCCACTACCACCCGCACTCACTCTCCCTCTCTCACACACACTCACACCACCTCGCCCTCCCACCCGCTCTCACTCTCTCTCCCACCCAGTCATTCTCCCTCTCCCACCCACACTCACTCCCTCTCTCCCACCTGCACTCACTGGCCCTCTTCCACCCACACTCACTCTCCCTCTCTCACCTGCACTCACTCTCCCTCTCCCACCAGATCTCACTGTCCCTCTCCCACCCGCAATCACTCTCCCTCTCCCACACTCACTCACTCTCCCACACTCACTCAATCTCCCGCTCCCACCCGCACTCACTCTCCCTTTCCCCCCGCACTCACTCTCCCACTACCACCCGCACTCACTCTCCCTCTCTCACACACACTCACACCACCTCGCCCTCCCACCCGCTCTCACTCTCTCTCCCACCCAGTCATTCTCCCTCTCCCACCCACACTCACTCCCTCTCTCCCACCTGCACTCACTGGCCCTCTTCCACCCACACTCACTCTCCCTCTCCCACCAGCTCTCACTGTCCCTCTCCCACCCACACTCAGTCTCCCTCTCCCACACTCACTCACTCTCCCTCTCCGACCCACAATCTCCTTCACACACCCGCTCTCACTCTCGCTCCCACCCGCAATCACTCTCGCACTCCCACCCTCACTCAATCTCTAATTCCACAGCACTTGTTCTCCGTCTTACACCAAACTTTCACTCTCCCTCTGCCACACTCACTCTGCCTCTCCCACCCACACTCACTATCTCTCTCCAACCGACACTCACTCACCCCCTCCCACAATCAATCACAATCCCTCTCCAACCCACACTCACTCTCCCCCACCCACACTACAATCTCCTTCGCTCACCTGCTCTCACTCTCGCTCTTCCACCCACACTCACTCTCCCTCTCCCACACTCACTCTCCCTCTCCCACCAGCTCTCACTGTCCCTCTCACACCCGCACTCACTCTCCCTCTCCCACACTCACTCACTCTCCCACCCGCACTCAATCTCCTTCTCCCACCCGCTCTCACTATCGCTCCCACCCGCAATCACTCTCCCACTCCCACCCTCACTCAATCTCTCTTTCCCCCCAGACTCACTCTCCCTCTTCCACCAACACTCACCCTCCCCCACCCACACTCACTCTCCCTCTCCCACCCACACTCACTATCCCTGTCCCAACGACACTCCCTCTACCCCTCGCACACTCAATCACCATCCCTCTCCCATCCACACTCACTCTCCTCCTCCCACACTGCACTCTCCCTCTCTCACCTGCTCTCACTCTCGCTCTCCCACCCACACACACTCTACCTCTCCCACACTCAGTCTCCCTCTCCCACCCGCACTCACTCTCACTCTCCCTCCGTTACTCGGTCTACCTCTCCCACACTCACTCTCCCTCTCCCACCCACACTCAATCTCCCCCTCCCACACTACACGCTCCATTGCTCACCTGCTCTCACTCTCGCTCTTCCATCCACTCTCCCTCTCCCCCTCCCACACTCACTCTCCCTCGCCCACAGTCACTCTCCCTCTCCCACCAGATCTCACTGTCTCTCTCCCACCCACACTCACTCTCCCTCTACCACACTCACTCACTTTCCCACTCACACCCAACACTCAATCTCCTTCTCCCACCCGCAATCACTCTCCCACTCCCGCCCTAACTCAATCTCTCTTTCCCCTCGCACTCACTGTCTCTCTTCCACCGACACTCACCCTCCCTCTCCTGCACTCACTCTCCCTCTCCCACCCACACTCCCTATCCCTCTCCCTCCGACACCCACTCACCCCATGCCACACTCAATCACTATCTCTCTCCAACCCACACTCACTCTCCCCCTCCCACACTACACTCTCCCTCTCTCACCTGCTGTCACTCTCGCTCTCCCACCCACACTCACTCTACCTCTCCAACACTCACTCTCCCTCTCCCACCCGCACTCACTCTCACTCTCCCACCCACACTCAGTCTACCTCTCCCACACCCACTCTCACTCTCCCACCCGCACTCACTCTCACTCTCCCACCCGCACTCACTCTCCCTCTCCCACACTCACTCTCCAACCTGCTCTCACTCTCCCTCTCCCACCCACACACATTCTCCCTCACCCACACTCAATCAATATCCCTCTCCAACCCACACTCACTCGCCCCCTCCCACACTACACTCTCCCTCGCTCACCTGCTCTCACTCTCGCTATTCCACCCACACTCACTCTCCCTCTCCCACACACACTCTCCCTCTCCCACCAGCTCTCACTGTCCCTCTCCCACCCGCACTCAAACTCTTTCTCCCACCCGCTCTCACTATCGCTCCCACCCGCAATCACTCTCCCACTCCCGCCCTCACTCAATCTCTCTTTCCCCCCACACTCACTCTCCTTCTCCCACCCACACTCACTCTCCTCCTCCCAAACTACAGTCTCCCTCTCTCACCTGCTCTCACTCTCGCTCTCCCACCCGCACTCACTCTACCTTTCCCACACTCTCTCTCCCTCTCCCACACTCACTCTCCAACCTACTCTCACTCTCCCTCTCCCACCCACACACATTCTCCCTCACCCACACTCACTCAATCTCCCTCTCCCACCCGCACTCACTCTCCCTCTCCCACCCACGCTCACTCTCCCTCTCCCACCAGCTCTCACTGTCCCTCTCCCACCCACACTCACTCTCACTCTCTCACACTCACTCACTCTCACTCTCCCACACACACTGAATCCCCTTCTCCCACCCGCTCTCACTTTCACTCCCATCCGCAATCACTCTCCCACTCCCACCCTCAATCACTCTCTCTTTCCCCCCGCTCTAACTCTCCCTCTTCATCCAACACTCACTCTCCCTCTCCCACACTCACACTCCCTCTTCCACCCACACTCACTAATAGCTTCCACCGACACTCTCTCTCCCCCGCCCACACGCAATCACTATCCCTCTACCAACCACACTCACTCTCCCTCTCCCACACTTACTCACTCTACCTCTCACACCCACACTCAATCTCCTTCTCCCACCCACTCTCACTCTCGCTCCCACCCGCAAAAACAGTCCCATTCCCAGCATCACACTCTTTCTTTCCCCTCGCTCTTACTCTACCTCTTCCACCAACACTCACTCTCCCTCTCCCACACTCACTCTCCCTCTACCATCCACATCACTATCCCTCTCCACTGACACTTACTCTCCCCCTCCCACACTACACTCTCCCTCGCTCACCTGCTCTCACTCTCGCTCGTCCACCCACACTCACTCTCCTTCTCCCACACTCACTCTCCCACCTGCTCTCACTCTCCCTCTCCCACCCACACACATTTTCCCTAACCCACACTCACTCTATCTCGCTCTCCCACCAGCACTCACTCTCCCTCATGCACCAGCTCTCACTGTCCCTCTCCCACCCACGCTCACTATCACTCACCCACACTCACTCATTCTCCCTCTCCCACCCACACTCAATCTCCTTCTCCCACCCGCTCTCACTCTCGCTCCCACCCGCAATCACTCTCCCACTCCCACCCTCACTCACTCTCTCTATCCTCCCGCTCTCACTCACCCTCTTCAGCCAACACTCACTCTCCCTCTCCCACACTCACTGTCCCTCTCCCACCCACACTCATTATCCCTCTCCACCGCCACTGTCTCTCCCCCTCCTACACTCAATCAATATCCCTCTCCCACCCACACTCACTCTACCCCTCCCACACTACACTCTCCCTCGCTCACCTGCTCTCACTCTTGCTCTTCCACCCACACTCACTCTCCCTCTCCCACACTCACTCTCCCTCTCCCACCAGCTCTCACTGTCCCTCACCCACCCACATTCACTCTCCCTCTCCCACACTCACTCACTCTCCCACTCCCACCCACACTCAATCTCCTTCTCCCACCCGCTCTCACTATCGCTCCCACCCGCATTCACTCTCCCACTCCCGCCCTCACTCAATCTCTCTTTCCCCCCAGACTCACTCTCCCTCTTCCACCAACACTCACCCTCTCCCTCCCGCACTCACACTCCCTCTCCCACCCACACTCACTATCCCTCTCCCACCGACACTCACTCAACCACTCCCACAATCAATCACTATCCCTCTCCCACCCACACTCACTCTCCTCCTCCCAGACTACACTCTCCGTCTCTCACCTGCTCTCACTCTCGCTCCCCTACCCACACACACTCTACCTCTCCCACACTCACTCTCCCGCCACCACCCGCACTCACTCTCACTCTCCCACGCATACTCAGTCTACCTCTCCCACACTCACTCTCCCTCTGCCACCGACACTCACTGAACCACTCCCACAATCAATCACTATCCCTCTCCCACCCACACTCACTCTCCTCCTCCCAGACTTCACTCTCCCTCTCTCACCTGCTCTCACTCTCGCTCTCCCACCCGCACTCACTCATCTTCTCCCACATTCACTCTCCAACCTGCTCTCACTCTCCCTCTCACACCCACACACATTCTCCCTCACCCACACACACTCAATCTCCCTCTCCCACCCACACTCACTATCCCTCTCCCACCCACACTCTCTCTCCCCCTCCCACACTACACTCTCCCTCTCTCACCTGCTCTCACTCTCGCTCTTCCACCCACTCAATCTCCCTCTCCCAAACTCACTCTCCCTCTCATACCAGATCTCACTGTCCCTCTCCCACCCAAACTCACTCTCCCTCTCCCACACTCACTCACTCTCCCACTCCCACCCAACACTCAATCTCTTTCTCTCACCCGCTCTCACTCTCGCTCCCACCCGCAATCACTCTCCCATTCCCACCCTCACTCAATCTCTCTTTCCCCTCGCACTCACTCTCCCTCTTCCACCAACACTCACCCTCCCACTCCTACATTCACTCTCCCTCTCCCACCAACACTCACTATCCCTCTCCCTCCGACACTCACTCACTTCCTCCCACACTCAATCACTATCCCTCTCCCACCCACACTCACTCTCCCCCTCGCACACTACACTGTCCCTCTCTCACCTGCTGTCACTCTCGCTCTCCCACCCACACTCACTCTACCTCTCCCACACTCACCCTCCCTCTCCCACCCGCACTCACTCTCACTCTCCCACCCACACTCACTCTACCTCCTCCACACTCACTCTCGCTCTCCCACCCGCACTCACTCTCACTCTCCCAACCGCACTCACTCTCCCTCTCCCACACTCACTCTCCCTCCTGCTCTCACTCTCCCACTCCCACCCACACACATTCTCCCTCACCCTCACTCACTCAATCTCCCTCTCCCATCCGCACTCACTCTCCCTTTCCCCCGCACTCACTCTCCCTCTACCACCCACACTCACTCTCCCTCTCTCACACACACTCACACCACCTCGCCCTCCCACGAGCTCTCACTCTCTCTCCCACCCAGTCATTCTCCCTCTCCCATCCGCACTCACTGGCCCTTTTCCACCCTCATGCAATCTCCCTCTCCCACCCACACTCAGTCTACCTCTCCCACACTCACTCACTCACCCTCCCCACCCACACTCAATCTCCTTCTCCCACCCACTCTCACTCTCGCTGTCACCCCCAATCACTCTCCCACTCCCACCCACAATCAATCTCTCATTCCACAAGCACTCACTCTCCTTCTTCCACTAACATTCACTCTCCCTCTCCCACACTCACTCTGCCTCTCCCACCCACACTCACTATCCCTCTCCCTCTTTCACTCACTCTCCCCCTCCCACACTCAATCACAATCCCTCTCCCACCCGCACCCACATTCTCTCTACCACACTCACTCACTCACACTCTCCCCGCAGCACTCACTCTCCCTCTCCCACCTGCACTCACTCTCTATCTCCCACTCGCACTCACTCCCCCTCTCCCACACGCTCTCACTCTCACTGTCCCTCCCATACTCTCTCTCCATCTCCCACACTCACTCACTCACCTCCTGCAACCTGCACTCAATTTCCCTCTCCCACCCGCACTCACTCTCCCTCTGCCACACTCACTCACTGTCCTTCTCCCACACTCACTCACTCTCTCTCCCCACTGTATTCACTCTCCCTATCCCACCTGCACTCACTCTCCCTCTCCCACCTGCACCCACACTCTATCTCCCACACACACTCATTCCTCCTCTCACACATGCTCTCACTCTCACTCTCCCACCCATACTCAATCTCCCTCTCCCACCCAGACTCAATCTCCCTCTTCCTCCGATAATCACTCTCCCTCTCCCACACTCACTGTCCCTATTCCACCCGCACTCACTCTCCCTCTCCCACCAGCTCTCACGGCCCCACTCCCACCAACACTCCCTCTCCCTCTCCCACACTCACTCACTCTACCTCTCCCACCCACACTCAATCTCCTTCTCCCACCCACGCTCACTCTCACTCCCACCCGCAATCACACTCCCACTCCCACCATCACTCACCCTCTCTTTCCCCCCGCACTCACTCTCCATCTTCCACCAACACTCACTCTCCCTCTCCCACACTCACACTCCCTCTACCACCCACACTTACTATCCCTCTCCACCGACACTCTCTCCCCCTCCCACACTCAATCACTATCCCTCTCCCACCCACACTCACACTCCCCCTCCCAAACTACACTCTCCCTCGCTCACCTGCTCTCACTCTCGCTCGTCCTCCCACACTCACTCTCCCTCTCCCACACACACTCTCCCGCTCCCACACTACACTCTGCCGCTCTCACCTGCTCTCACTCTCGCTCTCCCACCCACACTCTACCTCTCCCAAAAACACTCTCCCTCTCCCACCCGCACTCACTCTCACTCTCCCACCCGCACTCACACTCCCTCTCCCACACTCACTCTCCCACCTGCTTTCACTCTCCCTCACCCACCCACACACATTCTCCCTCACCCACATTCACTCCATCTCCCTCTCCCACCCGCACTCACTCTCCCTCTCCCACCAGCTCTACCTGTCCCTCTCACACCCACACTCACTCTCATTCTCCCACACTCACTCACTCTCCCTCTCCCACGCACACTCAATCTCCTTCTCCACCCGCTCTCACTCTCGCTCCCACCCGCAATCACTCTCCCACTCCCACCCTCACTCACTCTCTCTTTCCCCCCGCTCTCACTCTCCCTCTTCATCCAACACTCATTCTCCCGCTCCCACACTCACTGTCCCTCTCCCACCCACACTCAGTATCCCTCTCCACCGACACTCTCTCTCCCTCTCCCACACTCAATCACTATCACTCTCCCACCCACACTCACGCTCCCCCACCCACAATACAATCTCCATCGCTCACCTGCTCTCACTCTCGCTCTTCGACCCACACTCAGTCTCCTTCTCCCACACTCACTCTCCCCCTCAACCAGCTCTCACTGTCCCTCACCCACCCATACTCATTCTCCCTCTCCCACACTCACTCACTCTCGCACTCCGACCGAACACTCAATCTCCTTCTCCCACCCGCTCGCACTCTCGCTCCCACCCGCAATCACTCTCCCACTGCCACCATCACTCAATCTCTCTTCCCCCCGCACTCACTCTCCCTCTTCCACCAACACTCACTCTCCCTCTCCCGCACTAACTCTCCATCTCCCACCCGCACTCACTATCCCTCTCCCACCTATACTCACTCACTACCTCCCACACACAATCACTATCCCTCTCGCACCCACACTCACTCTCCCCCTCCCACAGTACACGCTCCCTCTCTCACCTGCTCTCATTCTCGCTCTCCCACCCACACTCACTCTACCTCTCCCACACTCACTCTCCCACCTGCTCTCACTCTCCCTCTCCCACCCACACACATTCTCCCTCACCCACACTCACTCAATCTCCCTCTCTTCCGCACTCACTCTCCCTCTCCCACCCGCACTCACTCTCCCTCTACCACCTGCACTCACTCTCCCTCTCTCATACACATTCACTCTTCGTCGCACTCCCACCCGCTCTCACTCTCTCTCCCACCCAGTCATTCTCCCTCTCCCACCCACACTCACTCCCTCCCTCATACCCGCACTCACTGGCCCTCTTCCACACACACTCAATCTCCCTCTCCCACCCACGCTCACTCTCCCTCTCCCAAACTCACTCTCCCTCTCCCACCAGCTCTCACTGACCCTCTCCCACACTCAATCTCCTTCTCCCACCCGCTCTCACTCTCGCTCCCACCCGCAATCACTCTCCCACTCCCACCCTCACTGAATCTCCCTCTTCCACACTCACTCTCCCACCTGCTCTCACTCTCCCTCTCCCAACCACACTCATTCTCCCTCTCCCACCAGCTCTCACTGTCCCTCTCCTAACCACACTCACTCTCCCTCTCCAACACTCACTCACTCTCCCTCTACCACCCACACTAAAACTCCTTCTCCCACCCGCTCTCACTCTCGCTCCCAACCGCAATCACTCTCACACTCCCAACCTCACTCACTCTCTCTTTCCCCAACACTCACTCTCCCTCTTCCACCAACACTCACTCTCCCTCTCCCACACACACCCTCCCCCTCGAACCCACACTTAAAATACCTCTCCACCGTCACGCTCGCTCCCCCTCCCACACTCAATCACTATCGCTCTCCCACCCACACTCACTCTCCCCTCCCACACTACACTCTCCCTCGCTCACATGCTCTCACTCTCGCTCTTCCACCCACACTCACTCTCCCACTCCCACACTCACTCTCGCTCTCCCACCCGCACTCACTCTCCCTCTACCACCAGCTCTCACTGTCCCTCTCCCACCTGCACTCACTCTCCCTCTACCACCCGCACTCACTCTCCCTCTCTCACACACACTCACACTTCGTCGCCCTCCCCTCCTCTCTCACTCTCTCTCCCACCCTGTCATTCTCCCTCTCCCACCCACACTCACTCTCCCTCTCCAACACTCACTCACTCTCGCTCTCCCACCCACACTAAATCTCCATCTCCCACCCACTCTCACTCTTGCTCCCACCCGCAATCACTCTCCCACTTCCACCATCACTCACTCTCTCTTTACTCCTGCACTCACCCTCCCTCTTCCACCAACACTCACTCTCCCTCTCCCACACTCACTCTCCATCTACCACCCACACTCACTATCCCTCTCCACCGACACTCTCTCTCCCCATCTCACACTCAATCACCATGCCTCTCCCACCCACTCTCACTATCCCCCTCCCGCACTACACTCTCCCTCTCTCACCTGCTCTCACTCTCGCTCTCCCACCCACACTCACTCTCCCTCTCCCACACTCACTCTACCTCTCCCACCAGCTCTCACTGTCCCTCACCGACCCACAATCACACTCCCTCTCCCACACTCACTCACTCTCCCTCTCCCACCAGCACTCACATTCCCTCTACCACACTCTCTCACTCACACTCTCCCCGCAGCACTCACTCTCCCTATCCCACCCGCAGTCACTCTCCCTCTCCCACCTGCACTCACTCTCGCTCTCCCACCCACACTCACTCTCTTTCCCCCTGCACTCAATCTCCCCCTCCCACACTACACTCTCCCTCTCTCACCAGCTGTCACTCTTGCTCTCCGACCCACACTCACTCTACCTCTCCCACACTCACTCTCCCTCTCTCACCTGCTCTCACTCTCAATCTCACACCCACACTAACACTCCCTCTCCCACACTCACTCTCCCTCTCCCACCAGCTCTCACTGTCCCTCTCCCACCCACACTCACTCTCTCTTTCGCCCTGCACTCACTTTCCCTCTTCCACCAACACTCACTCTCCCTCTCCCACACTCACTCCCCCTCTCCCACCCACACTCACTCTCCCTCTCCCACCTACACTCACTATCCCTGTCCCACCGACACTCACTCAACCCCTCCCACACTCACTCACTCTCCCTCTCCCACCCACACTCACTCTCCTCCTCCAACACTACACTCTCCCTCTCTCACCTGCTCTCACTCTCGCTCTCCCACCCACACTCACTCTACCTCTCCCACACTCAGTCTCCCGCTCCCACCTGCACTCACTCTCACTCTCCCTCCGTTACTCAGTCTACCTCTCCCACACTCACTCTCCCTCTCCCACCCTCACTCACTCTCCCCCTCCCACACTAAACTCTCCATCGCTCACCTGCTCTCACTCTCGCTCTTCCACCCACACTCACTCTACCTCTCCCACACTCACTCTCCCTCTCCCACACTCACTCTCCCTCTCCCACCAGATCTCACTGTCTCTCTCCCACCCACACTCACTCTCCCTCTCCCACATTCACTCAATCTCCCTCTCCCACACTCACTCTCCGTCTCCCACCCACACTCACTGTCTCTCTCCCACCCACACTCACTCTCCCTCTCCCACACTCACTCACTCTCCCAATCCCACCCAACACTCAATCTCCTTCTCCCACCCGCTCTCACTCTCGCTCCCAACCGCAATCACTCTCCCTCACTCAATCTCTCTTTCCCCTCGCACTCACTGTCTCTCTTCCACCGACACTCACCCTCCCTCTCCTGCACTCACTCTCCCTCTCCCGCCCACACTTACTATCCCTCTACCTCCGACACTCACTCACCCCCTCCCACACTACATTCTCCCTCTCTCACCTGCTGTCACTCTCGCTCTCCTACCCACACTCACTCTACCTTTCCCACACTCACTCTCCCTCTCCCACCCGCACTCACTCTCACTCTCCCACCCACACTCACTCTCCCTCTCCCACACTCACTCTCCAACCTGCTCTCACTCTCCCTCTCCCACCCACACACATTCTCCCTCACCCACACACAATCAATATCCCTCTCCCACCCGCACTCACTCGCCCCCTCCCACACTACACTCTCCCTCACTCACCTGCTCTCACTCTCGCTCTTCCATCCACACACACTCTACCTCTCCCACCCTCACTCACTCTCCCACTCCCACCCAACACTCAAACTCCTTCTCCCACATGCTCTCACTATCGCTCCCAACCGCAATCACTCTCCCACTCCCGCCCTCACTCAATCTCTCTTTCCCCCCACACTCACTCTCCTTCTCCCACCCACACTCACTATCCCTCTCCCACCGACACTCACTGAACCCCTCCCACACTCAATCACTCTCCCTCTCCCACCCGCACTCACTCGCCCCCCTCCCACACTACACTCTCCCTCTCTCACCTGCTCTCACTCTCACTCTCCCACCCATACTCAGTCTACCTCTCCCACACTCACTCTCCCTCTCCCACCCGCACTCACTCTCAATCTCCCACCCGCACTCACTCTCCCTCTCCCACACTCACTCTCCCACCCGCACTCACTCTCCCTCTCCCACCCACACTCAATCTCCTTCTCCCACCCGCTCTTACTCTCGCTCCCATCTGCAATCACTCTCCCACTCCCACCCTCAATCACTCTCTCTTTACCCCGCTCTTACTCTTCCTCTTCATCCAAAACTCACTCTCCGTCTCCCACACTCACTCTCCCTCTCACACCCGCACTCACTAATAGCGTCCACCGACACTCTCTCTCCACCTCCCACAATCAATCACTCTCCCTCTCCCACCCACACTCACTCTCCCTCTCCCACCCACACTCACTATCCCTGTCCCACCCACACTCACTCAACCCCTCCCACACTCACTCACTATTCCTCTCACACCCACACTCACTCTCCTCCTCCCACACTACACTCACCCTCTCTCACCTGCTCTCACTCTCGCTCTCCCACCCACACACACTCTACCTCTCCCACACTCAGTCTCCCGCTCCCACCCGCACTCACTCTCACTCTCCCTCCGTTACTCAGTCTATTTCTCCCACACTCACTCTCCCTCTCCTACCCTCACTCACTCTCCCCCCCCACACTAAACTCTCCATCGCTCACCTGCTCTCAATCTTGCTCTTCCACCCACACTCAATCTCCCTCTCCCACCAGATCTCACTGTCTCTCTCCCACCCACACTCACTCTCCCTCTCCCACACTCACTCACTCTCCCAATCCCACCCAACACTCAATCTCCTTCTCCCACCCGCTCTCACTCTCACTCCCACCCGCAATCACTCTCCCACTCCCACCTCACTCAATCTCTCTTTCCCCTCGCACTCACTGTCTCTCATCCACCGACACTCACTCTCCCTCTCCTGCACTCACTCTCCCTCTCCCACCCACACTCACTATCCCTCTCCCTCTGACACTCACTCTCCCCCTCCCACACTCGATCACTATCACTCTCCCACACACACTCACTCTCTCCCTCCCACACTACATTCTCCCTCTCTCACCTGCTGTCACTCTCGCTCTCCTACCCACACTCACTCTACCTTTCCCACACTCACTCTCCCTCTCCCACCCGCACTCACTCTCACTCTCCCACCCACACTCACTCTCCCTCTCCCACACTCACTCTCCAACCTGCTATCACTCTCCCTCTCCCACCCACACACATTCTCCCTCACCCACACACAATCAATATCCCTCTCCCACCCGCACTCACTCGCCCCCTCCCACACTACACTCTCCCTCGCTCACCTGCTCTCACTCTCGCTCTTCTACCCACACTCACTCTCCCCCTCCCACGCTACACTCTCCCTCGCTCACCTGCTCTCACTCTCGCTCTTCCACACACACTCACTCTCCCTCTCCCACCCTCACTCACTCTCCCACTCCCACCCAAAATTCAAACTCCTTCTCCCACCCGCTCTCACTATCGCTCCCAACCGCAACCACTCTCCCACTCCCACCCTCACTCAATCTCTCTTTCCCCCCACACTCACTCTCCTTCTCCCACCCACACTCACTCTCCCTCTCCCACCCGCACTCACTCTCACTCTCCCACCCACACTCACTCTCCCTCTCCCACACTCACTCTCCAACCTGCTATCACTCTCCCTCTCCCACCCACACACATTCTCCCTCACCCACACACAATCAATATCCCTCTCCCACCCGCACTCACTCGCCCCCTCCCACACTACACTCTCCCTCGCTCACCTGCTCTCACTCTCGCTCTCCCACCCACACTCACTCTACCTCTCCCACACTCAGTCTCCCGCTCCCACCCGCACTCAATCTCACTCTCCCTCCGTTAATCAGTCTACCTCTCCCACAGTCACTCTCCCTCTCCCACCCTCACTCACTCTCCCCCTCCCACACTAAACTCTCTTTCGCTCACCTGCTCTCACTCTCGCTCTTCCACCCACACTCAATCTCCCTCTCCCACACTCACTCTGCCTCTCCCACCAGCTCTCACTGTCTCTCTCCCACCCACACTCACTCTCCCTCTCCCACACTCACTCACTCTCCCTCTCCCACCCAACACTCAATCTCCTTCTCCCACCCGCTCTCACTATCGCTCCCACCCGCAATCACTCTCCCACTCCCGCCCTCACTCAATCTCTCTTTCCCCCCAGACACACTCTCCCTCTTCCACCAACACTCACCCTCCCCCACCCACACTCACTCTCCCTCTCCCACCCACACTCACTATCCCTGTCCCACCGACACTCACTCAACCCCTCCCACACTCACTCACTATTCCTCTCCCACCCACACTCACTCTCCCCCTCCCACACTACACTCTCCCTCTCTCACCTGCTCTCACACTCGCTCTCCTACCCACACACACTCTACCTCTCCCACACTCAGTCTCCCGCTTCCACCCGCACTCACTCTCACTCTCCCTCCGTTACTCAGTCTACCTCTCCCACAGTCACTCTACCTCTCCCACCCTCACTCACTCTCCCCCTCCCACACTACACTCTCCATCGCTCACCTGCTCTCACTCTCGCTCTCCCACCCACACTCAATCTCCCTCTCCCACAGTCACTCTCCCTCTCCCACCAGATCTCACTGTCTCTCTCCCACCCACACTCACTCTCCCTCTCCCACACTCACTCACTCTCCCACTCCCACCCAACACTCAATCTCCTTCTCCCACCCGCTCTCACTCTCGCTCCCACCCGCAATCACTCTCCCACTCCCACCCTCACTCAATCTCTCTTTCCCCTCGCACTCACTGTCTCTCTTCCACCGACACTCACCCTCCCTCTCCTGCACTCACTCTCCCTCTCCCACCCACACTCACTATCCCTCTCCCTCCGACACTCACTCACCCACTCCCACACTCAATCACTATCACTCTCCCACCCACACTCACTCTCCCCCTCCCACACTACACTCTCCCTCTCTCACCTGCTGTCACTCTCGCTCTCCTACCCACACTCACTCTACCTTTCCCACACTCACTCTCCCTCTCCCACCCGCACTCACTCTTACTTTCCCACCCACACTCAGTCTACCTCTCCCATACTCACTCTCCCTCTCCCACACTCACTCACTCTCCCACTCCCACCCAACACTCAATCTCCTTCTCCCACCCGCTCTCACTCTCGCTCCCACCCGCAATCACTCTCCCACTCCCACCCTCACTCAATCTCTCTTTCCCCTCGCACTCACTGTCTCTCTTCCACCGATGCACACCCTCCCTCTCCCACACTCACACTCCAACCTGCTCTCACTCTCCCTCTCCCTCCCACACACATTCTCCCTCACCCACACTCAATCAAAATCCCTCTCCCACCCGCACTCACTCGCCCCCTCCAACACTACACTCTCCCTCGCTCACCTGCTCTCACTCTCGCTCTTCCACACACACTCACTCTCCCTCTCCCACCCTCACTCACTCTCCCACTCCCACCCAACACTCAAACTCCTTCTCCCACACCCTCTCACTATCGCTCCCAACTGCAATCACTCTCCCACTCCCGCCCTCACTCAATCTCTCTTTCCCCCCACACTCACTCTCCTTCTCCCACCCGCACTCACTATCCCTCTCCCACCGACACTCACTGAACCCCTCCCACACTCAATCACTATCCCTCTCCCACCCACACCCATTCTCCTCCTCCCACACTACACTGTCCCTCTCTCACCTGCTCTCACTCTCACTCTCCCACCCATACTCAGTCTACCTCTCCCACACTCACTCTCCCTCTCCCACCCGCACTCACTCTCAATCTCCCACCCGCACTCACTCTCCCTCTCCCACACTCACTCTCCCACCCGCACTCACTCTCCCTCTCCCACCTGCGCGCACTGTCCCTCTCCCACCCACACTCACTCTCACTCTCTCACACTCACTCACTCTCCCCCTCTCACCCACACTCAATCTCCTTCTCCCACCCGCTCTTACTCTCGCTCCCATCTGCAATCACTCTCCCACTCCCACCCTCAATCACTCTCTCTTTCCCCCCGCTCTAACTCTTCCTCTTCATCCAACACTCACTCTCCCTCTCCCACACTCACTCTCCCTCTCACACCCACACTCACTAATAGCGTCCACCGACACTCTCTCTCCACCTCCCACACTCAATCACTATCCCTCTCCCACCCACACTCACTCTCCCTCTCCCACACTTACTCACTCTACCTCTCACACCCACACTCAATCTCCTTCTCCCACCCACTCTCACTTTCGCTCCCACCCACAATAACAGTCCCATTCCCACCATCACTCACTCTCTCTTTCCCCCGCACTCACTTTATCTCTTCCAAAAAACACTCACTCTCCCTCTCCCACACTCACTCTCCCTCGACCATCCACCCTCACTATACCTCTCCACCAACACTCTCTATCCCCCTCCCACACTCAATCACTATCCCTCTCCCACCCACACTCACTCTCCCCCTCCCACACTACACACTCCCTCACTCACCTGCTCTCACTCTCGCTCATCCACCCACACTCACTCTCCCTCTCCCACACTCACTCTCCCACCTGCTCTCAGTCTCCCTCTCCCACCCACACACATTTTATCTCACCCACACTCACACTATCTCCCTCTCCCACCCGCACTCACTCTCCGTCACCCATCTGCTCTCACTCTCGCTCTCCCACCCACACTCACTCTACCTCTCCCACACACAGTCTCCCGCTCCCACCCGCACTCAATCTCACTCTCCCTCCGTTAATCAGTCTACCTCTCCCACAGTCACTCTCCCTCTCCCACCCTCACTCACTCTCCCCCTCCCACACTAAACTCTCTTTCGCTCACCTGCTCTCACTCTCGCTCTTCCACCCACACTCAATCTCCCTCTCCCACACTCACTCTGCCTCTCCCACCAGCTCTCACTGTCTCTCTCCCACCCACACTCACTCTCCCTCTCCCACACTCACTCACTCTCCCTCTCCCACCCAACACTCAATCTCCTTCTCCCACCCGCTCTCACTATCGCTCCCACCCGCAATCACTCTCCCACTCCCGCCCTCACTCAATCTCTCTTTCCCCCCAGACACACTCTCCCTCTTCCACCAACACTCACCCTCCCCCACCCACACTCACTATCCCTCTCCCACCCACACTCACTATCCCTGTCCCACCGACACTCACTCAACCCCTCCCACACTCACTCACTATTCCTCTCCCACCCACACTCACTCTCCCCCTCCCACACTACACTCTCCCTCTCTCACCTGCTCTCACTCTCGCTCTCCTACCCACACACACTCTACCTCTCCCACACTCAGTCTCCCGCTCCCACCCGCACTCACTCTCACTCTCCCTCCGTTACTCAGTCTACCTCTCCCACAGTCACTCTCCCTCTCCCACCCTCACTCACTCTCCCCCTCCCACACTACACTCTCCATCGCTCACCTGCTCTCACTCTCGCTCTCCCACCCACACTCAATCTCCCTCTCCCACAGTCACTCTCCCTCTCCCACCAGATCTCACTGTCTCTCTCCCACCCACACTCACTCTCCCTCTCCCACACTCACTCACTCTCCCACTCCCACCCAACACTCAATCTCCTTCTCCCACCCGCTCTCACTCTCGCTCCCACCCGCAATCACTCTCCCACTCCCACCCTCACTCAATCTCTCTTTCCCCTCGCACTCACTGTCTCTCTTCCACCGACACTCACCCTCCCTCTCCTGCACTCACTCTCCCTCTCCCACCCACACTCACTATCCCTCTCCCTCCGACACTCACTCACCCACTCCCACACTCAATCACTATCACTCTCCCACCCACACTCACTCTCCCCCTCCCACACTACACTCTCCCTCTCTCACCTGCTGTCACTCTCGCTCTCCTACCCACACTCACTCTACCTTTCCCACACTCACTCTCCCTCTCCCACCCGCACTCACTCTTACTTTCCCACCCACACTCAGTCTACCTCTCCCATACTCACTCTCCCTCTCCCACACTCACTCACTCTCCCACTCCCACCCAACACTCAATCTCCTTCTCCCACCCGCTCTCACTCTCGCTCCCACCCGCAATCACTCTCCCACTCCCACCCTCACTCAATCTCTCTTTCCCCTCGCACTCACTGTCTCTCTTCCACCGATGCACACCCTCCCTCTCCCACACTCACACTCCAACCTGCTCTCACTCTCCCTCTCCCTCCCACACACATTCTCCCTCACCCACACTCAATCAAAATCCCTCTCCCACCCGCACTCACTCGCCCCCTCCAACACTACACTCTCCCTCGCTCACCTGCTCTCACTCTCGCTCTTCCACACACACTCACTCTCCCTCTCCCACCCTCACTCACTCTCCCACTCCCACCCAACACTCAAACTCCTTCTCCCACACCCTCTCACTATCGCTCCCAACTGCAATCACTCTCCCACTCCCGCCCTCACTCAATCTCTCTTTCCCCCCACACTCACTCTCCTTCTCCCACCCGCACTCACTATCCCTCTCCCACCGACACTCACTGAACCCCTCCCACACTCAATCACTATCCCTCTCCCACCCACACCCATTCTCCTCCTCCCACACTACACTGTCCCTCTCTCACCTGCTCTCACTCTCACTCTCCCACCCATACTCAGTCTACCTCTCCCACACTCACTCTCCCTCTCCCACCCGCACTCACTCTCAATCTCCCACCCGCACTCACTCTCCCTCTCCCACACTCACTCTCCCACCCGCACTCACTCTCCCTCTCCCACCTGCGCGCACTGTCCCTCTCCCACCCACACTCACTCTCACTCTCTCACACACACTCACTCTCCCCCTCCCACCCACACTCAATCTCCTTCTCCCACCCGCTCTTACTCTCGCTCCCATCTGCAATCACTCTCCCACTCCCACCCTCAATCACTCTCTCTTTCCCCCCGCTCTAACTCTTCCTCTTCATCCAACACTCACTCTCCCTCTCCCACACTCACTCTCCCTCTCACACCCACACTCACTAATAGCGTCCACCGACACTCTCTCTCCACCTCCCACACTCAATCACTATCCCTCTCCCACCCACACTCACTCTCCCTCTCCCACACTTACTCACTCTACCTCTCACACCCACACTCAATCTCCTTCTCCCACCCACTCTCACTTTCGCTCCCACCCACAATAACACTCCCATTCCCACCATCACTCACTCTCTCTTTCCCCCGCACTCACTTTACCTCTTCCAAAAAACACTCACTCTCCCTCTCCCACACTCACTCTCCCTCGACCATCCACCCTCACTATACCTCTCCACCGACACTCTCTATCCCCCTCCCACACTCAATCACTATCCCTCTCCCACCCACACTCACTCTCCCCCTCCCACACTACACACTCCCTCACTCACCTGCTCTCACTCTCGCTCATCCACCCACACTCACTCTCCCTCTCCCACACTCACTCTCCCACCTGCTCTCAGTCTCCCTCTCCCACCCACACACATTTTATCTCACCCACACTCACACTATCTCCCTCTCCCACCCGCACTCACTCTCCGTCACCTACCAGCTCTCACTGTCCCTCTCCCACCCACACTCACTATCACTCTCCCACCCACACTCACTCTCCCTCTCCCACACACACTCAATCTCCTTCTCCCACCCGCTCTCACTCTCGCTCCCACCTGCAATCACTCTCCCACTCCCACCCTCACTCACTCTCTCATTCCCTCCGCTCTCTCTCTCCCTCTTCAGCCAACACTCACTCTCCCTCTCCCACACTCACTCTCCCTCTACCACCCACACTCATTATCCCTCTCCACCGCCACTCTCTCTCCGCCTCCCACACTCAATCAATATTCCTCTCCCACCCACACTCACTCTCCCCCTCCCACACTACACTCTCCCTCGCTCACCTGCTCTAACTCTTGCTCTTCCACCCACACTCACTCTCCCTCTCCCACACTCACTCACTCTCCCACTCCCACCCACACTCAATCTCCTTCTCCCACCCGCTCTCACTATCGCTCCCACCCGCATTCACTCTCCCACTCCCACCCTCACTCAATCTCTCTTTACCCCCAGACTCACTCTCCCTCTTCCACCAAAACTCACCCTCTCCCTCCCACACACACTCTCCCTCTCCCACCCGCACTCACTATCCCTCTCCCACCGACACTCACTCTACCACTCCCACACTCAATCACTATCCCTCTCCCACCCATACTCACTCTCCTCCTCCCAGACTACACTCTCCCTTTCTCACCTGCTCTCACTCTCGCTCTCCCACCCACACACACTCTACCTCTCCAACACTCAATCTCCCGCTCCCCACCCGCACTCACTCTCAATCTCCCACCCGCACTCACTCTCCCTCTCCCACACTCACTCTCCCACCCGCACTCACTCTCCCTCTCCCACCTGCGCTCACTGTCCCTCTCCCACCCACACTCACTCTCACTCTCTCACACTCACTCACTCTCCCTCTCCCACCCACACTCAATCTCCTTCTCCCACCCGCTCTTACTCTCGCTCCCATCTGCAATCACTCTCCCACTCCCACCCTCACTCACTCTCTCTTTCCCCCCGCTCTAACTCTTCCTCTTCATCCAACACTCACTCTCCCTCTCCCACACTCACTCTCCCTCTCACACCCACACTCACTAATAGCGTCCACTGGACACTCTCTCTCCACCTCCCACACTCAATCACTCTCCCTCTCCCACCCACACTCACTATCCCTGTCCCACTGACACTCACTCAACCCCTCCCACACTCAATCACTATTCCTCTCCCACCCACACTCACTCTCCTCCTCCCACACTGCACTCTCCCTCTCTCACCTGCTCTCACTCTCGCTCTCCCACCCACACTCACTCTACCTCTCCCACACTCAGTCTCCCGCTCCCACCCGCACTCAATCTCACTCTCCCTCCGTTAATCAGTCTACCTCTCCCACAGTCACTCTCCCTCTCCCACCCTCACTCACTCTCCCCCTCCCACACTAAACTCTCTTTCGCTCACCTGCTCTCACTCTCGCTCTTCCACCCACACTCAATCTCCCTCTCCCACACTCACTCTGCCTCTCCCACCAGCTCTCACTGTCTCTCTCCCACCCACACTCACTCTCCCTCTCCCACACTCACTCACTCTCCCTCTCCCACCCAACACTCAATCTCCTTCTCCCACCCGCTCTCACTATCGCTCCCACCCGCAATCACTCTCCCACTCCCGCCCTCACTCAATCTCTCTTTCCCCCCAGACACACTCTCCCTCTTCCACCAACACTCACCCTCCCCCACCCACACTCACTCTCCCTCTCCCACCCACACTCACTATCCCTGTCCCACCGACACTCACTCAACCCCTCCCACACTCACTCACTATTCTTCTCCCACCCACACTCACTCTCCTCCTCCCACACTACACTCTCCCTCTCTCACCTGCTCTCACTCTCGCTCTCCTACCCACACACACTCTACCTCTCCCACACTCACTCTCCCGCTCCCACCCGCACTCACTCTCACTCTCCCTCCGTTACTCAGTCTACCTCTCCCACAGTCACTCTCCCTCTCCCACCCTCACTCACTCTCCCCCTCCCACACTACACTCTCCATCGCTCACCTGCTCTCACTCTCGCTCTCCCACCCACACTCAATCTCCCTCTCCCACAGTCACTCTCCCTCTCCCACCAGATCTCACTGTCTCTCTCCCACCCACACTCACTCTCCCACTCCCACACTCACTCACTCTCCCACTCCCACCCAACACTCAATCTCCTTCTCCCACCCGCTCTCACTCTCGCTCCCACCCGCAATCACTCTCCCACTCCCACCCTCACTCAATCTCTCTTTCCCCTCACACTCACTGTCTCTCTTCCATCGACACTCACCCTCCCTCTCCTGCACTCACTCTCCCTCTCCCACCCACACTCACTATCCCTCTCCCTCCGACACTCACTCACCCACTCCCACACTCAATCACTATCACTCTCCCACCCACACTCACTCTCCCCCTCCCACACTACACTCTCCCTCTCTCACCTGCTGTCACTCTCGCTCTCCTACCCACACTCACTCTACCTTTCCCACACTCACTCTCCCTCTCCCACCCGCACTCACTCTTACTTTCCCACCCACACTCAGTCTACCTCTCCCATACTCACTCTCCCTCTCCCACACTCACTCACTCTCCCACTCCCACCCAACACTCAATCTCCTTCTCCCACCCGCTCTCACTCTCGCTCCCACCCGCAATCACTCTCCCACTCCCAACCCTCACTCAATCTCTCTTTCCCCTCGCACTCACTGTCTCTCTTCCACTGATGCACACCCTCCCTCTCCCACACTCACACTCCAACCTGCTCTCACTCTCCCTCTCCCTCCCACACACATTCTCCCTCACCCACACTCAATCAAAATCCCTCTCCCACCCGCACTCACTCGCCCCCTCCAACACTACACTCTCCCTCGCTCACCTGCTCTCACTCTCGCTCTTCCACACACACTCACTCTCCCTCTCCCACCCTCACTCACTCTCCCACTCCCACCCAACACTCAAACTCCTTCTCCCACACCCTCTCACTATCGCTCCCAACTGCAATCACTCTCCCACTTCCGCCCTCACTCAATCTCTCTTTCCCCCCACACTCACTCTCCTTCTCCCACCCGCACTCACTATCCCTCTCCCACCGACACTCACTGAACCCCTCCCACACTCAATCACTATCCCTCTCCCACCCACACCCATTCTCCTCCTCCCACACTACACTGTCCCTCTCTCACCTGCTCTCACTCTCACTCTCCCACCCATACTCAGTCTACCTCTCCCACACTCACTCTCCCTCTCCCACCCGCACTCACTCTCAATCTCCCACCCGCACTCACTCTCCCTCTCCCACACTCACTCTCCCACCCGCACTCACTCTCCCTCTCCCACCTGCGCTCACTGTCCCTCTCCCACCCACACTCACTCTCACTCTCTCACACTCACTCACTCTCCCTCTCCCACCCACACTCAATCTCCTTCTCCCACCCGCTCTTACTCTCGCTCCCATCTGCAATCACTCTCCCACTCCCACCCTCAATCACTCTCTCTTTCCCCCCGCTCTAACTCTTCCTCTTCATCCAACACTCACTCTCCCTCTCCCACACTCACTCTCCCTCTCACACCCATACTCACTAATAGCCTCCACCGACACTCTCTCTCCACCTCCCACACTCAATCACTATCCCTCTCCCACCCACACTCACTCTCCCTCTCCCACACTTACTCACTCTACCTCTCACACCCACACTCAATCTCCTTCTCCCACCCACTCTCACTTTCACTCCCACCCGCAATAACAGTCCCATTCCCACCATCACTCACTCTCTCTTACCCCCGCACTCACTTTACCTCTTCCAAAAAACACTGACTCTCCCTCTCCCACAATCACTCTCCCTCTACCATCCACCCACACTATACCTCTCCACCGATACTCTCTATCCCCCTCCCACACTCAATCACTATCCCTCTCCCACCCACACTCACTCTCCCCCTCCCACACTACACTCTCCCTCACTCACCTGCTATCACTCTCGCTCGTCCACCCACTCTCACTCTCCCTCTCCCACACTCACTCTCCCACCTGCTCTCACTCTCCCTCTCCCACCCACACACATTTTTCCTCACCCACACTCACACTATCTTCCTCTCCCACCCGCACTGACTCTCCATCACCCACCAGCTCTCACTGTCCCTCTCCCACCCACACTCACTATCACTGTCCCAACCACACTCACTCTCCCTCTCCCACACACACTCAATCTCCTTCTCCCACCCGCTCTCACTCTCGCTCCCACCCGCAATAACAGTCCCATTCCCACCATCACTCACTCTCTCTTTCCCCCGCACTCACTTTATCTCTTCCAAAAAACACTCACTCTCCCTCTCCCACACTCACTCTCCCTCGACCATCCACCCTCACTATACCTCTCCACCAACACTCTCTATCCCCCTCCCACACTCAATCACTATCCCTCTCCCACCCACACTCACTCTCCCCCTCCCACACTACACACTCCCTCACTCACCTGCTCTCACTCTCGCTCATCCACCCACACTCACTCTCCCTCTCCCACACTCACTCTCCCACCTGCTCTCAGTCTCCCTCTCCCACCCACACACATTTTATCTCACCCACACTCACACTATCTCCCTCTCCCACCCGCACTCACTCTCCGTCACCCACCTGCTCTCACTCTCGCTCTCCCACCCACACTCACTCTACCTCTCCCACACACAGTCTCCCGCTCCCACCCGCACTCAATCTCACTCTCCCTCCGTTAATCAGTCTACCTCTCCCACAGTCACTCTCCCTCTCCCACCCTCACTCACTCTCCCCCTCCCACACTAAACTCTCTTTCGCTCACCTGCTCTCACTCTCGCTCTTCCACCCACACTCAATCTCCCTCTCCCACACTCACTCTGCCTCTCCCACCAGCTCTCACTGTCTCTCTCCCACCCACACTCACTCTCCCTCTCCCACACTCACTCACTCTCCCTCTCCCACCCAACACTCAATCTCCTTCTCCCACCCGCTCTCACTATCGCTCCCACCCGCAATCACTCTCCCACTCCCGCCCTCACTCAATCTCTCTTTCCCCCCAGACACACTCTCCCTCTTCCACCAACACTCACCCTCCCCCACCCACACTCACTATCCCTCTCCCACCCACACTCACTATCCCTGTCCCACCGACACTCACTCAACCCCTCCCACACTCACTCACTATTCCTCTACCACCCACACTCACTCTCCCCCTCCCACACTACACTCTCCCTCTCTCACCTGCTCTCACTCTCGCTCTCCTACCCACACACACTCTACCTCTCCCACACTCAGTCTCCCGCTCCCACCCGCACTCACTCTCACTCCCCCTCCGTTACTCAGTCTACCTCTCCCACAGTCACTCTCCCTCTCCCACCCTCACTCACTCTCCCCCTCCCACACTACACTCTCCATCGCTCACCTGCTCTCACTCTCGCTCTCCCACCCACACTCAATCTCCCTCTCCCACAGTCACTCTCCCTCTCCCACCAGATCTCACTGTCTCTCTCCCACCCACACTCACTCTCCCTCTCCCACACTCACTCACTCTCCCACTCCCACCCAACACTCAATCTCCTTCTCCCACCCGCTCTCACTCTCGCTCCCACCCGCAATCACTCTCCCACTCCCACCCTCACTCAATCTCTCTTTCCCCTCGCACTCACTGTCTCTCTTCCACCGACACTCACCCTCCCTCTCCTGCACTCACTCTCCCTCTCCCACCCACACTCACTATCCCTCTCCCTCCGACACTCACTCACCCACTCCCACACTCAATCACTATCACTCTCCCACCCACACTCACTCTCCCCCTCCCACACTACACTCTCCCTCTCTCACCTGCTGTCACTCTCGCTCTCCTACCCACACTCACTCTACCTTTCCCACACTCACTCTCCCTCTCCCACCCGCACTCACTCTTACTTTCCCACCCACACTCAGTCTACCTCTCCCATACTCACTCTCCCTCTCCCACACTCACTCACTCTCCCACTCCCACCCAACACTCAATCTCCTTCTCCCACCCGCTCTCACTCTCGCTCCCACCCGCAATCACTCTCCCACTCCCACCCTCACTCAATCTCTCTTTCCCCTCGCACTCACTGTCTCTCTTCCACCGATGCACACCCTCCCTCTCCCACACTCACACTCCAACCTGCTCTCACTCTCCCTCTCCCTCCCACACACATTCTCCCTCACCCACACTCAATCAAAATCCCTCTCCCACCCGCACTCACTCGCCCCCTCCAACACTACACTCTCCCTCGCTCACCTGCTCTCACTCTCGCTCTTCCACACACACTCACTCTCCCTCTCCCACCCTCACTCACTCTCCCACTCCCACCCAACACTCAAACTCCTTCTCCCACACCCTCTCACTATCGCTCCCAACTGCAATCACTCTCCCACTCCCGCCCTCACTCAATCTCTCTTTCCCCCCACACTCACTCTCCTTCTCCCACCCGCACTCACTATCCCTCTCCCACCGACACTCACTGAACCCCTCCCACACTCAATCACTATCCCTCTCCCACCCACACCCATTCTCCTCCTCCCACACTACACTGTCCCTCTCTCACCTGCTCTCACTCTCACTCTCCCACCCATACTCAGTCTACCTCTCCCACACTCACTCTCCCTCTCCCACCCGCACTCACTCTCAATCTCCCACCCGCACTCACTCTCCCTCTCCCACACTCACTCTCCCACCCGCACTCACTCTCCCTCTCCCACCTGCGCTCACTGTCCCTCTCCCACCCACACTCACTCTCACTCTCTCACACTCACTCACTCTCCCCCTCCCACCCACACTCAATCTCCTTCTCCCACCCGCTCTTACTCTCGCTCCCATCTGCAATCACTCTCCCACTCCCACCCTCAATCACTCTCTCTTTCCCCCCGCTCTAACTCTTCCTCTTCATCCAACACTCACTCTCCCTCTCCCACACTCACTCTCCCTCTCACACCCACACTCACTAATAGCGTCCACCGACACTCTCTCTCCACCTCCCACACTCAATCACTATCCCTCTCCCACCCACACTCACTCTCCCTCACCCACACTTACTCACTCTACCTCTCACACCCACACTCAATCTCCTTCTCCCACCCACTCTCACTTTCGCTCCCACCCACAATAACACTCCCATTCCCACCATCACTCACTCTCTCTTTCCCCCGCACTCACTTTACCTCTTCCAAAAAACACTCACTCTCCCTCTCCCACACTCACTCTCCCTCGACCATCCACCCTCACTATACCTCTCCACCGACACTCTCTATCCCCCTCCCACACTCAATCACTATCCCTCTCCCACCCACACTCACTCTCCCCCTCCCACACTACACACTCCCTCACTCACCTGCTCTCACTCTCGCTCATCCACCCACACTCACTCTCCCTCTCCCACACTCACTCTCCCACCTGCTCTCAGTCTCCCTCTCCCACCCACACACATTTTATCTCACCCACACTCACACTATCTCCCTCTCCCACCCGCACTCACTCTCCGTCACCTACCAGCTCTCACTGTCCCTCTCCCACCCACACTCACTATCACTCTCCCACCCACACTCACTCTCCCTCTCCCACACACACTCAATCTCCTTCTCCCACCCGCTCTCACTCTCGCTCCCACCTGCAATCACTCTCCCACTCCCACCCTCACTCACTCTCTCATTCCCTCCGCTCTCTCTCTCCCTCTTCAGCCAACACTCACTCTCCCTCTCCCACACTCACTCTCCCTCTACCACCCACACTCATTATCCCTCTCCACCGCCACTCTCTCTCCGCCTCCCACACTCAATCAATATTCCTCTCCCACCCACACTCACTCTCCCCCTCCCACACTACACTCTCCCTCGCTCACCTGCTCTAACTCTTGCTCTTCCACCCACACTCACTCTCCCTCTCCCACACTCACTCACTCTCCCACTCCCACCCACACTCAATCTCCTTCTCCCACCCGCTCTCACTATCGCTCCCACCCGCATTCACTCTCCCACTCCCACCCTCACTCAATCTCTCTTTCCCCCCAGACTCACTCTCCCTCTTCCACCAAAACTCACCCTCTCCCTCCCACACACACTCTCCCTCTCCCACCCACACTCACTATCCCTCTCCCACCGACACTCACTCTACCACTCCCACACTCAATCACTATCCCTCTCCCACCCATACTCACTCTCCTCCTCCCAGACTACACTCTCCCTTTCTCACCTGCTCTCACTCTCGCTCTCCCACCCACACACACTCTACCTCTCCAACACTCAATCTCCCGCTCCCACCCGCACTCACTCTCAATCTCCCACCCGCACTCACTCTCCCTCTCCCACACTCACTCTCCCACCCGCACTCACTCTCCCTCTCCCACCTGCGCTCACGGTCCCTCTCCCACCCACACTCACTCTCACTCTCTCACACTCACTCACTCTCCCTCTCCCACCCACACTCAATCTCCTTCTCCCACCCGCTCTTACTCTCGCTCCCATCTGCAATCACTCTCCCACTCCCACCCTCACTCACTCTCTCTTTCCCCCCGCTCTAACTCTCCCTCTCCCACACTCACTCTCCCTCTCACACCCACACTCACTAATAGCGTCCACTGGACACTCTCTCTCCACCTCCCACACTCAATCACTCTCCCTCTCCCACCCACACTCACTATCCCTGTCCCACTGACACTCACTCAACCCCTCCCACACTCAATCACTATTCCTCTCCCACCCACACTCACTCTCCTCCTCCCACACTGCACTCTCCCTCTCTCACCTGCTCTCACTCTCGCTCTCCCACCCACACTCACTCTACCTCTCCCACACTCAGTCTCCCGCTCCCACCCGCACTCAATCTCACTCTCCCTCCGTTAATCAGTCTACCTCTCCCACAGTCACTCTCCCTCTCCCACCCTCACTCACTCTCCCCCTCCCACACTAAACTCTCTTTCGCTCACCTGCTCTCACTCTCGCTCTTCCACCCACACTCAATCTCCCTCTCCCACAGTCACTCTCCCTCTCCCACCAGCTCTCACTGTCTCTCTCCCACCCACACTCACTCTCCCTCTCCCACACTCACTCACTCTCCCTCTCCCACCCAACACTCAATCTCCTTCTCCCACCCGCTCTCACTATCGCTCCCACCCGCAATCACTCTCCCACTCCCGCCCTCACTCAATCTCTCTTTCCCCCCAGACACACTCTCCCTCTTCCACCAACACTCACCCTCCCCCACCCACACTCACTCTCCCTCTCCCACCCACACTCACTATCCCTGTCCCACCGACACTCACTCAACCCCTCCCACACTCACTCACTATTCCTCTCCCACCCACACTCACTCTCCCCCTCCCACACTACACTCTCCCTCTCTCACCTGCTCTCACACTCGCTCTCCTACCCACACACACTCTACCTCTCCCACACTCAGTCTCCCGCTTCCACCCGCACTCACTCTCACTCTCCCTCCGTTACTCAGTCTACCTCTCCCACAGTCACTCTACCTCTCCCACCCTCACTCACTCTCCCCCTCCCACACTACACTCTCCATCGATCACCTGCTCTCACTCTCGCTCTCCCACCCACACTCAATCTCCCTCTCCCACAGTCACTCTCCCTCTCCCACCAGATCTCACTGTCTCTCTCCCACCCACACTCACTCTCCCTCTCCCACACTCACTCACTCTCCCACTCCCACCCAACACTCAATCTCCTTCTCCCACCCGCTCTCACTCTCGCTCCCACCCGCAATCACTCTCCCACTCCCACCCTCACTCAATCTCTCTTTCCCCTCGCACTCACTGTCTCTCTTCCACCGACACTCACCCTCCCTCTCCTGCACTCACTCTCCCTCTCCCACCCACACTCACTATCCCTCTCCCTCCGACACTCACTCACCCACTCCCACACTCAATCACTATCACTCTCCCACCCACACTCACTCTCCCCCTCCCACACTACACTCTCCCTCTCTCACCTGCTGTCACTCTCGCTCTCCTACCCACACTCACTCTACCTTTCCCACACTCACTCTCCCTCTCCCACCCGCACTCACTCTTACTTTCCCACCCACACTCAGTCTACCTCTCCCATACTCACTCTCCCTCTCCCACACTCACTCACTCTCCCACTCCCACCCAACACTCAATCTCCTTCTCCCACCCGCTCTCACTCTCGCTCCCACCCGCAATCACTCTCCCACTCCCAACCCTCACTCAATCTCTCTTTCCCCTCGCACTCACTGTCTCTCTTCCACCGATGCACACCCTCCCTCTCCCACACTCACACTCCAACCTGCTCTCACTCTCCCTCTCCCTCCCACACACATTCTCCCTCACCCACACTCAATCAAAATCCCTCTCCCACCCGCACTCACTCGCCCCCTCCAACACTACACTCTCCCTCGCTCACCTGCTCTCACTCTCGCTCTTCCACACACACTCACTCTCCCTCTCCCACCCTCACTCACTCTCCCACTCCCACCCAACACTCAAACTCCTTCTCCCACACCCTCTCACTATCGCTCCCAACTGCAATCACTCTCCCACTTCCGCCCTCACTCAATCTCTCTTTCCCCCCACACTCACTCTCCTTCTCCCACCCGCACTCACTATCCCTCTCCCACCGACACTCACTGAACCCCTCCCACACTCAATCACTATCCCTCTCCCACCCACACCCATTCTCCTCCTCCCACACTACACTGTCCCTCTCTCACCTGCTCTCACTCTCACTCTCCCACCCATACTCAGTCTACCTCTCCCACACTCACTCTCCCTCTCCCACCCGCACTCACTCTCAATCTCCCACCCGCACTCACTCTCCCTCTCCCACACTCACTCTCCCACCCGCACTCACTCTCCCTCTCCCACCTGCGCTCACTGTCCCTCTCCCACCCACACTCACTCTCACTCTCTCACACTCACTCACTCTCCCTCTCCCACCCACACTCAATCTCCTTCTCCCACCCGCTCTTACTCTCGCTCCCATCTGCAATCACTCTCCCACTCCCACCCTCAATCACTCTCTCTTTCCCCCCGCTCTAACTCTTCCTCTTCATCCAACACTCACTCTCCCTCTCCCACACTCACTCTCCCTCTCACACCCATACTCACTAATAGCCTCCACCGACACTCTCTCTCCACCTCCCACACTCAATCACTATCCCTCTCCCACCCACACTCACTCTCCCTCTCCCACACTTACTCACTCTACCTCTCACACCCACACTCAATCTCCTTCTCCCACCCACTCTCACTTTCACTCCCACCCGCAATAACAGTCCCATTCCCACCATCACTCACTCTCTCTTACCCCCGCACTCACTTTACCTCTTCCAAAAAACACTGACTCTCCCTCTCCCACAATCACTCTCCCTCTACCATCCACCCACACTATACCTCTCCACCGATACTCTCTATCCCCCTCCCACACTCAATCACTATCCCTCTCCCACCCACACTCACTCTCCCCCTCCCACACTACACTCTCCCTCACTCACCTGCTATCACTCTCGCTCGTCCACCCACTCTCACTCTCCCTCTCCCACACTCACTCTCCCACCTGCTCTCACTCTCCCTCTCCCACCCACACACATTTTTCCTCACCCACACTCACACTATCTTCCTCTCCCACCCGCACTGACTCTCCATCACCCACCAGCTCTCACTGTCCCTCTCCCACCCACACTCACTATCACTGTCCCAACCACACTCACTCTCCCTCTCCCACACACACTCAATCTCCTTCTCCCACCCGCTCTCACTCTCGCTCCCACCCGCAATCACTCTCCCACTCCCACCCTCACTCACTCACTCATTCCCCCCGCTCTCACTCTCCATCTTCAGCCACCACTCACTCTCCCTCTCCCGCACTCACTCTCCCTCTCCCACCCACACTCATTATCTCTCTCCACCGCCACTCTCTCTCCCCCTCCCACACTCAATCAATATTCCTCTCCCACCCACACTCACACTCCCCCTCCCACACTCACTCAGTCTCCCACTCACACCCACACTCAATCTCCTTCTCCCACCCGCTCTCACTATCGCTCCCACCCGCAATCACTCTCCCACTCCCACCTCACTCAATCTATCTTTCCCCCCACACTCACTCTCCTTCTCCCACCCGCACTCACTCTCACTCTCCCACCCGCACTCACTCTCACTCTCCCACCCGCACTCACTCTCCCTCTCCCACACTCACTCTCCAACCTGCTCTCACTCTCCCTCTCCCACCCACACACATTCTCCCCAACCCACACTCACTCAATCTCCCTCTCCCGCCCGCAGTCACTCTCCCTCTCCCACCAGATCTCACTGTCCCTCTCCCACCCACACTCACTCTCACTCTCTCACACTCACTCACTCTCCCTCTCCCACCCACACTCAATCTCCTTCTCCCACCCGCTCTCACTCTCGCTCCCACCCGCAATCACTCTCCCACTCCCACCCTCAATCACTCCCTCTTTTCCCCGCTCTAACTCTCCCTCTTCATCCAACACTCACTCTCCCTCTCCCACACTCACTCTCCCTCTCTCACCCACACTCACTATCCCTCTCCACCGACACTCTCTCACCCACTCCCACACTCAATCACTATCCCTCTCCCACCCACACTCACTCTCCCCCTCCCACACTACACTCTCCATCACTCACCTGCTCTCACTCTCGCTCTTCCACCCACACTCACTCTCCCTCTCCCAAACTCATTCTCCCTCTCACACCAGATCTCACTGTCTCTCTCCCACCCACACTCACTCTCCCTCTCCCACACTCACTCACTCTCCCACTCACACCCAACTCTCAATCTCCTTCTCCCACCCGCTCTCACTCTCGCTCCCACCCGCAATCAATCTCCCACTCCCACCCTCACTCAATCTCTCTTTCACCTCGCACTCACTCTCCCTCTCCCACCCACACTCACTATCCCTCTCCCTCCGACACTCACTCACTTCCTCCCACACTCAATCACTATCCCTCTCCCACCCACACTCACTCTCCCTCTCACACACTACACTGTCCCTCTCTCACCTGTCACTCTCGCTCTCCCACCCACACTCACTCTACCTCCTCCACACTCACTCTCCCTCTCCCACCCGCACTCACTCTCACTCTCCCACCCGCACTCACTCTCCCTCTCCCACACTCACTCTCCCTCCTGCTCTCACTCTCCCTCTCCCACTCACACACATTCTCCCTCACCCTCACTCACTCAATCTCCCTCTCCCACCCGCACTCACTCTCCCTTTCCCCCGCACTCACTCTCCCTCTACCACCCGCACTCACTCTCCCTCTCTCACACACAGTCACACCACCTCGCCCTCCCACGAGCTCTCAGTCTCTCTCCCACCCAGTCATTTTCTCTCTCCCATCCACACTCAATCCCTCTCTCCCACCCGCACTCACTGGCCCTCTTCCATCCTCACGCAATCTCCCTCTCCCACCCACACTGACTCTCCCTCTCCCACCAGCTCTCACTGTCCCTCTCCCACCCACACTCAGTCTACCTCTCCCACACTCACTCACTCGCCCTCTCCCACCCACACTCAATCTCCTTCTCCCACCCACTCTCACTCTCGCTGTCACCCCCAATCACTCTCCCACTCCCACCCTCACTCAATCTCTCATTCCACAAGCACTCACTCTCCTTCTTCCACCAACATTCACTCTCCCTCTCCCACACTCACTCTGCCTCTCCCACCCACACTTACTATCCCTCTCCCTCGTTCACTCACTCTCCCCCTCCCTCACTCAATCACAATCCCTCTCCCACCCACACTCAGTCTCCCTCTCCCACACTCACTCACTCTCCCTCTAACACAATCCCTCACTCTCCGTCTCCCACCCACACTCACATTCCCTCTACCACACTCACTCACTCACACTCTCCCCGCAGCACTCACTCTCCCTATCCCACCCGCAGTCACTCTCCCTCTCCCACCTGCACTCACTCTCTATCTCCCACTCACACTCACTCCCCCTCTCCCACACGCTCTCACTCTCACTGTCCCTCCCATACTCACTCTCCATCTCCCAGACTCACTCACTCTCCCCCTGCAACCCGCACTCAATTTCCCTCTCCCACCCGCACTCACTCTCCCTCTGCCACACTCACTCACTATCCTTCTCCCACACACACTCACTCTCTCTCCCTCTCCCACCCTCTCTCACTCTCTCTCTCCCCACTGTATTCACTCTCTCTATCCCACCCGCAGTCACTCTCCCTCTCCCACCAGCTCTCACAGTCCCTCTCCCACCAACACTCACTCTCCATCTCCCACACTCACTCACTCTACCTCTCCCACCCACACTCAATCTCCTTCTCCCACCCACGCTCACTCTCACTCCCACCCGCAATCACACTCCCACTCCCACCATCACTCACCCTCTCTTTCCCCCCGCACTCACTCTCCATCTTCCACCATCACTCACTCTCCCTCTCCCACACTCACACTCCCTCTACCACCCACACTTACTATCCCTCTCCACCGACACACTCTCTCCCCCTCCCACAGTCAATCACTATCCCTCTCCCACCCACACTCACTCTCCCCTTCCCACACTACACTCTCCCTCGCTCACCTGCTCTCACTCTCGCTCGTCCTCCCACACTCACTCTCCCTCTCCCACACTCACTCTCCCGCTCCCACACTACACTCTGCCGCTCTCACCTGCTCTCACTCTCACTCTCCCACCCACACTCACTCTACCTCTCCCAAAAACAATCTCCCTCTCCCACTCGCACTCACTCTCACTCTCCCACCCACACTCACTCTCCCACCCACACTCACTCTACCTCTCCCACACTCACTCTCCCTCTCCCACCCGCACTCACTCTCACTGTCTCACCCGCACTCACACTCCCTCTCCCACACTCACTCTCCCACCTGCTCTCACTCTCCCTCGCCCACCCACACACATTCTCCCTCACCCACATTCACTCAATCTCCCTCTCCCACCCGCACTCACTCTCCCTCTCCCACCAGCTCTCACTGTCCCTCTCCCACCCACACTCACTCTCATTCTCCCACGCTCACTCACTCTCCCTCTCCCACCCACACTCAATCTACTTCTCCCAAACGCTCTCACTCTCGCTCCCACCCTCAATCACTCTCCCACTCCCAACCTCACTCACTCACTCTTTCCCCCTGCTCTCACTCTCCCTCTTCATCCAACACTCACTCTCCCTCTCCCACACTCACTCTCCCTCTCCCAACCACACTTAGTATCCCTCTCCACCGACACTCTCTCTCCCCCTCCCACACTCAATCACTATCACTCTCCCATCCACACTCACTCTCCCCCACCCACACTACACTCTCCATCGCTCACCTGCTCTCACTCTCACTCTTTGACCCACACTCACTCTCCCTCTCCCACACTCACTCTCCCGCTCCCACACTACACTCTGCCGCTCTCACCTGCTCTCACACTCACTCTCCCACCCACACTCACTCTACGTCTCCCACACTCACTCTCCCTCTCCCACTAGCTCTCACTGTCCCTCTCCCACCCACTCTCACTCTCCCTCTCCCACACTCACTCACTCTCGCACTCCGACCCAACACTCAATCTCCTTCTCCTACCCGCTCTCACTCTCGCTCCCACCCGCAATCACTCTCCCACTCCCACCCTCACTCAATCTCTCTTTCCCCCCGCACTCACTCTCCCTCTTCCACCAACACTCACTCTCCCTCTCCCGCACTCACTCTCCCTCTCCCACCCGCCCTCACTATCCCTCTCCCACTGACACTCACTCACTACCTCCCACACTCAATCACTTTCCCTCTCCCACCCACACTCACTCTCCCCCTCCCACACTACACTCTCCCTCTCTCACCTGCTCTCACTCTCACTCTCCCACCCACACTCACTCTCCCCCTCCCACACTACACTCTCCCTCTCCCACCCGCACTCACTCTCACGCTCCCACCTGCACTCACTCTCCCTCTCCCACACTCACTCCCCCACCTGCTCTCACTCTCCCTCTCCCACCCACACACATTCTCCATCACCCACACTCACAAAAATCTCCCTATCCCACCCGCACTCACTCTCCCTCTCCCAACCGCACTCACTCTCCCTCTACCACCCGCACTCTCTCTCCGTCTCTCACACACACTCACACTTCATCGCCCTCCCACCCGCTCTCACTCTCTCTCCCACCCAGTCATTCTCCCTCTCCCACCCACACTCCCTCCCTCCCACCCACACTCACTGGCCTCCTTTCACCCACACTCAATCTACCTCTCCCACCCACGCTCACTCTCCCTCTCCCAAACTCACTCTCCTCTCCCACCAGCTCTCACTGACCCTCTCCCACACAGACTCACTCTCCCTCTCCCAACCTCTCTCACTCTCTATCTCCCACCCACACTCACTCTCCCTCTTCCACCCATACTCACTCTCCCTCTCCCACCCACACTCACTCACCCTCTCCCACCCGCATTCACTCTCCCTCTCCCACACTCACTATTCCTCTCCCATCTGCTCTCACTGTCCCTCTCCCACTCACACTCACTCTCCCTCTCCCACACTCACTCACTCTTCCTCTCCCACACACACTCAATCTCCTTCTCCCACCCACTCTCACTCTCCCTCTCCCATCCCCACTCACTGTCCCTCTCCCACCCGCACTCACTCTCCCTCTCCCACACTCACTCTCTCTCCCTCTCCCACTGCACTCACTCTCCCTCTTCCATCCACACTCACTCACCCTCTCCCACACTCACTCACTCTCCCTCTCCCACCCGCACTCACTCTCCCTCTCCACACTCACTCTGCATCTCCCACTTGCTCTCACTCTCCCTCTCCCACCCACACTCACTCTCCATCTCCCACACTCACTCTCCCATCTGCTCGCACTGACCCTCTCCCACCCACACTCACTCTCCCTCTCCCACACTCCCTCACTCTCTCTCCCTCTTCCTCCCGCTCTCACTCTCTCTCTCCCCGCTGCACTCTCTCTCCCTATCCCACCCTCAGTCACTCTCCCTCTCCCACCTGCACTCACTCTCGATCTCCGACCCACACTCACCCTCCCTCTTCCACCCACACTCACTCTCCCTCTCCCACCCGCACTCTCTCTCCCTCTCCCACACTCACTCTACCTCCCTCTCCCACCCGGTCTCACTCTCTCTCCCACCCACAGTCACTCTCCCTCTCCCAACAGCACTCAATCTCTCTCTCCCACCCGCTCTCACTCGCCTCACCCACAGTCACTCATTCTCCCTCTCCCACCCACACTCACTCCCCCTCTGCCTCCCACACTCAGTCTCCCTCTCCCACACAGACTCAATCACTCTCCCTCTCCCACCCGTGCTCACTCTCCCTCTCCCACCCACACTCACTCTCCCTCTCCAACACTCACTCTCCCTCTCCCATCTGCTCTCACTGTCCCTCTCCCCCCACACTCACTCTCCCTCTGTCATACTCACTCACACTCTCTTCCTCTCCCACCCGCTCTCACTCTCTCTCTCCCCGCCGCACTCACTCACCCTATCCCACCCGCCGTCACTATCCCTCACCCACCTGCACTCACTCTCTATCTCCCACCCACACTCACTCTCCCTCTTCCAACCACACTCACTCTCCCTCTCCCACCCGCACTCACTCTTCCTCTCCCACACTCAATCCACATCCCTCTCCCAACCGCTCTCACTCGCTCTCCCACCCACAGTCACTCTCCCTCTCCCAACCGCACTCAATCTCTCTCTCCCACCCGCTCTCACTCTCCATCACCCACACTCACTCACTCTCCCTCTCACAACCACACTCACTACCCCCTCCCACCCACACTCACTCTCCATCTCCAACACACACTCACTCACTCCCCCTCTCCCTCCCACACCCACTCACTCTCTCTCTGCCACCCACACTCAATCTCCCTCTCCCTCCCACACTCAATCTACCTGTGCTTCTCCCACACACACTCACTCTCTCTCCCTATCCCACCCCTCTCACTCTCTGTCCCCGCTGCACTGACTCTCCCTATCACACCCGCAGTCACTCTCCCTCTCCCACCCGCACTCACTCCCTATCTCCCACCCACACTCACTCTCACTCTTTCACAGACAATCACTCTCCCTCTCCCACCCGCACTCACTCCCCCTCTCCCACACGCAATCTCTCCCTCTCCCACCCATACTCACTTCTCCCTCTCCCACCCACACTCACTCTCCCTCTCCCACCCGCATTCACTCTCCCTCTCCCACACTCACTATTCCTCTCCCAGCTGCTCTCACTGTCCCTCTCCCACCCACAATCACTCTCTCTCTCCCACACTCACTCACTCTCCCTCTCCCACCCACACTCAATCTCCTTCTCCCACCCACTCTCACTCTCCATCTCCCATCCCTACTCACTCTCTCTCTCCCACCTGCATTCACTCTTCCTCTCCCACCCACACTCACTCTCTATCTCCCACCCGCACTCACTCTCCCTCTCCCACCCGCACTCACTCTCCCTCTTCCACACTCACTCACAGTCCCTCTCCCACCTGCACTCACTCTCCCTCTCCCACACTCACTCACTCTCCCTCTCCCACCTGCACTCACTTTCCCTCTCCCACACTCACTCTCCATCTCCCACTTGCTCTCACTCTCCCTCTCCCACACTCACTCACTCTCCCTCTCCCACCCGCACTCACTCTCCCTCTCCCACACTCACTCTCCGTCTCCCACTTGCTCACAATCTCCATCTCCCACCCACACTCACTCTCCCTCTCCCACCCGCACTCACTCTCCCTCTCCCATCTGCTCTCACTGTCCCTCTCCCCCCACACTCACTCTCCCTCTCTCAAACTCACTCACTCTCTCTCCCTCTCCCACCCGCTCTCACTCTCTCTCTCCCTGCCGTACTATCTCTCCCTATCACACCCGCAGTCACTCTCCCTCTCCCACCTGCACTCACTCTATATCTCCCAACTGCACTCACTCTTCCTCTCACAACTGCACTCACTCTCCCTCTCCCACCGACACTCATTCTCTCCCTCCCACACTCAATCACTCTCCCTCTCCCACCCACACTCACTCTCCCCTCCCACAATACACTCTCCCTCGCTCACCTGCTCTCACTCTCGCTCTTCCACCCACACTCACTCTCCCTCTCCCACACTCCCTCTCCCTCTCTCACCAGCTCTCACTGTCCCTCTCCCACCCACACTCACTCTCCCCCTCCCACACTCACTCACTCTCCCTCTCCCACCCACACTCAATCTCCTTCTCCCACCCGCTCTCACTCTCGGTCCCACCCGCAATCACTCTCCCACTCCCACCCTCACTCTCCCTCTCCCACCGACACTCACTCTCCCCCTTCCACACAACACTCTCCCTCTCTCACCTGCTCTCACTCTCTCTCTCCCATGCATACTCACTCTACCTCTCCCACGCTTATTCTCACTCTCCCAGCCGCAATCACTCTCCCTCTTCCACAGTCTCTCACTCTCCATCTCCCAACTGCACTAACTCTCCCTCTCCCACACTCACTCTCCCACTCCCACCTGCCCTCAGTCTCCCTCTCCCACCCACACACATTCTCCCTCACCCACACTCATTCAATCTCACTCTCCCACCCACTCTCTCCCTCTCCCACCCGCACTCACTCTCCCTCTACCACCCGCACTCACTCTCCCTTTCTCACACTCATTGACACCACCTCGCACTCCCACCCACTCTCACTCTCTCTCCCACCCAGTCATTCTCCCTCTCCCACCCACACTCACTCCCTGTCTCCCACCCACACTCACTGGCCCTCTTCCACCCACACTCAATCTCCCTCTCCCACCCACACTCACTCTCCCTATCCCACCCCCACTCACTCTCCCTCTCCCACACTCACTCTCCCACTCCCACCTGCTCTCAATCTCCCTCTCCTACCCACACACATTCTCCCTCACCCACACTCATTCAATCTCACTCTCCCACCCACTCCCTCCCTCTCCCACCCGCACTCACTCTCCCTCTACCACCCGCACTCACTCTCCCTTTCTCACACTCACTGACACCACCTCGCACTCCCACCCACTCTCACTCTCTCTCCCACCCAGTCATTCTCCCTCTCCCACCCACACTCACTCCCTGTCTCCCACCCGCACTCACTGGCCCTCTTCCACCCACACTCAATCTCCCTCTCCCACCCACACTCACTCTCCCTATCCCACCCCCACTCACTCTCCCTCTCCCACCCACACTCACTCCCTGTCTCCCACCCACACTCACTGGCCCTCTTCCACCCACACTCAATCTCCCTCTCCCACCCACACTCACTCTCCCTATCCCACCCCCACTCACTCTCCCTCTCCCACACTCACTCTCCCACTCCCACCTGCTCTCAATCTCCCTCTCCTACCCACACACATTCTCCCTCACCCACACTCATTCAATCTCACTCTCCCACCCACTCCCTCCCTCTCCCACCCGCACTCACTCTCCCTCTACCACCCGCACTCACTCTCCCTTTCTCACACTCACTGACACCACCTCGCACTCCCACCCACTCTCACTCTCTCTCCCACCCAGTCATTCTCCCTCTCCCACCCACACTCACTCCCTGTCTCCCACCCGCACTCACTGGCCCTCTTCCACCCACACTCAATCTCCCTCTCCCACCCACACTCACTCTCCCTATCCCACCCCCACTCACTCTCCCTCTCCCACCCATACTCACTCTCCCTCTCCATCCCTCAGTCACTCTCCCTCTCCCACACTCACTCATTCTCCATCTCCCACCCGCATTCACTCTCCCACTCCCAAACTCACTCACTCTCACTCTCCCACCCGCACTCACACTCCCTCTCACTCCCACACTCACTCTCCCTCTCCCACACACACTCACTCTCTCTCCCTCTCCCACCTGCTCTCACTCTCTCTCTCCCACCCATACTCACTCTACATCTCCCACGCTCATTCTCACTCTCCCAGCTGCACTCACACTCCCTCTTCCACACTGTCTCACTCTCCATCTCCCTCCTGCACTCACTCTCCCTCTCCCACACTCACTCTCCCACTCCCACCTGCTCTCACTCTCCCTCTCCCACCCACACACATTCTCCCTCACCCACACTCATTCAATCTCATTCTCCCAACCACTCTCTCCCCCTCCCAACCGCACTCACTCTCTCTCTACCACCCGCACTCACTCTCCCTTTCTCACACTCACTGACACCACCTCGCCCTCCCACCCACTCTCACTCTCTCTCCCACCCAGTCATTCTCCCTCTCCCACCCACACTCACTCCCGGTCTCCCACCCGCACTCCCTGGCCCTCTCCCACCCACACTCACTCTCCCTCTCCCACCCCCACTCACTCTCCCTCTCCCACCCATACTCACTCTCCCTCTCCAACCCTCAGTCACTCTCCCTCTCCCACACTCACTCATTCTCCATCTCCCACCCGCACTCACTCTCCCGCTCCCAAACTCACTCAATCTCACTCTCCCACCCGCACTCACACTCCCTCTCACTCCCACACTCTCTCTCCCTCTTTCACACACACTCACTCTCTCTCCCTCTCCCAACTGCTCTCACTCTCTCTCTCCCTGCCGCACTCACTCTCCCTATCACACCTGCAGTCACTCTCCTTCTCCCACCTGCACTCACTCGCTATCTCCCACCTGCCCTCTCTCTCCCTTTCTCACACACACTCTCCCCACCACACCCTCCCACCCGCTCTCACTCTCTCTCCCACCAAGTCATTCTCCCTCTCCCACCTTCACTCACTCCCTGTCTCCCACCCACACTCACTGGCCCTCTTCCACCCACACTCAATCTCCCTCTTCCACCCACACTCAATCTCCCTCTCCCACCCATACTCACTCTCCCTCTCCAACCCTCAGTCACTCTCCCTCTCCCACACTCACTCATTCTCCATCTCCCACCCGCACTAACTCTCCCGCTCCCAAACTCACTCACTCTCACTCTCCCACCCACACTCACACTCCCTCTCACTCCCACACTCTCTCTCCCTCTCCCACCTGTTCTCACTCTCTCTCTCCCACCCATACTCACTCTACATCTCCCACCTGCACTCATTCTCACTCTCCCACCCGCACTCACTCTCCCTCTTCCACACTCTCTCACTCTCTATCTCCAACCTGCACTCACTCTCCCTCTCCCACACTCACTCATTCTCCATCTCCCACCGCTCTCACTCTCCCACTTCCAAACTCACTCATTCTCACTCTGCCACCCGCACTCACACTCCCTCTCACTCCCACACTCACTCTCCCTCTCCCACACACACTCACACTCGCTCCCTCTCCCACCCGCTCTCACTCTCTCTCTCCCCACCGCACTCACTCTCCCTATCACACCCGCAGTCACTCTGTCTCTCCCACCTGCACTCACTCTCTATCTACCACCCGCACACACTCCCCCTCTCCCACACGCACTCACTCTCCCTCTTCCACACTCACTCACTGTCCCTCTCCCACCCGCACTCACTCTCCCTCTCCCACACTCACTCACTCCCCCCTCCCACCTGCACTCACTCTCCCTCTCCCACACTCACTCTCCATCTCACACTTGCTCTCACTCTCCCTCTCCCACACTGACTCACTCTCCCTCTCCCACCCGCACTCACTCTCCCTCTCCCACACTCACTCTCCGTCTCCCATTTGCTCACACTCTCCCTCTCCCACCGACACTCACTCTTCCTCTCCCACCCGCACTCACTCTCCCTCTCCCACACTCACTCTCCCTCTCCCATCTGCTCTCACTGACCATCTCCCCCCCACACTCACTCTCCCTCTCCCAAACTCACTCACTCTCTCTCCCTCTCCCACCCACTCTCACTCTCTCTCTCTGCCGTATTATCTCTCGCTATACCACCCGCAGTCACTCTCCCTCTCCCACCTGTACTCACTCTCTACCTCCCACTCACACACACTCTCGCTCCCACCCGCAATCACACTCACACTCCCACCCTCACTCAATCTCTCTTTCCCCCCGCACTCACTCTCCCTCTTCCACCAACACTCAAACTCCCTCTCCCACACTACACTCTCCCTCTCTCACCTGCTCTCACTCTCTCTCTCCCACCCACACTCACTCTACCTCTCCCACACTCATTCTAACTCTCCCACCCGCATTCACTCTCCCTCTCCCACACTCACTCACTCTCCCTGTCTGACCTGCTCTCAATCTCCCTCTCCCACCCACACTCACTCTCCTTCTCCCACACTCACTCCCTCTTCCCCTCCCACCCGCATTCAATTTCCCTCTCCCACCCTCACTCACTCTCCCTATCCCACCTGCACTCACTCTCTATCTCCCACCCGCACTCGCTCCCCCCTCCCACACGCTCTCACTCTCACTCTCCCAACCATACTGACTCTCCCTCTCCCACCCACACTCACTCTCCCTCTTCCACTGCTAATCTCTCTCCCTCTCACACCCTCACTCTGCCTATTCCACCCGCACTCACTCTCCCTCTCACACACTCACTCTGCCTATTCCACCCGCACTCACTCTCCCTCTCCCACACTCACTCTCCCTCTCCCACCAGCTATCACTGTCCCTCTCCCACCCACACTCACTCTCCCTCTCCCACACGCACTCACTCTCCCTCTCCCACCCACACTCAATCTCCTTCTCCCAACCGCTCTCACTCTCGCTCCCACCCGCAATCACTCTCCCACTCCCACCCTCACTCACTCTCTCTTTCCCCCTGCACTCACTGTCTCTCTTCCACCGACACTCACCCTCCCTCTCCCACCCACACTCACTCTCCCTCTCCCACCCACACTCACTCTCCCTCTTCCACCGATAATCTCTCTCCCTCTCCCACACTCACTCTCCCTATTCCACCCGCACTCACTCTCCCTCTCCCACACTCACTCTCCCTCTCCCACACTCACTCTCCCTCTCCCACCCACTCAATCTCCTTCTCCCACCTGCTCTCACTCTCGCTCCCACCCGCAATCACACTCCCACTCCCACCCTCACTCACTCTCTCTTTCCCCCTGCACTCACTCTCCCTCTTCCACCAACACACACTCTCCCTCTCCCACACACATTCAATCTCCTTCTCCCACTCGGTCTCACTCTCTCTCCCACCCACAGTCACTCTTCCTCTCCCAACTGCACTCAATCTCTCGCTGCCACCCGCTCTCACTCACCCTCACCAACCCACCCTCACTCTCTCTCCCCCACCCACACTTTCTCGCCCTCTCCCTCCCACACTCACTCTCTTTCTCCCACACACACTCACTCACTCTCCCCCTCCCACACTCAGTGACTATTCTTCTCCCACCCACACTCAATCTCCCCCTCCCACACTACCCTCTCCCTCTCTCACCTGCTCTCACTCTCGCTCTCCCACCCACACTCACTCTGCCTCTCCCACACTCACTCAATCTCACACCTGCACTCACTCTCCCTCTCCCACCCAGTCACACTCTCCCTCACCCACACTCACTCACTCTCCCTCTCCCACTCACACTCACTCTTCCCCTCCCACCCAACACTCAATCTCCTTCTCCCACCCACTCTCACTCTCGCTCCCACCCGCAATCACTCTCCCACTCCCACCCTCACTCAATCTCTCTTTCCCCCTGCACTCACTGTCTCTCTTCCAACAACACTTACTCTCCCTCTCCCTCACTCACACTCCCTCTCCCACCCACACGCACTATCCCTCTCCCACCAACATTCACTCTCGCCCTCCCACACTCAATCACTATCCCTCTCCCACCCACACTTGCTCTACCTCTCCCACTCTCACTCTTCCTCTCCCACCCGCTCTCACTCTCCCTCTTCCACACTCTCTCACTCTCCATCTCCCCCTCCCACACTACACTCTCCCTCTCTCACCTGCTCTCACTGTCGCTCTCCCACTCACACTCACTCTACCTCTCCCACACTCACTCTCCCTCTCCCACCTGCTCTCACTCTCCCTCTCCCTCCCGCACTCACTCTTCCTCTCCCACCCGCACTCACTCTCCCTCTACCACCCACACTCACTCTCCCTTTTTCACACACACTCACACACCTCACCCTCCCACCCGCTCTCACTCTCTCTCCCACCCAGTCATTCTCCCTCTCCCACCCACACTCACTCCCTCTCTCCCACCCGCACTCACTGGCCCTCTTTCGCCCACACTCAATCTCCCTCTCCCACCCACACTCACTCTCCCTCTCCCACCCCCACTCACTCTCCCTCTCCCACCCATACTCACTCTCCCTCTCCAACCCTCAGTCACTCTCCCTCTCCCACACTCACTCATTCTCCATCTCCCACCCACACTCACTCTCCTGCTCCCAAACTCACTCACTCTCACTCTCCCACCCGCACTCACACTCCCTCTCCCTACCACACTCACTCGCCCTCTCCCACACACACTCACTCTCTCTCCCTCTCCCACCCGCTCTCACTCTCTCTCTCCCCGCCGCACTCACTCTCCCTATCTCACCCGCAGTCACTCTGCCTCTCCCACCCACACTCACTCTCTATCTCCCACCCACACTCACTGAAGTGGCTTGAATGGCGGGAGGGTTCTGGGGCTGCCCTGTCATTGAATGTAGCGCACAAATCTTTGGGGTGGGGGAAGTGGCCATTCATTAGGGAAAACTTGTATAAAATGATCATTCCTCTGCAACTGAGACAGTCCAGCCACATTGTTATGAGTGGTGTCAGGCCTCTAGCTTCTCTGCCCACTCAAGCAACGTAGAGGCATCAAAGTGGCACCAAGTTCTCCAGAGCTTTTCACCCCTCGGGAACAGACTGAAAACTAATGAATGTTTTAGTGTCTTGTGGAACAGTTGGACAACTGTGCATGTTGTAAATCTCCTTACTAAAGCTGGCCATGGAACAATCACTGCTTGAGGCGCTCACAGCCCCTTTGCAATGTTTTCACCCTGGTTTGGACCAGTCTCCCCCATGGTTCAAACTAACAGTGCAGCCTCACAGTGTGGGTTAGGAGAATGTCTGTGCCTGAGCTGAGAGCACAGCCTGCAGTCCAATAGTTGAAGCAGATGGAGTTGGGCGGAGGTGGGTGGGGTTTCGGGCAGCCATGCTGTGCACTAAATTCTGGCCATCCAAGTGGTGGCCAGCACTCTCCGGGATGTGTAAGGGGCCTTTAACTTAATCAGGACAAGCCAACCCAGCTGTTTCTCTCTTTCATCCTGCAGGAGGAGCCTGGTGAACTAGCTGTATGCCTGATGTCCTACAGAGAGCGAAGAAGATGGAGGAGAGTGTGATTGAGGTGCCTGACTGTGCAGAGGCAGAAGCAACAACCTCTGGCTGAGGGTCCCACATACACTGCTGAAGTGAGCTGTCACTGGTCGGCCCCTAGCTTGACCCAGGGTCTATAAACGCCGCCTTTCATTCCTGCAGATGACCGAGAACCAGTGTCGCCGAAGACTACGCATGTCTAGGGAACTGGTTGTTCACATCTGCCACTTACTGCAGGACTTGGCGCCATGGGGACATGGAGGGCATCCACTGCCAGTGGCTGTGAAAGTGACTCAATTTCAACACCAGTGGCTCCTTTCAGGGCTCCACAGGTGACCCCTGTGGGATCTCTCAAGCCTCCACCAACAATGTGCATCCATGAGGTCACGGATGCCAATTTCTGCGAGTGACAACTTTGTGCATTTTGCCCGGGACCAGGATGTAACAGCAATTGGATTCTCCCAGATCTTGGGTTTCTCACAGGTGCAGGGTATGATTGACTGCACTCATGTGGTGCTCAGATCTCCATCGCAACACATGGTGAACTATATCAACCACAAGGGCTTCCACTCACTCAATGTGCAGCTGGTGTGCGACCACCAGAAACACATCCTGCAGGTGTGCACACAGTTTCCAGGGATTGTGCATGATTCCTACATCCTCAGTTTGTCACAGATCCCTGGACTCTTCCAGGGTCCACAGTAGCTGCAGGGATGGCTCCTCGTGGACAAGGACTACCCTCAGAGGCCGTGACTGATGACACCTGTGCAGCGGCCTCAGACTGCAGCAGAGCGATGTTATATTGAGTTCATGCTGCAACTCACAACCTGGCAGAGCAGACCATCAGGATGCTAAAGATGTGGTTCCAGTGCCTAGACTGGTCTGGTGGAGCCCTTCAATACAGTCCACAGAGGGTGTCACACATCGTCACTGTCTGCTGCACCCTTTACAAACCTGGCACTGCAACAAGGAGAGGAGCTGGCTGAGGAGGAAATGGAGGAGCTAAAGGTCTCCTTCGATGAGGAGGACGCCGATGGGGATGAGGGTGAGGAGTTCCCTCAGAGGCGATGATGGGGATGAGGCTCTGACACTGGCTAGTCGAGGCAGGCATGCTCGGGAGGCGCTCATAGCTCCTAGATTTGTGGAGGATGATGACAAAATGCAGTGAGGACACTCCATAGATCTTCACACAGCCTTTGATAATGTCTGACCCCTCTCTGGCCAAGCACAGCTCGCTCGCATTCATGTCATATAATAGAGACACAGCCATGAAACTTTAGAAGCATCTGATGCTGTGTCTGCCTTTAGCACGTGAGCCCTTCAGGAGCTGGAGCACAGCATCATTGGTCGCAGATGCTGGTGTGATGGGGGGCCAGCCCCACGTTAAAGGTGCTGAGAGCATTCAGAGAGAATGAGGGAACTCTGTGGAGCCTGCCCACTACATTCTGGCAGCAATGACCAGCACTGCTGAGGCGCAGGCATCAGTAATGTTTCCAGGGAATGTGAGGCTGGATCATCACTTTGGTCTGAAGGCTGCACAGAGCACAGGGAAGAGGCCCTGGACTGAGACACCTGCCTTTATCATGTGCAGAAAGATTTCACATCTGAGTGACATGAACACGGAGCCATAGGCAGGGAGACATTCTTGGCAGTTTATTAACAACAGTGAAAGTGTCTACAAGTCATTAACACACGTGCCCAGGCCGTATAACTAATTCTCCTTAACTGTCCTAACCCTGCCGCCATATCTTGGTGCTCCCTGGACATCCACAGTGGAGTTTCGAGGCAGCCTGCGGACTGTGATGCCCTGTCTATGATTACTTTGGCAGGCGTCCTCTGGAGGGCTGAAACCTAGAGGGCCCAGGCCTGCTTTCAGGGTCTTGCTGTGTGTCAGTGTCACCCTCCTCGGCCTGTGGAGCAGGATCTGCTTAGACCACAGGAAGAGGGGATTCGGATGGGCCGGACACTCTCGGAGTCACTGAGATGGATGGGCTCAGAGTGTGCACCTGCTGATCCTCCTCTCTATGGGTGGGTACCCCTCTTGCATACACACTGTTGGAGGCCAACTATGGCATCAGTGATGGAGTTGAGCCCGCGCAGCAGTGCAGGGAGCGACGTCCTGGACCAAGGTTTCCATGGCAGCTTCCATCCTACCAGTGTTGAACTCAGTGCAATTGAAATGCCGGTGCTATCACCTCAGCTTGAAGACAGACGGACTCCTCCGTCATGACTTGCAATCTGAGGAGTGCAGCAGACATCCCTTCCTGATGTTCACAAGTTTGTCTTTGCAGCTCCAGTAACTATGTCATGACTGAGTCCAGAGGGTCCTCATCTGACTCGGACTCTGCAACGTTCTGGCCTCCAGCAATCCTCTGAGTGCCGGACACAAGGGAAGTCCCTGCCTCCACCTGCTGTGGGTCAGACAGTGCGATGTTCTCATCAGATTGTGATCCTGAGGCTACTCTAAAGCTAGGTCCCACTGAGGTGTGTGTCTCTGCGATGGTGGAGGGTGTGGGTGAGTGCTGTGATGGGACTTCAGGGAGGGTGCCTTCAGATTCTCTTCAGAGGTTTCTTTGGGGCTTGACTGAGGGCCCTGGGTCATGGACTCTGTCGGCTGTTTGGCAAATGTGCCTGTGAAAGCAAGGGGAGATAGTTAATGCATGGCAGTGGCCTGTGAAACAGGACACATCACTCACAGCATGGTTGTCTGATGGATGTTGCACTGTTGGACCCTCACTAGGTAGAGCTGCACCGACTTCACCTTCAGAGCAGGAATGGTCCAGCTCCTCACCGACCAGCTGGATGGATCTGTTTTCAAAGTCTGTGAGGACCTTGATTTTGGACATTCCTCCACTGATCTGCAACCTCTCTCTCCTGTTATGAGCCAGTTTGTCCTCCATGAATAGCTGGGGAGAGTGTATCAGGGTGCCTGCCAGGCCAGATGATAAGTATGCGTGGCCTGTGTGGGTGGTGAGTGGTCCCATGGACGGGATGAGGACAGTGACAGTGAATTGTGAGAGTGAATGGTGATGTCCCTTGCACTGGCAGTGAGTGAGGGCCCTGTGGATGTGTGATGGGTTTGTGAGTGTGTGAGTTGGGAATGATGAGTAAAGTGATTTACCCCTGGCGGAACAGAGGCGATCATTCATCCTCTACGCGGCAATAGGTGGCTGTCCTCTTCTGAAGGGCGTTGGCACTGACCACCACTGCCACCGCCTCCCAAGCTAGGTTGGTGATGCTGCTGCCCAGCCTGTGGCCAGAGCAGGGATAGAGGACACCCCAGAACCCTCCACGGCATCCAAAAGGTGTTCCAGTGATGCGTCGCTGAACCTGGGGGCTGCAGTCTTTTTGCCTTTCGTGGATATCGTCCCTGCAGCATGTTGTGGGCTGGAAACGCTGAGAGGTGGGCGCACAGCTGGACTCTAAACAAGGCGCCCGGCGTGATGAAGCGACAAGGTGATGGCAGGTGTGTGAACAAGAGCCTAACCCGCCATGGAAACGCCATGTTTCCCAGGAATGAATAATTAAGGGGAATATCACAGCTGTACGACAGGAGGACACCTCGGAGGCCTCATGCAGCGAGGCAATATGGGTAGAGCTCCGGAATAGGAAGGGTGCAGTCACAATGTTGGAGGTTCACTATAGGCCTCCAAATTGCCGGCGGGAGATTGAGGAACAGTTATGTAGGCAGATTTTGGAAAGATGTAAAAGCAATAGGTTGTTATGGTGGGCGATTTTAACTTTCCCTATATTGACTGGGAATCACTTAGTGCTAGGGGTTTGGATGGTGCAGAATTTGTAAGGTGCATCCAGGAGGGCTTCCTGAGACAATATGTGGATAGTCCAACTAGGGAAGGGGCAATACTGGACCTGGTATTAGGGAATGAACCTGGCCAGGTGGTCGAAGTTTCAGTCGGGGAGCATTTTGGGAAAAGTGACCATAATTCAGTAAGTTTCACGGTACTGGTGGATAAGGATAACAGGAATCCTCGGGTTAAGGTGCTTAATTGGGGGAAGGCTAATTATAACAATATTAGGCAGGAACTGAGGAATCTAGTCTGGAGGTGGTTTGAGGGCAAATCAACAACTGACATGTGGGGGGCTTTCAAACGACAGTTGATAAGAATTCAGAACTGGAATGCTCCTGCTAGGATGAAGGATAAGCATGGCAAGTTTCAGGAACCTTGGATAACGAAGGATATTGTGAGATTAGTCAAAAAGAAAAGGGAAGCATTTGTAAGGGCTAGAAGGCTGGGAACAGATGAAGCCCGTGGAGAATATAAAGAAAGTAGGAAGAAACTTAAGCAATGAGTCTGTAGGTCTAAAAGGGGTCATGAAAAGTCATTGGAAACCAGGATTAAGGAAAATCCCAAGACCTTTTATACATATGTAAAAAGCAAGAGGGTAGCCAGGGAAAGGGTAGTTCCACTCAGGGACAGAGGTGGCAATCTGTGTGTGGAGCCAGAAGAAATGAGAAAGATACTAAATGAGTATTTCTCATCAGTATTTACCAAAGAGAAGGATTTAGCGGTCGATTTGTCTAGGGAAGAGTTGGATCATGTTGAGATCAAAAAAGAGGAGGAGTTAGGCGTCTTGAAGAATATTAAGGTGGATAAGTCCCCAAGGCCAGATGGGATCTACCCCAGAGTACTGAGGGAGGCAAGGGAGGAGATTACTGAGGCCATTGACAGAAATCTTTGTATCCTCAATGGCTACAGGTAAGGTCCCAGAGGACTGAGAATGGCCAATGTTGTTCCATTGTTTAAGAAGGGTAGCAGTGATAATCCAGGAAATTACAGGCCGGTGAGCCTTATGTCTGTGGTAGGGAAATTATTGGAGAAGATTCTTCATGACAGGATTTACTACCAATTTGGAAACAAATGAGCATATTAGTGAGAGGCAGCATGGTTTGTGAAGGGGAGGTCGTGTCTCACTAACTTGATTGAGGTTTTTCGAGGAAATGACAAAGACAATCGACAATGGAAGGACAGTGGATGTTATCTACATGGATTTCAGTAAGGTCTTTGACAAGGTTCCCTCATGGCAGACTGGTATAGAACGTAAAGTCGCACGGGATCAGAGGTGAGCTGGCAAGATGGATACAGAATAGGCTTGGTCATAGAAGACAGAGGGGTAGCAGTGGAAGGGTGCTTTTCTAAATGGAGAGCTGTGACTAGTGGTGTTCAGCAGGGAGTCAGTGCTGGGACCTTTGCTGTTTGTAGTATACGTAAATGATTTGGAGGAAAATGTAACTGGGCTAATTAGTAAGTTTGCAGAGACACTAAGGTTGGAGGAGTTGCAGTTAGTGAAGAGGATTGTCAAAGGTTACAATGGGATATAGGATCGGTTGGAGACTTGGGCGGAGTAAATGGCAGATGGAGTTTAATCCAGACAAATGCAAGGTCATGCATTTGGAAGGTCTAATACAGGCAGGAAATTATACAGTAAATGGCAGAACCCTTAAGTGCATTGACAGACAGAGAGATCTGGGTGTACAGGTCCACAGGTCACCATCTCCCTCTACCGTGCTCACCACCTCACCCTCTACCCACACTCACTCTCTCATTCCCACACACTCACCACATTCCCAGACTCACTCACACTCTTCCACACTCACTCACACATTCTTACACTCACTCATTCTCCACACTCACTCACAGTCTCCCACACTCCACACATCCTCCCCCAGACACACTCACTCACTCATTCCCACACACACTCTCTCCCACACTCACTCAAACACCCCACAACTCACTCTTTCCCACACTCACCCACACATTCCCACACTCAGGCACACACTCCACACTCACTCACTCATTCCCACACTCACTCATTCATTCCCACACACATTCACACTCTCCCACACTCACTCACTCATTCTCACACTCACTCAATCATTCCCACACTCATGCACTCTCCAAACTCACTCACACTCTCCCACACTCACTCACTCATTCCCACACTCCCTCATTTAATCCCTCACTCACTCACTCTCTCCCACAATCACTCACACATTCCCACACTCACTCACTCTCTCACACTCACTCACTCCCACACTCACTCACTCATTCCCACACTCATGCAAACTCTCCCACATTCACTCGCTCTCTCCCACACTCACTCACACATGTCCACACTCACTCACACATTCCCAGACTCACTCACACTCTCCCAAACTCACTCACACATTCCCACACTCACTCAATCATTCCCACATTCACTCACACTCTCACACACTCACTCACTCATTCCCACAATCACTCACCCATTCCCACACACACTCACTCTCCCACACTCACTCACATTCTCCCACACACACTCACTCATTCCCAAACTCAATCACTCAATTCCACACTCTCTTACACATTTCCACATTCACTCACAGTCTCTCCACACTCACACACATCCTCCCCCAGACACATTCACTCATTATTTCCCACACACACTCTCCCACACTCACTCAAACATCTCCACACTCACTCTCTCCCACACTCACTCACACATTCCCACACTCACACACTCTCCCACAATCACTCACTCTCTCCCACACTCACACGTTCCCACACTCACGCACACTCTCCCCACACTCACTCACTCTCTCCCACACTCACTCACACATTCCCACATGCACTCACACTCTCCCACAATCACTCACTCATTCCCACTCTCACGTACACTCTCCCACACTCATGCACTCATTCCCACACTCATTCACTCTCTCACACACTCACTCATTGCCACACTCACTCACGCTCTCCCACACTCACTCACACATTCCCCACACTCAAACACTCTCTCCCAAACTCACACATACATTCCAACACTCACACACACACTCCCACACTCACTCACTCATTCCTACACTCACTCACTCATTCCCACACTCACTCACACTCTCCCACACTCACTCATTCCCACACTCATTCAATCATTCCCACACTCATGTACACTCACTCACATTCTCCCACATTCTCTCACTCATTCCAATACTTACTCATTCACTTCCACGCTCACTCACTCTCTCACACACACTCACTCCCACTCTCACTCACTCATTCCCACACTCACTCATTCAATCCCACACTCACTCAATCTCTCCCACACTCACTCACACATTCCCACACTCACTCACTCTCTCACACTCACTCACTCCCACACTCACTCACTCATTCCCACACTCATGCAAACTCTTCCACATTCACTCACTCTCTCCGACACTCAATCTCTCATTCCCACACTCACTCACACATTCCCAGACTCACTCACACTCTCCCACACTCACTCACACATCCCCACAATCACTCAATCATTCCCACATTCACTCATACTCTCACACACTCACTCACTCATTCCCACAATCACTCACCCATTCCCACACACACTCACTCTCCCACAGTCGCTCATTCCACACTCAGTTACATTCTCCCACACCCACTCACTCATTCCCAAACTCAATCACTCAATTCCACACTGTCTTACACATTTCCACACTCACTCACACTCTCCCGACACTCACACACATCCTCTCCCATACACACTCACTCACTCATTCCCACACACACTCTATCCCACACTCACTCAAACACCCCACACTCACTCTCTCCCACACTCACTCACACATTCCCACACTCACACACTCTGCCACACTCATTCACTCTCTCCCACACTCACTCACTCATTCCTCACTCACACTCTCCCACACTCACTCACTCATTCCAACACTCAATCATTCAATTCCACACTCTCTTACACATTTCCACACTCACTCACAGTCTCCCCACACTCACACACATCCTACCCCAGAAACACTCACTCACTCTTTCCCACACTCACTCTCCCACACTCACTCAAACATCTCCACACTCACTCTCTCCCACACTCACTCACACATACCCACACTCACACACTGTCCCACACTCACTCACTCTCTCCCACACTCACTCACTCATTCCCACACTCACTCTCTCCCACACTCACACATTCCCACACTCAAACATACTCTCCCCACACTCACTCACTCTCTCCCACACTCACTCTCACATTCCCACATGCACTCACACTCTCCCACAATCACTCACTCATTCCCACACTCATGTACACTCTCCCACACTCATGCACTCATTCCCACACTCATTCACTCTCTCAGACACTCACTCACTCATTGCCACACTCACTTACGCTCTCCCACACTCACACACACTCTCCCCACACTCACCCACCCTCTCCCAAACTCACACACACATTCCCACACTCACGCACACACTCCCACACTCACTCACTCATTCCCACACTCGCTCACTCATTCCCACACTCACTCACACTCTCCTACACTCGCTCACTCATTCCCAAACTCATTCAATCATTCCCACACTCATGAACACTCACTCACACTCTCCCACATTCTCTCACTCATTCCCACACTTACTCATTCATTCCCACACTCACCCACTCACCCACACTCAATCATTCCACACTAACACACTCTCCCACACTCACTCACAATCTCCCACACTCACTCACACATTCCCACACTCACTCACACTCTGCAATACGCACTCACTCATTCGCACCCACACTCACTCATTCGCACACTCACTCAGACTCTCCCACACTCAGTCACTCATTCCTACACTCAATCACTTTCTCACAGACTCACTGACACACTTCCACACTCACTCAAACTCTCCCACACTCACTCACTCAGTCCCACTCACTCACACTCTACCACAGTCATCCACTCATTCCCACACTCACTCAAACCCTCCCACACTCACTCACACATTCCCACACTCTCTCACACTCACTCACTCTCTCCCACATTCACTCACACATTCCCACCCTCACTCACTCATTCCCACACTCAATCACTCAATTCGACACTCTCTTACACATTTCCACACTCACTCACAGTCTCCCCACATTCACACACATCCTCCCCCAGAGACACTCACTCACTCATTCCCACACACACTCTCCCACACTCACACAAACATCCCCACAGTCACGCTCTCCCACACTCACTCACACATTCCCACAATCACACATACTCCCACATTCACTCACTCTCTCGCACACTCACTCACTCATTCCCACACTCACTCCCACACTCACATTCCCACACTCACTCCCACTCTCTCCACACACACTCACGCTCTCCCACACTCACTCAAACATTCCCACACTCACTCACAGTCTCCCCTCACTCACTCACTCTCTCCCACACTCACTCACACATTCCCATACTCACCCACTCTAACCCACACTCATTCCCACACTCACCTTCTCATTCCCACAATCACTCACTCTCCCCACCCTCATTCAATCTCTCTATCACTCATTCACTCATTCTCAGACTCACACACACATCCCCACACTCACTCACTCATTGCCACACTCACACATTCACTCCCACACTCACTCACTCTCTCCCATACTCACTCACTCATTCTCACATTCACTCACTCATTCACACTCACTCACTCCCACTCTCCCACACTCATTCATTCCCACACTCACTAACTCATTCCCACACTCAGTCACTCATTCCACACTCACACTCTCCCACCCTCACTCACTCATTCCAACACTCAATCACTCAATTCCACACTCTTACACATTTCCACACACACTCACAGTCTCCCCAAAGTCACACAGATCCTCCCCCAGATGCACTCACTCACTCTTTCCCACACACACTTTCTCACACTCACTCAAACATCTCCACACTCACGCTCTCCCACACTCACTCACACATTCCCACACTCACACAATCTCCCACACTCACTCACTCTCTCCCACACTCACTCACTCATTCCCACACTCACTCTCTCCCACACTCACACATTCCCACATTCACTCACACTCTCACCACACTCACTCACTCTCTCCCACACTCACACACACATTCCCACATGCACTCACACTCTCGCAAACTCACTCACTCATTCCCACACGCACGTACACTCTCCCACACTCATGCACTCATTCCCACACTCATTCACTCTCTCACACTCTCACTCACTCATTGCCACACTCACTCACGCTCTCCCACACTCACTCACAATCTCCCCACACTCACTCACTCTCTCCCACACTCACGCACACATTCCCACATGCACTCACACTCTCCACACTCACTCACTCATTCCCACACTCACGCACACACTCCCTCTCTTACTCACTCATTCCGAAACTCACGCACACTCTCCCACACTCACTCACTCAATCCCACACTCATTCACACTCTCCCACACTTACTGATGCTCTCCCACACTCACTCACTCATTCCCACACTCACGCACACTGTCCCTCACACACTCAAACATTCTCACACTCACACTCTCCCACAATCACTCACTCATCCCCAAACTCACTCGCTCATTTCCACACTCACTCACTCTCCCCACACTTACTCACACTCTCCCACACTCACTCACTCTCCCCACACGCACTCACTCTCTCCCACACTCACTCACACTTTTCCACACTCACTCACTCGCCCCACACTCACTCACACTCTTCCACACTCACTCACACCTTTCCACACTCACTCACACTCTCCCACATGCACACACACTCTCCCACACTCACTCACACATTTCCACACTCACTCATTCTCCCCACACTCACTCACACTCTCCCACACTCACACACATTTCCACACTCACTCACACTCTCCCACAATCACTCATTCTCTCATGCACTCTCTCACACATTCCCACACGCACTCACACTCTCCCACAATCACTCACTCATTCCCACACTCACGTACACTCTCCCACACTCATGCACAAATTCCCACACTAATTCACACTCACACACACTCACTCACTCATTCCCACACTCACTCACTCATTCCCACACTCACTCACACTCTCCAAACACTCACCCACTCTCCCCCACAGTCACACACACATTCCCACACTCATGCACACTCACTCACACTCTCCCACACTCACTCACTCAATCCCACACTCACACTCTCTCATACTCAGTCACTCATTCCCACACTCACTCACTCATTCCCACACTCACTCACACTCACACACATTCACTCATTCTCTCCCACTCACTCACACATTCCCACACTCACACACTCTCCCACACTCACTCACTCTCTCCCACACTCACTCAATCATTTCCACACTCACTCTCTCCCACACTCACACATTTCCACACTCACTCACACTCTTCCACAATCACTCACTCATTCCCACACTCACACTCTCTCATACTCAGTCACTCATTCCCACACTCACTCACTCATTCCACACTCACTCACACTCACACACATTCACTCATTCTCTCCCACTCACTCACACATTCCCACACTCACACACTCTCCCACACTCACTCACTCTCTCCCACACTCACTCAATCATTTCCACACTCACTCTCTCCCACACTCACACATTTCCACACTCACTCACACTCTTCCACAATCACTCACTCATTCCCACACTCACACTCTCTCATACTCAGTCACTCATTCCCACACTCACTCACTCATTCCCACACTCACTCACACTCACACACATTCACTCATTCTCTCCCACTCACTCACACATTCCCACACTCACACACTCTCCCACACTCACTCACTCTCTCCCACACTCACTCAATCATTTCCACACTCACTCTCTCCCACACTCACACATTTCCACACTCACTCACACTCTTCCACAATCACTCACTCATTCCCACACTCACGTACACTCTCCCACACTCATGCACTCCTTCCCACACTCATTCACTCTCTCACACACTCACTCACGCATTGCCACACTCAATCACGCTCTCCCACACTCACTCACAATCTCCCCACACTCACTCTCTCTCTCCCACACTCACGCACACATTCCCACATGCACTCACACTCTCCACACTCACTCACTCATTCCCACACTCACACATGCTCTCACTCTCTCACTCACTCATTCTGACACTCACGCACACTCTCCCACACCAATGCCCTCAATTCCACACTCATTCACACTCTCCCACACTCACTCACTCTCTCCCACACTCACTCATTCACTCCCACACTCACATTCTCCCACACTCACACACTCATTCCCAAACTCATTCACACTCTCCCACACTCACTGACGCTCTCCCACACTCACTCACTTATTCCCACATTCACGCACACTCTCCCACACACACTCACTCATTCTCACACTCACTCACACTCTCCCACAATCACTCAATCATTCCCACACTCACTCAATCATTTCCACACTCACTCACTCGCCCCACACATACTGACAATCTCCCACACTCACTCACTCTCCCCACACGCAGTCACTCGCTCCCACATTCACTCACACATTTCCACACTCACTCACTCGCCCCACACTCACTCTCACTCTCCCACACTCACTCACACCTTTCCACACTCATGCACACTCTCCCGCACTCACTCACGCTCTCCCACACTCACTCCCTCATTCCCACACTCACATACACTGTTCCACACTCATGCACACATTCCCACACTCACACTCACATTCACACTCTCACACACTCACTCACTCGTTGCAACACTTACTCACGCTCTCCCACACTCACTCACACTCTCCCCACATTCACCCACTATCTCCCACACTCACTCACACATTCCCACACTCACGCACACACTCCCACACTCACTCACTCATTCCCACACTCACTCACTCATTCTCACACTCACTCACACTCTCCCAAATTCACTCACTCATTCCCACACTTACTCATTCAAACCCACAGTCACTCATTCTCTCCCATATTCACTCACACATTCCCACAGTCACTCACTCTCTCACACTCACTCACTCATTCCCACACTCACTCATTCAATCACACACTCACTCACACACATTCACTCATTCTCTCCCACACTCACTCGCTCATTCCCACACACACTCACTCTCCCACACTCACTCATTCCACACTCACTCACACTCTCCCACACTCACTCACACTATCCCACACTCACTCATTCATTCCCACTCAATCACTCAATTCGACACTCTCTTACACATTTCCACACTCACTCACAGTCTCCCCACATTCACACACATCCTCCCCCAGACACACTCACTCACCAATTCCCACACACACTCTCCCACACTCACTCAAACATCCCCACACTCACGCTCTCCCACACTCACTCACACATTCCCACAATCACACATACTCCCACACTCACTCTCTCCCACACTCACTCACTCATTCCCACACTCACTCTCTCCCACACTCACACATTCCCACACTCACTCACACTCTCCCCACACTCACTCACTCTCTCCCACACTCACTCAAAAATTCCCACATGCACTCACACTGTGGAAGAGCGTGAGTGTGGGAATGATTGATTGAGTGTGGGGAGTGTGTGAGTGAGTGCAGGAATGAGTGAGTGTGGGAGAATGAGTGATTGAGGGAATGAGTGAGTGAGTGTGGGAATGTGTGTGAGTATGGGAGAGAGTGAGTGAGTGTGGGAGAGTGTGAGTAAGTGAGGGAGAGAGTAAGTGTGGGGGAGAGTGAGTGAGTGTGGGAGAGAGTGAGTGAGTATGGGAGTGTGTGAGTGATTGAGGGGGAGAGTGTGTGTGGGAATCAGTGAGTGAAAGTGGGGGAGTTTGAGTGAGTGTGGGAATGAGTGCGTGAGTGTGGGAATGAGTGAGTGTGTGTGGGGAGAGTGTGAGTGAGTGTGGGAATGAGTGTGTGAGTGTGGGAATGAGTAGGTGAATGTGGGAAAGAGTGAGTGATTATGAGAATGAGTGGAGTGAGTGTGGGAATGTGTGAATGAATTTTCGCACTCTCCCACACTCACCCACGCTCTCCCACACTCACTCATTCCCACACTCACTCACACTCTCTGACACTCACCCAATCATTCCCACACTCACTCCCTCATTCCCACACTCACTCACAGTCTCCCCACACTCACTCACTCTCACCCACACTCAATCAAACATTTGCAAACTCACTCTCTCCCACACTCAGTCACACATTTCCATACTCACCCACTGTCTCCCACAGTCATTCCCACACTCACCATCTCATTCCCACAATCACTCACTCTCCCCACCCTCATTCAATCTCTCTCACTCATGCACTCATTCTCATACTCACACACACATGCCCACACTCACTCACTCATTCCCACACTCACACACTCATTCCCATACTCAATCACTCATTCTCACACTCACTCATTCATTCCCACACTCACAAACTACCATTCTCCCACACACACTCACTCATTCCCACACACACTCTCTCCCACAATCACTCACACACTCCCACCCTCACTCACACTCTCCCACACTCACTCACTCTCTCCCACACTCACTCTCTCCCTCACTTACTCACACTCTCCCACACTCACTCACTCTCTCCCATACTCACTCACTCATTCACACACTCACTCACTCCTTCCCAGACTCACTCACTCATTTCACACTCACACTCTCCCACACTCACTCACTCATTCCAACACTCAATCACTCAATTCCACACTCTCTTACACATTTCCACACTCACTCACATACTCCCCATACTCACACACATCCTCCCCCAGACACACTCACTCACTCTTTCCCACACACACTCTCCCACACTCACTCAAACATCTCCACACTCACTCTCTCCCACACTCACTCACACATTCCCACACTCACACACTCTCCCACACTCACTCACACTCTCCCACACTCACACACTCTCCCACACTCACTCACACTCTCCCACACTCACTCAGTCATTCCCACACTCACTCTCTCCCACACTCACACATTCCCACACTCATGCACACTCTCCCTCTCTCACTCACTCATTCCGACACTCACGCACACACTCCCACACTAATACACTCAATACCACACTCATTCACACTCTCCCACACTCACTCACGCTCTCCCACACTCACTCTTTCATCCCACACTCACATTCTCCCACACTCACACACTCATTCCCACACTCATTTACACTCTCCCACACTCACTCTCGCTCTCCCACAATCACTCATTCATTCCGACACTCACGCACAGACTCCCACACTAATGCACTCAATCCCACACTCATTCACACTCTCCCACACTCACTCACGCTCTGCCACACTCACTCTTTCATCCCACACTCATATTCTCCCACACTCACACACTCATTCCCACACTCATTCACACTCTCCCACACTCACTGTCGCTCTCCCACAATCACTCATTCATTCCCACACTCACGCACACTCTCCCACACACACTCACTCATTCTCACACTCACTCACACTCTCCCACACTCATTCCCACACTCACCATCTCATTCCCACAATCACTCACTCTCCCCACCCTCATTCAATCTCTCTATCACTCATTCGCTCATTCTCATACTCACACACACATCCCCACACTCACTCACTCATTGCCACAATCACACACTCATTCCCACACTCACTCTCTCCCATACTCACTCACTCATTCTCACATTCACTCACTCATTCCCACACTCACTCACTCCCACACTCTCACACTCATTCATTTCCACACTCAGTAACTCATTCCCACACTCAGTCACTCATTCCACACTCACACTCTCCCACACTCACTCACTCATTCCAACACTCAATCACTCAATTCCACACTCTTACACATTTCCACACTCACTCACAGTCTCTCCAAAGTCACACAGATCCTCCCCCAGACACACTCACTCACTCTTTCCCACACACACTTTCTCACACTCACTCAAACATCACACTCACGCTCTCCCACACTCACTCACACATTCCCACAATCACTCAATCTCCCACACTCACTCATTCTCTCCCACACTCACTCACTCAATCCCACACTCACTCTCTCCCACACTCACACATTCCCACATTCACTCACACTCTCACCACACTCACTCACTCTCTCCCACACTCACACACACATTCCCACATGCATTCACACTCTCACACACTCACTCACTCATTCCCAAACTCACGTACACGCTCCCACACTCATGCACTCATTCCCACACTCATTCACTCTCTCACACTCTCACTCACTCATTGCCACACTCACTCACGCTCTCCCACACTCACTCACAATCTCCCCACACTCATTCACTCTCTCCCACACTCATGCACACATTCCCACATGCACTCACACTCTCCACACTCACACACTCATTCCCACACTCACTCACACACTCCCTCTCTCACTCACTCATTCCGAAACACACGCACACTCTCCCACACTCACTCACTCAATCCCACACTCATTCACACTCTCCCACACTCACTCACTCTCTCCCACACTCACTCATTCATTCCGACACTCACGCACACTGTCCCACATACACTCACTCATTCTCACACTCACTCACACTCTCCCACAATCACTCACTCATCCCCACACTCACTTACTCATTTCCACACTCACTCACTTTCCCCACACTTACTCACACTCTCCCACACTCACTCACTCTCCCCACACGCACTCACTCTCTCCCACACTCACTCACACATTTCCACACTCACTCACTCGCCCCACACTCACTCACACTCTTCCACACTCACCCACACCTTTCCACACTCACTCACACTCTCCCACATGCACACACACTCTCCCACACTCACTCACAGATTTCCACACTCACTCATTCTCCCCACACTCACTCACACTCTCGCACACTCACTCACACATTTCCACACTCGCTCACACTCTCCCAAAATCACTCACTCTCTCATACACTCTCTCACACATTCCCACATGCACTCACTCATTCTCACACTCACTCACACTCTCCCACAATCACTCACTCATCCCCACACTCACTTACTCATTTCCACACTCACTCACTTTCCCCACACTTACTCACACTCTCCCACACTCATCCACTCTCTCCCAAACTCACACACAATTCCCCACACTCACGTACACACTCCCACACTCACTCACTCATTCCCACACTCGCTCACTCATTCCCACACTCACTCACACTCTCCCAACACTCACCCACTCTCTCCCACAGTCACACACACATTCCCACACTCATGCACACTCACTCACACTCTCCCACACTCACTCACTCATTCCCACACTTGCTCATTCAATCCCACACTCACTCACTCTCTCCCACATTCACTCACACATTGCCACACTCACTCACTCTCTCATACTCAGTCACTCATTCCCACACTCACTCACACTCGCACACATTCACTCATTCTCTCCCACACTCACTCGCTCATTCCCACACACACTCACTCTCCCACACTCACTCATTCCACACTCACTCACACTCTCCCACACTCACTCACACTATCCCACACTCACTCATTCATTCCCACACTCAATCACTCAATTCGACACTCTCTTACACATTTCCACACTCACTCACTGTCTCCCCACATTCACACATCCTCCCCCAGACACACTCACTCACTCATTCCCACACACACTCTCCCACACTCACTCAAACATCCCCACACTCACGCTCTCCCACACTCACTCACACATTCCCACAATCACACATACTCCCACACTCACTCACTCTCACCCATACTCACTCTTTCATTCCCACACTCACTCTCTCCCACACTCACACATTCCCACACTCACTAACACTCTCCCCACACTCACTCACTCTCTCCTGCACTCACTCAAACATTCCCACATGCACTCACACTGTGGGAGAGCGTGAGTGTGGGAATGAATTAGTGAGTGTTGGGAGCGTGTGAGTGAGTGCGGGAATGAGTGAGTGTGGGAGAATGAGTGATTGTGGGAATGAGTGAGTGAGTGTGGGAATGTGTGTGAGTATGGGAGAGAGTGAGTGAGTGTGGGAGTGTGTGAGTGATTGTGGGAGAGAGTGGGTGTGGGAATGAGTGAGTGAGTGTGGGAATGAGTGAGTGTGTGCGGGGAGAGTGTGAGTGAGTGTGGGAATGAGTGTGTGAGTGTGGGAATGAGTAGGTCAATGTGGGAAAGAGTGAGTGAGTATGAGAATGATTGAGTGAGTGTGGGAATGTGTGAGTGAATGTTCACACTCTCCCACACTCTCTCACGCTCTCCCACACTCACCCACTCATTCCCACACTCACTCACTAATTCCCACACTCACTCACACATTCCCACACTAACTCACAGTCTCCCCACACTCACTCACTCAATCCCACACTCACTCACACTCTCCTACACTCAGTCACTCATTCTCACACTCACCCACTCTTTCCCACACTCATTCCCACACTCACCATCTCATTCCCACAATCACTCACTCTCTCCACCCTCATTCAATCTCTCTATCTCTCACTCACTCATTCTCATACTCAAACACACATCCCCACACTCACTCACTCATTCCCACGCTCACTCACTCTCTCCCATACTCACTCACTCCCACTCTCCCACACTCATGCATTCGCACACTCACTCACTCATTCCCACACTCACTCACTCATTCCACACTCACACTCTCCCACACTCACTCACTCATTCCAACACTCAATCACTCAATTCCACACCCTCTTACACATTTCCACACTCACTCAAAGTCTCCCCATACTCACACACATCCTACCCCAGAAACACTCACTCGCTCTTTCCCACACACACTCTCCCACACTCACTCAAACATCTCCACACTCACTCTCTCCCAAACTCACTCACACATTCCCACACTCACACACTCTCCCACACTCACTCACTCTCTCCCACACTCACTCAATCATTCCCACACTCACTCTCTCCCACACTCACACATTTCCACACTCACTCACACTCTTCCACAATCACTGACTCATTCCCACACTCACGTACACTCTCCCACACTCATGCACTCCTTCCCACACTCATTCACTCTCTCACACACTCACTCACTCATTGCCACACTCACTCACGCTCTCCCACACTCACTCACACTCTCCCCACACTCACGCACTCTCTCCCACACTCACGCACACATTCCCACACGCACTCACACTCTCCACACTCACTCACTCATTCCCACACTCACGCATACTCTCACTCTCTCACTCACTCATTCTGACACTCACGCACTCTCCCCCCCACCAATGCCCTCAATCCCACACTCATTCACACTCTCTCACACTCACTCACTCTCTCCCACACTCACTCATTCACTGCCACACTGACATTCTCCCACACTCACACACTCATTCCCAAACTCATTCACACACTCGCACACTCACTGACGCTCTCCCACACTCACTCACTCATTCCCACACTCACGCACACTCTCCCACACACACTCACTCATTCTCACACTCACTCACACTCTCCCACAATCACTCAATCATTCCCACACTCACTCAATCATTTCCACACTCACTCACTCGCCCCACACTTACTGACAATCTCCCACACTCACTCACTCTCCCCACACGCAGTCACTCTCTCCCACACTCACTCACAAATTTCCACACTCACTCACTCTCCCCACACTCACTCTCACTCTCCCACACTCACTCACACCTTTCCACACTCATGCACACTCTCCCACACTCACTCACGCTCTCCCACACTCACTCACACTCTCCCACACTCACGTACACTCTTCCACACTCATGCACACATTCCCACACTTATTCACACTCTCACACACTCACTCACTCATTGCAACACTTACGCACGCTCTCCCACACTCACTCACACATTCCCACACTCACGCACACACTCCCACACTCACTCACTCATTCCCACACTCACTCACTCATTTCCACACTCACTCACACTCTCCCACACTCACTCACTCATTCCCACACTCATTCAATCTTTCCCACACTCATGCACACTCACTCACACTCTCCCAAATTCACACACTCATTCCCACACTTAATCATTCAATCCCACACTCACTCATTCTCTCCCACATTCACTCACTCATTCCCACACTCACTCACTCAATCCCACACTCACTCACACACATTCACTCATTCTCTCCCACACTCACTCGATCATTCCCACACAGACTCACTCTCCCACACTCACTCATTCCACACTCACTCAGTCAATTCGACACTCTCTTACACATTTCCACACTCACTCACATTGCCCCACATTCACACACATCCTCCCCCAGACACACTCACTCACTAATTCCCACACACCCTCTCCCACACTCACTGAAACATCCCCACACTTACGCTCTCCCACACTCACTCACACATTCCCACAATCACACATACTCCCACACACACTCACTCTCTCCCACACTCACTCACTCATTCCCACACTCACTCTCTCCCACACTCACACATTCCCACACTCACTCACATTCTTCCACAATCACTCACTCATTCCCACACTCACTCCCACTCTCCCACACTCATGCATTCGCACACTCACTCACTCATTCCCACATTCACTCACTCATTCCACACTCACACTCTCCCACACTCACTCACTCATTCCAACACTCAATCACTCAATTCCACACCCTCTTACACATTTCCACACTCACTCAAAGTCTCCCCATACTCACACACATCCTACCCCAGAAACACTCACTCGCTCTTTCCCACACACACTCTCCCACACTCACTCAAACATCTCCACACTCACTCTCTCCCAAACTCACTCACACATTCCCACACTCACACACTCTCCCACACTCACTCACTCTCTCCCACACTCACTCAATCATTCCCACACTCACTCTCTCCCACACTCACACATTTCCACACTCACTCACATTCTTCCACAATCACTCACTCATTCCCACACTCACGTACACTCTCCCACACCCATTCACTCTCTCACACACTCACTCACTCATTGCCACACTCACTCACGCTCTCCCACACTCACTCACACTCTCCCCACACTCACTCACTCTCTCCCACACTCATGCACACATTCCCACACGCACTCACACTCTCCACACTCACTCACTCATTCCCGCACTCACGCATGCTCTCACTCTCTCACTCACTCATTCTGACACTCACGCACTCTCTCCCACACCAATGCCCTCAATCCCACACTCATTCACACTCTCCCACACTCACTCACTCTCTCCCACACTCACTCATTCACTCCCACACTCACATTCTCCCACACTCACACACTCATTCCCAAACTCACGCACACTCTCCCACACACACTCACTCATTCTCACACTCACTCACACTCTCCCACAATCACTCAATCATTCCCACGCTCACTCAATCATTTCCACACTCACTCACTCGTCCCACACTTACTGACAATCTCCCACACTCACTCACTCTCCCCACACGAAGTCACTCTCTCCCACACTCACTCACAAATTTCCACACTCACTCACACCTTTCCACACTCATGCACACTCTCCCACACTCTCTCACGCTCTCCCACACTCACTCACACTCTCCCACACTCACGTACACTCTTCCACACTCATGCACACATTCCCACACTTATTCACACTCTCACACACTCACTCACTCATTGCAACACTTACGCACGCTCTCCCACACTCACTCACACCCTCCCCACACTCACCCACTATCACCCACACTCACTCAAACATTTCCACACTCACTCACACTCTCCCACACTCAGTCACACATTCTCACACTCACCCACTCTTTCCCACACTCATTCCCACACTCACCATCTCATTCCCACAATCACTCACTCTCTCCACCCTCATTCAATCTCTCTATCTCTCACTCACTCATTCTCATACTCAAACACACATCCCCACACTCACTCACTCATTCCCACACTCACACACTCATTCCCACGCTCACTCACTCTCTCCCATACTCACTCACTCATTCTCACACTCACTCAATCATTCCCACACTCACTCCCTCCCACTCTCCCACACTCATGCATTCGCACACTCACTCACACATTCCCACACTCACTCACTCATTCCACACTCACACTCTCCCACACTCACTCACTCATTCCAACACTCAATCACTCAATTCCACACCCTCTTACACATTTCCACACTCACTCAAAGTCTCCCCATACTCACACACATCCTACCCCAGAAACACTCACTCGCTCTTTCCCACACACACTCTCCCACACTCACTCAAACATCTCCACACTCACTCTCTCCCAAACTCACTCACACATTCCCACACTCACACACTCTCCCACACTCACTCACTCTCTCCCACACTCACTCAATCATTCCCACACTCACTCTCTCCCACACTCACACATTTCCACACTCACTCACATTCTTCCACAATCACTCACTCATTCCCACACTCACGTACACTCTCCCACACTCATTCACTCTCTCACACACTCACTCACTCATTGCCACACTCACTCACGCTCTCCCACACTCACTCACACTCTCCCCACACTCACTCACTCTCTCCCACACTCATGCACACATTCCCACACGCACTCACACTCTCCACACTCACTCACTCATTCCCGCACTCACACATGCTCTCACTCTCTCACTCACTCATTCTGACACTCACACACTCTCTCCCACACCAATTCCCTCAATCCCACACTCATTCACACTCTCCCACACTCACTCACTCTCTCCCACACTCACTCATTCACTCCCACACTCACTCAATCATTTCCACACTCACTCACTCGCCCCACACTTACTGACAATCTCCCACACTCACTCACTCTCCCCACACGCAGTCACTCTCTCCCACACTCACTCACAAATTTCCACACTCACTCACTCTCCCCACACTCACTCTCACTCTCCCACACTCACTCACACCTTTCCACACTCATGCACACTCTCCCACACTCTCTCACGCTCTCCCACACTCACTCACACTCTCCCACACTCACGTACACTCTTCCACACTCATGCACACATTCCCACACTTATTCACACTCTCACACACTCACTCACTCATTGCAACACTTACGCACGCTCTCCCACACTCACTCACACCCTCCCCACACTCACCCACTATCACCCACACTCACTCAAACATTTCCACACTCACTCACACTCTCCCACACTCAGTCACACATTCTCACACTCACCCACTCTTTCCCACACTCATTCCCACACTCACCATCTCATTCCCACAATCACTCACTCTCTCCACCCTCATTCAATCTCTCTATCTCTCACTCACTCATTCTCATACTCAAACACACATCCCCACACTCACTCACTCATTCCCACACTCACACACTCATTCCCACGCTCACTCACTCTCTCCCATACTCACTCACTCATTCTCACACTCACTCAATCATTCCCACACTCACTCCCTCCCACTCTCCCACACTCATGCATTCGCACACTCACTCACACATTCCCACACTCACTCACTCATTCCACACTCACACTCTCCCACACTCACTCACTCATTCCAACACTCAATCACTCAATTCCACACCCTCTTACACATTTCCACACTCACTCAAAGTCTCCCCATACTCACACACATCCTACCCCAGAAACACTCACTCGCTCTTTCCCACACACACTCTCCCACACTCACTCAAACATCTCCACACTCACTCTCTCCCAAACTCACTCACACATTCCCACACTCACACACTCTCCCACACTCACTCACTCTCTCCCACACTCACTCAATCATTCCCATACTCACTCTCTCCCACACTCACACATTTCCACACTCACTCACATTCTTCCACAATCACTCACTCATTCCCACACTCACGTACACTCTCCCACACTCATTCACTCTCTCACACACTCACTCACTCATTGCCACACTCACTCACGCTCTCCCACACTCACTCACACTCTCCCCACACTCACTCACTCTCTCCCACACTCATGCACACATTCCCACACGCACTCACACTCTCCACACTCACTCACTCATTCCCGCACTCACACATGCTCTCACTCTCTCACTCACTCATTCTGACACTCACACACTCTCTCCCACACCAATTCCCTCAATCCCACACTCATTCACACTCTCCCACACTCACTCACTCTCTCCCACACTCACTCATTCACTCCCACACTCACTCAATCATTTCCACACTCACTCACTCGCCCCACACTTACTGACAATCTCCCACACTCACTCACTCTCCCCACACGCAGTCACTCTCTCCCACACTCACTCACAAATTTCCACACTCACTCACTCTCCCCACACTCACTCTCACTCTCCCACACTCACTCACACCTTTCCACACTCATGCACACTCTCCCACACTCTCTCACGCTCTCCCACACTCACTCACACTCTCCCACACTCACGTACACTCTTCCACACTCATGCACACATTCCCACACTTATTCACACTCTCACACACTCACTCACTCATTGCAACACTTACGCACGCTCTCCCACACTCACTCACACCCTCCCCACACTCACCCACTATCACCCACACTCACTCAAACATTTCCACACTCACTCACACTCTCCCACACTCAGTCACACATTCTCACACTCACCCACTCTTTCCCACACTCATTCCCACACTCACCATCTCATTCCCACAATCACTCACTCTCTCCACCCTCATTCAATCTCTCTATCTCTCACTCACTCATTCTCATACTCAAACACACATCCCCACACTCACTCACTCATTCCCACACTCACACACTCATTCCCACGCTCACTCACTCTCTCCCATACTCACTCACTCATTCTCACACTCACTCAATCATTCCCACACTCACTCCCTCCCACTCTCCCACACTCATGCATTCGCACACTCACTCACACATTCCCACACTCACTCACTCATTCCACACTCACACTCTCCCACACTCACTCACTCATTCCAACACTCAATCACTCAATTCCACACCCTCTTACACATTTCCACACTCACTCAAAGTCTCCCCATACTCACACACATCCTACCCCAGAAACACTCACTCGCTCTTTCCCACACACACTCTCCCACACTCACTCAAACATCTCCACACTCACTCTCTCCCAAACTCACTCACACATTCCCACACTCACACACTCTCCCACACTCACTCACTCTCTCCCACACTCACTCAATCATTCCCACACTCACTCTCTCCCACACTCACACATTTCCACACTCACTCACATTCTTCCACAATCACTCACTCATTCCCACACTCACGTACACTCTCCCACACTCATTCACTCTCTCACACACTCACTCACTCATTGCCACACTCACTCACGCTCTCCCACACTCACTCACACTCTCCCCACACTCACTCACTCTCTCCCACACTCATGCACACATTCCCACACGCACTCACACTCTCCACACTCACTCACTCATTCCCGCACTCACACATGCTCTCACTCTCTCACTCACTCATTCTGACACTCACACACTCTCTCCCACACCAATTCCCTCAATCCCACACTCATTCACACTCTCCCACACTCACTCACTCTCTCCCACACTCACTCATTCACTCCCACACTCACTCAATCATTTCCACACTCACTCACTCGCCCCACACTTACTGACAATCTCCCACACTCACTCACTCTCCCCACACGCAGTCACTCTCTCCCACACTCACTCACAAATTTCCACACTCACTCACTCTCCCCACACTCACTCTCACTCTCCCACACTCACTCACACCTTTCCACACTCATGCACACTCTCCCACACTCACTCACGCTCTCCCACACTCACTCACACTCTCCCACACTCACGTACACTCTTCCACACTCATGCACACATTCCCACACTTATTCACACTCTCCCACACTCACTCACTCTCTCCCACACTCACTCATTCACTCCCACACTCACATTCTCCCACACTCACACACTCATTCCCAAACTCACGCACACTCTCCCACACACACTCACTCATTCTCACACTCACTCACACTCTACCACAATCACTCAATCATTCCCACGCTCACTCAATCATTTCCACACTCACTCACTCGCCCCACACTTACTGACAATCTCCCACACTCACTCACTCTCCCCGCACACAGTCACTCTCTCCCACACTCACTCACAAATTTCCACACTCACTCTCACTCTCCCACACTCACTCACTCTTTCCACACTCATGCATACTCTCCCACACTCACTCACGCTCTCCCATACTCACTCACACTCTCCCACACTCACGTACACTCTTCCACACTCATGCACACATTCCCACACTTATTCACACTCTCACACACTCACTCACTCATTGCAACACTTACGCATGCTCTCCCACACTCACTCACACTCTCCCCCGCACTCACCCACTATCACCCACACTCACTCACACATTCCCACAATCATGCACACACTCCCACATTCACTCACTCATTCCCACACTCACTCACTCATTTCCACACTCACTCACACTCTCCCACACTCACTCACTCATTCCCACACTCATTCAATCTTTCCCACACTCATGCACACTCACTCACACTCTCCCAAATTCACTCACTCATTCCCACACTTACTCATTCAATCCCACACTCACTCATTCTCTCCCACATTCACTCACACATTCCCACAGTCACTCAATCTCTCACACTCACTCACTCATTCCCACACTCACTCACTCAATCCCACACTCACTCACACACATTCACTCATTCTCTCCCACACTCACTCGACCATTCCCACACACACTCACTCTCCCACACTCACTCACACTCGCCCACACTCACTCACTCATTCCCACACTCAATCACTCAATTCGACACTCTCTTACACATTTCCACACTCACTCACAGTCTCCCCACATTCACACACATCCTCCCCCAGACACACTCACTCACTAATTCCCACACACACTCTCCCACACTCACTCAAACATCCCCACACTTACGCTCTCCCACACTCACTCACACATTCCCACAATCACACATACTCCCACACTCACTCACTCTCTCCCAAACTCACTCACTCTCTCCCACACTCACTCTCTCCCACACTCACACATTCCCACACTCACTCACACTCTGCCCAGACTCACACACACTCTCCCACACTCACTCAAACATCTCCACACTCACTCTCTCCCAAACTCACTCACACATTCCCACACTCACATACTCTCCCACACTCACTCACTCTCTCTCACACTCACTCAATCATTCCCACACTCACTCTCTCCCACACTCACACATTTCCACACTCACTCACACTCTTCCACAATCACTCACTCATTCCCACACTCACGTACACTCTCCCACACTCATGCACTCATTCCCACACTCATTCACTCTCTCACACACTCACTCACTCATTGCCACACTCACTCACGCTCTCCCACATGCACTCACACTCTCCCCACACTCACTCACTCTCTCCCACACTCACGAACACATTCCCACACACACTCACACTCTCCACACTCACTCACTTATTCCGACACTCATGCATGCTCTCACTCTCTCACTCACTCATTCTGACACTCACGCACTCTCTCCCACACCAATGCCCTCAATCCCACACTCATTCACACTCTCCCACACTCACTCACTCTCTCCCACACTCACTCATTCACTCCCACACTCACATTCTCCCACACTCACACACTCATTCCCAAACTCATTCACGCTCTCCCACACTCACTGACGCTCTCCCACACTCACTCACTCATTCTCACACTCACTCACACTCTCCCACAATCACTCAATCATTCCCACACTTACTCAATCATTTCCACACTCACTCAATTGCCCCACACTTACTGACAATCTCCCACACTCACTCACTCTCACCACACGCAGTAACTCTCTCCCACACTCACTTACACCTTTCCACACTCATGCACACTCTCCCACACTCACTCACACTCTCCCACACTCACTCACACTCTCCCACACTCATGTACACTCTTCCACACTCATGCACACATTCCCACACTTATTCACACTCTCACACACTCACTCACTCATTGCAACACTTACGCACGCTCTCCCACACTCACTCACACTCTCCCCACACTCACCCACTATCTCCCACACTCACCCACACATTCCCACACTCACGCACACACTCCCACACTCACTCACTCATTCCCACACTCACTCACTCATTTCCACACTCACTCACATTCTCCCACACTCACTCACTCATTCCCACACTCATTCAATCTTTCCCACACTCATGCACACTCACTCACACTCTCCCAAATTCACTCACTCATTCCCACACTTACTCATTCAATCCCACACTCACTCATTCTCTCCCACATTCATTCACACATTCCCACAGTCACTCAATCTCTCATACTCACTCACTCATTCCCACACTCACTCACTCAATCCCACACTCACACACACATTCACTCATTCTCTCCCACACTCACTCGATCATTCCCACACACACTCACTCTCCCACACTCACTCATTCCACACTCACTCAGTCAATTCGACACTCTCTTACACATTTCCACACTCACGCACATTCTCCCCACATTCACACACATCCTCCCCCAGACACACTCACTCACTAATTCCCACACACACTCTTCCACACTCACTCACACATTCCCACAATCACACATACTCCCACACTCACTCACTCTCTCCCACACTCACACATTCCCACACTCACTCACACTCTCCCCACACTCACTCACTCTCTCCCACACTCACTCAAAAATTCCCACATGCACTCACACTGTGGGAGAGCGTGAGTGTGGGAATGATTGAGTGAGTGTGGGGAGTGTGTGAGTGAGTGCGGGAATGAGTGAGTGTGGGAGAATGAGTGATTGTGGGAATGAGTGAGTGAGTGTGGGATTGTGTGTGAGTATGGGAGAGAGTGAGTGAGTGTGGGAGAGTGTGAGGAAGTGAGGGAGAGAGTAAGTGTGGGGGAGAGTGAGTGTGGGAGAGAGTGTGTGTGGGAATGAGTGAGTGAAAGTGGGGGAGTTTGAGTGAGTGTGGGAATGAGTGCGTGAGTGTGGGAATGAGTGAGTGTGTGTGGGAATGAGTAGGTGAATGTGGGAAAGAGTGAGTGATTATGAGAATGAGTGGAGTGAGTGTGGGAATGTGTAAGTGAATGTTCGCACTCTCGCACACTCACCCACGCACTCCCACACTCACTCATTCCCACACTCACTCACACTGTCTGACACTCACCCAATCATTCCCACACTCACTCACACATTCCCACACTCACTCACAGTCTCCCCACACTCACTCACTCTCACCCACACTCACTCAAACATTTGCACACTCACTCTTCCCACACTCAGTCACACATTTCCATACTCACCCACTCTCTCCCACACTCATTCCCACACTCACCATCTCATTCCCACAATCACTCACTCTCCCCACCCTCATTCAATCTCTCTCACTCATGCACTCATTCTCATACTCACACACACATGCCCACACTCACTCACTCATTCCCAAACTCACACACTCATTCCCATATTCAATCACTCATTCTCACACTCACTCACTCATTCCCACGCTCATAAACTCCCATTCTCCCACACTTACTCACCCATTCCCACACACACTCTCTCCCACAATCACTCCCACACTCACTCACACTCTCCCACACTCACTCACTCTCTCCCATACTCACTCACTCATTCTCACACTCACTCACTCATTCCCACACTCACTCACTCATTCCACACTCACACTCTCCCACACTCACTCACTCATTCCACACTCACGCTCTCCCACACTCACTCACACATTTCCACAATCACACATACTCCCACACTCACTCACTCTCTCCCACACTCACTCACACATTTCCACAATCACACATACTCCCACACTCACTCACTCTCTCCCATACTCACTCTTTCATTCCCACTCTCACTCTCTCCCACACTCACACATTCCCACACTCACTCACACTCTCCCCTCACTCACTCACTCTCTCCCACACTCACTCAAACATTCCCACATGCACTCACACTGCGGGAGAGCGTGAGTGTGGGAATGAATGAGTGAGGGTGGGGAGTTTGTGAGTGAGTGCGGAAATGAGTGAGTGTGGGAGAATGAGTGATTGTGGGAATGAGTGAGTGAGTGTGGGAATGTGTGTGAGTATGGGAGAGAGTGAGTGAGTGTGGGAGAGTGTGAGTAAGTGTGGGAGAGAGTGAGTGAGTGTGGGAGAGAGTGAGTGAGTGTGGGAGTGTGTGAGTGATTGTGGGAGAGAGTGGGTGTGGGAATGAGTGAGTGAGTGTGGGAGAGTGTGAGTGAGTGTGGGAATCATTGAGTGAAAGTGGGGAAGTTTGAATGAGTGTGGGAATGAGTGCGTGAGTGTGGGAATGAGTGAGTGTGTGTGGGGAGAGTGTGAGTGAGTGTGGGAATGAGTGTGTGAGTGTGGGAATGAGTAGGTCAATGTGGGAAAGAGTGAGTGAGTATGAGAATGATTGAGTGAGTGTGGGAATGTGTGAGTGAATGTTCACACTCTCCCACACTCACCCACTCATTTCCACACTCACTCACTAATTCCCACACTCACTCACACATTCCCATACTAACTCACAGTCTCCCCACACTCACTCACTCTCACCCACACTCACTCAAACATTTCCACACTCACTCACACTCTCCCACACTCAGTCACACATTCCCACACTCACCCACTCTTTCCCACACTCATTCCCACACTCACCATCTCATTCCCACAATCACCCACTCTCTCCACCCTCATTCAATCTCTCTATCTCTCACTCACTCATTCTCATACTCAAACACACATCCCCACCCTCACTCACTCATTCCCACACTCACACACTCATTCCCACGCTCACTCACTCTCTCCCATACTCACTCACTCATTCTCACACTCACTCACTCATTCCCACACTCACGCACTCCCACTCTCCCACACTCATGCATTCGCACACTCACTCACTCATTCCCACACTCACTCACTCATTCCAACACTCAATCACTCAATTCCACACCCTCTTACACATTTCCACACTCAATCAAAGTCTCCCTACCCCAGACACACTCACTCGCTCTTTCCCACACACCCTCTCCCACACTCAAACATCTCCACACTCACTCTCTCCCAAACTCACTCACACATTCCCACACTCACACACTCTCCCACACTCACTCACTCTCTCCCACACTCACTCAATCATTCCCACACTCACTCTCTCCCACACTCACACATTTCCACACTCACTCACACTCTTCCACAATCACTGACTCATTCCCACACTCACGTACACTCTCCCACACTCATGCACTCATTCCCACACTCATTCACTCTCTCACACACTCACTCAATCATTGCCACACTCACTCACGCTCTCCCACACTCACTCACACTCTCCCCACACTCACTCACTCTCTCCCACACTCACGCGCACATTCCCACACACACTCACACTCTCCACACTCACTCACTCATTCCCACACTCATTCATACTCTCACTCTCTCACTCACTCATTCTGACACTCACCGCACTCTCTCCCACACCAATGCACTCAATCCCACACTTATTCACACTCTCCCACACTCACTCACTCTCTCCCACACTCACTCATTCACTCCCACACTCACATTCTCCCACACTCACACACTCATTCCCAAACTCATTCACGCTCTCCCCACACTCACTGACGCTCTCCCACACTCACTCACTCATTCCCACACTCATGCACACTCTCCCACACACACTCACTCATTCTCACACTCACTCACACTCTCCCACAATCACTCAATCATTCCCACACTCACTCAATCATTTCCACACTCACTCAATCACCCCACACTTACTGACAATCTCCCACACTCACTCACTCTCCACACACGCAGTCACTCTCTCCACACTCACTCACAAATTTCCACACTCACTCACTCTCCCCACACTCACTCTCACTCTCCCACACTCACTCACACCTTTCCACACTCATGCACACTCTCCCACACTCACTCACGCTCTCCCACACTCACTCACACTCTCCCACACTCATGTACACTCTTCCACACTCATGCACACATTCCCACACTTATTCACACTCTCACACACTCACTCACTCATTGCAACACTTACGCACGCTCTCCCACACTCACTCACACTCTCCCCACACTCACCCACTATCTCCCACACTCACCCACACATTCCCACACTCACGCACACACTCCCACACTCACTCACTCATTCCCACACTCACTCACTCATTTCCACACTCACTCACACTCTCCCACACTCACTCACTCATTCCCACACTCATTCAATCTTTCCCACACTCATGCACACTCACTCACACTCTCCCAAATTCACTCACTCATTCCCACACTTAATCATTCAATCCCACGCTCACTCATTCTCTCCCACATTCACTCACACATTCCCACAGTCACTCAATCTCTCACACTCACTCACTCATTCCCACACTCACTCACTCAATCCCACACTCACTCACACACATTCACTCATTTTCTCCCACACTCAGTCGATCATTCCCACACACACTCACTCTCCCACACTCACTCATTCCACACTCACTCAGTCAATTCGACACTCTCTTACACATTTCCACACTCACTCACATTCTCCCCACATTCACACACATCCTCCCCCAGACACACTCACTCACTAATTCCCACACACACTCTCCCACACTCACTCAAACATCCCCACACTCACGCTCTCCCACACTCACTCACACATTCCCACAATCACACATACTCCCACACTCACTCACTCTCTCCCACACTCACTCACTCATTCCCACACTCACTCTCTCCCACACTCACACATTCCCACACTCACTCACACTCTCCCCACACTCACTCACTCTCTCCCACACTCACTCAAAAATTCCCACATGCACTCACACTGTGGGAGAGCGTGAGTGTGGGAATGATTGAGTGAGTGTGGGGAGTGTGTGAGTGAGTGCGGGAATGAGTGAGTGTGGGAGAATGAGTGATTGTGGGAATGAGTGAGTGAGTGTGGGATTGTGTGTGAGTATGGGAGAGAGTGAGTGAGTGTGGGAGAGTGTGAGGAAGTGAGGGAGAGAGTAAGTGTGGGGGAGAGTGAGTGTGGGAGAGAGTGTGTGTGGGAATGAGTGAGTGAAAGTGGGGGAGTTTGAGTGAGTGTGGGAATGAGTGCGTGAGTGTGGGAATGAGTGAGTGTGTGTGGGAATGAGTAGGTGAATGTGGGAAAGAGTGAGTGATTATGAGAATGAGTGGAGTGAGTGTGGGAATGTGTAAGTGAATGTTCGCACTCTCGCACACTCACCCACGCACTCCCACACTCACTCATTCCCACACTCACTCACACTGTCTGACACTCACCCAATCATTCCCACACTCACTCACACATTCCCACACTCACTCACACATTCCCACACTCACTCACAGTCTCCCCACACTCACTCACTCTCACCCACACTCACTCAAACATTTGCACACTCACTCTCTCCCACACTCAGTCACACATTTGCATACTCACCCACTCTCTCCCACAATCATTCCCACACTCACCATCTCATTCCCACAATCACTCACTCTCCCCACCCTCATTCAATCTCTCTCACTCACGCTCTCATTCTCATACTCACACACATGCCCACACTCACTCACTCATTCCCAAACTCACACACTCATTCCCATACTCATTCACTCATTTTCACACTCACTCACTCATTCTCACATTCACAAACTCCCATTCTCCCACACTCACTCACACATTCCCACACTCACTCACAGTCTCCCCCACACTCACTCACTCTCACCCACACTCACTCAAACATTTGCACACTCACTCTCTCCCACACTCAGTCACACATTTCCATATCACCCACTCTCTCCCACAATCATTCCCACACTCACCATCTCATTCCCACAATCACTCACTCTCCCCACCCTCATTCAATCTCTCTCACTCACGCACTCATTCTCATACTCACACACACATGCCCACACTCACTCACTCATTCCCAAACTCACTCACTCATTCTCACACTCACAAACTCCAATTCTCCCACACTCACTCACCCATTCCCACACACACTCTCTCCCACAATCACTCACACACTCCCACACTCATTCACACTCTCCCACACACACTCACTCTCTCCCATACTCATTCACTCATTCTCACACTCACTCACTCATTCCCACACTCACTCACTCATTCCACACTCACACTCTCCCACACTCACTCATTCCAACACTCAATCACTCAATTCCACACTCTCTTACACATTTCCACAATCACTCACAGTCTCCCCATACTCACACACATCCTCCCCCAGACACACTCACTCACTCTTTCCCACACACACTCTCCACACTCACTCTCTCCCACACTCACTCACATATTCCCACACTCACACACTCTCCCACACTCACTCACTCTCCCCCACACTCACTCAGTCAATCCCACACTCACTCTCTCCCACACTCACACATTCCCACACTCACTCACACTCTCCCACAATCACTCACTCATTCCCACACTCACGCACACTCTCACACATTCACTCACTCATTGCGACACTCACTCACGCTCTCCCACACTCACGCACACATTCCCACACGCACTCACACTCTCCACACTCACTCAGTCATTCCCACACTCACTCTCTCCCACACTCACACTTTTCCACACTCATGCACACTCTCCCTCTCTCACTCACTCATTCCGACACTCACGCACACACTCCCACACTAATGCACTCAATCCCACACTTATTCACACTCTCCCACACTCACTCACGCTCTCCCACACTCACGCACACATTCCCACACTCACTCACTCATTCCACACTCACACTCTCCCACACTCACTCATTCCAACACTCAATCACTCAATTCCACACTCTCTTACACATTTCCACACTCACTCACAGTCTCCCCATACTCACACACATCCTCCCCCAGACACACTCACTCACTCTTTCCCACACATACTCTCCCACACTCACTCTCTCCCACACTCACTCACATATTCCCACACTCTCCCACACTCACTCACTCTCTCCCACACTCACTCAGTCAATCCACACTCACTCTCTCCCACACTCACACATTCCACACTCACTCACACTCTCCCACACTCACTCACAATCTCCCACACTCACTCACTCATTCCCACACTCAATCAGTCAATTCGACACTCTCTTACACATTTTCCACACTCACTCACAGTCTTCCCACATTCATACACATCCTCCCCCAGACACACTCACTCACTCATTCCCACACACACTCTCCCACACTCACTCAAACATCCCCACACTCACGTTCTCCCACACTCACTCACACATTCCCACAATCACACATACTCCCACACTCACTCACTCTCTCCCACACTCACTCACTCAATCCCACACTCACTCTCTCCCACACTCACACATTCCCACACTCACTCACACTCTGCCCACACTCACACACACTCTCCCACACTCACTCATTCCAACACTCAATCACTCAATTCCACACTCTCTTACACATTTCCACACTCACTCACAGTCTCCCCATACTCACACACATCCTCCCCCAGACACACTCACTCACTCTTTCCCACACATACTCTCCCACACTCACTCTCTCCCACACTCACTCACATATTCCCCACACTCACACACTCTCCCACACTCACTCACTGTCTCCCACACTCACTCAGTCAATCCCACACTCACTCTCTCCCACACTCACACATTCCCACACTCACTCACACTCTCCCACAATCACTCACTCATTCCCACACTCACGCACACTCTCCCACACTCATGCACTCATTCCCACACTCATTCACTCTCTCACACATTCACTCACTCATTGCGACACTCACTCACGCTCTCCCACACTCACGCACACATTCCCACACGCACTCACACTCTCCACACTCACTCAGTCATTCCCACACTCACTCTCTCCCACACTCACACTTTCCCACACTCATGCACACTCTCCCTCTCTCACTCACTCATTCCGACACTCACGCACACACTCCCACACTAATGCACTCAATCCCACACTTATTCACACTCTCCCACACTCACTCACGCTCTCCCACACTCACTCTTTCATCCCACACTCACATTCTCCCACACTCACACACTCATTCCACACTCATTCACACTCTCCCACACTCACTCTCGCTCTCCCACAATCACTCACTCATTCCGACACTCACGCACAGACTCCCACACTAATGCACTCAGTCCCACACTCATTCACACTCTCCCACACTCACTCATGCACTCCCACACTCACTCTTTCATCCCACACTCACAGTCTCCCACACTCACACACTCATTCCCAAACTCATTCACACTCTCCCACACACACTGTCGCTCTCCCACAATCACTCACTCATTCCCACACTCATGCACACTCTCCCACACACACTCACTCATTCCACACTCACACTCTCCCACACTCACTCATTCCAACACTCAATCACTCAATTCCACACTCTCTTACACATTTCCACACTCACTCACAGTCTCCCCATACTCACACACATCCTCCCCCAGACACACTCACTCACTCTTTCCCACACATACTCTCCCACACTCACTCTCTCCCACACTCACTCACATATTCCCACACTCACACACTCTCCCACACTCACTCACTCTCTCCCACACTCACTCATTCAATCCCACACTCACTCTCTCCCACACTCACACATTCCACACTCACTCACACTCTCCCACACTCACTCACAATCTCCCACACTCACTCACTCATTCCCACACTCAATCAGTCAATTCGACACTCTCTTACACATTTCCACACTCACTCACAGTCTTCCCACATTCATACACATCCTCCCCCAGACACACTCACTCACTCATTCCCACACACACTCTCCCACACTCACTCAAACATCCCCACACTCACGTTCTCCCACACTCACTCACACATTCCCACAATCACACATACTCCCACACTCACTCACTCTCTCCCACACTCACTCACTCAATCCCACACTCACTCTCTCCCACACTCACACATTCCCACACTCACTCACACTCTGCCCACACTCACACACACTCTCCCACACTCACTCATTCCGACACTCAATCACTCAATTCCACACTCTCTTACACATTTCCACACTCACTCACAGTCTCCCCATACTCACACACATCCTCCCCCAGACACACTCACTCACTCTTTCCCACACATACTCTCCCACACTCACTCTCTCCCACACTCACTCACATATTCCCACACTCACACACTCTCCCACACTCACTCACTGTCTCCCACACTCACTCAGTCAATCCCACACTCACTCTCTCCCACACTCACACATTCCCACACTCACTCACACTCTCCCACAATCACTCACTCATTCCCACACTCACGCACACTCTCCCACACTCATGCACTCATTCCCACACTCATTCACTCTCTCACACATTCCCACACTCATTGCGACACTCACTCACGCTCTCCCACACTCACGCACACATTCCCACACGCACTCACACTCTCCACACTCACTCAGTCATTCCCACACTCACTCTCTCCCACACTCACACTTTCCCACACTCATGCACACTCTCCCTCTCTCACTCACTCATTCCGACACTCACGCACACACTCCCACACTAATGCACTCAATCCCACACTTATTCACACTCTCCCACACTCACTCACGCTCTCCCACACTCACTCTTTCATCCCACACTCACATTCTCCCACACTCACACACTCATTCCACACTCATTCACACTCTCCCACACTCACTCTCGCTCTCCCACAATCACTCACTCATTCCGACACTCACGCACAGACTCCCACACTAATGCACTCAGTCCCACACTCATTCACACTCTCCCACACTCACTCATGCACTCCCACACTCACTCTTTCATCCCACACTCACAGTCTCCCACACTCACACACTCATTCCCAAACTCATTCACACTCTCCCACACACACTGTCGCTCTCCCACAATCACTCACTCATTCCCACACTCATGCACACTCTCCCACACACACTCGCTCATTCTCACACTCACTCACACTCTCCCACAATCACTCACTCATTCCCACACTCACTCAATCATTTCCACACTCACTCACTTGCCCCATACTTACTCACAATCTCTCACACTCACTCCCTCTCCCCACATGCACTCACTCTCTCCCACACTCAGTCACACATTTCCACACTCACTCACTCTCCCCACACTCACCCACACTCACACACACTCACTCACACCTTTCCACACTCACGCACACTCTCCCACACTCATGCACTCAATCCCACACTCATTCACACTCTCCCGCACTCACTTACGCTCACCCACACTCACTCACTCATTCCTACACTCACATTCTCCCACACTCACACAATCATTACCACACTCATTCACACTCGCCCACATTCACTGACGCTCTCCCACACTCACTCAGTCATTCCCACACTCACGCACACTCTCCCACACACACTAACTCATTCTCACACTCAAACACTCTCCCACAATCACTCACTCATTCCCACACTCACTCACTCAGTTCCACACTCACTCACTCTCTCCACACACTCACTCTCCCACACTCACTCACTCTCCCCACACGCACTCACTCTCTCCCACACTCACTCACACATTTCCACACTCACTCATTCTCCCCACACTCACTCACACTCTCGCACACTCACTCACACATTTCCACACTCACTCACACTCTCCCACACTTACTCACACCTTTCCACACTCACTCACACTCTCCCACAAGCACACACTCTCCCACACTCACTCACACATTTCCACACTCACTCATTCTCCCCACACTCACACACACTCTCGCACACTCACTCACACATTTCCACACTCACTCACTCTCTCATACACTCTCTCACACATTCCCACATGCACTCACACTCTCCCACAATCGCTCACTCATTCGCACACTCACGTACACTCTCCCACACTCATGCACAAATTCCACACTTATTCACACTCTCACACACTCATTCACTCATTGCAACACTTACTCACGCTCTCCCACACTCACTCACACTCTTTCAACACTCACCCACTCTCTCCCACAGTCACACACACATTCCCACACTCACACACACATTCCCACAATCACTCACTCATTCTGCCACTCACTCACTCATTCCCACACTCACTCACACTCTCCCACAATCACGCACTCATTCCCACACTCATTCAATCATTTCCACACTCATGCACACTCACTCACACTCTCCCACACTCACTCACTCATTCCCACACTCACTCACACTCACACACATTCACTCATTCTCTCCCACACTCACTCTCTCATTCCCACACACACTCACTCTCCCACACTCACTCATTCCACACTCACTCACACTCTCCCACACTCACTCACAATCTCCCACACTCACTCACTCATTCCCACACTCAATCAGTCAATTCGACACTCTCTTACACATTTCCACACTCACTCACAGTCTTCCCACATTCATACACATCCTCCCCCAGACACACTCACTCACTCATTCCCACACACACTCTCCCACACTCACTCAAACATCCCCACACTCACGTTCTCCCACACTCACTCACACATTCCCACAATCACACATACTCCCACACTCACTCACTCTCTCCCACACTCACTCACTCAATCCCACACTCACTCTCTCCCACACTCACACATTCCCACACTCACTCACACTCTCCCCACACTCACGCACTCTCTCCCACACTCACTCAAACATTCCCACACAGACTCACACTGTGGGAGAGCATGAGTGTGGGAATGAATGAGTGAGGGTGGGGAGTTTGTGAGTGAGTGCGGGAATGAGTGAGTGAGGGAGAATGAGTGATTGTGGGAATGAGTGAGTGAGTGTGGGAATGTGTGTGAGTATGGGAGAGAGTGAGTGAGTGTGGGAGAGTTTGAGTTAGTGTGGGAGAGAGTGAGTGTGGGTGAGAGTGAGTGAGTTTGGGAGAGAGAGATTGTGGGAGAGAGTGAGTGAGCATGGGAGTGTGTGAGTGATTGTGGGAGAGAGTGTGTGTGGGAATCAGTGAGTGGAATTGGGGGAGTTTGAGTGAGTGTGGGAATGAGTGCGTGAGTGTGGGAATGAGTGAGTGTGTGTGGAGAGTGTGAGTGAGTGTGGGAATGAGTGTGTGAATGTGGGAATGAATAGGTGAATGTGGGAAAGAGTGAGTGATTATGAGAATGAGTGAGTGAGTGTGGGAATGTGTGAGTGAATGTTCGCACTCTCCCACACTCACCCACGATCTCCCACACTCACTCACTCATTCCCACACTCACTCTCTGACACTCACCCACTGATTCCCAAACTTACTCACTTATTCCCACACTCACTCACACATTCCCACACTCACTCACAGTCTCCCCACACTCACTCACTCTCACACACACTCACTCAAACATTTGCACACTCACTCTCTCCCACACTCAGTCACACATTTCCACACTCACCCACTCTCTCCCACACTGATTCCCACACTCACCATCTCATTCCCACAATCACTCACTCTCCCCACCCTCATTCAATCTCTCTCACTCACTCACTCATTCTCATACTCACACACACATGCCCACACTCACACACTCATTCCCACACTCACACACTCATTCCCACACTCACACACTCCCACTCTCCCACACTCACTCACTCATTCCCACACACACTCTCTCCCACAATCACTCACACACTCCCACACTCACTCACTCTCTCCCACACTCACTCACTCTCTCTCACACTCACTCACTCATTCTCACACTCACTCACTCATTCCCACACTCACTCACATATTCCACACTCACACTCTCCCACACTCACTCACTTATTCCAACACTCAATCTCTCAATTCCACACTCTCTTACCCATCTCCACACTCACTCACAGTCTCCCCATACTCACAAACATCCTCCCCCAGACACACTCACTCACTCTTTCCCACACACACTCTCCCACACTCACTCAAACATCTCCACACTTACTCTCTCCCACACTCACTCACACATTCCCACACTCACACACTCTCCCACACTCATTCACTCTCTCCCACACTCACTCAGTCAATCCCACACTTACTCTCTCCCACACTCACACATTCCCACACTCACTCACACTCTCCCACAATCACTCACTCATTCCCACACTCACATACACTCTCCCACACTCATGCACTCATTGCCACACTCATTCACACTCTCCCACACTCAATCACACTCTCACCACACTCACGCACTCTCTCCCACACTCACGCAAACATTCCCACATGCACTCACACTCTCCACACTCACTCACTCATTCCCATACTCACTCACAGTTTCCCGCTCTCACTCACTCATTCCGACACTCATGCACACACTCCCACACTAATGCACTCAATCCCACACTCACTCACACTCTCCCACACTCACTCACGCTCTCCCACACTCACTCTTTCATCCCAAACTCACATTCTCCCACACTCACACACTCATTCCCACACTCATTCACACTCTCCCACACTCACTGTCGCTCTCCCACAATCACTCACTCATTCCCACACTCACGCACACTCTCCCACACACACTCACTCATTCTTACACTCACTCACACTCTCCCACAATCACTCACTCATTCCCACACTCACTCAATCATTTCCACACTCACTCACTCGCTCCACACTTACTCACAATCTCCCACACACACTCACTCTCCCCACATGCACTCACTCTCTCCCACACTCACTCACACATTTCCACACTCACTCACTCTCCCCACACTCATTCACACTCACACACACTCACTCACACCTTTGCACACTCATGCACACTCTCCCACACTCATGCACTCAATCTCACACTCATTCACACTCTCCCACACTCACTTACGCTCTCCCACACTCACTCACTCATTCCCACACTCACATTCTCCCACACTCACACAATCATTCCCACACTCATTCACACTCTCCCACATTCACTGACGCTCTCCCACACTCACTCACTCATTCCCACACTCACGCACACTCTCCCACACACACTCGCTCATTCTCACACTCACACACATTCTCCCACAATCACTCACTCATTCCAACACTCACTCACTCATTTCCACACTCACTCACTCTCCCCACACTTACTCACACTCTCCCACACTCACTCACTCTCCCCACACGCACTCACTCTCTCCCACACTCACTCACACATTTCCACACTCACTCACCCTCCCCACACTCACTCAAACCTTTCCACACTCACTCACACTCTCCCACACGCACATACACTCTCCCACACTCACTCACATTTCCACACTCAATCATTCTCCACACACTCACTCACACTCTCCCACACTCACTCACACATTTCCACAATCACTCATTCTCCCCGCACTCACTCACACTCTCGCACACTCACGCACACATTTCCACACTCACTCACACTCTCCAACACTCACTCACTCTCTCATACACTCTCTCACACATTCCCACATGCACTCACACTCTCCCACAATCACTCACTCATTCCCACACTCACTCAATCATTTCCACACTCACTCACTCGCCCCACACTTACTCACAATCTACCACACACACTCACTCTCCCCACATGCACTCACTCTCTCCCACACTCACTCACACATTTCCACACTCACTCACTCTCCCCATACTCACTCACACTCACACACACTCACTCACACCTTTCCACACTCACGCACACTCTCCCACACTCATGCACTCAATCCCACACTCATTCACACTCTCCCACACTCACTTACGCTCTCCCACACTGACTCACTCATTCCCACACTCACATTCTCCCACACTCACACAATCATTCCCACACTCATGCACACTCTCCCACATTCACTGACGCACTCCCACACTCACTCACTCATTCCCACACTCACGCACACTCTCCCACACACACTCACTCATTCTCACACTCACTCACACTCTCCCACAATCACTCACTCATTTCCACACTCACTCACTCTCCCCACACTTACTCACACTCTCCCACACTCACTCACTCTCCCCACACGCACTCACTCTCTCCCTCACTCACTCACAAATTTCCACACTCACTCACTCTCCCCACACTCACTCACACCTTTCCACACTCATGCACACTCTCCCACATGCACACACACTCTCCCACACTCACTCACATTTCCACACTCAATCATTCTCCCCACACTCACTCACACTCTCGCACTCTCACTCACACATTTCCACACTCACTCATTCTCCCCACACTCACTCACACTCTCGCACAATCACTCACTCACACCTTTCCACACTCACTCACACTTTCCCACGCGCACACACACTCTCGCACACTCACTCACACATTTCTACACTCACTCATTCAACCCACACTCACTCACACTCTCGCACACTCACTCACACATTTCCACACTCACTCACACTCTCCAACACTCACGCATTCTCTCATACACTCTCTCACACATTCCCACATGCACTCACACTCTCCCACAATCACTCACTCATTCCCACACTCACGTACAGTCTCCCACACTCACTCATTCATTCCCACATGCACTCATTCCCACACTCACTCACACTCTCCCACAATCACTCACTCATACCCACACTCATTCAATCATTCCCACACTCATGCATACTCACTCACACTCTCCCACACCCACTCACTCATTCCCACACTCTCACACTCACACACATTCACTCATTCTTTCCCACACTCACTCGCTCATTCCCACACACACTCACTCTCCCACACTCACTCATTCTACACTCACTCACACTCTCCCAAACTCACTCGCACTCTCCCACACTCACTCACTCATTCCCACGCTCAATCACTCAATTCGACACTCTCTTACACATTTCCACACTCACTCACATTCTCCCCACATTCACACACATCCTCCCCCAGACACACGCACTCACTCATTCCCACACTCACGCTCTCCCACACTCACTCACACATTCCCACAATCACACATACTCCCACACTCACTCACTCTCTCCCACACTAACTCACTCAATCCCACACTCACTCTCTCCCACACTCACACATTCCCACACTCACTCACTCTCTCCCACACTCACTCAAACATTCCCACATGCACTCACACTGTGGGAGAGCATGAGTGTGGGAATGAATGAGTGAGTGTTGGGAATGTGTGAGTGAGTGCGGGAATGAGTGAGTGTGGGAGAATGAGTGATTGTGGGAATGAGTGAGTGAGTGTGGGAATGGGTGTGAGTATGGGAGAGAGTGAGTGAGTGTGAGAGAGTGTGAGGAAGTGTGGGAGAGAGTCAGTGTGGGAGAGAGTGAGTGAGTGTGGGAGAGAGTGATTGTGGGAGTGTGTGAGTGATTGTGGGAGAGAGTGTTTGTGGGAATGAGTGAGTGAGTGTGGGAATGAGTGAGTGAAAGTGGAGGAGTTTGAGTGAGTGTGGGAATGAGTGCGTGAGTGTGTGAATGAGTTGGTGTGTGTGGGGAGAGTATGAGTGAGTGTGGGAATCTGTGTGAGTGTGGGAATGAGTAGGTGAATGTTGGAAATAGTGAGTGAGTATGAGAATGAGTGAGTGAGTGTTCACACTCTCCCACACTCACCCACGCTCTCCAACACTCACTCACTCATTCTCACACTCACTCACACACTCTGACACTCACCCACTCATTCCCACACTCACTCACACATTCCCACACTCACTCACAGTCTCCCCACACTCACTCACTCTCACCTACACTGACTCAAACATTTCCACACTCAGTCACTCTCTCCCACACTCACTCACACATTCCCACACTCACCCACTCTCTCCCACACTCATTCCCACACTCACCATCTCATTCCCACAATCACTCACTCTCCCCACCCTCATTCAATCTCTCTATCACTCACTCACTCATTCTCACACTCATTCATTCATTCCCACACTCACTCAAACCTTCTCACACTCACACACACATTCCCACACTCACTCACTCATTCTCACACTCACTCACTCATTCCCACTCTCACTCACATATTCTCACACTCACTCACTCATTCTCATACTCACACACACATCCCCACACTCACTCACTCATTCTCACACTCATTCACTCATTCCCACACTCACTCAATCATTCCACACTCACACAGACTCCCACACTCACTTACTCATTCCCACACTCACGCACTCCCACACTCACTCACACTCTCCCACAGTCACTAACTCATTCCCACACTCACTCACCCATTCCCACACTCTCTCATTCATTCTCACACTCACTCATTCCCACACTCACCCACACATTCCCACACTCACCCACATATTACCACACTCACTGAGGCGGTCCCACACTCACCCATTCGTTCTCACACTCACTCACTCATTCTCGCACTCACTCACACATTCCCACACTCACTCACTCATTCTCATAATCACTCAGTCTTTCCCCCTCTCACCTACTCATTCCCACACTCACACACTCATTCCCACACTCACTCAATCATTCCACACTCACTCTCTCCCACATTCACTCACACATTTCCACACTCACTCACACATTTCCACACTCACTCACACTCTCCCACACGCACACACACTCTCCCACACTCACTCACATGTCCACACTCAATCATTCTCCCCACACTCACTCACACTCTCGCACACTCACTCACACATTTCCACACTCACTCATTCTCCCCACACTTACTCACACTCTCCCACACTCACTCACTCTCCCCACACGCACTCACTCTCTCCCACACTCACTCACACATTTCCACACTCACTCACCCTCCCCACACTCACTCAAACCTTTCCACACTCACTCACACTCTCCCACACGCACATACACTCTCCCACACTCACTCACATTTCCACACTCAATCATTCTCCACACACTCACTCACACTCTCCCACACTCACTCACACATTTCCACAATCACTCATTCTCCCCGCACTCACTCACACTCTCGCACACTCACGCACACATTTCCACACTCACTCACACTCTCCAACACTCACTCACTCTCTCATACACTCTCTCACACATTCCCACATGCACTCACACTCTCCCACAATCACTCACTCATTCCCACACTCACTCAATCATTTCCACACTCACTCACTCGCCCCACACTTACTCACAATCTACCACACACACTCACTCTCCCCACATGCACTCACTCTCTCCCACACTCACTCACACATTTCCACACTCACTCACTCTCCCCATACTCACTCACACTCACACACACTCACTCACACCTTTCCACACTCACGCACACTCTCCCACACTCATGCACTCAATCCCACACTCATTCACACTCTCCCACACTCACTTACGCTCTCCCACACTGACTCACTCATTCCCACACTCACATTCTCCCACACTCACACAATCATTCCCACACTCATGCACACTCTCCCACATTCACTGACGCACTCCCACACTCACTCACTCATTCCCACACTCACGCACACTCTCCCACACACACTCACTCATTCTCACACTCACTCACACTCTCCCACAATCACTCACTCATTTCCACACTCACTCACTCTCCCCACACTTACTCACACTCTCCCACACTCACTCACTCTCCCCACACGCACTCACTCTCTCCCTCACTCACTCACAAATTTCCACACTCACTCACTCTCCCCACACTCACTCACACCTTTCCACACTCATGCACACTCTCCCACATGCACACACACTCTCCCACACTCACTCACATTTCCACACTCAATCATTCTCCCCACACTCACTCACACTCTCGCACTCTCACTCACACATTTCCACACTCACTCATTCTCCCCACACTCACTCACACTCTCGCACAATCACTCACTCACACCTTTCCACACTCACTCACACTTTCCCACGCGCACACACACTCTCGCACACTCACTCACACATTTCTACACTCACTCATTCAACCCACACTCACTCACACTCTCGCACACTCACTCACACATTTCCACACTCACTCACACTCTCCAACACTCACGCATTCTCTCATACACTCTCTCACACATTCCCACATGCACTCACACTCTCCCACAATCACTCACTCATTCCCACACTCACGTACAGTCTCCCACACTCACTCATTCATTCCCACATGCACTCATTCCCACACTCACTCACACTCTCCCACAATCACTCACTCATACCCACACTCATTCAATCATTCCCACACTCATGCATACTCACTCACACTCTCCCACACCCACTCACTCATTCCCACACTCTCACACTCACACACATTCACTCATTCTTTCCCACACTCACTCGCTCATTCCCACACACACTCACTCTCCCACACTCACTCATTCTACACTCACTCACACTCTCCCAAACTCACTCGCACTCTCCCACACTCACTCACTCATTCCCACGCTCAATCACTCAATTCGACACTCTCTTACACATTTCCACACTCACTCACATTCTCCCCACATTCACACACATCCTCCCCCAGACACACGCACTCACTCATTCCCACACTCACGCTCTCCCACACTCACTCACACATTCCCACAATCACACATACTCCCACACTCACTCACTCTCTCCCACACTAACTCACTCAATCCCACACTCACTCTCTCCCACACTCACACATTCCCACACTCACTCACTCTCTCCCACACTCACTCAAACATTCCCACATGCACTCACACTGTGGGAGAGCATGAGTGTGGGAATGAATGAGTGAGTGTTGGGAATGTGTGAGTGAGTGCGGGAATGAGTGAGTGTGGGAGAATGAGTGATTGTGGGAATGAGTGAGTGAGTGTGGGAATGGGTGTGAGTATGGGAGAGAGTGAGTGAGTGTGAGAGAGTGTGAGGAAGTGTGGGAGAGAGTCAGTGTGGGAGAGAGTGAGTGAGTGTGGGAGAGAGTGATTGTGGGAGTGTGTGAGTGATTGTGGGAGAGAGTGTTTGTGGGAATGAGTGAGTGAGTGTGGGAATGAGTGAGTGAAAGTGGAGGAGTTTGAGTGAGTGTGGGAATGAGTGCGTGAGTGTGTGAATGAGTTGGTGTGTGTGGGGAGAGTATGAGTGAGTGTGGGAATCTGTGTGAGTGTGGGAATGAGTAGGTGAATGTTGGAAATAGTGAGTGAGTATGAGAATGAGTGAGTGAGTGTTCACACTCTCCCACACTCACCCACGCTCTCCAACACTCACTCACTCATTCTCACACTCACTCACACACTCTGACACTCACCCACTCATTCCCACACTCACTCACACATTCCCACACTCACTCACAGTCTCCCCACACTCACTCACTCTCACCTACACTGACTCAAACATTTCCACACTCAGTCACTCTCTCCCACACTCACTCACACATTCCCACACTCACCCACTCTCTCCCACACTCATTCCCACACTCACCATCTCATTCCCACAATCACTCACTCTCCCCACCCTCATTCAATCTCTCTATCACTCACTCACTCATTCTCACACTCATTCATTCATTCCCACACTCACTCAAACCTTCTCACACTCACACACACATTCCCACACTCACTCACTCATTCTCACACTCACTCACTCATTCCCACTCTCACTCACATATTCTCACACTCACTCACTCATTCTCATACTCACACACACATCCCCACACTCACTCACTCATTCTCACACTCATTCACTCATTCCCACACTCACTCAATCATTCCACACTCACACAGACTCCCACACTCACTTACTCATTCCCACACTCACGCACTCCCACACTCACTCACACTCTCCCACAGTCACTAACTCATTCCCACACTCACTCACCCATTCCCACACTCTCTCATTCATTCTCACACTCACTCATTCCCACACTCACCCACACATTCCCACACTCACCCACATATTACCACACTCACTGAGGCGGTCCCACACTCACCCATTCGTTCTCACACTCACTCACTCATTCTCGCACTCACTCACACATTCCCACACTCACTCACTCATTCTCATAATCACTCAGTCTTTCCCCCTCTCACCTACTCATTCCCACACTCACACACTCATTCCCACACTCACTCAATCATTCCACACTCACTCTCTCCCACATTCACTCACACATTTCCACACTCACTCACACATTTCCACACTCACTCACACTCTCCCACACGCACACACACTCTCCCACACTCACTCACATGTCCACACTCAATCATTCTCCCCACACTCACTCACACTCTCGCACACTCACTCACACATTTCCACACTCACTCATTCTCCCCACACTTACTCACACTCTCCCACACTCACTCACTCTCCCCACACGCACTCACTCTCTCCCACACTCACTCACACATTTCCACACTCACTCACCCTCCCCACACTCACTCAAACCTTTCCACACTCACTCACACTCTCCCACACGCACATACACTCTCCCACACTCACTCACATTTCCACACTCAATCATTCTCCACACACTCACTCACACTCTCCCACACTCACTCACACATTTCCACAATCACTCATTCTCCCCGCACTCACTCACACTCTCGCACACTCACGCACACATTTCCACACTCACTCACACTCTCCAACACTCACTCACTCTCTCATACACTCTCTCACACATTCCCACATGCACTCACACTCTCCCACAATCACTCACTCATTCCCACACTCACTCAATCATTTCCACACTCACTCACTCGCCCCACACTTACTCACAATCTACCACACACACTCACTCTCCCCACATGCACTCACTCTCTCCCACACTCACTCACACATTTCCACACTCACTCACTCTCCCCATACTCACTCACACTCACACACACTCACTCACACCTTTCCACACTCACGCACACTCTCCCACACTCATGCACTCAATCCCACACTCATTCACACTCTCCCACACTCACTTACGCTCTCCCACACTGACTCACTCATTCCCACACTCACATTCTCCCACACTCACACAATCATTCCCACACTCATGCACACTCTCCCACATTCACTGACGCACTCCCACACTCACTCACTCATTCCCACACTCACGCACACTCTCCCACACACACTCACTCATTCTCACACTCACTCACACTCTCCCACAATCACTCACTCATTTCCACACTCACTCACTCTCCCCACACTTACTCACACTCTCCCACACTCACTCACTCTCCCCACACGCACTCACTCTCTCCCTCACTCACTCACAAATTTCCACACTCACTCACTCTCCCCACACTCACTCACACCTTTCCACACTCATGCACACTCTCCCACATGCACACACACTCTCCCACACTCACTCACATTTCCACACTCAATCATTCTCCCCACACTCACTCACACTCTCGCACTCTCACTCACACATTTCCACACTCACTCATTCTCCCCACACTCACTCACACTCTCGCACAATCACTCACTCACACCTTTCCACACTCACTCACACTTTCCCACGCGCACACACACTCTCGCACACTCACTCACACATTTCTACACTCACTCATTCAACCCACACTCACTCACACTCTCGCACACTCACTCACACATTTCCACACTCACTCACACTCTCCAACACTCACGCATTCTCTCATACACTCTCTCACACATTCCCACATGCACTCACACTCTCCCACAATCACTCACTCATTCCCACACTCACGTACAGTCTCCCACACTCACTCATTCATTCCCACATGCACTCATTCCCACACTCACTCACACTCTCCCACAATCACTCACTCATACCCACACTCATTCAATCATTCCCACACTCATGCATACTCACTCACACTCTCCCACACCCACTCACTCATTCCCACACTCTCACACTCACACACATTCACTCATTCTTTCCCACACTCACTCGCTCATTCCCACACACACTCACTCTCCCACACTCACTCATTCTACACTCACTCACACTCTCCCAAACTCACTCGCACTCTCCCACACTCACTCACTCATTCCCACGCTCAATCACTCAATTCGACACTCTCTTACACATTTCCACACTCACTCACATTCTCCCCACATTCACACACATCCTCCCCCAGACACACGCACTCACTCATTCCCACACTCACGCTCTCCCACACTCACTCACACATTCCCACAATCACACATACTCCCACACTCACTCACTCTCTCCCACACTAACTCACTCAATCCCACACTCACTCTCTCCCACACTCACACATTCCCACACTCACTCACTCTCTCCCACACTCACTCAAACATTCCCACATGCACTCACACTGTGGGAGAGCATGAGTGTGGGAATGAATGAGTGAGTGTTGGGAATGTGTGAGTGAGTGCGGGAATGAGTGAGTGTGGGAGAATGAGTGATTGTGGGAATGAGTGAGTGAGTGTGGGAATGGGTGTGAGTATGGGAGAGAGTGAGTGAGTGTGAGAGAGTGTGAGGAAGTGTGGGAGAGAGTCAGTGTGGGAGAGAGTGAGTGAGTGTGGGAGAGAGTGATTGTGGGAGTGTGTGAGTGATTGTGGGAGAGAGTGTTTGTGGGAATGAGTGAGTGAGTGTGGGAATGAGTGAGTGAAAGTGGAGGAGTTTGAGTGAGTGTGGGAATGAGTGCGTGAGTGTGTGAATGAGTTGGTGTGTGTGGGGAGAGTATGAGTGAGTGTGGGAATCTGTGTGAGTGTGGGAATGAGTAGGTGAATGTTGGAAATAGTGAGTGAGTATGAGAATGAGTGAGTGAGTGTTCACACTCTCCCACACTCACCCACGCTCTCCAACACTCACTCACTCATTCTCACACTCACTCACACACTCTGACACTCACCCACTCATTCCCACACTCACTCACACATTCCCACACTCACTCACAGTCTCCCCACACTCACTCACTCTCACCTACACTGACTCAAACATTTCCACACTCAGTCACTCTCTCCCACACTCACTCACACATTCCCACACTCACCCACTCTCTCCCACACTCATTCCCACACTCACCATCTCATTCCCACAATCACTCACTCTCCCCACCCTCATTCAATCTCTCTATCACTCACTCACTCATTCTCACACTCATTCATTCATTCCCACACTCACTCAAACCTTCTCACACTCACACACACATTCCCACACTCACTCACTCATTCTCACACTCACTCACTCATTCCCACTCTCACTCACATATTCTCACACTCACTCACTCATTCTCATACTCACACACACATCCCCACACTCACTCACTCATTCTCACACTCATTCACTCATTCCCACACTCACTCAATCATTCCACACTCACACAGACTCCCACACTCACTTACTCATTCCCACACTCACGCACTCCCACACTCACTCACACTCTCCCACAGTCACTAACTCATTCCCACACTCACTCACCCATTCCCACACTCTCTCATTCATTCTCACACTCACTCATTCCCACACTCACCCACACATTCCCACACTCACCCACATATTACCACACTCACTGAGGCGGTCCCACACTCACCCATTCGTTCTCACACTCACTCACTCATTCTCGCACTCACTCACACATTCCCACACTCACTCACTCATTCTCATAATCACTCAGTCTTTCCCCCTCTCACCTACTCATTCCCACACTCACACACTCATTCCCACACTCACTCAATCATTCCACACTCACTCTCTCCCACATTCACTCACACATTTCCACACTCACTCACACATTTCCACACTCACTCACACTCTCCCACACGCACACACACTCTCCCACACTCACTCACATGTCCACACTCAATCATTCTCCCCACACTCACTCACACTCTCGCACACTCACTCACACATTTCCACACTCACTCATTCTCCCCACACTCACTCACACTCTCGCACAATCACTCACTCACACATTTCCACACTCACTCACACTCTCCCACATTCACTCACACCTTTCCACACTCACTCACACTCTCCCACGCGCACACACACTCTCCCACACTCACTCACACATGTCCACACTCACTCACACTCTCGCACACTCACGCACACATTTCCACACTCACTCACACTCTCCAACACTCACTCACTCTCTCATACACTCTCTCACACATTCCCACATGCACTCACACTCTCCCACAATCACTCACTCATTCCCACACTCACTCAATCGTTTCCACACTCACTCACTCACCCCACACTTACTCACAATCTCCCACACACACTCACTCTCCCCACATGCACTCACTCTCTCCCACACTCACTCACACATTTCCACACTCACTCACTCTCCCCACACTCACTCACACTCACACACACTCACTCACACCTTTCCACACTCACGCACACTCTCCCACACTCATGCACTCAATCCCACACTCATTCACACTCTCCCACACTCACTTACGCTCTCCCACACTCACTCACTCATTCCCACACTCACATTCTCCCACACTCACACAATCATTCCCACACTCATTCACACTCTCCCACATTCACTGACGCACTCACACACTCCCTCACTCATTCCCACACTCACGCACACTCTCCCACACACACTCACTCATTCTCACACTCACTCACACTCTCCCACAATCACTCACTCATTCCCACACTCACTCACTCATTCTCACACTCACTCACACTCTCCCACAATCACTCACTCATTCCCACACTCACTCACTCATTTCCACACTCACTCACTCTCCCCACACTTACTCACAATCTCCCACACTCACTCACTCTCCCCACACGCACTCACTTTCTCCCACACTCACTCACACATTTCCACACTCACTCACCCTCCCCACACTCACTCACACTCTCCCACACTCACTCACACCTTTCCACACTCACTCACACTCTCCCACATGCACACACATTCTCCCACACTCACTCACATTTCCACACTCAATCATTCTCCTCACACTCACTCACACTCTCGCACACTCACTCACACATTTCCACACTCACTCATTCTCCCCACACTCACTCACACTCTCGCACAATCACTCACTCACACATTTCCACACTCACTCCCACTCTCCCACACTCACTCACACCTTTCCACACTCACTCACACTTTCCCACGCGCACACACACTCTCCCACACTCACTCACACATTTCTACACTCACTCATTCTCCCCACACTCACTCACACTCTCGCACACTCACTCACACATTTCCACACTCACTCACACTCTCCAACACTCACTCACTCTCTCATACACTCTCTCACACATTCCCACATGCACTCACACTCTCCCACAATCACTCACTCATTCCCACGCTCACGTACACTCTCCCACACTCACTTATTCATTCCCACACTCACTCATTCCCACACTCACTCACACTCTCCCACACCCACTCACTCATTCCCACACTCACTCACACTCACACACATTCACTCATTCTTTCCCACACTCACTCGCTCATTCCCACACACACTCATTCTCCCACACTCAATCACTCAATTCGACACTCTCTTACACATTTCCACACTCACTCACATTCTCCCCACATTCACACACATCCTCCCCCAGACACACTCACACACTCATTCCCACACACACTCTCCCACACTCACTCAAACATCCCCACACTCACGCTCTCCCACACTCACTCATACATTCCCACAATCACACATACTCCCACACTCACACATTCCCACACTAACTCACACTCTCCCCACACTCACTCACTCTCTCCCACACTCACTCAAACATTCCCACATGCACTCACACTGTGGGAGAGCATGAGTGTGGGAATGAATGAGTGAGTGTTGGGAATTTGTGAGTGAGTGCGGGAATGAGTGAGTGTGGGAGAATGAGTGATTGTGGGAATGAGTGAGTGAGTGTGGGAATGGGTGTGAGTATGGGAGAGAGTGAGTGAGTGTGAGAGAGTGTGAGGAAGTGTGGGAGAGAGTCAGTGTGGGAGAGAGTGAGTGAGTGTGGGAGAGAGTGATTGTGGGAGTGTGTGAGTGATTGTGGGAGAGAGTGTTTGTGGGAATGAGTGAGTGAGTGTGGGAATGAGTGAGTGAAAGTGGAGGAGTTTGAGTGAGTGTGGGAATGAGTGCGTGAGTGTGTGAATGAGTTGGTGTGTGTGGGGAGAGTATGAGTGAGTGTGGGAATCTGTGTGAGTGTGGGAATGAGTAGGTGAATGTTGGAAATAGTGAGTGAGTATGAGAATGAGTGAGTGAGTGTTCACACTCTCCCACACTCACCCACGCTCTCCAACACTCACTCACTCATTCTCACACTCACTCACACACTCTGACACTCACCCACTCATTCCCACACTCACTCACACATTCCCACACTCACTCACAGTCTCCCCACACTCACTCACTCTCACCTACACTGACTCAAACATTTCCACACTCAGTCACTCTCTCCCACACTCACTCACACATTCCCACACTCACCCACTCTCTCCCACACTCATTCCCACACTCACCATCTCATTCCCACAATCACTCACTCTCTCCACCCTCATTCAATCTCTCTATCACTCACTCACTCATTCTCACACTCATTCATTCATTCCCACACTCACTCACACCTTCTCACACTCACACACACATTCCCACACTCACTCACTCATTCTCACACTCACTCACTCATTCCCACTCTCACTCACATATTCTCACACTCACTCACTCATTCTCATACTCACACACACATCCCCACACTCACTCACTCATTCTCACACTCATTCACTCATTCCCACACTCACTCAATCATTCCACACTCACACAGACTCCCACACTCACTTACTTATTCCCACACTCACGCACTCCCACACTCACTCACACTCTCCCACAGTCACTAACTCATTCCCACACTCACTCACCCATTCCCACACTCTCTCATTCATTCTCACACTCACTCATTCCCACACTCACCCACACATTCCCACACTCACCCACATATTACCACACTCACTGAGGCGGTCCCACACTCACCCATTCGTTCTCACACTCACTCACTCATTCTCGCACTCACTCACACATTCCCACACTCACTCACTCATTCTCATAATCACTCAGTCTTTCCCCCCCTCACCTACTCATTCCCACACTCACACACTCATTCCCACACTCACTCAATCATTCCACACTCACTCTCTCCCACACTCACTCACACATTTCCACACTCACTCACCCTCCCCACACTCACTCACACCTTTCCACACTCAAATCACACTCTCCCACACGCACACACACTCTCCCACACTCACTCACATGTCCACACTCAATCATTCTCCCCACACTCACTCACACTCTCGCACACTCACTCACACATTTCCACACTCACTCATTCTCCCCACACTCACTCACACTCTCGCACAATCACTCACTCACACATTTCCACACTCACTCACACTCTCCCACATTCACTCACACCTTTCCACACTCACTCACACTCTCCCACGCGCACTCACACTCTCCCACACTCACTCACACATGTCCACACTCACTCACACTCTCGCACACTCACGCACACATTTCCACACTCACTCACACTCTCCAACACTCACTCACTCTCTCATACACTCTCTCACACATTCCCACATGCACTCACACTCTCCCACAATCACTCACTCATTCCCACACTCACTCAATCATTTCCACACTCACTCACTCACCCCACACTTACTCACAATCTCCCACACACACTCACTCTCCCCACATGCACTCACTCTCTCCCACACTCACTCACACATTTCCACACTCACTCACTCTCCCCACACTCACTCACACTCACACACACTCACTCACACCTTTCCACACTCACGCACACTCTCCCACACTCATGCACTCAATCCCACACTCATGCACACTCTCCCACACTCACTTACGCTCTCCCACACTCACTCACTCATTCCCACACTCACATTCTCCCACACTCACACAATCATTCCCACACTCATTCACACTCTCCCACATTCACTGACGCACTCACACACTCCCTCACTCATTCCCACGCTCATGCACACTCTCCCACACACACTCACTCATTCTCTCACTCACTCACACTCTCCCACAATCACTCACTCATTCCCACACTCACTCACTCATTCTCACACTCACTCACACTCTCCCACAATCACTCACTCATTCCCACACTCACTCACTCATTTCCACACTCACTCACTCTCCCCACACTTACTCACACTCTCCCACACTCACTCACTCTCCCCACACGCACTCACTTTCTCCCACACTCACTCACACATTTCCACACTCACTCACCCTCCCCACACTCACTCACACTCTCCCACACTCACTCACACCTTTCCACACTCACTCACACTCTCCCACATGCACACACACTCTCCCACACTCACTCACATTTCCACACTCAATCATTCTCCCCACACTCACTCACACTCTCGCACACTCACTCACACATTTCCACACTCACTCATTCTCCCCACACTCACTCACACTCTCGCACAATCACTCACTCACACATTTCCACACTCACTCCCACTCTCCCACACTCACTCACACCTTTCCACACTCACTCACACTTTCCCACGCGCACACACACTCTCCCACACTCACTCACACATTTCTACACTCACTCATTCTCCCCACACTCACTCACACTCTCGCACACTCACTCACACATTTCCACACTCACTCACACTCTCCAACACTCACTCACTCTCTCATACACTCTCTCACACATTCCCACATGCACTCACACTCTCCCACAATCACTCACTCATTCCCACGCTCACGTACACTCTCCCACACTCACTTATTCATTCCCACACTCACTCATTCCCACACTCACTCACACTCTCCCACACCCACTCACTCATTCCCACACTCACTCACACTCACACACATTCACTCATTCTTTCCCACACTCACTCGCTCATTCCCACACACACTCACTCTCCCACACTCAATCACTCAATTCGACACTCTCTTACACATTTCCACACTCACTCACATTCTCCCCACATTCACACACATCCTCCCCCAGACACACTCACTCACTCATTCCCACACACACTCTCCCACACTCACTCAAACATCCCCACACTCACGCTCTCCCACACTCACTCACACATTCCCACAATCACACATACTCCCACACTCACACATTCCCACACTAACTCACACTCTCCCCACACTCACTCACTCTCTCCCACACTCACTCAAACATTCCCACATGCACTCACACTGTGGGAGAGCATGAGTGTGGGAATGAATGAGTGAGTGTTGGGAATGTGTGAGTGAGTGCGGGAATGAGTGAGTGTGGGAGAATGAGTGATTGTGGGAATGAGTGAGTGAGTGTGGGAATGGGTGTGAGTATGGGAGAGAGTGAGTGAGTGTGAGAGAGTGTGAGGAAGTGTGGGAGAGAGTCAGTGTGGGAGAGAGTGAGTGAGTGTGGGAGAGAGTGATTGTGGGAGTGTGTGAGTGATTGTGGGAGAGAGTGTTTGTGGGAATGAGTGAGTGAGTGTGGGAATGAGTGAGTGAAAGTGGAGGAGTTTGAGTGAGTGTGGGAATGAGTGCGTGAGTGTGTGAATGAGTTGGTGTGTGTGGGGAGAGTATGAGTGAGTGTGGGAATCTGTGTGAGTGTGGGAATGAGTAGGTGAATGTTGGAAATAGTGAGTGAGTATGAGAATGAGTGAGTGAGTGTTCACACTCTCCCACACTCACCCACGCTCTCCAACACTCACTCACTCATTCTCACACTCACTCACACACTCTGACACTCACCCACTCATTCCCACACTCACTCACACATTCCCACACTCACTCACAGTCTCCCCACACTCACTCACTCTCACCTACACTGACTCAAACATTTCCACACTCAGTCACTCTCTCCCACACTCACTCACACATTCCCACACTCACCCACTCTCTCCCACACTCATTCCCACACTCACCATCTCATTCCCACAATCACTCACTCTCTCCACCCTCATTCAATCTCTCTATCACTCACTCACTCATTCTCACACTCATTCATTCATTCCCACACTCACTCACACCTTCTCACACTCACACACACATTCCCACACTCACTCACTCATTCTCACACTCACTCACTCATTCCCACTCTCACTCACATATTCTCACACTCACTCACTCATTCTCATACTCACACACACATCCCCACACTCACTCACTCATTCTCACACTCATTCACTCATTCCCACACTCACTCAATCATTCCACACTCACACAGACTCCCACACTCACTTACTTATTCCCACACTCACGCACTCCCACACTCACTCACACTCTCCCACAGTCACTAACTCATTCCCACACTCACTCACCCATTCCCACACTCTCTCATTCATTCTCACACTCACTCATTCCCACACTCACCCACACATTCCCACACTCACCCACATATTACCACACTCACTGAGGCGGTCCCACACTCACCCATTCGTTCTCACACTCACTCACTCATTCTCGCACTCACTCACACATTCCCACACTCACTCACTCATTCTCATAATCACTCAGTCTTTCCCCCCCTCACCTACTCATTCCCACACTCACACACTCATTCCCACACTCACTCAATCATTCCACACTCACTCTCTCCCACACTCACTCACACATTTCCACACTCACTCACCCTCCCCACACTCACTCACACCTTTCCACACTCAAATCACACTCTCCCACACGCACACACACTCTCCCACACTCACTCACATGTCCACACTCAATCATTCTCCCCACACTCACTCACACTCTCGCACACTCACTCACACATTTCCACACTCACTCATTCTCCCCACACTCACTCACACTCTCGCACAATCACTCACTCACACATTTCCACACTCACTCACACTCTCCCACATTCACTCACACCTTTCCACACTCACTCACACTCTCCCACGCGCACTCACACTCTCCCACACTCACTCACACATGTCCACACTCACTCACACTCTCGCACACTCACGCACACATTTCCACACTCACTCACACTCTCCAACACTCACTCACTCTCTCATACACTCTCTCACACATTCCCACATGCACTCACACTCTCCCACAATCACTCACTCATTCCCACACTCACTCAATCATTTCCACACTCACTCACTCACCCCACACTTACTCACAATCTCCCACACACACTCACTCTCCCCACATGCACTCACTCTCTCCCACACTCACTCACACATTTCCACACTCACTCACTCTCCCCACACTCACTCACACTCACACACACTCACTCACACCTTTCCACACTCACGCACACTCTCCCACACTCATGCACTCAATCCCACACTCATTCACACTCTCCCACACTCACTTACGCTCTCCCACACTCACTCACTCATTCCCACACTCACATTCTCCCACACTCACACAATCATTCCCACACTCATTCACACTCTCCCACATTCACTGACGCACTCACACACTCCCTCACTCATTCCCACGCTCATGCACACTCTCCCACACACACTCACTCATTCTCTCACTCACTCACACTCTCCCACAATCACTCACTCATTCCCACACTCACTCACTCATTCTCACACTCACTCACACTCTCCCACAATCACTCACTCATTCCCACACTCACTCACTCATTTCCACACTCACTCACTCTCCCCACACTTACTCACACTCTCCCACACTCACTCACTCTCCCCACACGCACTCACTTTCTCCCACACTCACTCACACATTTCCACACTCACTCACCCTCCCCACACTCACTCACACTCTCCCACACTCACTCACACCTTTCCACACTCACTCACACTCTCCCACATGCACACACACTCTCCCACACTCACTTACATTTCCACACTCAATCATTCTCCCCACACTCACTCACACTCTCGCACACTCACTCACACATTTCCACACTCACTCATTCTCCCCACACTCACTCACACTCTCGCACAATCACTCACTCACACATTTCCACACTCACTCCCACTCTCCCACACTCACTCACACCTTTCCACACTCACTCACACTTTCCCACGCGCACACACACTCTCCCACACTCACTCACACATTTCTACACTCACTCATTCTCCCCACACTCACTCACACTCTCGCACACTCACTCACACATTTCCACACTCACTCACACTCTCCAACACTCACTCACTCTCTCATACACTCTCTCACACATTCCCACATGCACTCACACTCTCCCACAATCACTCACTCATTCCCACGCTCACGTACACTCTCCCACACTCACTTATTCATTCCCACACTCACTCATTCCCACACTCACTCACACTCTCCCACACCCACTCACTCATTCCCACACTCACTCACACTCACACACATTCACTCATTCTTTCCCACACTCACTCGCTCATTCCCACACACACTCACTCTCCCACACTCAATCACTCAATTCGACACTCTCTTACACATTTCCACACTCACTCACATTCTCCCCACATTCACACACATCCTCCCCCAGACACACTCACTCACTCATTCCCACACACACTCTCCCACACTCACTCAAACATCCCCACACTCACGCTCTCCCACACTCACTCACACATTCCCACAATCACACATACTCCCACACTCACACATTCCCACACTAACTCACACTCTCCCCACACTCACTCACTCTCTCCCACACTCACTCAAACATTCCCACATGCACTCACACTGTGGGAGAGCATGAGTGTGGGAATGAATGAGTGAGTGTTGGGAATGTGTGAGTGAGTGCGGGAATGAGTGAGTGTGGGAGAATGAGTGATTGTGGGAATGAGTGAGTGAGTGTGGGAATGGGTGTGAGTATGGGAGAGAGTGAGTGAGTGTGAGAGAGTGTGAGGAAGTGTGGGAGAGAGTCAGTGTGGGAGAGAGTGAGTGAGTGTGGGAGAGAGTGATTGTGGGAGTGTGTGAGTGATTGTGGGAGAGAGTGTTTGTGGGAATGAGTGAGTGAGTGTGGGAATGAGTGAGTGAAAGTGGAGGAGTTTGAGTGAGTGTGGGAATGAGTGCGTGAGTGTGTGAATGAGTTGGTGTGTGTGGGGAGAGTATGAGTGAGTGTGGGAATCTGTGTGAGTGTGGGAATGAGTAGGTGAATGTTGGAAATAGTGAGTGAGTATGAGAATGAGTGAGTGAGTGTTCACACTCTCCCACACTCACCCACGCTCTCCAACACTCACTCACTCATTCTCACACTCACTCACACACTCTGACACTCACCCACTCATTCCCACACTCACTCACACATTCCCACACTCACTCACAGTCTCCCCACACTCACTCACTCTCACCTACACTGACTCAAACATTTCCACACTCAGTCACTCTCTCCCACACTCACTCACACATTCCCACACTCACCCACTCTCTCCCACACTCATTCCCACACTCACCATCTCATTCCCACAATCACTCACTCTCCCCACCCTCATTCAATCTCTCTATCACTCACTCACTCATTCTCACACTCATTCATTCATTCCCACACTCACTCACACCTTCTCACACTCACACACACATTCCCACACTCACTCACTCATTCTCACACTCACTCACTCATTCCCACTCTCACTCACATATCTCACACTCACTCACTCATTCTCATACTCACACACACATCCCCACACTCACTCACTCATACTCACACTCATTCACTCATTCCCACACTCACTCAATCATTCCACACTCACACAGACTCCCACACTCACTTACTTATTCCCACACTCACGCACTCCCACACTCACTCACACTCTCCCACAGTCACTAACTCATTCCCACACTCACTCACCCATTCCCACACTCTCTCATTCATTCTCACACTCACTCATTCCCACACTCACCCGCACATTCCCACACTCACCCACATATTACCACACTCACTGACGCGGTCCCACACTCACCCATTCGTTCTCACACTCACTCACTCATTCTCGCACTCACTCACACATTCCCACACTCACTCACTCATTCTCATAATCACTCAGTCTTTCCCCCTCTCACCTACGCATTCCCACACTCATTCCCACACTCACTCAATCATTCCACACTCACTCTCTCCCACACTCACTCACACATTTCCACACTCACTCACACATTTCCACACGCACACACACTCTCCCACACTCACTCACATGTCCACACTCAATCATTCTCCCCACACTCACTCACACTCTCGCACACTCACTCACACATTTCCACACTCACTCATTCTCCCCACACTCACTCACACTCTCGCACAATCACTCACCCACACATTTCCACACTCACTCACACTCTCCCACATTCACTCACACCTTTCCACACTCACTCACACTCTCCCACGCGCACTCACACTCTCCCACACTCACTCACACATGTCCACACTCACTCACACTCTCGCACACTCACGCACACATTTCCACACTCACTCACACTCTCCAACACTCACTCACTCTCTCATACACTCTCTCACACATTCCCACATGCACTCACACTCTCCCACAATCACTCACTCATTCCCACACTCACTCAATCATTTCCACACTCACTCACTCACCCCACACTTACTCACAATCTCCCACACACACTCACTCTCCCCACATGCACTCACTCTCTCCCACACTCACTCACACATTTCCACACTCACTCACTCTCCCCACACTCACTCACACTCACACACACTCACTCACACCTTTCCACACTCACGCACACTCTCCCACACTCATGCACTCAATCCCACACTCATTCACACTCTCCCACACTCACTTACGCTCTCCCACACTCACTCACTCATTCCCACACTCACATTCTCCCACACTCACACAATCATTCCCACACTCATTCACACTCTCCCACATTCACTGACGCACTCACACACTCCCTCACTCATTCCCACACTCACGCACACTCTCCCACACACACTCACTCATTCTCTCACTCACTCACACTCTCCCACAATCACTCACTCATTCCCACACTCACTCACTCATTCTCACACTCACTCACACTCTCCCACAATCACTCACTCATTCCCACACTCACTCACTCATTTCCACACTCACTCACTCTCCCCACACTTACTCACACTCTCCCACACTCACTCACTCTCCCCACACGCACTCACTTTCTCCCACACTCACTCACACATTTCCACACTCACTCACCCTCCCCACACTCACTCACACTCTCCCACACTCACTCACACCTTTCCACACTCACTCACACTCTCCCACATGCACACACACTCTCCCACACTCACTCACATTTCCACACTCAATCATTCTCCCCACACTCACTCACACTCTCGCACACTCACTCACACATTTCCACACTCACTCATTCTCCCCACACTCACTCACACTCTCGCACAATCACTCACTCACACATTTCCACACTCACTCCCACTCTCCCACACTCACTCACACCTTTCCACACTCACTCACACTTTCCCACGCGCACACACACTCTCCCACACTCACTCACACATTTCTACACTCACTCATTCTCCCCACACTCACTCACACTCTCGCACACTCACTCACACATTTCCACACTCACTCACACTCTCCAACACTCACTCACTCTCTCATGCACTCTCTCACACATTCCCACATGCACTCACACTCTCCCACAATCACTCACTCATTCCCACGCTCACGTACACTCTCCCACACTCACTTATTCATTCCCACACTCACTCATTCCCACACTCACTCACACTCTCCCACACCCACTCACTCATTCCCACACTCACTCACACTCACACACATTCACTCATTCTTTCCCACACTCACTCGCTCATTCCCACACACACTCACTCTCCCACACTCAATCACTCAATTCGACACTCTCTTACACATTTCCACACTCACTCACATTCTCCCCACATTCACACACATCCTCCCCCAGACACACTCACTCACTCATTCCCACACACACTCTCCCACACTCACTCAAACATCCCCACACTCACGCTCTCCCACACTCACTCACACATTCCCACAATCACACATACTCCCACACTCACACATTCCCACACTAACTCACACTCTCCCCACACTCACTCACTCTCTCCCACACTCACTCAAACATTCCCACATGCACTCACACTGTGGGAGAGCATGAGTGTGGGAATGAATGAGTGAGTGTTGGGAATGTGTGAGTGAGTGCGGGAATGAGTGAGTGTGGGAGAATGAGTGATTGTGGGAATGAGTGAGTGAGTGTGGGAATGGGTGTGAGTATGGGAGAGAGTGAGTGAGTGTGAGAGAGTGTGAGGAAGTGTGGGAGAGAGTCAGTGTGGGAGAGAGTGAGTGAGTGTGGGAGAGAGTGATTGTGGGAGTGTGTGAGTGATTGTGGGAGAGAGTGTTTGTGGGAATGAGTGAGTGAGTGTGGGAATGAGTGAGTGAAAGTGGAGGAGTTTGAGTGAGTGTGGGAATGAGTGCGTGAGTGTGTGAATGAGTTGGTGTGTGTGGGGAGAGTATGAGTGCGTGTGGGAATCTGTGTGAGTGTGGGAATGAGTAGGTGAATGTTGGAAATAGTGAGTGAGTATGAGAATGGGTGAGTAAGTGTTCACACTCTCCCACACTCACCCACGCTCTCCAACACTCACTCACTCATTCTCACACTCACTCACACACTCTGACACTCACCCACTCATTCCCACACTCACTCACACATTCCCACACTCACTCACAGTCTCCCCACACTCACTCACTCTCACCTACACTGACTCAAACATTTCCACACTCAGTCACTCTCTCCCACACTCACTCACACATTCCCACACTCACCCACTCTCTCCCACACTCATTCCCACACTCACCATCTCATTCCCACAATCACTCACTCTCCCCACCCTCATTCAATCTCTCTATCACTCACTCACTCATTCTCACACTCATTCATTCATTCCCACACTCACTCACACCTTCTCACACTCACACACACATTCCCACACTCACTCACTCATTCTCACACTCACTCACTCATTCCCACTCTCACTCACATATTCTCACACTCACTCACTCATTCTCATACTCACACACACATCCCCACACTCACTCACTCATTCTCACACTCATTCACTCATTCCCACACTCACTCAATCATTCCACACTCACACAGACTCCCACACTCACTTACTCATTCCCACACTCACGCACTCCCACACTCACTCACACTCTCCCACAGTCACTAACTCATTCCCACACTCACTCACCCATTCCCACACTCTCTCATTCATTCTCACACTCACTCATTCCCACACTCACCCACACATTCCCACACTCACCCACATATTACCACACTCACTGAGGCGGTCCCACACTCACCCATTCGTTCTCACACTCACTCACTCATTCTCGCACTCACTCACACATTCCCACACTCACTCACTCATTCTCATAATCACTCAGTCTTTCCCCCCCTCACCTACTCATTCCCACACTCACACACTCATTCCCACACTCACTCAATCATTCCACACTCACTCTCTCCCACACTCACTCACACATTTCCACACTCACTCACCCTCCCCACACTCACTCACACCTTTCCACACTCAAATCACACTCTCCCACACGCACACACACTCTCCCACACTCACTCACATGTCCACACTCAATCATTCTCCCCACACTCACTCACACTCTCGCACACTCACTCACACAGTTCCACACTCACTCATTCTCCCCACACTCACTCACACTCTCGCACAATCACTCACTCACACATTTCCACACTCACTCACACTCTCCCACATTCACTCACACCTTTCCACACTCACTCACACTCTCCCACGCGCACTCACACTCTCCCACACTCACTCACACATGTCCACACTCACTCACACTCTCGCACACTCACGCACACATTTCCACACTCACTCACACTCTCCAACACTCACTCACTCTCTCATACACTCTCTCACACATTCCCACATGCACTCACACTCTCCCACAATCACTCACTCATTCCCACACTCACTCAATCATTTCCACACTCACTCACTCACCCCACACTTACTCACAATCTCCCACACACACTCACTCTCCCCACATGCACTCACTCTCTCCCACACTCACTCACACATTTCCACACTCACTCACTCTCCCCACACTCACTCACACTCACACACACTCACTCACACCTTTCCACACTCACGCACACTCTCCCACACTCATGCACTCAATCCCACACTCATTCACACTCTCCCACACTCACTTACGCTCTCCCACACTCACTCACTCATTCCCACACTCACATTCTCCCACACACACAATCATTCCCACACTCATTCACACTCTCCCACATTCACTGACGCACTCACACACTCCCTCACTCATTCCCACACTCACGCACACTCTCCCACACACACTCACTCATTCTCTCACTCACTCACACTCTCCCACAATCACACACTCATTCCCACACTCACTCACTCATTCTCACACTCACTCACACTCTCCCACAATCACTCACTCATTCCCACACTCACTCACTCATTTCCACACTCACTCACTCTCCCCACACTTACTCACACTCTCCCACACTCACTCACTCTCCCCACACGCACTCACTTTCTCCCACACTCACTCACACATTTCCACACTCACTCACCCTCCCCACACTCACTCACACTCTCCCACACTCACTCACACCTTTCCACACTCACTCACACTCTCCCACATGCACACACACTCTCCCACACTCACTCACATTTCCACACTCAATCATTCTCCCCACACTCACTCACACTCTCGCACACTCACTCACACATTTCCACACTCACTCATTCTCCCCACACTCACTCACACTCTCGCACAATCACTCACTCACACATTTCCACACTCACTCCCACTCTCCCACACTCACTCACACCTTTCCACACTCACTCACACTTTCCCACGCGCACACACACTCTCCCACACTCACTCACACATTTCTACACTCACTCATTCTCCCCACACTCACTCACACTCTCGCACACTCACTCACACATTTCCACACTCACTCACACTCTCCAACACTCACTCACTCTCTCATACACTCTCTCACACATTCCCACATGCACTCACACTCTCCCACAATCACTCACTCATTCCCACGCTCACGTACACTCTCCCACACTCACTTATTCATTCCCACACTCACTCATTCCCACACTCACTCACACTCTCCCACACCCACTCACTCATTCCCACACTCACTCACACTCACACACATTCACTCATTCTTTCCCACACTCACTCGCTCATTCCCACACACACTCACTCTCCCACACTCAATCACTCAATTCGACACTCTCTTACACATTTCCACACTCACTCACATTCTCCCCACATTCACACACATCCTCCCCCAGACACACTCACTCACTCATTCCCACACACACTCTCCCACACTCACTCAAACATCCCCACACTCACGCTCTCCCACACTCACTCACACATTCCCACAATCACACATACTCCCACACTCACACATTCCCACACTAACTCACACTCTCCCCACACTCACTCACTCTCTCCCACACTCACTCAAACATTCCCACATGCACTCACACTGTGGGAGAGCATGAGTGTGGGAATGAATGAGTGAGTGTTGGGAATGTGTGAGTGAGTGCGGGAATGAGTGAGTGTGGGAGAATGAGTGATTGTGGGAATGAGTGAGTGAGTGTGGGAATGGGTGTGAGTATGGGAGAGAGTGAGTGAGTGTGAGAGAGTGTGAGGAAGTGTGGGAGAGAGTCAGTGTGGGAGAGAGTGAGTGAGTGTGGGAGAGAGTGATTGTGGGAGTGTGTGAGTGATTGTGGGAGAGAGTGTTTGTGGGAATGAGTGAGTGAGTGTGGGAATGAGTGAGTGAAAGTGGAGGAGTTTGAGTGAGTGTGGGAATGAGTGCGTGAGTGTGTGAATGAGTTGGTGTGTGTGGGGAGAGTATGAGTGAGTGTGGGAATCTGTGTGAGTGTGGGAATGAGTAGGTGAATGTTGGAAATAGTGAGTGAGTATGAGAATGAGTGAGTGAGTGTTCACACTCTCCCACACTCACCCACGCTCTCCAACACTCACTCACTCATTCTCACACTCACTCACACACTCTGACACTCACCCACTCATTCCCACACTCACTCACACATTCCCACACTCACTCACAGTCTCCCCACACTCACTCACTCTCACCTACACTGACTCAAACATTTCCACACTCAGTCACTCTCTCCCACACTCACTCACACATTCCCACACTCACCCACTCTCTCCCACACTCATTCCCACACTCACCATCTCATTCCCACAATCACTCACTCTCCCCACCCTCATTCAATCTCTCTATCACTCACTCACTCATTCTCACACTCATTCATTCATTCCCACACTCACTCACACCTTCTCACACTCACACACACATTCCCACACTCACTCACTCATTCTCACACTCACTCACTCATTCCCACTCTCACTCACATATTCTCACACTCACTCACTCATTCTCATACTCACACACACATCCCCACACTCACTCACTCATTCTCACACTCATTCACTCATTCCCACACTCACTCAATCATTCCACACTCACACAGACTCCCACACTCACTTACTCATTCCCACACTCACGCACTCCCACACTCACTCACACTCTCCCACAGTCACTAACTCATTCCCACACTCACTCACCCATTCCCACACTCTCTCATTCATTCTCACACTCACTCATTCCCACACTCACCCGCACATTCCCACACTCACCCACATATTACCACACTCACTGACGCGGTCCCACACTCACCCATTCGTTCTCACACTCACTCACTCATTCTCGCACTCACTCACACATTCCCACACTCACTCACTCATTCTCATAATCACTCAGTCTTTCCCCCTCTCACCTACTCATTCCCACACTCATTCCCACACTCACTCAATCATTCCACACTCACTCTCTCCCACACTCACTCACACATTTCCACACTCACTCACACATTTCCACACTCACTCACACCTTTCCACACTCAAATCACACTCTCCCACACGCACACACACTCTCCCACACTCACTCACATGTCCACACTCAATCATTCTCCCCACACTCACTCACACTCTCGCACACTCACTCACACATTTCCACACTCACTCATTCTCCCCACACTCACTCACACTCTCGCACAATCACTCACCCACACATTTCCACACTCACTCACACTCTCCCACATTCATTCACACCTTTCCACACTCACTCACACTCTCCCAAGCGCACACACACTCTCCCACACTCACTCACACATGTCCACACTCACTCACATTCTCGCACACTCACGCACACATTTCCACACTCACTCACACTCTCCAACACTCACTCACTCTCTCATACACTCTCTCACACATTCCCACATGCACTCACACTCTCCCACAATCACTCACTCATTCCCACACTCACTCAATCATTTCCACACTCACTCACTCACCCCACACTTACTCACAATCTCCCACACACACTCACTCTCCCCACATGCACTCACTCTCTCCCACACTCACTCACACATTTCCACACTCACTCACTCTCCCCACACTCACTCACACTCACACACACTCACTCACACCTTTCCACACTCACGCACACTCTCCCACACTCATGCACTCAATCCCACACTCATTCACACTCTCCCACACTCACTTACGCTCTCCCACACTCACTCACTCATTCCCACACTCACATTCTCCCACACTCACACAATCATTCCCACACTCATTCACACTCTCCCACATTCACTGACGCACTCACACACTCCCTCACTCATTCCCACACTCACGCACACTCTCCCACACACACTCACTCATTCTCTCACTCACTCACACTCTCCCACAATCACTCACTCATTCCCACACTCACTCACTCATTCTCACACTCACTCACACTCTCCCACACTCACTCAAACATCCCCACACTCACGCTCTCCCACACTCACTCACACATTCCCACAATCACACATACTCCCACACTCACACATTCCCACACTAACTCACACTCTCCCCACACTCACTCACTCTCTCCCACACTCACTCAAACATTCCCACATGCACTCACACTGTGGGAGAGCATGAGTGTGGGAATGAATGAGTGAGTGTTGGGAATGTGTGAGTGAGTGCGGGAATGAGTGAGTGTGGGAGAATGAGTGATTGTGGGAATGAGTGAGTGAGTGTGGGAATGGGTGTGAGTATGGGAGAGAGTGAGTGAGTGTGAGAGAGTGTGAGGAAGTGTGGGAGAGAGTCAGTGTGGGAGAGAGTGAGTGAGTGTGGGAGAGAGTGATTGTGGGAGTGTGTGAGTGATTGTGGGAGAGAGTGTTTGTGGGAATGAGTGAGTGAGTGTGGGAATGAGTGAGTGAAAGTGGAGGAGTTTGAGTGAGTGTGGGAATGAGTGCGTGAGTGTGTGAATGAGTTGGTGTGTGTGGGGAGAGTATGAGTGAGTGTGGGAATCTGTGTGAGTGTGGGAATGAGTAGGTGAATGTTGGAAATAGTGAGTGAGTATGAGAATGAGTGAGTAAGTGTTCACACTCTCCCACACTCACCCACGCTCTCCAACACTCACTCACTCATTCTCACACTCACTCACACACTCTGACACTCACCCACTCATTCCCACACTCACTCACACATTCCCACACTCACTCACAGTCTCCCCACACTCACTCACTCTCACCTACACTGACTCAAACATTTCCACACTCAGTCACTCTCTCCCACACTCACTCACACATTCCCACACTCACCCACTCTCTCCCACACTCATTCCCACACTCACCATCTCATTCCCACAATCACTCACTCTCCCCACCCTCATTCAATCTCTCTATCACTCACTCACTCATTCTCACACTCATTCATTCATTCCCACACTCACTCACACCTTCTCACACTCACACACACATTCCCACACTCACTCACTCATTCTCACACTCACTCACTCATTCCCACTCTCACTCACATATTCTCACACTCACTCACTCATTCTCATACTCACACACACATCCCCACACTCACTCACTCATTCTCACACTCATTCACTCATTCCCACACTCACTCAATCATTCCACACTCACACAGACTCCCACACTCACTTACTCATTCCCACACTCACGCACTCCCACACTCACTCACACTCTCCCACAGTCACTAACTCATTCCCACACTCACTCACCCATTCCCACACTCTCTCATTCATTCTCACACTCACTCATTCCCACACTCACCCACACATTCCCACACTCACCCACATATTACCACACTCACTGAGGCGGTCCCACACTCACCCATTCGTTCTCACACTCACTCACTCATTCTCGCACTCACTCACACATTCCCACACTCACTCACTCATTCTCATAATCACTCAGTCTTTCCCCCCCTCACCTACTCATTCCCACACTCACACACTCATTCCCACACTCACTCAATCATTCCACACTCACTCTCTCCCACACTCACTCACACATTTCCACACTCACTCACCCTCCCCACACTCACTCACACCTTTCCACACTCAAATCACACTCTCCCACACGCACACACACTCTCCCACACTCACTCACATGTCCACACTCAATCATTCTCCCCACACTCACTCACACTCTCGCACACTCACTCACACAGTTCCACACTCACTCATTCTCCCCACACTCACTCACACTCTCGCACAATCACTCACTCACACATTTCCACACTCACTCACACTCTCCCACATTCACTCACACCTTTCCACACTCACTCACACTCTCCCACGCGCACTCACACTCTCCCACACTCACTCACACATGTCCACACTCACTCACACTCTCGCACACTCACGCACACATTTCCACACTCACTCACACTCTCCAACACTCACTCACTCTCTCATACACTCTCTCACACATTCCCACATGCACTCACACTCTCCCACAATCACTCACTCATTCCCACACTCACTCAATCATTTCCACACTCACTCACTCACCCCACACTTACTCACAATCTCCCACACACACTCACTCTCCCCACATGCACTCACTCTCTCCCACACTCACTCACACATTTCCACACTCACTCACTCTCCCCACACTCACTCACACTCACACACACTCACTCACACCTTTCCACACTCACGCACACTCTCCCACACTCATGCACTCAATCCCACACTCATTCACACTCTCCCACACTCACTTACGCTCTCCCACACTCACTCACTCATTCCCACACTCACATTCTCCCACACTCACACAATCATTCCCACACTCATTCACACTCTCCCACATTCACTGACGCACTCACACACTCCCTCACTCATTCCCACACTCACGCACACTCTCCCACACACACTCACTCATTCTCTCACTCACTCACACTCTCCCACAATCACACACTCATTCCCACACTCACTCACTCATTCTCACACTCACTCACACTCTCCCACAATCACTCACTCATTCCCACACTCACTCACTCATTTCCACACTCACTCACTCTCCCCACACTTACTCACACTCTCCCACACTCACTCACTCTCCCCACACGCACTCACTTTCTCCCACACTCACTCACACATTTCCACACTCACTCACCCTCCCCACACTCACTCACACTCTCCCACACTCACTCACACCTTTCCACACTCACTCACACTCTCCCACATGCACACACACTCTCCCACACTCACTCACATTTCCACACTCAATCATTCTCCCCACACTCACTCACACTCTCGCACACTCACTCACACATTTCCACACTCACTCATTCTCCCCACACTCACTCACACTCTCGCACAATCACTCACTCACACATTTCCACACTCACTCCCACTCTCCCACACTCACTCACACCTTTCCACACTCACTCACACTTTCCCACGCGCACACACACTCTCCCACACTCACTCACACATTTCTACACTCACTCATTCTCCCCACACTCACTCACACTCTCGCACACTCACTCACACATTTCCACACTCACTCACACTCTCCAACACTCACTCACTCTCTCATACACTCTCTCACACATTCCCACATGCACTCACACTCTCCCACAATCACTCACTCATTCCCACGCTCACGTACACTCTCCCACACTCACTTATTCATTCCCACACTCACTCATTCCCACACTCACTCACACTCTCCCACACCCACTCACTCATTCCCACACTCACTCACACTCACACACATTCACTCATTCTTTCCCACACTCACTCGCTCATTCCCACACACACTCACTCTCCCACACTCAATCACTCAATTCGACACTCTCTTACACATTTCCACACTCACTCACATTCTCCCCACATTCACACACATCCTCCCCCAGACACACTCAGTCACTCATTCCCACACACACTCTCCCACACTCACTCAAACATCCCCACACTCACGCTCTCCCACACTCACTCACACATTCCCACAATCACACATACTCCCACACTCACACATTCCCACACTAACTCACACTCTCCCCACACTCACTCACTCTCTCCCACACTCACTCAAACATTCCCACATGCACTCACACTGTGGGAGAGCATGAGTGTGGGAATGAATGAGTGAGTGTTGGGAATGTGTGAGTGAGTGCGGGAATGAGTGAGTGTGGGAGAATGAGTGATTGTGGGAATGAGTGAGTGAGTGTGGGAATGGGTGTGAGTATGGGAGAGAGTGAGTGAGTGTGAGAGAGTGTGAGGAAGTGTGGGAGAGAGTCAGTGTGGGAGAGAGTGAGTGAGTGTGGGAGAGAGTGATTGTGGGAGTGTGTGAGTGATTGTGGGAGAGAGTGTTTGTGGGAATGAGTGAGTGAGTGTGGGAATGAGTGAGTGAAAGTGGAGGAGTTTGAGTGAGTGTGGGAATGAGTGCGTGAGTGTGTGAATGAGTTGGTGTGTGTGGGGAGAGTATGAGTGAGTGTGGGAATCTGTGTGAGTGTGGGAATGAGTAGGTGAATGTTGGAAATAGTGAGTGAGTATGAGAATGAGTGAGTGAGTGTTCACACTCTCCCACACTCACCCACGCTCTCCAACACTCACTCACTCATTCTCACACTCACTCACACACTCTGACACTCACCCACTCATTCCCACACTCACTCACACATTCCCACACTCACTCACAGTCTCCCCACACTCACTCACTCTCACCTACACTGACTCAAACATTTCCACACTCAGTCACTCTCTCCCACACTCACTCACACATTCCCACACTCACCCACTCTCTCCCACACTCATTCCCACACTCACCATCTCATTCCCACAATCACTCACTCTCCCCACCCTCATTCAATCTCTCTATCACTCACTCACTCATTCTCACACTCATTCATTCATTCCCACACTCACTCACACCTTCTCACACTCACACACACATTCCCACACTCACTCACTCATTCTCACACTCACTCACTCATTCCCACTCTCACTCACATATTCTCACACTCACTCACTCATTCTCATACTCACACACACATCCCCACACTCACTCACTCATTCTCACACTCATTCACTCATTCCCACACTCACTCAATCATTCCACACTCACACAGACTCCCACACTCACTTACTCATTCCCACACTCACGCACTCCCACACTCACTCACACTCTCCCACAGTCACTAACTCATTCCCACACTCACTCACCCATTCCCACACTCTCTCATTCATTCTCACACTCACTCATTCCCACACTCACCCGCACATTCCCACACTCACCCACATATTACCACACTCACTGACGCGGTCCCACACTCACCCATTCGTTCTCACACTCACTCACTCATTCTCGCACTCACTCACACATTCCCACACTCACTCACTCATTCTCATAATCACTCAGTCTTTCCCCCTCTCACCTACTCATTCCCACACTCATTCCCACACTCACTCAATCATTCCACACTCACTCTCTCCCACACTCACTCACACATTTCCACACTCACTCACACATTTCCACACTCACTCACACCTTTCCACACTCAAATCACACTCTCCCACACGCACACACACTCTCCCACACTCACTCACATGTCCACACTCAATCATTCTCCCCACACTCACTCACACTCTCGCACACTCACTCACACATTTCCACACTCACTCATTCTCCCCACACTCACTCACACTCTCGCACAATCACTCACCCACACATTTCCACACTCACTCACACTCTCCCACATTCATTCACACCTTTCCACACTCACTCACACTCTCCCAAGCGCACACACACTCTCCCACACTCACTCACACATGTCCACACTCACTCACATTCTCGCACACTCACGCACACATTTCCACACTCACTCACACTCTCCAACACTCACTCACTCTCTCATACACTCTCTCACACATTCCCACATGCACTCACACTCTCCCACAATCACTCACTCATTCCCACACTCACTCAATCATTTCCACACTCACTCACTCACCCCACACTTACTCACAATCTCCCACACACACTCACTCTCCCCACATGCACTCACTCTCTCCCACACTCACTCACACATTTCCACACTCACTCACTCTCCCCACACTCACTCACACTCACACACACTCACTCACACCTTTCCACACTCACGCACACTCTCCCACACTCATGCACTCAATCCCACACTCATTCACACTCTCCCACACTCACTTACGCTCTCCCACACTCACTCACTCATTCCCACACTCACATTCTCCCACACTCACACAATCATTCCCACACTCATTCACACTCTCCCACATTCACTGACGCACTCACACACTCCCTCACTCATTCCCACACTCACGCACACTCTCCCACACACACTCACTCATTCTCTCACTCACTCACACTCTCCCACAATCACTCACTCATTCCCACACTCACTCACTCATTCTCACACTCACTCACACTCTCCCACAATCACTCACTCATTCCCACACTCACTCACTCATTTCCACACTCACTCACTCTCCCCACACTTACTCACACTCTCCCACACTCAATCACTCTCCCCACACGCACTCACTTTCTCCCACACTCACTCACACATTTCCACACTCACTCACCCTCCCCACACTCACTCACACTCTCCCACACTCACTCACACCTTTCCACACTCACTCACACTCTCCCACATGCACACACACTCTCCCACACTCACTCACATTTCCACACTCAATCATTCTCCTCACACTCACTCACACTCTCGCACACTCACTCACACATTTCCACACTCACTCATTCTCCCCACACTCACTCACACTCTCGCACAATCACTCACTCACACATTTCCACACTCACTCCCACTCTCCCACACTCACTCACACCTTTCCACACTCACTCACACTTTCCCACGCGCACACACACTCTCCCACACTCACTCACCCATTTCTACACTCACTCATTCTCCCCACACTCACTCACACTCTCGCACACTCACTCACACATTTCCACACTCACTCACACTCTCCAACACTCACTCACTCTCTCATACACTCTCTCACACATTCCCACATGCACTCACACTCTCCCACAATCACTCACTCATTCCAACGCTCACGTACACTCTCCCACACTCAATTATTCATTCCCACACTCACTCATTCCCACACTCACTCACACTCACCCACACCCACTCACTCATTCCCACACTCACTCACACTCACACACATTCACTCATTCTTTCCCACACTCACTCGCTCATTCCCACACACACTCACTCTCCCACACTCACTCATTCTACACTCACTCACACTCTGCCACACTCACTCGCACTCTCCCACACTCACTCACTCATTCCCACACTCAATCACTCAATTCGACACTCTCTTACACATTTCCACACTCACTCACATTCTCCCCACATTCACACACATCCTCCCCCAGACACACTCACTCACTCATTCCCACACTCACGCTCTCCCACACTCTCTCACACATTCCCACAATCACACATACTCCCACACTCACTCACTCTCTCCCACACTAACTCACTCAATCCCACACTCACTCTCTCCCACACTCACACATTCCCACACTAACTCACACTCTCCCCACACTCACTCACTCTCTCCCACACTCACTCATACATTCCCACATGCACTCACACTGTGGGAGAGCATGAGTGTGGGAATGAATGAGTGAGTGTTGGGAATGTGTGAGTGAGTGCGGGAATGAGTGAGTGTGGGAGAATGAGTGATTGTGGGAATGAGTGAGTGAGTGTGGGAATGGGTGTGAGTATGGGAGAGTGAGTGAGTGTGAGAGAGTGTGAGGAAGTGTGGGAGAGAGTCAGTGTGGGAGAGAGTGAGTGAGTGTGGGAGAGAGTGATTGTGGGAGTGTGTGAGTGATTGTGGGAATGAGTGAGTGTGACTCCCACACTCACTTACTCATTCCCACACTCACGCACTCCCACACTCACTCACACTCTCCCACAGTCACTAACTCATTCCCACACTCACTCACCCATTCCCACACTCTCTCATTCATTCTCACACTCACTCATTCCCACACTCACCCGCACATTCCCACACTCACCCATATATTACCACACTCACTGACGCGGTCCCACACTCACCCATTCGTTCTCACACTCACTCACTCACTCATTCTCGCATTCACTCACACATTCCCACACTCACTCACTCATTCTCATAATCACTCAGTCTTTCCCCCTCTCACCTACTCATTCCCACACTCACACACTCATTCCCACACACACTCACACTCTCCCCACAAACACCCACTCATTCTCACACTCACTCACTCATTCCCACACTCACTCACACATTCCCACACACACTCAATCATTCCCACACTCACATACTCATTCCGACACTCACACACTCATTCCCACACTCACTCACATGCTCCCCACACACACTCACTCATTCCCACACTCAAACAATCATTCCCACATTCACTCACACTCTCCCACACTCACTCACTCATTCCCACACTCACACTCTCCCACGCTCACTCACTCATTCCCACACACACTCTCTCCCACACTCACACACACACTCGCACACTCGCTCACTCTCTCCCACACTCACTCACACTCTCCCACACTCACTCTCTCCCACATTTACTCACACACTCCCACACTCACTCACTCTCTCCCATACTCACTCACACATTCCCACACTCACTCACTCATTCCCACACTCACTCATTCTCCTACTCTCACTCTTTCCCACACTTATTCACACTCTCCCTCACTCACCCACGCTCTCCCACACTCACTCACTCATTCCCATTCACTCACTCTCTCCCACACTCACTCACTCATTCCCACACTCACTCACTCATTCCCACACTCACTCAAACATTCCCACACTCACTCACAGTCTCCCCACACTCACTCACTCTCACCCACACACTTTTCCACACTCACTCACTCTCTCCCACACTCACTCACACATTCCCATACTCACTCACTCTCTCCCACACTCATTCCCACACTCACCCTCTCATTCCCACAATCACTCACTCTCCCCACACTCACTCACACTCTCCCACACTCACTCACACATTTCCACACTCACTCAATCTCCCCACACTCACTCACACTCTCCCACACTCACTCACTCTCCCCACACTCACTCACTCTCTCCCACACTCACTCACACATTTCCACACTCACTCACACTCTCCCACACTCATACACACTCTCCCACACTCACTGACTCCTTCCCACACTCACTCACTCTCTTCCACACTCACTCACTCATTCCCACACTCACTCACACTCTCCCACACTCACTCACTCATTCCCACACTTACTCACACATTTCCACACTCACTCACTCTCTCCCACACTCATTCCCACACTCACCCTCTCATTCCCACAATCACTCACTCTCCCCACACTCACTTACACTCTCCCACACTCACTCACTCTCCCCACACTCTCTCTCTCCCACACTCACTCACACATTTCCACACTCATTCACTCTCCCCACACTCACTCTCAATCTCCCACACTCACTCACAACTTTCCACACTCACACACACTCTCCACACTCACTCACACATTTCCATACTCACACCGTCTCCCCACACTCGCACACTCTCCCACACTCACTCATACATTTCCACAGTCACTCACATTCTCCCATTCTCACTCACACTCTCCCACTCTCACTCAGTCATTCCCACACTCTCTCACTCTCTCCCACACTCACTCACTCATTCCCACACACACACTCATTCTCACTCTCACTCACTCATTCCCACACTCACTCACACATTCCCACACTCACTCACTTATTCCCACACTGACTCACTCATTCCCACACTCACTCACTCTCTCCCATACTCACTCACCCATTCCCACACTCACTCACTCATTCCCCACACTCACGCACTCCCACTCTCCCACACTCATTCATTTCTACACTCACTCACTCATTCCCATACTCACTCACTCATTCCCACACTCACACACACTCCCACACTCATTTACTCATTCCCACACTCACTCATTCCCACACTCACTCACACTCTCCCACACTCACTCCCTCATTCCCACACTCACTCACACTCTCCCACACTCACTCACTCATTCCCACACATTCACTCATTCCCACACTCACTCACTCATTCATTCTCAAACTCACTCATTCCCACACTCACCCACACATTCCCACACTCACTCACTCATTACCACACTCACTCACTCATTCCCACACTCACTCACACATTCCCACACTCACTCATTCCCACACTCATTCACTCATTCTCATACTCACTCACTCTTTCCCACACTCACTCACTCTCTCCCACACTCACTCATTCATTCCCACACTCACTCACTCATTCCCACACTCACTCCCATTCCCACTCCCCTGGGCAGCAGGTTTTTTCATCCTCACCACACACCCCAAAGCAACTCCCCCCCCCCCCCACCCCCTCCTTGTCCCTCTGCAATCACACCATTGCATCCAGCATCTCCCAGCCCAGCAGCGAGTCTCTCCCTCCCCCACTCAGCCCAGCATGGCAATCTCTCTCTCTCTCTCTCTCTCCCAGCCACCTCCTCTGGCCAGAGCACACTCGCTGCAGCCAGTGTTGCTGCTCCTCCAATCACAGACTGCTTCTCTCCCACTCTTGCTGCTGATAGGCTCATTTGTGAGTGTACATTGCGGGCTTTACTGGTCACATCTGGCTCGTGGGCTGGTTGTTGTACAAGCCTGGGTTAGGGGTTATTGGCTTGGGTTAGAAGTCATTAGGGTTAGGGTTGGAGTATTAGGATTAGTGGTTAGTGTTGACAGCTAGTAGTTAAGGTGAAGGGTTAGAGTTAGGAACTGCTATTGAGAACACGGCTGTCACTGGATAACTTCTGTATGTAACTGAGATCATTTGGGACTTGTGGAGGGTCAGTCGGCAGGAATAAAAAGTATGAGGGAATTCGAGCTTCACAGCTGTTATTCCACCAAATATGTTATTTGACTCTATTTTACACTGAAAATGACGTCAAGAATCACGACCATTTCAAATCTGAAAATCAAAGCAGTTGGAGGGTCTTGCATTCAACTTTCCAGTTTATCTCATTGGGAATCTAACCCCAGATCTTTACGCTCCCAAGTTATCTACCCCTGCCTGACAGGCACCGGGGGCAGAATGTTTCCCTTGTCGGGTGGACACGGTGAGCGGGTCAGGGAGAGACCACAAAACTGACGGCCGCCTGCGATCGGGCTCCGACCATGACTTCACGCTGGCCAACTAACAAGCAGCCAGCATGAAAGGCATGCTGGGAGCCTCAATGCTGCCGGGACAGGGGCAGGAGGAGGGCCAGCACTGAGGTGTGCACATGCACAGGGGAGCGCACACTGACAGCTCCCTGGAGGCACAGAGCTCTCAATGTATGAGATAAACAAGTCCCACTTATGACTCAGTCACATGAAGAGGGACATGTGAAAAGGATGTTAAAACAATTTTATTGTTTTTTTAGTAAACACTGGGAATCTCATCCTATCCATGGGATGAGGCCTCAACCTGACATCGTTGAACCTGTTCTGCATATTTGAACTGCTTCCCCCAGGGTGCCCCTACATTAACCACTTTCAGCAGCTGAGTGAGCATCCATGAGAAGGAATCCATTTTCAAAATGTGGATTATACAATGATTACATAAGGATTGCCTGACTGGGGGAGTGGGCTGGGGTAATATTGATTCCTCCCATTAGTCAAAATCTGCAGAGGAATCCAGTGCTAGAATCGGCCGAGTAGATACATTTATTTTAGTTTTTCATGTGAGCCAGAAAGAGCAGAAGTGCCACTCTTGGTGTCACTTGTACCAAGATCCACCATCCTACTCACTGGCAGATCACCCCAAATCCAAGCAAACCAGACCCCTCTCCTCTCCTCCAATCGCTGCCAGACCCATCCTTCCCCTCCTCAAATCACTGCCAGACCCACCCTTCCCCTTCTCTAATCACTGCCAGACCCACCCTCTCCCCTCCTCCAATCACTGCCAGACCCACCCTTCCCTTCCTCCAATCACTGCCAGATCCACCCTTCCCCTCCTCCAATCACTGCCAGACCCACCCTTCCCTTCCTCCAATCACTGCCAGATCCACCCTTCCCCTCCTCCAATCACTGCCAGATCCACCCTTCCCCTCCTCCAATCACTGCCAGATCCACCCTCCCCAATGGCATCCATATCCTCCTCTCCCAAATAATGGTCCCTCTAATTTTCCTTTGCTCTGCATGGCCCAGTTGTTGCAATGTGCGGTTCCTTTAAGATTGGCCCATGGCCATCCATGCATGCATCTTAAAGAGATGGTACACAGATTGCTCCCTGCCCTGTAGAATCCTGCTTGTCGAGCAGCCAGATGTCCCAAACCATTGCAACCAAACTGCCCTCCCCCAACAACCCCCTCCTCCAATCACAGCCAGAAACCCCCTCCTCAACTGAGATCAGAACTCTTCTCCCTGCATTTGCACCCAGTGCTCTCTCCCACTGGAAGGAGAATTCACTCAGGGATCAGATAGTCAAGGATGGGGACAGATGTTTCTGCAATGCTTTGTGAGTCGCTCATAGTGCATCACCTCCATGTGCTTGGGTGAAGGGCATTACTGAGAGGGTGCTGGACATTGACAGGTGATGGGGAAACAGCTCGAGGACATGGTCCACATGGAAACAATGACATTGGAAGGAAAAGGGTGAAGGTCCAGCAGTCAGAGTTTCAGGAACTGTGGAAGTTAAAAAGCAGGAACTAAGATAATAATCAGTTGATTACTCCCATGCCAAGTGCTACTGAGCATAACAGTAGTAAGATAAGATAATTAAAGTGTGGCTGGGGACATGGAGCAAGAGGGAGGGCTCCAGATTCCTGGGGCATTGAGACCACTTATGGGGCAGAAGGGACCTGGTCAAGGTGGACAGGTTGCAGGGAGAAGTGAACCTCTGCCGGAGAGCTGGGAGTGACTATAATGCTACATATCTTCCAGAAGTGTGATGCAGTGTGAAAGGGTTTCTTAAGACATAAAAACAAAAAAACTGCGGATGCTGGAAATCCAAAACAAAAACAGAATTACCTGGAAAAACTCAGCAGGTCTGGCAGCATCAGCGGAGAAGAAAAGAGTTGACGTTTCGAGTCCTCATGACCCTTCGACAGAACTCAACAGTTCGACAGTTCTGTCGAAGGGTCATGAGGACTCGAAACGTCAACTCTTTTCTTCTCCGCCGATGCTGCCAGACCTGCTGAGTTTTTCCAGGTAATTCTGTTTTTGTTTTCTTAAGACATAGTTTGGTGTGTTAGTTAATGCGAAGATACCTATTCTTTAGCTTGGTGTATTAGTTGCCTGGCAATTAACATTTGAACCAAGTTGATTTTAGTTCATTTGTTACAGTAAATGTCTTAAAAAGTGAAATATTGTCCTTCAATTGTTTCCATAGGTTTTGGGAAATTCATCTCTTTTTAAAAGTTATCAGTCCCTACGGGGATGATAACACAATATAATCTAAATGGATAAAAATAAAAAACTGCGGATGCTGAGAATCCAAAACAAAAACAAAAATACCTGGAAAAACTCAGCAGGCCTGACAGCATCTGTGGAAAGGAGCACAGTTAACGTTTCAAGTCCATATGACTCTTCAACAGAACTAAGGAAAAATAGAAAAGGGGTGAAATATAAGCTGGTTTAAGTGGGGGGGTGGGGTGGTTGTGGTGGTGGGGACAAGAAGAGCTGGATAGAGGGCCAGTGGAGATAACCAAAAGATGTCACAGACAAAAGGACAAAGAGGTGTTGAAGGTGGTGATATTATCTAAAGGAATGTGCTAATTAAGGGTAGAAAGCAGGACAAGCAAGGTACAGAAAGCCCTAGTGGGGGTGGGGTGGGGTGAAGGAATCGAAAAAGGCTAAAATGTAGAGATAATGGATGGAAATACATTTAAAAATAATGGAAATAGGTGGGAAAAGAAAAATCTATATAAATTATTGGAAAAAACAACAAGGAGGGGAAAAATCGGAAAGGGGGTGGGGATGGAGGAGAGAGTTCATGATCTAAAATTGTTGAACTCAATCTTCAGTATGAAAGGCTGTAAAGTGCCTAGTCGGAAGATGAAGTGCTGTTCCTCCAGTTTGCGTTGGGCTTCACTGGAACAATGCAGCAAGCCAAGGACAGACATGTGGGCATGAGAGCAGGGTGGAGTGTTAAAATGGCAAGCGACAGGTAGGTCTGGGTAATGCTTGCGGACAGACCAAAGGTGTTCTGCAAAGCGGTCACCCAGTCTGCGTTTGGTCTCTCCAATGTAGAGGAAACAGCATTGGGAGCAACGAATGCAGTAGGCTAAGTTGAGAGAAGTGCAAGTGAAATGCTGCTTCACTTGAAATGAGTGTTTGGGCCCTTGGACGGTGAGGAGAGGGGAAGTGAAGAGGCAGGTGTTGCATCTTCTGCGGTTGCATGGGAAGGTGCCGTGGGAGGGGGTTGAGGTGTAGGGGGTGATGGAGGAGAGGACCAGAGTGTCACGGAAGGAACGATCCCTACGGAATGCCGTCGGGGGGGGAGGGGGGGTGGGTGGGGGGAAGTGAAGGGAAGATGTGCTTGGTGCTGGCATCATGCTGGAGTTGGCAGAAATGACGGAGGATGATGCTTTGAATGCGGAGGCTGGTGGGGTGATAAGTGAGGACAAGGGGGACCCTATCATGGTTCTGGGAGGGAGAGGAAGGTATGAGGGCGGATGCGCGGGAGATGGGCCGGACACGGTTGAGGGCCCTGTCAACCACCGTGGGTGGAAAACCTCAGGTAAGGAAGAAGGAGGACATTATCAGAACAGATGCAACGGAGGCGAAGGAACTGAGAGAATGGGACGGAGTCCTTACAGGAAGCGGGGTGTGAGGAGCTGTAGTCGAGGTAGCTGTGGGAGTCGGTAGGCTTGTAATGGATATTGGTGGACAGTCTATCATCAGAAATTGAGACAGAGAGGTCAAGGAAGGGAAGGGAAGTGTCAGAGATGGACCATGTGAAAATGATGGAGGGGTGGAAATTGGAAGCAAAATTAATAAATTTTTCCAGGTCCAGACGAGCATGAAGCAGCACCGAAGTAATCATCAATGTACCAGAGAAAAAGTTGTAGGAGGGGGGCCAGAGTAGGACTGGAACAAGGAATGTTCCACATACCCCATAAAGAGACAGGCATAGCTGGGGCACATGCGGGTACCCATAGCCACACCTTTTATTTGGAGGAAGTGAGAAGAGTTTAAGGAGAAATTGTTCAGTGTGAGAACAAGTTCAGCCAGACGGAGGAGAGTAGGGATGGATGGGGATTGTTCGGGCCTCTGTTCGATGAAGAAGCTGAGAGCCCTCAGACCATCCTGGTGAGGGATGGAGGTGTAGACGGATTGGACCTCCATGGTGAAGAGGAAGCGGTTGGGGCCAGGGAACTGGAAATTGTTGATATGATGTAGGGTGTTAGAGGACTCACGGATGTAGGTGGGAAGGGACTGAACAAGGGGAGAGAGAATGGAGTCAAGATAGCAAACAGTGAGTTCTGTGGGGCAGGAACAGGCTGACATGATAAGTCTGCCGGGACAGTCCTGTTTGTGGATTTTGGGTAGGAGGTAGAAGCGGGCCGTCGGAGATCAGGAGACTGTCAGGTTGGAAGCTGTGGGAGGAAGATCTCCAGAGGAGATGAGGTCAGTGACAGTCCTGGAAACAATGGCTTGATGTTCAGTGGTGGGGTCATGGTCCAGGGAGAGGTAGGAGCAAGTGTCTGCGAGTTGACGCTCAACCTCCGCGAGGTAGAGGTCAGTGCGCCAGACAACAACAGCACCACCCTTGTCAGCGGGTTTGATGACGATGTCAGGGTTGGACCTGAGAGAATGGAGTGCAGTATGTTCAGAGAAAGAGAGATTAGAATGGGTGAGAGGAGCAGAGAAATTGAGACGACTAATGTCGCGCCGACAGTTCTCAATGAAAAGATCAAGAGAAGGTAAGAATCCAGAGGGAGGGGTCCAGGTGGAGGGAGAATATTGGAGGTGGGTAAAAGGATCTGTTGAACGGGGAGAGGACTCCTGCCCAAAGAAGTGAGCACGGAGATGAAGACGGCGGAAGAAGAGTTCAGCATCGTGCTGAGCCTGAAATTCATTGAGGTGAGGACATAAGGCTATGAAACTAAGTCCTTTGCTGAGCACTGAACGTTCAACGTCGGAGAGGGGAAGGTCAGGGGGTATAGTGAATACACGGCTGGGGCTGGGATTGGAAGACCCTCTAAATGGTACAATACCAATTTGGGTGCAGGAACAGAGAGACTTGAGATTTCAAATACACAAGTTGATTTGGGTGTTCAAAAGGCTTATAGGATCCTGGACTTTATAAATAGAGGCATATAGCACTAAGCAAGGAAGGTAAATTAGAGTTTTATAAAATATTGGTTAGGCTGCAGCTGGAGTCTTGTGCTCAATTCTGCACACCACACTTTAGGAAGGATATCACATCTTTGAAGAAGGTACTGGGGACATTTACTAGGATGGTTTATTTGGAGAGACTGGAGAAGCTGGGATAATTCTCCTCAGGACAGAAAAGGTTTATGGGAGATTGAATCAAGGCATTCAGGATCATGAATGGGATTATTGAGTAAATCAGGAGAAACTGATTCCAGTGACAGATTGGTCCATAATGAGAGGGACACAGATTGAAAATAGTTAACAGAATATCCAGCAGGGAACTGAAAGATTTCTTCTTTTTATTCATTCATGGGATGTGGCTTTGCTGGATGGGCCAGCATTTATTGCCTATCCCTAGTTGCCCTTGAGAAGGTGGTGGTGAGCTGCCTTCTTGAACCACTGCAGTCCATGTGGTGTAGGTACACCCATAGTGCTGTTAGGGAGGGAGTTTCAGGATTTTGACCCAGCAACAGTGAAGGAACGACGATATATTTCCAAGTCAGGATGGTGAGTGACTTGGAGGGGATCTTCCAGGTGGTGGTGTTCCCATCTATCTGCTGCCTTTGTCCTTCTAGATGTTTGTGATCGTGGGTCTGGAAGGTGGTGTTGAAGGAGCCTTGGTGAGTTTCTGCAGCGCATCTTGTAAATGGTACACACTGCTGCTACTGTGCATCAGTGGTGAGGGGAGTGAATATTTGTGGATGGGGTGCCAATCAAGCAGCCTGCATTGTCCTGGACAATGTCAATCTTCTGGAGTGTTGTGTTTAAACAGCAAGTTGTTGTGATCTGGAATGTGTTGCCTGAGAAAGCAAATTCAATAGTAACTTTCAAAAGAAAATTGAATAAATACTTCAAATGGAGAAATTTGCAGGACTATTGGAAAACAGAAGTGGGGTGGGGGGGTATTTCCAATTGGATAGCTCCTACAAAGAGCCAGGACAGGGACAATGGGCTGAATGGCCCCCATCTCTGCTGCATCATTCTATGAGTGGTTGATTATTTTGATGAGTTGGGCAGCCTTGTGAGGTGCGTTGATTAGTTTTAAAACACAGTTCCCTAATTCAGCAAATCAGCTGCAGAATGTTTCCTGTGTGTGGAAACTAGTGGCTGCAGGAAAAGAACAAGGGAGAAACCGTCAATCTCACGTGGGAGTATTTCAAAACTCAATGAGGGTTACTCAGCAACAATCCACAGCTGGGTGAGTTACTTTGGAAAAATGTATCCCCATCAGTGATGATACTTTTGTTGTTTCCCATTGCTTTAGGTATCAGCCAGGGCTCATTGAGTAACACGGTTATCTTTGAGTCTGAAGATTATGGGTTCAAGAACTCCTCACGCTCATACTGAAGGCTCAAACTCTAGTCTGGCTCTGAGAGAGTGCTGCACTGTTGGAAGTCCCATCTTTTGGCTAAGACATCAAACTGAGGTCCTGCCTGCCCTTTCAGGTGGATGTGAAAGATCCCATGGCACTACTTTAAATAAGAGCAGGGAAACTATTCCTAGCGCCTTGACCAATATTTATCACTAGAACAGATTATCCAGGTATTTCTCCCACTGCTGTTTGTGGGATCATACTGTGCACATTTCCCTGAACTACAACAGTGATACATTTCTATAATAATTCACTGGCATTTAAATTGTATCGGGATTATGAAAAGTAGCTATATAAATGAAAGCTCTTTTTTCTTTATAAACTGTTTCATTGATTAGAATTGAATTAGTAACTTTATGATCTTTAGTATTCATGCCCTTTGTCCCCAAATATCCTCTGAATTTCCTCTTAGAGCTGTAAATATTCTCAGCTGAATTAGCAACTTTATTGCTGATGAGGCTAAATATTGTGGATTCAAAACTCTGTTAGTTTTTAAGCATTTAATGTAAATTGAGAGTTCAGTGCAATACTGAGGGAGTATTACATTGCTGGAGGTACCACCACTTGGTGAGACGTTAACAGCCAGTTTGTTCTAAGTGTTTCATGTTTACATTTGAGGAGCAAGGGGCATGAAACTCAAAGTATCCCAATTGGTCAGGATGGAATCACTTGCTTGGCCTGAGAGAGTAGACCACCTGCTCGGATTCAGCAGTGAAGCAACTCAGTGCTACTCCCTTGAAGACCCTGAACTCTTCCATGGCTGAAGTCAAGAAGTCTTTCAAAAATCTTTGACTATGGAAAGAGTATCTATTCCATTGAGTAAGCACTCCCCTTTTGGATCAGTTACTGTCATCTTAGGGGGAGGCAATGGTGTAGTGGTATTGTTGCTGCACTAGTTAATCCTGCAACCCAGGCACAGCAGATGGTGGAATTTGAATTCAATACAAATCTGGAATTAAAAATCTAATGATGACCATGGCCAGGACCGTGCAGGGTCAGGGCCCACTCTCCAACATTAGATGATGTCAGGCGGAACTCCCCACATCATTTCAATTTTCAGCTTGGTGGGAGCTCAGCTGAATCAGCTGTGCACCCGCCGACCTGTCAACGGCCAACTGAGGCCATTGAGAAAGTAATTAGCATTATTATGGACCTGTCCATTCCACCTTAAGGTTGGTGGGCAGGCTGGGAGCCCTGGCAGCTTCAGAAAAAGCATCAAACCTCATCCACGGGTGGGATGAGGTTCATGTTGGTTTTTAAAAATTCAACAAAAGTTTGATTTAAAGCGATGGACACGTCCCAACTCATGTGACAGTGTCAGGGAAATTTTGTTTGTGCACCTTTACCATTTTTAAATTTGGCACCAATGGCCCTGAAGCAGCAGCATTTACTCCCCATCCCTAATTGGCCTACATGCGACTCCAGATCCACGGCAATGTGGTTGGCTCTTAAATGCCCTCTGAACAAGGACAATTAGGGATGGGCAATAAATGCTGGCCAAGCCAGCGACACCCACATCCCATAAATAAATCATAAAAAATAAAATCTATACCTTCCTTGGGGATTCCACAAAACTCTCACCAGCTCTTTCCAATAGTTATAAGGGGATGCGGAGAGCAGAGGAATTCCATGGAATAACTCACTTAACAGGGATGAAGATTCCATCTCCTCCCCTCACTGTCCACTGGAATTTCACTGGCCTTAGTGACCAGGGGAGAGTCATGTTTTAACCACAAACTCCAGCCCTGGTTGACTGATTTGCACCAATTGTCTTCATATGGGGTGACGAGCTCTGGCCTAAAATTCTTCCTTAACCAATACCACTAAAACCTGGTCAATCATCTGTTAGGTGTCTGTAAAAATCTTATCGTCTGTAAAACGGCTGCTGTGTCCACCTGTGTAATAATGCTTGCTGCGCTCGGCTGTGAGTCACTCCTGGGAAATAGCAAGCTGCCATTCTAATTCTATAATCAGCCCCAGGGAAGAATAAAGCAATATTTATATCTCTCCCCAATGCATGATTATTCCCTGCAAGATAGAGCTTCAGCTGCCTGTCAGGAGGAATAATGAAACTATTCTATCTCACTTCCTGTGAGGCTGAGAGGAACTCAAAATCAGTCTGTGGTCTGGGAAGTAGGGTATGCACAGGCCTGAGGGTTAATCCATCAACTTCAGAAACATTGTGGTAGAAGGGATAAGGAGGCTGCATACTCCTTGGAAACTCCTGGGGGTTACCATTAACTACAAACTGAACTGGCCTAGCCATATAAATACTGTGGCTTCAAGAGCAGGTCAGAGGCTGGGAATCCTGCAACGAGTAACTCACCTCCTGACTCCCCAAAACCTGTTCCACCATCTACAAGGCACAAGTCAGGAGTGTGATGGAATACTCCCCACTTGCCTGGATGAGTGTAGCTCCAACAACACTCAAGAATCTCAATACCGTCTAGGGTAAAGCAGCCCACTTGATTGGCACCACATCCACCACTTTAAACATTCACTGGAATTCCTGGAACTCCCTTCCTAACAGCACTGTGGGTGTACTTACACCACATGGACTGCAGTAGTTCAAGAAGGCAGCTCACCACCCCCTTCTCAAGGGCAATTAGAGATAGGCAATAAAAATGCTGGGCTAGCCAGTGATACTCACATCACATGAATGAATAAAATACATATATAGTAGGGGGTCAAGGATAGATCATAGAAACATAGAAACTAGGAGCAGAGTAGGCCATTCAGCCCTTCAAGCCTGCTCCGCCATTCATTATGATCATGGCTGATCATCCAACTCAATAGCCTGCTCCTGCTTTCTCCCCATACCCTTTGATCCCTTTCACCTCAAGAGCTATATCTAACTCCTTCTTGAAAACATACAATGTTTTGGCCTCAACTACTTTCTGTGATAGTGAATTCCACAGGTTCACCACTCTCTGGGTGAAGAAATTTTTCCTCATCTCAGTTTTAAATGGTCTACCCCATATCCTCAGACCGTGACCCCTGGTTCTGGATTCCCCCACCATCGGGAACATCCTTCCTGCATCTACCCTGTCTAGTCCTGTTAGAATTTTATAGGTTTCTATGAGATCCCCCCTCATTCTTCTGAACTCCAGCAAATATAATCCTAATCGACTCAATCTCTCCTCATATGTCAGTCCCGCCATCCCAGGAATCAGTCTGGTAAACCTTTGCTGCACTCCCTCTATAGCAAGAACATCCTTTCTCAGATAAGGAGACCAAAACTGCACACTATATTCCAGGTGTGGTCTTACCAAGGCCCTGTACAACTGCAGCAAGACATCCCTGCTCCTGTACTCAAATCCCCTGGCTATGAAGGCCAACATACCATTTGCCTTCTTTACCACCTGCTGCACATGCATGCTTAAATCCTTGGGGGACATCAGAGGTAAAGCTGTGGGATAAAGAAGCAAACCATTGCAGATAATACTCTAGCTACGATTAGAGAGATAACAATAGCCGTACCAACAATTCCTAACCTCCAGTCCTACCTCCCACCCCCTTGACTACCCACCCCCACCATTCCCATCTCCCACTCTCAATCATTCCATGCTTTGGCACTTCAGGTCCTGGTATTCAGATACCGAGCTTTGAGTTACATCTTGCAGTCATTGCTTATATGGATTTTTAACCTTTCGAACAATTTAAAATGAGATCCCAGCTGGGGACAATTACCTCAAGATGGTCTGATTAGGTAAATAATATAATCAACAAAGAATGCATAAAATGAAGCATAGTCCCAGTCTCCTGGGAGAAACCACGAACAAACAAATCCACAATAAGCACCAGCACTCACTATTCCTGTTCCTGGTGGTTGTAATGTTGCCTATTCCCAGCTGCCTGACCTGAGAGTGTGTGTAAATACTGAGACTAGAGTCACGTGTAGCCCAGAGTGAGGAGGATGTGGGGCTGCACTGGTTCCTTTCCCAGAGGGGATTTGGGTGAGTTGATTTCAATCTCATACCTGCCAGTGCTAAAGATTCATTGAATTTAGTTTTGATTAGAGAACGTGATTACTTCAGAGGGTTAACATGGCTGGTGAGTACCACCTGGTAACATTCCACAGTTAACAGAAGCTGTGCCTCCCACAGACTCTGTTCCCTAATTCAAGAACTCAACCTTGATCTGGAGGAGATACAAGGAGCCGAGAACAATCTCTCCAATAATAATAAGTTCAATGACCCTGTGCTGAATTACCTTTCATTCACCCAAGTGTTTGCAGGAAATTTTAAACTGTTTGATTTCTCTGTTTTGGGTTTTTGATGCAATTGACTGTCATTCACCCAGGAGATAAGTCACAAAGTTCCCGTCTAAGCATGCAACCCCCCAGAAGTCCTTCTAACCCCACAACAGCCCCTCTAATACGCCTATATCCCCTCTAAAACTACAACAACACCTCTAACGCCCCTGAATCCCCACTAAGCCTACGACAACACCTCTAACCCGCCTGTATTCCCAGCAACCTTAGAACAACCCCTCTGATCCCCACTAACCCTACAACAGCCCCTCAAACACCCCAGGATCCCCACTAACCCTACAACAACCCTGCTGATCCCCACTAACCCTACAACAGCCCCTCTAACTCCCCTGGATTCCCACCAACCCTACAACAAACCCTCTAACCCCCTGGATCCCCACTAACCCTACAACAGCCCCTCAAACACCCCAGGATCCCCACAAACCCTACAACAACCCCTCTGATCCCCACTAACCCTACAACAGCCCCTCTAACTCCCCTGGATCCCCATTAAACCTCAAACAACCCCTCTAATCTCCCTGGATCCCCATTAACCATACAACAACCCCTCTTATCCCCACTAACCCTAAAACAGCCCCTCTAACCCACCCTGGATCCCCACTAACCCTACAACAACCCCTCTGATTCCCACTAACCCTACAACAGCTCCTCTAACCCCCCTGGATCCCCACTAACCCTACAACAACCCCTCTGATCCCCACTAACCCTACAACAGTACCTCTAAACCCCTGGAACCCCACTAACCCTACAACAATACCTCTAACCCCATGGATCCCCCCTAACCGTACAACAGCCCCTCTAACCCCATTGGAGCTCCACCTAACCCTACAACAGCCCCTCTAACGCCCCTGGATCCCCACTAAACCTACAACAGCCCCTCTAACACCCCTGGATGCCCACTAACCCTACAACAGCCCCTCTAGCCCCCCCCGGATCCCCACTAACCCTACAACAGCCCCTCTAAACCCCCTGGATCCCCACTAACCCTACAGCAGCCCCTCTAACCCCCCTGGGTCCCCACTAACCCTACAACAGCCCCTCTAACCCCCCTGGATCCCCAACTAACCCTACAAAAACCCCTCTAACCCCCCTGGATCCCAACTAACCCTACAACAGCCCCTCTAACACCCCTGGATGCTCACTAACCCTAAAACAGCCCCTCTAAACCCTCTGGATCCCCACTATCCCTAAAACAACCCCTCTAACCCCCCTGGATTCCCACTAACCCTACAAAAGCCCCTCTAACCCCCCTGGATCCCCACTAACCCTACAACAACCCCTCTAACCCCCTGGATCCCCACTAACCCTACACCAGCCCCTCTAACTCCCCTGGATCTCCACCAACCCTACAACAACCCCTCTAATCTCCCTGGATCTCCAGTATCCCTACAAAAGCCCCTCTAACCCCACTGGATCACCACTAACACTACAACAGCCCCTCTAAACCCCCTGGATCCCCAATAACCCTACAACAGCCCCTCTAACCCCCCTGAATCCCCACTAACCATAAAACAGCCCCTCTAACCCTCCTGGATCCCCACTAACCCTACAACAACCCCTCTGATTCCCACTAACCCTACAACAGCTCCGCTAACTCCCCTGGATCCCCATTAACCCTACAACAACTCCTCTAACCCCCCTGGATCCCCACTAACCCTACAACAGCCCCTCTAACCCACCTAGATTCCCACTAACCCTACAACTCCACTAACCCCCCCTGGATCCCCACTAACCCTACAACAACCCCTCTAACCCCCCCTGGATACCCCCTAACCCCCCTGGATCCCCACTAACCCTACAACAACCCCTCTGATCCCCACTAACCCTACAACAGCAACTTTAACCCCCCTGGATCCCCACCAACCCTACAACAGCCCCTCTAAACCCCCTGGATCCCCACTAAACCTACAACAGCCCCTCTAACCCCCCTGGATCCCCACTAACCCCCGTGGATCCCCAGTAACCCTACAACAGCCCCTCTAACCCCCCTGGATCCCCATTAACCCTACAACAACTCCTCTAACCCCCCTGGATCCCCAATAAACCTACAACTCCTCTAATCCCCGTGGAACCCCACTAACCCTACAACAACCCCTCTGATCCCCACTAACCCTACAACAGTACCTCTAAACCCCTGGAACCCCACTAACCCTACAACAGTACCTCTAACCCCATGGATCCCCCCTAACCGTACAACAGCCCCTCTAACCCCATTGGAGCTCCACTAACCCTACAACAGCCCCTCTAACCCCCCTGGATCCCCACTAACCCTACAACAGCCCCTCTAAACCACCTGGATGCCCACTAACCCTACAACAGCCCCTCTAACCCCCCCCTGGATCCCCACTAACCCTACAACAGCCCCTCTAACCCCCCTGGATGCCCACTAACACTACAACAGCCCCTCTAACCCCCCTCGATCCCCACTAAACCTACAGCTGCCCCTCTAACCCCCCTGGGTCCCCACTAACCCTACAACAGCCCCTCTAACCCCCCCTGGATACCCTCTAACCCGCCTGGATCCCCACTAACCCTACAACAACCCCTCTGATCCCCACTAACCCTACAACAGCAACTTTAACCCCCCTGGATCCCCACCAACCCTACAACAGCCCCTCTAAACCCCCTGGATCCCCACTAAACCTACAACAGCCCCTCTAACCCCCCTGGATCCCCACTAACCCCCGTGGATCCCCAGTAACCCTACAACAGCCCCTCTAACCCCCCTGGATCCCCACTAACCCTACAACAGCTCCTCTAACCCCCCTGGATCCCCATTAACCCTACAACAACTCCTCTAACCCCCCTGGATCCCCAATAAACCTACAACTCCTCTAATCCCCGTGGAACCCCACTAACCCTACAACAACCCCTCTGATCCCCACTAACCCTACAACAGTACCTCTAAACCCCTGGAACCCCACTAACCCTACAAAAGTACCTCTAACCCCATGGATCCCCCCTAACCGTACAACAGCCCCTCTAACCCCATTGGAGCTCCACTAACCCTACAACAGCCCCTCTAACCCCCCTGGATCCCCACTAACCCTACACCAGCCCCTCTAAACCACCTGGATGCCCACTAACCCTACAACAGCCCCTCTAACCCCCCCTGGATCCCCACTAACCCTACAACAGCCCCTCTAACCCCCCTGGATGCCCATTAACCCTACAACAGCCCCTCTAACCCCCCTCGATCCCCACTAAACCTACAGCTGCCCCTCTAACCCCCCTGGGTCCCCACTAACTCTACAACAGCCCCTCTAACCCCCCTGGATGCCCAACTAACCCTACAACAACCCCTCTAACCCCCCCTGGATCCCAACTAACCCTACAACAGCCCCTCTAACACCCCTGGATCCCCACTAACCCTACAACAGCCCCTCTAAACCCTCTGGATCCCCACTATCCCTAAAACAACCCCTCTAACCCCCCTGGATCGCCACTAACCCTACAAAAGCCCCTCTAACCCCCCTGGATCCCCACTAACCCTACAACGACCCCTCTAACCCCCCTGGATCCCCACTAACCCTACAACAGCCCCTTTAACTCCCCTGGATCTACAACAACCCCTCTAATCTCCCTGGATCTCCAGTATCCCTACAACAGCCCCTCTAACCCCACTGGATCACCACTAACACTACAACAGCCCCTCTAAACCCCCTGGATCCCCAATAACCCTACAACAGCCCCTCTAACCCCCCTGGATCCCCACTAACCATACAACAGCCCCTCTAACCCCCCTGGATCCCCACTAACCCTACAACAACCCCTCTGATCCCCACTAACCCTACAACAGCTCCTCTAACCCCCCTGGATCCCCATTAACCCTACAACAACTCCTCTAACCCCCCTGGATCTCCACTAACCCTACAACAGCCCCTCTAACCCACCTAGATTCCCACTAACCCTACAACTCCACTAACCCCCCCTGGATCCCCACTAACACTACAACAGCCCCTCTAACCCCCCCTGGATCCCCTCTAACCCCCCTGGATCCCCACTAACCCTACAACAACCCCTCTGATCCCCACTAACCCTACAACAGCACCTTTAACCCCCCTGGATCCCCACCAACCCTACAACAGCCCCTCTAAACCCCCTGGATCCCCACTAAACCTACAACAGCCCCTCTAACCCCCCTGGATCCCCACTAACCCCCGTGGATCCCCACTAACCCTACAACAGCCCCTCTAACCCCCCTGGATCCCCACTTACCCTACAACAACCCCCCTGGATCCCCACTAACCCTACAACAGCCACTCTAAACCCCCTGGATCTCCACTAACCCTACAACAACCCCCCTGGATCCCCACTAACCCTACAACAACCCCTCTGATCCCCACTAACACTACAACAGCTCTTCTAATCCCACTGGATCCCCGCTAAGCCTACAACAACCCCCCTGGATCCCCACTAACCCTACAACAACCCCCTTGGATCCCCACTAACCCTACAACAACCCCCCTGGATCCCCACTAACCCTACAACAACCCCTCTGATCCCCACTAAACCTAAAACAGCTCCTCCAACCCCCCTGGATCCCCATTAACCCTACAACAACACCTCTGATCCCCACTAACCCTACAAAAGTACCTCTAACCCCTTGGATCACCCCCCTAACCCTACAACAGCCCCTCTAACCCCATTAGAGCTCCACTAACCCTACAAAAGCCCTTCTAACCCTCCTGGATCCCCACAAACCCTACAAGAGCCCCTCTAACCCCCCTGGATCCCCACTAACCCTACAACAACCACTTTAGCCCCCCCTGGATCCCCACTAACCCTACAACAGCCCCTCCAACCCCCCTGGATCCCCATAACCCTACAACAGCCCCTCTAACCCCCCTGGATCCCCACTAACCCTACAGCAGCCCCACTAACCCCCTGGATCCCCACTAACCCTACAACAACCCCTCTAACCCCCCTGGATCCCAACTAACCCTACAACAACCCCTCTAACCCCCCTGGATCCCAACTAACCCTACAACAGCCCCTCTAACACCCCTGGATCCCCACTAACCCTACAACAGACACTCTAAACCCTCTGGATCCCCACTATCCCTAAAACAACCCCTCTAGACCCCACTGGATCTCCACTAACCCTACAACAGCCCCCCTAACTCCCCTGGATCCCCACCATCCCTACTACAACTCCTCTAATCCCCCTGGATCCCCACTAACCCTACAACAGCTCTTCTAACCCCCCTGGATCCCCACTAACCCTACAACAGCCCCTCTAAACCCCCTGGATCCCAACTAACCCTACAACAACCCCTCTAACCCCCCTGGATCCCCACTAACCCTACAACAGCCCCTCCAACCCCCCTGGATCCCCACTAACCCTACAACAACCCCTCTAACCCCCCTGGATCCCCACTAACCCTACAACAGCCCCTCTAACCCCCCTGGATCCCCACTAATGCTACAACAACCCCTCTAACCCCCCCTGGATCCCCACTAACCCTACAACAGCCCCTCTAACCCCCCTGGATCCCCACTAACCCTACAACAGCCCCTCTAACCCCTCTGGATCCCCACTAACCCTAAAGCAACCCCTCTAACCCCCAATGGATCCCCACTAACCCTACAACAGCCCCTCTAACCCCCCCTGGATCTCCACCATCCCCACTACAACTCCTCTAATCCCCCTCGATACCCACTAACCCTACAACAGCTCCTCTAACCCCCCCTGGATCCCCACTAACCTACAACAGCCCCTCCAACCCCCCTGGATTCCCACTAACCCTACAACAACCCCTCTAACCCCCCTGGATTCCCACTAACCCTACAACAGCCCCTCTGATCCCCACTAACCCTATAACAGCCCCTCTAACCCCCCTGGATCCCCAACATCCCTACAACAGCACCTCTAACCCCCCTGGATCCCCACCATCCCAAAACAACCCCTCTCGATCCCCACTAACCCTACAACAACCCCTCTGATCCCCACTAACCCTACAACCGCTCCTCTAACCGCACCACCTGGGCAGTGGTCAATGGCAGCTGTACAATCAGAGAAGGCGAGTAGAATTTGGCTTCCTCTTCACCTTGTATACTGTCCAGATGCCCAGACATGGAGGTAAACACAGACACAATACCACACCCCCAGAGACACAAGAAGACAGACATAGATAAAGACATAGGGAGATGTATAGATGCATGCACACTCAGACACAGGCAACAGGATGACTGAAGTTGGGGGCATTGCTGGGAGCTTGATTATTTGACATTCTGACCACAACATCTGACCATGTGATGCTTGAACACACAATACCTGAACACAACACAGTTGTGTTTTGTGTCTCAGAGATATGCAGATGGTTCTTTATTTCAACAGGACAAGAACTTACTTCAACACTTTTATAATGTCTGCTTTCTCAGACTTACTTTCAGTTTCTCTGTAACCAGAACCACAGGCTTGACCAACAGCACACAGCACAGTGAGCAGTCAACAGACAACACAATCAAACAACGAACAATTGAACACATCTCCGCACCCCGCCCCCACCACCATCCCACATTCCATCATAAAACTGAGGAACCTTATTTTAAACATCAATGGGGAGTAACACTGAGATGCCCACGGTCTCTATTGTGTAACTCTCAAACTGACCTGCCTGTGATGATGCACACGTTCTATTCCACAATCAGGAATAGACTGTGTTGAACTGAAGAAGTAGTCTTCAACGTGCTGCATGCCTTTGCAAAGTGATTCATTTTTGAGCGTGAATTCGACACTTTCCCCCAAGCTGGACATGCTGTTGGGACTTTTTTGGGGGCATTAATGAGTTTAATAGGCTTTTTGGAAATTAATTATTTGGAATTAATGGGCACCTCCACAATTTGAGCACATGTTTAAGGGTATCTGACCATGATGGAGCAAGTGTTGATGGGGCTGCTGAGGTCTCTTTTGACACAATTCTTGCACTTTAGCTGATTGGACAAGCTGTATCTACGGCCCAGAGTCTGAGAGTGCATTTCAGTCTAACCTCTTGGAATCAAACATGGCAGATTCAATCTGGACTGCCAAGGTTGTGCTTTTCCCATGGTCAAATCATCATCCTCCAGGAGGTGTTCCCTAATTCGTGGAACTGAAGTTTTTTCAAGAAGTTGGTCATGAATTAGTTTGCTGCTTAGAAAACCTGTACCAAATGTACAGGTGGAAGTCAAATGCCACAACACTGCCACATATTGTTTAATGGGCTCACCATTTCACACACAGACGCACAGAGATACACACACAGATACACACACACACACACACCCACACACACACAAGTGCTGCACACAGAAATCTTACACACACACACACACTCATAGACATGTAGAGTTATATACACACACAGACACAAGTGCTACACTCACAAAACTTACAAACTCAGACACACACACACAGAATGAAAAAATACTGGCACATCACACCTGCTTGACAATCTCCCTAAGATGTGTGTCCACTGAAGGTTTCCATGCAGGGTTTACACAGGGTAGCACTTTAAGTAACTGTGCATGTGCAGCCTTGCCAAAGAATTTAAGGGATAAAATGAGAGAGTTCTCTGCCCTTGACCAGAATGGATGCACATGGCCCGTTTTAAACAAGTTTTAGTTCCAACATCTACACACACTCTGTAGGCACAACTAGCTCTGTCCAATCAAAGCAACCCACAGAGTTAAGGCTACAGAATAAAGTGGATTGTGTGTCTGGGATACAGTTGGCAGGCAGACTGTCCTACTGATGATATAATTCAGTAATTATCTTCTCCTTCATGTGGAATTTACACCATCATTCCAAAGCACAAAGTAATCGTCAGTAAATAGAATTACTGTCACTCGGGGGAATTCAGAGCTCCCCAGCATAGTCAGATCCTCCTGAGTCCCTGAGTGTTCATTGGCTGGACGTAGATGGATTTAGTGAACAGGGGAATACCACTAAAAATAACCAAATCATCAGTTTGTGAAGTTAAAGGAATATTTATCAGGATTCACTTTGAACTGAGTTATTTCAAAGGGTCCAGAGAGATGTTGGGCTGAATCTTAATGCTTGGTGCATAATACAGCAGAACAGATACACACACCCAGTGGGAATGCTAAGATGGGTAACTGGATTGTCGCCTGGTGTCTGCACACTTCACAAGTCAGTAGAAGCACATGTTGGAGTCAAGAACGGTAGTGGAGAGTTCACTGAGTGGATGCAGAACCCTGTGAGTTCAGCCCAGCTTTTTTTTATTCATTCACGGGATGTGGGCTTCACTGGCTGGACCAGCATTTATTGCCCATCCCTGGTTGCAGATGTGAACCTCTCAGTCGTCAGTTATGAGGACAATTCTGGAACATCAATGGACAATGTGTGAGGTATCAGCATTTCCAGCCACACTAAAAAGATTGGAGTGAGACTGGAGGAGACAAATTCTAGCCTGAGTACCATGATGTCTCAGGCCTTTAGACTGAGGTCTGTCCCCATAAAAAGAGGAGTCACCTGCAGCTGGGAACTGGGGGCATGACCAATGCCACTTTAAAGAGGATGGAGAGAGCCTCACATTTCAGCTACTTCGCTGCAATGCAGCAAAGTCTTCTCCAGCTTTCTGTTAGCAGGAGGGAAGATGGAGAAGTAAACATGGATGTGAGCACTTTGCTCAAAGCATTCCCACCCCTCCATCCCCCACAGCCAAAATCCCACATGTTGGCAGTGGCTGAATCTGTTGTTGCACAGGTTAAAAGGTTTGATGTGGGGTGGGTGGAGAGGCTTCAAAACCCAAAGAACATCAGCCAAAACCATCAGAATAGTCAGAGCAGCAGAGCAAGCAGCTGACTCTAACTGTGCTGAAGCCACAGAGGTAACATCAGATAGGGCTAATAGCAGAAAGGAAGAGGAAGGATTAATAACTCAGGTGTTAAATACAGGGTTTCATTGTCATATTTTTGTTTCATTTTGGCACACTATAAACTTAATTTAAAAGACCCATGGTGCTGTTTCCTGTGGTTTACCAAGTAGTCTCATGCTGTGTAGAGGGTGGTATGACAAAGAGTTAAAGACATGCGATTCTGTGAGAGGGATGGATGGTTGATTGTGGGATTGCTCTGTGCTGGGGCCTGGGAGCTGAGGGCAGTGGGGGTTTGCACAGTGGGGTCAGAATTGGTGTGTCAGATGCTGCACTGATCAGATTAGCTGAAGGTTCTATTTCATGTATAAGGACAGCAGTCTTTACCAGTGTCTGTCTCAGTGAGAGGCTTTACTGAACTGCTGTAAGATAACTGCATCCAGAGGCAGCCTCATGGCACAGTCACATGACTATAGAAAGCCTGATGTGACAATCAGACTGGTTACATTTCAAAACCCAAACATCCACTTTTTCCTAGCAAACAAAATACATCTTTGCATGCAGGATCTTGTGTTACCGTGAGTTACCCAAGTTACCCACTATACATGTATTAACAGTTTGTTCTGCTAGTCAGTCACAGCACCTGCATTTCATACTTGAATCGTGCAGATCTCTTAATGGTATGCGTGCGCATCATCATTAGCTGTTCATCTGGGTGATATTCCTTGTCCGGAAAGTGTCGTTCTCGTGGCCCTTGTTACCTTGGTGACTGTTGTTGTTCCACTGGTGTTGTTGGGGACATGTGGACCTCTGGTATTGATAGTAGTTCTGTCCTCAGTACAACTGGTGAGATTCCTGCTCCCTGACCGGCCAATTACAGTGAAGTTTACTTGTGGGCTGACTCCTGTTGAGAGCATTGAGGGTTTATGTTCTGACTGGCTCCTTATGTTTTTTCCGTGGCAACATGTTGATTCTTCAAGGAGTCTTTCAGTGTCACAGCCTCTTTGTGGTCCCTTTCTGTCTGCCGTTTTGCCTAGCTGTACATCTGGTTGAGTTTTTCAACTCTTGCTTTGGGTTGTCAGCTGTGGAATTGTGGGTCATTCTTTCGTTCTGGTCCTTTGGTGTTTTCTCTGAAATTTGTTTGTTCTGATCTCGCACAGCTTGGTTCATTGAAGACTTCAGCTTATCGTGTGTTTTCAACAGTATATACTCAGCTAGAATCTTGCTCTTCAAATCTTACAGTTTAGCTCTGATGTGAAAATTTTCCTGTCGAACTGCTTCATTTACCTTCTGTTCGTGCATTTCATTGCACTAACATGGTCAGCAACCATCTTGTGGTTTCCTTGAATATTGTCTCCCTCTCTCTGGAGTCTTTTGTTTCCCACTCTCTGTTGGCACATTCAGGGTTATCAGTCCAAGCTTTAGACTTGCTTCAGCTGAGGGGAGTGGATATCTCATCCCATTTATAATCTAGAACTTTAGATCTTCCATCTAGCCATTGCATTGGGCTCTCAAGTTAATTTGTCCTCTCGGTATGAGTATTGTGCCATCATATAGTTTCGAGGTCTTCATTTTTGGATCCCCATGTTGAGCCACTTCGCACAGGTCTGTGAAGATCATTATGTTACATGATGCACCCGTTCTATCTGACATTTAGTGTTCATTGATTCTCTCCCTCTACAGTCATCATTGTACCAGTCACAAACCATTTGTCACCTATAGGAAAGAATTTTACTGTCCCGTTTCGACGGGGACAGGGCTGTAAAATGTGGTGAGACATTCTAAATCCCATTGACGACAGTGGGAAAGTAAAACCCTGTTGTCTTAAAATTCTGCCCATAAACTTGATGGAACCAACCTGCTGTATCGCTGTATCATGTATAGTTCCTCATCAGACTCTTCAGCAGATATCTCTCCAGCGGCCATCAGTATAGACTTGTTTTGTATCTGTCTAGCCAAACACTTGTATGTGAAATGATACAACTTCTTGCAGTCAAAACACTGCCTTCCCCATGCTGGGTAATCCTTCTTTTCCTGTGCATGCTGTCCTCTGCAGTATCCTGTCCTTTGTCTGTGATTGCTCTGCTCTTTCGGCCTGCACTGTCTCTCAGCATAATGCATCTCCTGGTCTGCTCTGGCATACATATGCTCTAGCTGATGTTTCACAACTTCCACATTTTGACACATGCCTATCGCTTTCCTTAATATCAGTTTCTCATCTTTATATTTTTAATCAGAACATATTTTAGCTGTCAAAATTCATGTGATTCTGCAGGCTGCATTACTGCAGTCACATACCATTCAATGATCTCATTTTCACTCTGAACTATAGTGTTGAATACATAACGTTCATATGTAACATTCACTCAGGGTTCAAAACGTGCTTTCAAGTCATTCAAAATCTCTGTCTTTCTTTTCAGTGTTCATCTGTTATGTTTAGGGTGTTATACACTTTGTAACAGTCCCTTCCCAGCAGTGTTAAAAGTGTGGCTACTCTTATCAGTTCAGGCTTGTTAATTAAGTCTGTTGCAATAAATCACTGTTCAATGTTACTGGAGATGCAGTTGTTAAGTTTACTGCAGCCATTTTACTCACTCAGTAATTTACTTGCATCCTTTATCTGTGTTTCCTTTGTCCTTTTCTGCAGCCCTTGCTTTTCCTTTATCCTGTTTTTAGGAGCTTGCTGAAGATTTGAACCTTTCTGTGTGCTTTTCATAGCTCGGTCTTCTCTGTAGCCAGTATTGTACCTGCAGCTATGTCCTTTTTCAGCAGCTTGTTTTTTTTTTTTGCAGATCTGAACCTTCGTGTTCTGGGTTCCTGGTATCTTCTCTGCATGATCTCCAGGGTTCAAAAATATATTTGTGCTTCACTTCCTGATGCCATGCTTCATGTATAAGGACAGCAGTCTTCACCAGTGCCTGTCTCAGTGAGAGGCTTTACTGAACTGCTGTAAGATATCTGCCTCCAGAAGCAGCTTCATAGTGTAGTCACATGACCATGGAAAGCCTGGACAATCAGACTGGTTACATTTTAAAGCTAAAACAGGGTTCCATGCTCCCTCAGTGCTAAGTGAGTGACTATAGCTTCTCCCTCTTCCCCCTCCTCCTCCCACTTTGCCTGATCCCCATTCCCTACCCCTTTCCCTCTCCTCCTTCCCTTCCTCCAAAGAGGCAGTGCACACTCTACCTTCCTTGAGTTTCGAAGAAGAGTCATACAGACTCGATACGTTAACTCTGTCTTTCTCTCCACAGATGCTGTCTGACCTGCTGAGTTTTTCCAGCTATTTTTGTTTTTGTTTCACTCTCTACCTTCCTCTTGCCAGATCTCCAGCCCTCAGTACGGCACCATGGCACAGCAGACCGCCTCCATTCCCGATATCCGAGCTGATACATCCTGGCCCCGCGCCAGGTCTGAATCTCACTTATTCTGGTGCCAGGCATCTGATTGCTTTCTGGACATTGTTGCCTGATCTCCTGACACGTTTCATCAGCTATGTCTCCAAGGAGCCCTCAGCTTAAGAAGCAGAAAATTAGCTCTTTCCTTATTTAACTAACCAGCCAGTCTAGCCCATGGTAGTTTGGAATGTACTCAGGTTAAAGGTAGACATCAGTTACTACATGCTGCCCTCTCTCAAACCCATCCCATCCAGACAGCTTCATTGGCCAGAATTTTCCACTCAGCGAGTTAGGGGCAGGGCCCGCTCGCCGAGGGGAAAATGAAGCAGGATGATGTCGGGAAGAATCCCCAATGTCATCCAGGTCCATTTAAATATTGAGTAAGGCGGGCAGACAGCAAAATCAGCTGTCCACCCGCTGACCTGTCAATGGCCAAATGAGGCCTTTGACAGGCTAATTAACATTATTAAAGACCCTGTCCGTCCAACCTTAAGGCTGGTGGGCAGGCCAGGAGCCCTAGCGGGCTCCAGATTATTCATGAAACTTCATCCACTGGCGGGATGAAGTTTCATTACCATTTTGTAAAAAATTAATAAAGTTTACGTGTTTTTTATTAACATGTCCCATCTTGTGTGACATTGTCACATGAGCGGGAAATGTTAATAATTTTTAATGTTTGTGACACTGTCAGTACTCTCCCTGAGACAGGACTTTGCCTCAGGGAGCAGTGCGCTCTTTCGCCCGCATGCGGGATTCCCTCCCTCTGACTCCCCCGCACAGTAAGAGCATAGCGCTCCCTGTCGGGCTGGCTGCTGGGCGGGCCTTAATTGGCGGCGGGCCCCGTTTCAGTGGTGGGGGTTGGCTGCCTGCCCGCTGCTGAGCCAGTGGGGCCCACACGCCACATCCAGGGGCTAAATTCTGCCCATTGACTCAGGAAGGCAGCACCTAACATTGGCTCACGTGCACCCTCTAGTGACTGAGTCAAGAACAACACCAGCTGAGGACTGGTAGCTGGTTTGAGCTGAACAAATTTCAAAACTTTCAATTGAACAAATTTCAAACTTGCAATTGAACAATCTGACAATTGGAAAGATTGATCCATCTGCCATTGAGCTGAATTAATCACCCATTAAAACAACCACACACGTCAGTCCCCAACCCTGAAATAAGAACAGAAAATGTTGAAAATCCTCAGCTAATCTGGCAGTATCAGTGTGGAGAGAAAGAAGAGTTAATGAGCAGATTATTCAGCATTAAATCCGGCTGCTGAGGTCGAAAGTGGGAACCAAACCCGCTCAGGACAGTGGGATTCTGGGACAGCATTTTCCAGGGGGACAATCAAACAGCAGGTCATTCCTGGACCACTGTCCAATTCAGGATGGTGACCCCCCTCCCAGAGTTACTGGCTCCTGCTAATGGAGCCAGTGCTACCAGTCACAAAGCCCCTTTAAATCCTTATGCTTTTTTCTAATGATCAATGTGGGTGAACAGACAGAATGTCTTGAAAAGGTAAACGTTATATAATTTTTAAATACCCTGTTGCTTAAACACTTCCCACCTTGTCTTTTTTATATTATTCATTCATGGGATGTGGGCAGCAATGGCTAGAACTGTATTTATTGCCCATCCCTAATTGGCCTTGTTTAGAGGACATTTTTAATATTGCTGTGGGTCCAGAGTTACATGTAGGCCAGGTGAGAACAACAGATTTCCTTCCGTAAAGGACATTAGTGAACCAGATGGGTTTTTACAACAATTGACAATGGTTTCATGATCATCATTAGATTTTTAACTCCAGGTTTTTATTGAATTCAAATTTCATCATCTGCCGTGGTGGGATTCAAACCTGGGTCCCCAGAGTATTACCCTGGGTCTCTGGATTACTAGTCCATTGACAATATCACTACACCATCACCTCCTCCATTCGACATCATTGCCACTCCCATCGCACCCACCTCCCTACCCATGCACCCGCTCAGCAGCTGAGGTTCACTCCGACCCCTTCAACAACTCCTGTAGCCTCCAAATTTTCAGTCTGGAATCATTTGAAGACTGGGGCATTAAAATGGGGTCACACCAGGAAAAGGTTTGGGAAGCACTGTGATAAGGTAATTATTTTTGGAAAGTCTGTGGATCGGCAGTTTACCCAGTCAGGGCATTATTGTACCTGCTTAACAAAACCTAACATTTCTCATCAGAATGTTAGACAAGTATTAATGGTATCAGGAGATAAGAATCAAAGAAAAGAACAAATTTTCTTAAAGTTGGAGCGACAATTTTCTCATCTGAATTTTCAAGGGTTGCTAAAACTGCAGATGTGATTGATGAAGAGTATATGAGGTTAGTAGAAGAGATTAGTGAGGGGTGTGAAAGCTGTAAAAAGAATCAGAGAATGCTATCATGTTCTATGGTAAACCTTCCATTGGCATGTGTCTTTGATAAGGTGGATTCCATGGATTTAAAGACATGGAACAAAGTCAGAAGTAGAGTCATACTCACTACAGCATAAAAGGAGGTCATTCAGCCCATCGGCTTCATGCTGGCACTCTGTAGAGCAATCCCACATTCCCATTGCCCTGCTCTATCGCCGTCGCCCTGCAAGTTTATTTCCCTCAAGGGCAAATTCAATTTCCTTTTGAAATCATTCATTATTTCTGCTTCCACTAGCCTCATAGAGTACCAGGTCATTATCACTCACTGCGGAAATAAAGTTCTTCCTCATATCCCGACATTATATCTTGCCCAAAACTTTAAATCTGTGGTCCCTGTACCATCAGCTAATTGAAAACGCTTTGCTTTTTCTAAATTTGTCATCATCTTGTACACCTCTATCAAATCTCCCCTCAATCTCCTTTGGTCCAAGGAGAACAACCCTAGCTTCTCTAACCTTACCCTGTAGCTAAAATCCCTCATCCCTGGAACATTCTGGTAAATCTCCATCTCAAGGGCACTCACAAAAGTGAGGTGACCAGAACTGAACAAAACACTTGAGTTGTGACCTAACCAGAAATGTATGAGCATCACACATTCAATGCCTCTCCTGCTACCTCTGTCAAAAACCTAGAATGTAAAGCACGAGGTCTGGGGGTATTTGCCAGCATTTAGCCCAATTAATTTCACCAGTACGTTTTCCTTACCAATATTAATGAATTTAAGTTTCTCACTCTCTTTGCCACGTGTGATCCCTGGTTTTCAAGGTGGTAGAGGTGATGGAAGAGGCAAATGGAGAGGTGATGGTGGGGGTGATTGAAGAGGTGATGGTGGGGGTGATGGTGGGGATGATGGTGGGGGTGATGAAAGAGGTGATGGTGGGGGTGATGGTGGGGGTGATGGTGGGGGTGATGGAAGAGGTGATGGCAGGGGTGATGGTGGGGGTGATGTTAGAGGTGATGGTGGGGGTGATGGTGGGGGTGATAGTCGGGGTGATGAAAGAGGTGATGGTGGGGGTGATGGTGTGGGTGATGGTGGGGGTGATGGTAGAGGTGAAGGTGGGGGTGATGGTGAGGGTGATAGTGGGGGGTGATGGGGGGGTGATGGTTGGGGTGATGGAAGAGGTGATAGGGGTGAGGAAGAAGTGATGGCGGGGGTGATGGTGGGGGTGATGATGGGGGTAATGGAAGAGGTGATGGTGGGGGTAATGGAAGAAGCGATGGTGGGGATGATGGTGGGGGAGATGGAAGAGTGATGGTGGGGGTGATGGTGGGGGTGATGGAAGAGCTGATGGTGGGGGTGATGGTAGGGGTGATGGTGGGGGTGATGGTGGGGGTGATGGTGGGGGTGATGGTGGGGGTGAAGGAAGAGGTGATGGTGGGGGTGATGGTGATGGTGGTGGTGATGGTGGGTGTGATGGTGGGACTGATGGAAGAGGTGATGGTGGGGTGATGGAAGAGGTTATGGTGGGGGTAATGCTGGTGGTGATGGAGGGGGTGATGGAAGAGGTGATTGTGGGGGTGATGGTGGGACTGAGGGTGGGGGTGATGGTAGAAGTGTTGGTGGGGGTGGGTGGGGGTGCTGGAAGAGGTGATGGTCGGGGGGATGGTAGAGGTGATGGTGGGGGTGATTGTGAGGGTGATGGTGGGGGTGATGTTGGGGGTGATGGTGGACGTGATGGTGGGGGTGATTGTTGGGTGATGGAAGAGGTGATGGTGGGGGTGATGGAAGAGGTGATGGTGGGGCTGATGGTGGGGGTGATGGTGGGGATGATGGTGGGGGTGAGGGAAGTGATGATTGTGGGCGTGATGGTGTGGGTGATGGTGGGAGTGATGATGGGGGTGATGGAAGAGGTGATGGTGGGGGTGATAGTGGGGGTGTTGGTGGGGGGTGATGGTCGGTGTGATGGAAGAGGTGATGGTGGGGGTGATGGTAAGGGTGATGGCAGAAGTGATGGTGATGCGGTGATGGTGGGCGTGATGGTGGGGGTGATGGCGGGGGTGATGTTAGATGTGATGGTGGGTGTGATGGTGGGGGTGATGGTGGGGGTGATGGTGTGGGTGATGGTGGGGGTGATGGTAAAGGTGATGGTGGGGGTGATGGTGTGGGTGATGGTGGGGGTGATGGTAGGGGTAAAGGAAGAAATGATGGTGGGGGTGATGGTGGGGGTGATGGAAGAGAGATGCTGGGGGTGATGGTGGATGTGATGCATGAGGTGATGGTGGGGGTGATGGTGTGGGTGATGGTGGGGGTGATGGAAGAGGTGATGGTGGGGGTAATGGAAGTAATGATGGTGGGGGTGATGGTGGCGTGATGGAAGAGTGACGGTGGGGGTGTGGTGGAGGTGATGGATGAGGTGATGGTGGGCGTGATGGTAGGAGTGATGGTGGGAGTGATGGTGGGGTGATGGTGGGGGTGATGGTAGGAGTGATGGTGGGGGTGATGGTGGAGGTGATGGTCGGGGTGATGGAAGAGATGATGGTGGGGGTGATAGTAGAGGTGATGGTAGAGGTGATGGTGGGTGTGATGGTGGGGGTGATGGCAGGGTGATGGAAGAGGTGATGGTGATGATAGGGGTGATAGAAGAGGTGCTGGTGGGGGTGATGGCGGGGGGGGGTTAGGAAGAGGTGATGGTGGGGGTGATGGTGGGGGTGATGGTGGGGGTGATGGGGGGTTGATGGTTGGGGTGATGGAAGAGGTGATGGGGGTGAGGAAGAGGTAATTGTGGGGTTGATGGTGGGGGTGATGGTGGGGGTAATGGAAGAAGTGATGGTGGAGGTGATGGTGAGGGTGATGGAAGAGTGATAGTGGGTGTGATCGTGGGTTTGATGGATGAGCTGATGGTGGGGGTGATGTTAGGTCTGATGGTGGGGGTGATGGTGGGGGTGATGGTGGGAGTGAAGGAAGAGGTGATGGTGATGGTTGGGGTGATAGAAGAGGTGCTGGTGGGGGTGATGGAAGAGGTGCTAGTTGGGGTGATGGTGGAGATGATGGAAGAGGTGATGGTGGGGGTGATGATGGGGGTGATGGTGGGGGTGATGGTGGGTGTGAAGGGGGAGTTGATGGTTGGGGTGATGGAAGAGGTGATGAGGGAGAGGAAGAGGTGATGGTGGGGGTGATGTTGGGGGTGATGGTGGGGGTGATGGAAGAGGTGATGGTGGGGGTGAAAGTGGGGGTGATGGATGAGCTGATGGTGGGGGTGATGTTAGGGCTGATGGTGGGGGTGATGGTGGGAGTGAAGGAAGAGGTGATGGTGAGGGTGATAGTGGGGGTGATGGGGGGTGTGAAGGTTGGGGTGATGGAAGAGGTGATGGGGGTGAGGAAGAGGTGATGGTGGGGGTGATGGTGGGGGTGATGGTGGGGGTAATAGAAGAGGTGATGGTGGGAGTAATGGAAAAAGTGATGGTGGGGGTGATGGTGGGGGTAATGGAAGAGGTGATGGTGGGGGAAATGGAAGAAGTGATGGTGGGGGTGATGGTGAGGGTGATGGAAGAGTGATGGTAGGGGTGAAAGTGGGGGTGATGGATGAGCTGATGGTGGGGGGTGATGGTGAGGGTGATAGTGGGGGTGATGGGGGGGTGATGGTTGGGGTGATGGAAGAGGTGAAGGGGGTGAGGAAGAGGTGATGGTGGGGGTGATGGTGGGGGTGATGGTGGGGGTAATGGTGTTGGTGATGGAGGGGGTGATGGAAGAGGTGATTGTGGGAGTGATGGTGGGACTGATGGTGGGGGTATGGTAGAAGTGTTGGTGGGGGTGGGTGGGGGTGCTGGAAGAGGTGATGGTCGGGGTGATGGTAGAGGTGATGGTGGGGGTGATTGTGAGGGTGATGGTGGGGGTGATGTTGGGGGTGATGGTGGGCGTGATGGTGGGGGTGATTGTTGGGGTGATGGAAGAGGTGATGGTGGGGGTGATGGAAGAGGTGATGGTGGGGTTGATGTTGGGGATGATGGTGGTGGTGATGGAAGAGGTGATGGTGGGGTTATTGGTGGGGGTGATGGTAGAGGTGATGGTGGGGCTGATGGTGGGGGTGATGGTGGGGATGATGGTGGGGGTGATGGAAGTGATGATGGTGGGCGTGATGGTGTGGGTGATGGTGGGAGTGATGATGGGAGTGATGGAAGAGGTGATGGTGGGGGTGATGGTGGGGGTGTTGGTGGGGGTGATGGTCGGTGTGATGGAAGAGGTGATGGTGGGGGTGATGGTAAGGGTGATGGTAGAGGTGATGGTGGGGGTGATGGTGTGGGTGATGGTGGGGGTGATGGTTCGGGTGATGGAAGAGAGATGCTGGGGGTGATGATGGATGTGATGGATGAGGTGATGGTGGGGGGGATGGTAGGAGTGATGCTGGGGGTGATGGTGGGGGTGATGGTGGGGGTGATGGAAGAGGTGATGGTGGGGGTGATGGTAGAGGTGACGGCAGAGGTGATGGTGGGGGTGATGGTGTGGGTGATGGTGGGGGTGATGGAAGAGGTGATGGTGGGGGTAATGGAAGTAATGATGGTGGGGGTGATGGTGGCGTGATGGAAGAGTGACGGTGGGGGTGATGGTGGGGATGATGGATGAGGTGATGGTGGGCGTGATGGTGGGGGTGATGGTGGGGGTGATGGTAGGAGTGATGGTGGGGGTGATGGTGGGGGTGATGGTTGGGGTGATAGAAGAGGTGCTGGTGGGGGTGATGGAAGAGGTGCTGGTTGGGGTGATGGTGGAGGTGATGGAAGAAGTGAAGGTGCGGGTGATGATGGGGGTGATGGTTGGGGTGATGGTGGGTGTGATGGGGGAGTTGATGGCTGGGGAGATGGAAGAGGTGATGGGGGAGAGGAAGAGGTGATGGTGGGGGTGATCTTGGGGGTGATGGTGGGTGTAATGGAAGAGGTGATGGTGGGGGTAATGGAAAAAGTGACGGTGGGGGTAATGGAAGAGGTGATGGTGGGGGAAATGGAAGAAGTAATGGTGGGGGTGATGGTGAGGATGATGTAAGAGTGATGGTGGGGCTGAGAGTGGGGGTGATGGATGAGCTGATGGTGGGGGTGATGTTAGGTCTGATGGTGGGGTTGATGGTGGGGGTGATGGTGGGAGTGAAGGAAGAGGTGATGGTTGGGGTGATGGAAGAGGTGATGAGGGAGAGGAAGAGGTGATGGTGGGGGTGATGTTGTGGGTGATGGTGGGGGTGATGGAAGAGGTGATAGTGGGGGTGATGGTGAGGGTGATGGAAGAGTGATGGTGGGGGTGAAAGTGGGGGTGATGGATGAGCTGATGGTGGGGGTGATGTTAGGGCTGATGGTGGGGGTGATGGTGGGAGTGAAGGAAGAGGTGATGGTGGGGGTGATTGTAGAGGTGAAGGTGGGGGTGATGGTGAGGGTGATAGTGGGGGTGATGGGGGGGTGATGGTTGGGGTGATGGAAGAGGTGATGGGGGTGAGGAAGAGGTGATGGTGGGGGTGATGGTGGGGGTGATGGTGGGGGTAATGGTGTTGGTGATGAAGGGGGTGATGGAAGAGGTGATTGTGGGGGTGATGGTGGGACTGATGGTGGGGGTGATGGTAGAAGTGTTTGTGGGGGTGGGTTGGGGTGCTGGAAGAGGTGATGGTCGGGGTGATGGTAGAGGTGATGGTGGGGGTGATTGTGAGGGTGATGGTGGGGGTGATGTTGGGGGTGATGGTGGGCGTGATAGTGGGGGTGATTGTTGGGGTGATGGAAGAGGTGATGGTGGGGGTGATGGAAGAGGTGATGGTGGGGTTGATGTTGGGGATGATGGTGGTGGTGATGGAAGAGGTGATGGTGGGGTTATTGGTGGGGGTGATGGTAGAGGTGATGGTGGGGCTGATGGTGGGGGTGATGGTGGGGATGATGGTGGGGGTGATGGTGGGAGTGATTGGGGTGATGGAAGAGGTGATGGTGGGGGTGATGGAAGAGGTGATGGTGGGGTTGATGTTGGGGATGATGGTGGTGGTGGTGGAAGAGGTGATGGTGGGGTTATTGGTGGGGGTGATGGTAGAGGTGATGGTGGGGCTGATGGTGGGGGTGATGGTGGGGCTGATAGTGGGGGTGATGGAAGGGTTGATGGTTGGGGTGATGGAAGAGGTGATGGGGGTAATGAAGAGGTAATTGTGGGGGTGATGGTGGGGGTAATGGAAGAGGTGATGGTGGGAGTAATGGAAAAAGTGAAGGTGGGGGTGATGGTAGGGGTAATGGAAGAGGTGATGGTGGGGGAAATGGAAGTAGTGATGGTGGGGGTGATGGTGAGGGTGATGGAAGAGTGATGGTGGGGGTGAAAGTGGGGGTGATGGATGAGCTGATGGTGGGGGTGATGTTAGGGCTGATGGTGGGGGTGATTGTGGGAGTGAAGGAAGAGGTGATGGTGGGGGTGATTGTAGAGGTGAAGGTGGGGGTGATGGTGAGGGTGATAGTGGGGGTGATGGGGGGGGTGATGGTTGGGGTGATGGAAGAGGTGAAGGGGGTGAGGAAGAGGTGATGGTGGGGGTGATGGTGGGGGTAATGGTGTTGGTGATGGAGGGGGTGATGGAAGAGGTGATTGTGGGAGTGATGGTGGGACTGATGGTGGGGGTATGGTAGAAGTGTTGGTGGGGGTGGGTGGGGGTGCTGGAAGAGGTGATGGTCGGGGTGATGGTAGAGGTGATGGTGGGGGTGATTGTGAGGGTGATGGTGGGGGTGATGTTGGGGGTGATGGTGGGCGTGATGGTGGGGGGTGATTGTTGGGGTGATGGAAGAGGTGATGGTGGGGGTGATGGAAGAGGTGCTGGTGGGGTTGATGTTGGGGATGATGGTGGTGGTGATGGAAGAGGTGATGGTGGGGTTATTGGTGGGGGTGATGGTAGAGGTGATGGTGGGGCTGATGGTGGGGGTGATGGTGGGGATGATGGTGGTGGTGATGGAAGTGATGATGGTGGGCGTGATGGTGTGGGTGATGGTGGGAGTGATGATGGGAGTGATGGAAGAGGTGATGGTGGGGGTGATGGTGGGGGTGTTGGTGGGGGTGATGGTCGGTGTGATGGAAGAGGTGATGGTGGGGGTGATGGTAAGGGTGATAGTAGAGGTGATGGTGAAGGGGTGATGGTGGGCGTGATGGTGGGGGTGATGGTGGGGGTGATGGAAGAGGTGATGGTGGGGGTAATGGAAAAAGTGATGGTGTGGGTAATGGAAGAGGTGATGGTGGGGGAAATGGAAGAAGTGATGGTGGGGGTGATGGTGAGGGTGATGTAAGAGTGATGGTGGGGCTGAGAGTGGGGGTGATGGATGAGCTGATGGTGGGGGTGATGTTAGGTCTGATGGTGGGGTTGATGGTGGGGGTGATGGTGGGAGTGAAGGAAGAGGTGATGGTTGGGGTGATGGAAGAGGTGATGAGGGAGAGGAAGAGGTGATGGTGGGGGTGATGTTGTGGGTGATGGTGGGGGTGATGGAAGAGGTGATGGTGGGGGTGATGGTGAGAGTGATGGAAGAGTGATGGTGGGGGTGAAAGTGGGGGTGATGGATGAGCTGATGGTGGGGGTGATGTTAGGGCTGATGGTGGGGGTGATGGTGGGAGTGAAGGAAGAGGTGTTGGTGGGGGTGATTGTAGAGGTGACGGTGGGGGTGATGGTGAGGGTGATAGTGGGGGTGATGGGGGGGTGATGGTTGGGGTGATGGAAGAGGTGATGGGGGTGAGGAAGAGGTGATGGTGGGGGTGATTGTGGGGGTGATGGTGGGGGTAATGGTGTTGGTGATGGAGGGGGTGATGGAAGAGGTGATTGTGGGGGTGATGGTGGGACTGATGGTGGGGGTGATGGTAGAAGTGTTGGTGGGGGTGGGTTGGGGTGCTGGAAGAGGTGATGGTCGGGGTGATGGTAGAGGTGATGGTGGGGGTGATTGTGAGGGTGATGCTGGGGGTGATGTTGGGGGTGATGGTGGGCGTGATAGTGGGGCTGATTGTTGGGGTGATGGAAGAGGTGATGGTGGGGGTGATGGAAGAGGTGATGGTGGGGTTGATGTTGGGGATGATAGTGGTGCTGATGGAAGAGGTGATGGTGGGGTTATTGGTGGGGGTGATGGTAGATGTGATGGTGGGGCTGATGGTGGGGGTGATGGTGGGGATGATGGTGGGGGTGATGGTGGGAGTGATTGGGGTGATGGAAGAGGTGATGGTGGGGGTGATGGAAGAGGTGATGGTGGGGTTGCTGTTGGGGATGATGGTGGTGGTGATGGAAGAGGTGATGGTGGGGTTATTGGTGGGGGTGATGGTAGAGGTGATGGTGGGGCTGATGGTGGGGGTGATGGTGGAGGTGATAGTGGGGGTGATGGAAGGGTTGATGGTTGGGGTGATGGAAGAGGTGATGGGGGTAATGAAGAGGTAATTGTGGGGGTGATGGTGGGGGTAATGGAAGAGGTGATGGTGGGAGTAATGGAAAAAGTGATGGTGGGGGTGATGGTGGGGGTAATGGAAGAGGTGATGGTGGGGGAAATGGAAGTAGTGATGGTGGGGGTGATGGTGAGGGTGATGGAAGAGTGATGGTGGGGGTGAAAGTGGGGGTGATGGATGAGCTGATGGTGGGGGTGATGTTAGGGCTGATGGTGGGGGTGATTGTGGGAGTGAAGGAAGAGGTGATGGTGGGGGTGATTGTAGAGGTGAAGGTGGGGGTGATGGTGATTGTGATAGCGGGGGTGATGGGGGGGTGATGGTTGGGGTGATGGAAGAGGTGAAGGGGGTGAGGAAGAGGTGATGGTGGGGGTGATGGTGGGGGTAATGGTGTTGGTGATGGAGGGGGTGATGGAAGAGGTGATTGTGGGAGTGATGGTGGGACTGATGGTGGGGGTATGGTAGAAGTGTTGGTGGGGGTGGCTGGGGGTGCTGGAAGAGGTGATGGTCGGGGTGATGGTAGAGGTGATGGTGGGGGTGATTGTGAGGGTGATGGTGGGGGTGATGTTGGGGGTGATGGTGGGCGTGATGGTGGGGGTGATTGTTGGGGTGATGGAAGAGGTGATGGTGGGGGTGATGGAAGAGGTGATGGTGGGGTTGATGTTGGGGATGATGGTGGTGGTGATGGAAGAGGTGATGGTGGGGTTATTGGTGGGGGTGATGGTAGAGGTGATGGTGGGGCTGATGGTGGGGGTGATGGTGGGGATGATGGTGGGGGTGATGGAAGTGATGATGGTGGGCGTGATGGTGTGGGTGATGGTGGGAGTGATGATGCGAGTGATGGAAGAGGTGATGGTGGGGGTGATGGTGGGGGTGTTGGTGGGGGTGATGGTCGGTGTGATGGAAGAGGTGATGGTGGGGGTGATGGTAAGGGTGATGGTAGAGGGGATGGTGAAGGGGTGATGGTGGGCGTGATGGTGGGGGTGATGGTGGGGGTGATGGAAGAGGTGATGGTGGGGGTGATGGTGTGGGTGATGGTGGGGGTGATGGTAGAGGTGATGGTGGGGGTGATGGTGTGGGTGATGGTGGGGGTGATGGTGGGGGTAAAGGGAGAAATGATGGTGGGGGTGATGGTTCGGGTGATGGAAGAGAGATGCTGGGGGTGATGATGGATGTGATGGATGAGGTGATGGTGGGGGTGATGGTAGGAGTGATGCTGGGGGTGATGGTGGGGGTGATGGTGGGGGTGATGGTAGAGGTGATGGTGGGGGTGATGGTAGAGGTGACGGTAGAGGTAATGGTGGGGGTGATGGTGTTGGTGATGGTGGGGGTGATGGAAGAGGTGATGGTGGTGGTAATGGAAGTAATGATGGTGGGGGTGATGGTGGCGTGATGGAAGAGTGACGGTGGGGATGATGGTGGGGATGATGGATGAGGTGATGGTGGGCGTGATGGTAGGAGTGATGGTGGGGGTGATGCTGGGGGTGATGGTGGGGGTGATGGTAGGAGTGATGGTGGGGGTGATGGTGGGGGTGATGGTTGGGGTGATAGAAGAGGTGCTGGTGGGGGTGATGGAAGAGGTGCTGTTTGGGGTGATGGTGGAGGTGATGGAAGAAGTGAAGGTGGGGGTGATGATGGGGGTGATGGTTGGGGTGATGGTGGGGGTGATGGGGGAGTTGATGGCTGGGGTGATGGAAGAGGTGATGGGGGAGAGGAAGAGGTGATGGTGGGGGTGATGTTGGGGGTGATGGTGGGGGTAATGGAAGAGGTGATGGTGGGGGTAATGGAAAAAGTGATGGTGGAGGTAATGGAAGAGGTGATGGTGGGGGAAATGGAAGAAGTGATGGTGGGGGTGATGGTGAGGGTGATGTAAGAGTGATGGTGGGGCTGAGAGTGGGGGTGATGAATGAGCTGATGGTGGGGTTGATGGTCGGGGTGATGGTGGGAGTGAAGGAAGAGGTGATGGTTGGGGTGATGGAAGAGGTGATGAGGGAGAGGAAGAGGTGATGGTGGGGGTGATGTTGGGGGTGATGGTGGGGGTGATGGAAGAGGTGATGGTGGGGGTGATGGTGAGGGTGATGGAAGAGTGATGGTGGGGGTGAAAGTGGAGGTGATGGATGAGCCGATGGTGGGGGTGATGTTAGGGCTGATGGTGGGGGTGATGGTGGGAGTGAAGGAAGAGGTGATGGTGGGGGTGATTGTAGAGGTGAAGGTGGGGGTGATGGTGAGGGTGATAGTGGGGGTGATGGGGGGGTGATGGTTGGGGTGATGGAAGAGGTGATGGGGGTGAGGAAGAGGTGATGTTGGGGGTGATGGTGGGGGGTGATGGTGGGGTTAATGGTATTGGTGATGGAGGGGGTGATGGAAGAGGTGATTGTGGGGGTGATGGTGGGACTGATGGTGGGGGTGATGGTAGAAGTGTTTGTGGGGGTGGGTTGGGGTGCTGGAAGAGGTGATGGTCGGGGAGATGGTAGAGGTGATGGTGGGGGTGATTGTGAGGGTGATGGTGGGGGTGATGTTGGGGTTGATGGTGGGCGTGATGGTGGGGGTGATTGTTGGGGTGATGGAAGAGGTGATGGTGGGGGTGATGGAAGAGGTGATGGTGGGGTTGATGTTGGGGATGATGGTGGTGGTGATGGAAGAGGTGATGGTGGGGTTATTGGTGGGGGTGCTGGTAGAGGTGATGGTGGGGCTGATGGTGGGGGTGATGGTGGGGATGATGGTGGGGGTGATGGTGGGAGTGATTGGGGTGATGGAAGAGGTGATGGTGGGGGTGATGGAAGAGGTGATGGTGGGGTTGATGTTGGCGATGATGGTGGTGGTGATGGAAGAGGTGATGGTGGGGTTATTGGTGGGGGTGATGGTAGAGGTGATGGTGGGGCTGATGGTGGGGGTGATGGTGGAGGTGATAGTGGGGGTGATGGAAGGGTTGATGGTTGGGGTGATGGAAGAGGTGATGGGGGTAATGAAGAGGTAATTGTGGGGGTGATGGTGTGGGTGATGGTGGGGGTAATGGAAGAGGTGATGGTGGGGGAAATGGCAGAAGTGATGGTGGGGGTGATGGTGAGGGTGATGGAAGAGTGATGGTGGGGGTGATTGTAGAGGTGAAGGTGTGGGTGATGGTGAGGGTGATATTGGGGGGGGTTGGAGGGGTGATGTTTGGGGTGATGGAAGAGGTGATGGGGTGAGGAAGAGGTGATGGTGGGGGTGATGGTGGGGGTGATGGTGGGGGTAAAGGAAGAAATAATGGTGGGGGTGATGGTGGGGGTGATGGAAGAGAGATGCTGAGGGTGATTGTGGATGAGACGGATGAGGTGATGGTGGGGGTGATGGTAGGAGTGATGGTGGGGGTGATGCTAGAGGTGACGGTAGAGGTGATGGTGGGGGTGATGGTGCGGGTGATGGTGGGGGTGATGGAAGAGGTGATGGTGGGGGTAATGGAAGTAATGACGGTGGGGGTGATGGTGGCATGATGGAAGAGTGACGGTGGGGGTGATGGTGGGGGTGATGGATGAGGTGATGGTGGGCGTGATGGTAGGAGTGATGGTGGGGGTGATGGTGGGGGTGATGGTGGGGGTGATGGTAGGAGTGATGGTGGGAGTGATGGTGGAGGTGATGGTGCGGGTGATGGAAGAGATGATGGTGGTGGTGATGGTAGAGGTGACAGTAGAGGTTATGGTGGGGGTGATGGTGGGGGTGATGGCGGGTGTGATGGAAGAGGTGATGGTGATGGTAGGGGTGATAGAAGAGGTGCTGGTAGGGGTGATGGTGGGGGTGATGGAAGAGGTGATGGTGGGGGTGATGGTGGGGGTGATGGGGGAGTTGATGGTGGGGGTGATGGAAGAGGTGATGGGGGTGAGAAAGAGGTGATGGTGGGGGTGATGGTGGGGGGTGATGGTGGGGGTAATGGAAGAGGTGATGGTGGGGTTAATGGAAAAAGTGATGGTGGGGGTGATGGTGGGGGTAATGGAAGAGGTGATGGTGGGGGAAATGGAAGAAGTGATGGTGGGGGGGATGGTGAGGGTGATGGAAGATTGATGGTGGGGGTGATAGTGGGGGTGATGGATGAGCTGATGGTGGGGGTGATGAGGAAGAGCTGATGGTGGGGGTGATGGTGCGGGTGATGGTGGGAGTGAAGGATGAGCTGATGGTGGGGGTGATGGTAGGGCTGATGGTGGGGGTGATGGTGGGAGTGATGGTGGGAGTGAAGGAAGAGGTGATGGTGGGGGTGATGGTAGAGGTGATGGTGGGCTTGATGGAGGGGTTGATGGTGGGGCTAATGGAAGAGGTGATGGTGATAGTTGGGGTGATAGAAGAGGTGCTGGTGGGGGTGATGGAAGAGGTGCTGGTTGGGGTGATGGTGGGGGTGATGAAAGAGGTGATGATGGGGTGATGATGGGGGTGATGGTGGGGGTGATGGTAGAGTTGATGGTTGGGGTGATGGAAGAGGTGATGGGGGAGAGGAAGAGGTGATGGTGGGGTTGATGGTGGGGGTGATGGTGGGGGTAATGGAAGAGGTGATGGTGGGGGTAATGGAAAAAGTGATGGTGGGGGTGATGGTGGGGGTAATGGAAGAGGTGATGGTGGGGGAAATGGAAGAAGTGATGGTGGGGGTGATGGATGAGCTGATGGTGGGGGTGATGAGGAAGAGCTGATGGTGGGGGTGATGAGGAAGAGCTGATGGTGGGGGTGATGGTGCGGATGATGGTGGGAGTGAAGGAAGAGGTGATGGTGGGGGTGATGGTAGAGGTGAATGTGAGGGTGATGGTCAGGGTGAGAGTGGGGGTGATGGGGGGTGATGGTTGGGGTGATGGAAGAGGTGATGGGGGTGAGGAAGATGTGATGGTGGAGGTGATGGTGGGGGTAATGGAAGAGGTGATTGTGGGGGTAATGGAAGAAGTGATGGTGGGAGTGATGGTGGGGGAGATGGAAGAGTGATGGTGGGGGTGATGGTGGGGGTGATGGAAGAGCTGATGGTGGGGGTGATGGTAGGGGTGATGTTGGGGGTGATGGTGGGGGTGATGGTGGGGGGTGATGGCGGGGGTGAAGGAAGAAGTGATGGTGGGGGTGATCGTGATGGTGGTGGTGATGGTGGGAGTGATGGTGGGACTGATGGAAGAGGTGATGGTGGGCTGATGGTAGAGGTTATGGTGGGGGTAATGGTAGAGGTGACGGTAGAGGTGATGGTGGGGGTAATGCTGGTGGTGATGGAGGGGGTGATGGAAGAGGTGATTGTGGGGGTGATGGTGGGACTGATGGTGGGGGTGATGGTATAGGTGTTGGTGAGGGTGGGTGGGGATGCTGGAAGAGGTGATGGTCGGAGTGATGGTAGAGGTGATGGTGGGGGTGATTGTGAGGGTGATGGTGGGGGTGATGTTGGGGGTGATGGTGGGCGTGATGGTGGGGGTGATTGTTGTGGTGATGGAAGAGGTGATGATGGGGGTGATGGAAGAGGTGATGGTGGGGTTGATTTTGGGGATGATGGTGGGAATTATGGTGGGGGTGATGGAAGTGATGATGGTGGGCGTGATGGTGTTGGTGATGGTGGGAGTGATGATGGGGGTGATGGAAGAGGTGATGGTGGGGGTGATGGTGGGGGTGATGAAGGGGGTGATGGAAGAGGTGATTGTGGGGGTGATGGTGGGACTGATGGTGGGGGTGATGGTAGAAGTGTTTGTGGGGGTGGGTTGGGGTGCTGGAAGAGGTGATGGTCGGGGTGATGGTAGAGGTGATGGTGGGGGTGATTGTGAGGGTGATGGTGGGGGTGATGTTGGGGGTGATGGTGGGCGTGATAGTGGGGGTGATTGTTGGGGTGATGGAAGAGGTGATGGTGGGGGTGATGGAAGAGGTGATGGTGGGGTTGATGTTGGGGATGATGGTGGTGGTGATGGAAGAGGTGATGGTGGGGTTATTGGTGGGGGTGATGGTAGAGGTGATGGTGGGGCTGATGGTGGGGGTGATGGTGGGGATGATGGTGGGGGTGATGGTGGGAGTGATTGGGGTGATGGAAGAGGTGATGATGGGGGTGATGGAAGAGGTGATGGTGGGGTTGATGTTGGGGATGATGGTGGTGGTGGTGGAAGAGGTGATGGTGGGGTTATTGGTGGGGGTGATGGTAGAGGTGATGGTGGGGCTGATGGTGGGGGTGATGGTGGGGATGATGGTGGGGGTGATGGTGGGAGTGATTGGGGTGATGGAAGAGGTGATGGTGGGGGTGATGGAAGAGGTGATGGTGGGGTTGATGTTGGGGATGATGGTGGTGGTGGTGGAAGAGGTGATGGTGGGGTTATTGGTGGGGGTGATGGTAGAGGTGATGGTGGGGCTGATGGTGGGGGTGATGGTGGGGCTGATAGTGGGGGTGATGGAAGGGTTGATGGTTGGGGTGATGGAAGAGGTGGTGGGGGTAATGAAGAGGTAATTGTGGGGGTGATGGTGGGGGTAATGGAAGAGGTGATGGTGGGAGTAATGGAAAAAGTGAAGGTGGGGGTGATGGTAGGGGTAATGGAAGAGGTGATGGTGGGGGAAATGGAAGTAGTGATGGTGGGGGTGATGGTGAGGGTGATGGAAGAGTGATGGTGGGGGTGAAAGTGGGGGTGATGGATGAGCTGATGGTGGGGGTGATGTTAGGGCTGATGGTGGGGGTGATTGTGGGAGTGAAGGAAGAGGTGATGGTGGGGGTGATTGTAGAGGTGAAGGTGGGGGTGATGGTGAGGGTGATAGTGGGGGTGATGGGGGGGGTGATGGTTGGGGTGATGGAAGAGGTGAAGGGGGTGAGGAAGAGGTGATGGTGGGGGTGATGGTGGGGGTAATGGTGTTGGTGATGGAGGGGGTGATGGAAGAGGTGATTGTGGGAGTGATGGTGGGACTGATGGTGGGGGTATGGTAGAAGTGTTGGTGGGGTTGGCTGGGGGTGCTGGAAGAGGTGATGGTCGGGGTGATGGTAGAGGTGATGGAGGGGGTGATTGTGAGGGTGATGGTGGGGGTGATGTTGGGGGTGATGGTGGGCGTGATGGTGGGGGTGATTGTTGGGGTGATGGAAGAGGTGATGGTGGGGGTGATGGAAGAGGTGCTGGTGGGGTTGATGTTGGGGATGATGGTGGTGGTGATGGAAGAGGTGATGGTGGGGTTATTGGTGGGGGTGATGGTAGAGGTGATGGTGGGGCTGATGGTGGGGGGTGATGGTGGGGATGATGGTGGTGGTGATGGAAGTGATGATGGTGGGCGTGATGGTGTGGGTGATGGTGGGAGTGATGATGGGAGTGATGGAAGTAGTGATGGTGGGGGTGATGGTGGGGGTGTTGGTGGGGGGTGATGGTCGGTGTGATGGAAGAGGTGATGGTGGGGGTGATGGTAAGGGTGATGGTAGAGGTGATGGTGAAGGGGTGATGGTTGGCGTGTTGGTGGGGGTGATGGTGGGGGTGATGGAAGAGGTGATGGTGGGGTTAATGGAAAAAGTGATGGTGTGGGTAATGGAAGAGGTGATGGTGGGGGAAATGGAAGAAGTGATGGTGGGGGTGATGGTGAGGGTGATGTAAGAGTGATGGTGGGGCTGAGAGTGGGGGTGATGGATGAGCTGATGGTGGGGGTGATGTTAGGTCTGATGGTGGGGGTTGATGGTGGGGGTGATGGTGGGAGTGAAGGAAGAGGTGATGGTTGGGGGTGATGGAAGAGGTGATGAGGGAGAGGAAGAGGTGATGGTGGGGGTGATGTTTGTGGGTGATGGTGGGGGTGATGGAAGAGGTGATGGTGGGGGTGATGGTGAGGGTGATGGAAGAGTGATGGTGGGGGTGAAAGTGGGGGGTGATGGATGAGCTGATGGTGGGGGTGATGTTAGGGCTGATGGTGGGGGTGATGGTGGGAGTGAAGGAAGAGGTGTTGGTGGGGGTGATTGTAGAGGTGACGGTGGGGGGTGATGGTGAGGGTGATAGTGGGGGTGATGGGGGGGTGATGGTTGGGGTGATGGAAGAGGTGATGGGGGTGAGGAAGAGGTGATGGTGGGGGGTGATTGTGGGGGTGATGGTGGGGGTAATGGTGTTGGTGATGGAGGGGGTGATGGAAGAGGTGATTGTGGGGGTGATGGTGGGACTGATGGTGGGGGTGATGGTAGAAGTGTTGGTGGGGGGTGGGTTGGGGTGCTGGAAGAGGTGATGGTCGGGGTGATGGTAGAGGTGATGGTGGGGGTGATTGTGAGGGTGATGCTGGGGGTGATGTTGGGGGGTGATGGTGGGCGTGATAGTGGGGCTGATTGTTGGGGTGATGGAAGAGGTGATGGTGGGGGTGATGGAAGAGGTGATGGTGGGGTTGATGTTGGGGATGATAGTGGTGCTGATGGAAGAGGTGATGGTGGGGTTATTGGTGGGGGTGATGGTAGATGTGATGGTGGGGCTGATGGTGGGAGTGATGGTGGGGATGATGGTGGGGGTGATGGTGGGAGTGATTGGGGTGATGGAAGAGGTGATGGTGGGGGTGATGGAAGAGGTGATGGTGGGGTTGCTGTTGGGGATGATGGTGGTGGTGATGGAAGAGGTGATGGTGGGGTTATTGGTGGGGGTGATGGTAGAGGTGATGGTGGGGCTGATGGTGGGGGTGATGGTGGAGGTGATAGTGGGGGGTGATGGAAGGGTTGATGGTTGGGGTGATGGAAGAGGTGATGGGGGTAATGAAGAGGTAATTGTGGGGGTGATGGTGGGGGTAATGGAAGAGGTGATGGTGGGAGTAATGGAAAAAGTGATGGTGGGGGTGATGGTGGGGGTAATGGAAGAGGTGATGGTGGGGGAAATGGAAGTAGTGATGGTGGGGGTGATGGTGAGGGTGATGGAAGAGTGATGGTGGGGGTGAAAGTGGGGGTGATGGATGAGCTGATGGTGGGGGTGATGTTAGGGCTGATGGTGGGGGTGATTGTGGGAGTGAAGGAAGAGGTGATGGTGGGGGTGATTGTAGAGGTGAAGGTGGGGGTGATGGTGAGGGTGATAGCGGGGGTGATGGGGGGGTGATGGTTGGGGTGATGGAAGAGGTGAAGGGGGTGAGGAAGAGGTGATGGTGGGGGTGATGGTGGGGGTAATGGTGTTGGTGATGGAGGGGGTGATGGAAGAGGTGATTGTGGGAGTGATGGTGGGACTGATGGTGGGGGTATGGTAGAAGTGTTGGTGGGGGTGGCTGGGGGTGCTGGAAGAGGTGATGGTCGGGGTGATGGTAGAGGTGATGGTGGGGGTGATTGTGAGGGTGATGGTGGGGGTGATGTTGGGGGTGATGGTGGGCGTGATGGTGGGGGTGATTGTTGGGGTGATGGAAGAGGTGATGGTGGGGGTGATGGAAGAGGTGATGGTGGGGTTGATGTTGGGGATGATGGTGGTGGTGATGGAAGAGGCGATGGTGGGGTTATTGGTGGGGGTGATCGTAGAGGTGATGGTGGGGCTGATGGTGGGGGTGATGGTGGGGATGATGGTGGGGGTGATGGAAGTGATGATGGTGGGCGTGATGGTGTGGGTGATGGTGGGAGTGATGATGCGAGTGATGGAAGAGGTGATGGTGGGGGTGATGGGGGGGGGGTTGGTGGGGGTGATGGTCGGTGTGATGGAAGAGGTGATGGTGGGGGTGATGGTAAGGGTGATGGTAGAGGTGATGGTGAAGGGGTGATGGTGGGCGTGATGGTGGGGGTGATGGTGGGGGTGATGGAAGAGGTGATGGTGGGGGTGATGGTGTGGGTGATGGTGGGGGTGATGGTAGAGGTGATGGTGGGGGTGATGGTGTGGGTGATGGTGGGGGTGATGGTGGGGGTAAAGGGAGAAATGATGGTGGGGGTGATGGTTCGGGTGATGGAAGAGAGATGCTGGGGGTGATGATGGATGTGATGGATGAGGTGATGTTGGGGGTGATGGTAGGAGTGATGCTCGGGGTGATGGTGGGATGATGGTGGGGGTGATGGTAGAGGTGATGGTGGGGGTGATGGTAGAGGTGACGGTAGAGGTAATGGTGGGGGTGATGGTGTTGGTGATGGTGGGGGTGATGGAAGAGGTGATGGTGGTGGTAATGGAAGTAATGATGGTGGGGGTGATGGTGGCGTGATGGAAGAGTGACGGTGGGGATGATGGTGGGGATGATGGATGAGGTGATGGTGGGCGTGATGGTAGGAGTGATGGTGGGGGTGATGCTGGGGGTGATGGTGGGGGTGATGGTAGGAGTGATGGTGGGGGTGATGGTGGGGGTGATGGTTGGGGTGATAGAAGAGGTGCTGGTGGGGGTGATGGAAGAGGTGCTGGTTGGGGTGATGGTGGAGGTGATGGAAGAAGTGAAGGTGGGGGTGATGATGGGGGTGATGGTTGGGGTGATGGTGGGGGTGATGGGGGAGTTGATGGCTGGGGTGATGGAAGAGGTGATGGGGGAGAGGAAGAGGTGATGGTGGGGGTGATGTTGGGGGTGATGGTGGGGGTAATGGAAGAGGTGATGGTGGGGGGTAATGGAAAAAGTGATGGTGGGGGTAATGGAAGAGGTGATGGTGGGGGAAATGGAAGAAGTGATGGTGGGGGTGATGGTGAGGGTGATGTAAGAGTGATGGTGGGGCTGAGAGTGGGGGTGATGGATGAGCTGATGGTGGGGTTGATGGTCCGTGTGATGGTGGGAGTGAAGGAAGAGGTGATGGTTGGGGTGATGGAAGAGGTAATGAGGGAGAGGAAGAGGTGATGGTGGGGGTGATGTTGGGGGTGATGATGGGGGTGATGGAAGAGGTGATGGTGGGGGTGATGGTGAGGGTGATGGAAGAGTGATGGTGGGGGTGAAAGTGGAGGTGATGGATGAGCTGATGGTGGGGGTGATGTTAGGGCTGATGGTGGGGGTGATGGTGGGAGTGAAGGAAGAGGTGATGGTGGGGGTGATTGTAGAGGTGAAGGTGGGGGTGATGGTGAGGGTGATAGTGGGGGTGATGGGGGGGTGATGGTTGGGGTGATGGAAGAGGTGATGGGGGTGAGGAAGAGGTGATGTTGGGGGTGATGGTGGGGGTGATGGTGGGGTTAATGGTATTGGTGATGGAGGGGGTGATGGAAGAGGTGATTGTGGGGGTGATGGTGGGACTGATGGTGGGGGTGATGGTAGAAGTGTTTGTGGGGGTGGGTTGGGGTGCTGGAAGAGGTGATGGTCGGGGAGATGGTAGAGGTGATGGTGGGGGTGATTGTGAGGGTGATGGTGGGGGTGATGTTGGGGTTGATGGTGGGCGTGATGGTGGGGGTGATTGTTGGGGTGATGGAAGAGGTGATGGTGGGGGTGATGGAAGAGGTGATGGTGGGGTTGATGTTGGGGATGATGGTGGTGGTGATGGAAGAGGTGATGGTGGGGTTATTGGTGGGGGTGCTGGTAGAGGTGATGGTGGGGCTGATGGTGGGGGGTGATGGTGGGGATGATGGTGGGGGTGATGGTGGGAGTGATTGGGGTGATGGAAGAGGTGATGGTGGGGGTGATGGAAGAGGTGATGGTGGGGTTGATGTTGGCGATGATGGTGGTGGTGATGGAAGAGGTGATGGTGGGGTTATTGGTGGGGGTGATGGTAGAGGTGATGGTGGGGCTGATGGTGGGGGTGATGGTGGATGTGATAGTGGGGGTGATGGAAGGGTTGATGGTTGGGGTGATGGAAGAGGTGATGGGGGTAATGAAGAGGTAATTGTGGGGGTGATGGTGTGGGTGATGGTGGGGGTAATGGAAGAGGTGATGGTGGGGGAAATGGCAGAAGTGATGGTGGGGGTGATGGTGAGGGTGATGGAAGAGTGATGGTGGGGGTGATTGTAGAGGTGAAGGTGTGGGTGATGGTGAGGGTGATATTGGGGGGGGTTGGAGGGGTGATGTTTGGGGTGATGGAAGAGGTGATGGGGTGAGGAAGAGGTGATGGTGGGGGTGATGGTGGGGGTGATGGTGGGGGTAAAGGAAGAAATAATGGTGGGGGTGATGGTGGGGGTGATGGAAGAGAGATGCTGAGGGTGATTGTGGATGAGACGGATGAGGTGATGGTGGGGGGTGATGGTAGGAGTGATGGTGGGGGTGATGCTAGAGGTGACGGTAGAGGTGATGGTGGGGGTGATGGTGCGGGTGATGGAGGGGGGTGATGGAAGAGGTGATGGTGGGGGTAATGGAAGTAATGACGGTGGGGGTGATGGTGGCATGATGGAAGAGTGACGGTGGGGGTGATGGTGGGGGTGATGGATGAGGTGATGGTGGGCGTGATGGTAGGAGTGATGGTGGGGGTGATGGTGGGGGTGATGGTGGGGGGTGATGGTAGGAGTGATGGTGGGAGTGATGGTGGAGGTGATGGTGCGGGTGATGGAAGAGATGATGGTGGTGGTGATGGTAGAGGTGACAGTAGAGGTTATGGTGGGGGTGATGGTGGGGGTGATGGCGGGTGTGATGGAAGAGGTGATGGTGATGGTAGGGGTGATGGAAGAGGTGCTGGTGGGGGTGATGGTGGGGGTGATGGAAGAGGTGATGGTGGGGGTGATGGTGGGGGTGATGGGGGAGTTGATGGTGGGGGTGATGGAAGAGGTGATGGGGGTGAGAAAGAGGTGATGGTGGGGGTGATGGTGGGGGTGATGGTGGGGGTAATGGAAGAGGTGATGGTGGGGTTAATGGAAAAAGTGATGGTGGGGGTGATAGTGGGGGTAATGGAAGAGGTGATGGTGGGGGGAAATGGAAGAAGTGATGGTGGGGGGGATGGTGAGGGTGATGGAAGATTGATGGTGGGGGTGATAGTGGGGGTGATGGATGAGCTGATGGTGGGGGTGATGAGGAAGAGCTGATGGTGGGGGTGATGGTGCGGGTGATGGTGGGAGTGAAGGATGAGCTGATGGTGGGGGTGATGGTAGGGCTGATGGTGGGGGTGATGGTGGGAGTGATGGTGGGAGTGAAGGAAGAGGTGATGGTGGGGGTGATGTTAGAGGTGATGGTGGGCTTGATGGAGGGGTTGATGGTGGGGCTAATGGAAGAGGTGATGGTGATAGTTGGGGTGATAGAAGAGGTGCTGGTGGGGGTGATGGAAGAGGTGCTGGTTGGGGTGATGGTGGGGGTGATGAAAGAGGTGATGATGGGGTGATGATGGGGGTGATGGTGGGGGTGATGGTAGAGTTGATGGTTGGGGTGATGGAAGAGGTGATGGGGGAGAGGAAGAGGTGATGGTGGGGTTGATGGTGGGGGTGATGGTGGGGGTAATGGAAGAGGTGATGGTGGGGGTAATGGAAAAAGTGATGGTGGGGGTGATGGTGGGGGTAATGGAAGAGGTGATGGTGGGGGAAATGGAAGAAGTGATGGTGGGGGTGATGGTGAGGGTGATGGAAGAGTGATGGTGGGGGTGATAGTGGGGGTGATGGATGAGCTGATGGTGGGGGTGATGAGGAAGAGCTGATGGTGGGGGTGATGAGGAAGAGCTGATGGTGGGGGTGATGGTGCGGATGATGGTGGGAGTGAAGGAAGAGGTGATGGTGGGGGTGATGGTAGAGGTGAATGTGAGGGTGATGGTCAGGGTGAGAGTGGGGGTGATGGGGGGTGATGGTTGGGGTGATGGAAGAGGTGATGGGGGTGAGGAAGATGTGATGGTGGAGGTGATGGTGGGGGTAATGGAAGAGGTGATTGTGGGGGGTAATGGAAGAAGTGATGGTGGGAGTGATGGTGGGGGAGATGGAAGAGTGATGGTGGGGGTGATGGTGGGGGTGATGGAAGAGCTGATGGTGGGGGTGATGGTAGGGGTGATGTTGGGGGTGATGGTGGGGGTGATGGTGGGGGTGATGGCGGGGGTGAAGGAAGAAGTGATGGTGGGGGTGATCGTGATGGTGGTGGTGATGGTGGGAGTGATGGTGGGACTGATGGAAGAGGTGATGGTGGGCTGATGGTAGAGGTTATGGTGGGGGGTAATGGTAGAGGTGACGGTAGAGGTGATGGTGGGGGGTAATGCTGGTGGTGATGGAGGGGGTGATGGAAGAGGTGATTGTGGGGGTGATGGTGGGACTGATGGTGGGGGTGATGGTATAGGTGTTGGTGAGGGTGGGTGGGGATGCTGGAAGAGGTGATGGTCGGAGTGATGGTAGAGGTGATGGTGGGGGTGATTGTGAGGGTGATGGTGGGGGTGATGTTGGGGGTGATGGTGGGCGTGATGGTGGGGGTGATTGTTGTGGTGATGGAAGAGGTGATGATGGGGGTGATGGAAGAGGTGATGGTGGGGGTTGATTTTGGGGATGATGGTGGGAATTATGGTGGGGGTGATGGAAGTGATGATGGTGGGCGTGATGGTGTTGGTGATGGTGGGAGTGATGATGGGGGGTGATGGAAGAGGTGATGGTGGGGGTGATGGTGGGGGTGTTGGTGGGGGTGATGGTCGGTGTGATGGAAGAGGTGATGGTGGGGGTGATGGTAAGGGTGATGGAAGAGGTGATGGTGGGGTTGATTTTGGGGATGATGGTGGTGGTGATTGAAGAGGTGATGGTGGGGTTATTAGTGAGGGTGATGGTAGAGGTGATGTTGGGGCTGATGTTGGGGGTGACGTTGGGGAATATGGTGGGGGTGATGGAAGTGATGATGGTGGGTGCAATGGTGTGGGTGATGGTGGGAGTGATGATGGGGGTGATGGAAGAGGTGCTGGTTGGGGTGATGGTGGGGGTGATGGAAGAGGTGATGGTGGAGGTGATGATGGGGGTGATGGTGGGAGTGATGGTGAGGGTGATGTAAGAGTGATGGTGGGGCTGAGAGTGGAGGTGATGGATGAGCTGATGGTGGGGTGATGTTAGGTCTGATGGTGGGGTTGATGGTGGGGGTGATGGTGGGAGTGAAGGAAGAGGTGATGGTTGGGGTGTTGGAAGAGGTGATGAGGGAGAGGAAGAGGTGATGGTGGGGGTGATGTTGGGGGTGATGGTGGGAGTGAAGGAAGAGGTGATGGTGGGGGTGATTGTAGAGGTGAAGGTGGGGGTGATGGTGAGGGTGCTAGTGGGGGTGATGGGGAGGGTGATGGTTGGGGTGATGGAAGAGGTGATGGGGGTGAGGAAGAGGTGATGGTGTTGGTGATGGTGGAGGTGATGGTGGGGGTAATTGTGGGGGTGATGGTGGGACTGATGGTGGGGGGTGATGGTAGAAGTGTTGGTGGGGGTGGGTTGGGGTGCTGGAAGAGGTGATGGTCGGGGTGATGGTAGAGGTGATGGTGGGGGTGATTGTGAGGGTGATGGTGGGGGTGATGTTGGGGGTGATGGTGGGCGTGATGGTGGGGGTGATTGTTGGGGTGATGGAAGAGGTGATGGTGGGGGTGATGGAAGAGGTGATGGTGGGGTTGATGTTGGGGATGATGGTGGTGGTGATGGAAGAGGTGATGGTGGGGTTATTGGTGGGGGTGATGGTAGAGGTGATGGTGGGGCTGATGGTGGGGGTGATGGTGGGGATGATGGTGGGGGTGATGGTGGGAGTGATTGGGGTGATGGAAGAGCTGATGGTGGGGGTGATGGAAGAGGTGATGGTGGGGTTGCTGTTGGGGATGATGGTGGTGGTGATGGAAGAGGTGATGGTGGGGTTATTGGTGGGGGTGATGGTAGAGGTGATGGTGGGGCTGATGGTGGGGGTGATGGTAGAGGTGATAGTGGGGGGTGATGTAAGGGTTGATGGTTGGGGTGATGGAAGAGGTGATGGGGGTAATGAAGAGGTAATTGTGGGGGTGATGGTGGGGGCAATGGAAGAGGTGATTGTGGGAGTAATGGAAAAAGTGATGGTGGGGGTGATGGTGGGGGTAATGGAAGAGGTGATGGTGGGGGAAATGGAAGTAGTGATGGTGGGGGTGATGGTGAGGGTGATGGAAGAGTGATGGTGGGGGTGAAAGTGGGGGTGATGGATGAGCTGATGGTGGGGGTGATGTTAGGGCTGATGGTGGGGGTGATTGTGGGAGTGAAGGAAGAGGTGATGGTGGGGGTGCTTGTAGAGGTGAAGGTGGGGGTGATGGTGAGGGTGATAGTGGGGGTGATGGGGGGGTTGATGGTTGGGGTGATGGAAGAGGTGAAGGGGGTGAGGAAGAGGTGATGGTGGGGGTGATGGCGGGGGTAATGGTGTTGGTGATGGAGGGGGTGATGGAAGAGGTGATTGTGGGAGTGATGGTGGGACTGATGGTGGGGGTATGGTAGAAGTGTTGGTGGGGGTGGGTGGGGGTGCTGGAAGAGGTGATGGTCGGGGTGATGGTAGAGGTGATGGTGGGGGTGATTGTGAGGGTGATGGTGGGGGTGATGTTGGGGGTGATGGTGGGCGTGATGGTGGGGGTGATTGTTGGCGTGATGGAACAGGTGATGGTGGGGGTGATTTAAGAGGTGATGGTGGGGTTGATGTTGGGGATGATGGTGGTGGTGATGGAAGAGGTGATGGTGGGGTTATTGGTGGGGTTGATGGTAGAGGTGATGGTGGGGCTGATGGTGAAGGAGATGGTGGGGATAATGGTGGGGGTGATGGAAGTGATGATGGTGGGCGTGATGGTGTGGGTGATGGTGGGAGTGATGATGGGAGTGATGGAAGAGGTGATGGTGGGGGTGATGGTGGGGGTGTTGGTGGGGGTGATGGTCGGTGTGATGGAAGAGGTGATGGTGGGGGTGATGGTAAGGGTGATGGTAGAGGTGATGGTGAAGGGGTGATGGTGGGTGTGATGGTGGGGGTGATGGTGGGGGTGATGGAAGAGGTGATGGTGGGGGTGATGGTGTGGGTGATGGTGGGGGTGATGGTAGAGGTGATGGTGGGGGTGATGGTGTGGGTGATGGTGGGGGTGATGGTGGTGGTAAAGGAAGAAATGATGGTGGGGGTGATGGTTCGGGTGATGGAAGAGAGATGCCAGGGGTGATGATGGATGTGATGGATGAGGTGATGGTGGGGGTGATGGTAGGAGTGATGCTGGGGGTGATGGTGGGGGTGATGGTGGGGGTGATGGAAGAGGTGATGGTGGGGGTGATGGTGGCGTGATGGAAGAGTGACGGTGGGGGTGATGGTGGGGATGATGGATGAGGTGATGGTGGGCGTGATGGTAGGAGTGATGTTGGGGGTGATGGTGGGGGTGATGGTTGGGGTGATGGTAGGAGTGATGGTGGGGGTGATGGTGGGGGTGATGGTTGGGGTGATAGAAGAGGTGCTGGTGGGGGTGATGGAAGAGGTGCTGGTTGGGGTGATGTAGGAGGTGATGGAAGAAGTGAAGGTGGGGGTGATGATGGGGGTGATGGTTGGGGTGATGGTGGGTGTGATGGGGGGAGTTGATGGCTGGGGTGATGGAAGAGGTGATGGGGGAGAGGAAGAGGTGATGGTGGGGGTGATGTTGGGGGTGATGGTCGGGGTAATGGAAGAGGTGATGTTGGGGGTAATGGAAAAAGTGATGGTGGGGGTAATGGAAGAGGTGATGGTGGGGGAAATGGAAGAAGTGATGGTGGGGGTGATGGTGAGGGTGATGTAAGAGTGATGGTGGGGCTGAGAGAGGGGCTGATGGATGAGCTGATGGTGGGGGTGATGTTACGTCTGATGGTGGGGTTGATGGTGGGGGTGATGGTGGGAGTGAAGGAAGAGGTGATGGTTGGGGTGATGGAAGAGGTGATGAGGGAGAGGAAGAGGTAATGGTGGGGGTGATGATGTGGGTGATGGTGGGGGTGATGGCGGGGGTAATGGTGTTGGTGATGGAGGGGGTGATGGAAGAGGTGATTGTGGGAGTGATGGTGGGACTGATGGTGGGGGTATGGTAGAAGTGTTGGTGGGGGTGGGTGGGGGTGCTGGAAGAGGTGATGGTCGGGGTGATGGTAGAGGTGATGGTGGGGGTGATTGTGAGGGTGATGGTGGGGGTGATGTTGGGGGTGATGGTGGGCGTGATGGTGGGGGTGATTGTTGGCGTGATGGAACAGGTGATGGTGGGGGTGATGGAAGAGGTGATGGTGGGGTTGATGTTGGGGATGATGGTGGTGGTGATGGAAGAGGTGATGGTGGGGTTATTGGTGGGGGTGATGGTAGAGGTGATGGTGGGGCTGATGGTGAAGGAGATGGTGGGGATGATGGTGGGGGTGATGGAAGTGATGATGGTGGGCGTGATGGTGTGGGTGATGGTGGGAGTGATGATGGGAGTGATGGAAGAGGTGATTGTGGGGGTGATGGTGGGGGTGTTGGTGGGGGTGATGGTCGGTGTGATGGAAGAGGTGATGGTGGGGGTGATGGTAAGGGTGATGGTAGAGATGATGGTGAAGGGGTGATGGTGGGTGTGATGGTGGGGGTGATGGTGGGGGGTGATGGAAGAGGTGATGGTGGGGGTGATGGTGTGGGTGATGGTGGGGGTGATGGTAGAGGTGATGGTGGGGGTGATGGTGTGGGTGATGGTGGGGGTGATGGTGGTGGTAAAGGAAGAAATGATGGTGGGGGTGATGGTTCGGGTGATGGAAGAGAGATGCTAGGGGTGATGATGGATGTGATGGATGAGGTGATGGTGGGGGTGATGGTAGGAGTGATGCTGGGGGTGATGGTGGGGGTGATGGTGGGGGTGATGGAAGAGGTGATGGTGGGGGTGATGGTGGCGTGATGGAAGAGTGATGGTGGGGGTGATGGTGGGGATGATGGATGAGGTGATGGTGGGCGTGATGGTAGGAGTGATGTTGGGGGTGATGGTGGGGGTGATGGTTGGGGTGATGGTAGGAGTGATGGTGGGGGTGATGGTGGGGGTGATGGTTGGGGTGATAGAAGAGGTGCTGGTGGGGGTGATGGAAGAGGTGCTGGTTGGGGTGATGTAGGAGGTGATGGAAGAAGTGAAGGTGGGGGTGATGATGGGGGTGATGGTTGGGGTGATGGTGGGTGTGATGGGGGAGTTGATGGCTGGGGTGATGGAAGAGGTGATGGGGGAGAGGAAGAGGTGATGGTGGGGGTGATGTTGGGGGTGATGGTCGGGGGTAATGGAAGAGGTGATGTTGGGGGTAATGGAAAAAGTGATGGTGGGGGTAATGGAAGAGGTGATGGTGGGGGAAATGGAAGAAGTGATGGTGGGGGTGATGGTGAGGGTGATGTAAGAGTGATGGTGGGGCTGAGAGAGGGGCTGATGGATGAGCTGATGGTGGGGGTGATGTTACGTCTGATGGTGGGGTTGATGGTGGGGGTGATGGTGGGAGTGAAGGAAGAGGTGATGGTTGGGGTGATGGAAGAGGTGATGAGGGAGAGGAAGAGGTAATGGTGGGGGTGATGATGTGGGTGATGGTGGGGGTGATGGCGGGGGTAATGGTGTTGGTGATGGAGGGGGTGATGGAAGAGGTGATTGTGGGAGTGATGGTGGGACTGATGGTGGGGGTATGGTAGAAGTGTTGGTGGGGGTGGGTGGGGGGTGCTGGAAGAGGTGATGGTCGGGGTGATGGTAGAGGTGATGGTGGGGGTGATTGTGAGGGTGATGGTGGGGGTGATGTTGGGGGTGATGGTGGGCGTGATGGTGGGGGTGATTGTTGGCGTGATGGAACAGGTGATGGTGGGGGTGATGGAAGAGGTGATGGTGGGGTTGATGTTGGGGATGATGGTGGTGGTGATGGAAGAGGTGATGGTGGGGTTATTGGTGGGGGTGATGGTAGACGTGATGGTGGGGCTGATGGTGAAGGAGATGGTGGGGATGATGGTGGGGGTGATGGAAGTGATGATGGTGGGCGTGATGGTGTGGGTGATGGTGGGAGTGATGATGGGAGTGATGGAAGAGGTGATTGTGGGGGTGATGGTGGGGGTGTTGGTGGGGGTGATGGTCGGTGTGATGGAAGAGGTGATGGTGGGGGTGATGGTAAGGGTGATGGTAGAGGTGATGGTGAAGGGGTGATGGTGGGTGTGATGGTGGGGGGTGATGGTGGGGGTGATGGAAGAGGTGATGGTGGGGGTGATGGTGTGGGTGATGGTGGGGGTGATGGTAGAGGTGATGGTGGGGGTGATGGTGTGGGTGATGGTGGGGGTGATGGTGGTGGTAAAGGAAGAAATGATGGTGGGGGTGATGGTTCGGGTGATGGAAGAGAGATGCTAGGGGTGATGATGGATGTGATGGATGAGGTGATGGTGGGGGTGATGGTAGGAGTGATGCTGGGGGTGATGGTGGGGGTGATGGTGGGGGTGATGGAAGAGGTGATGGTGGGGGGTGATGGTGGCGTGATGGAAGAGTGATGGTGGGGGTGATGGTGGGGATGATGGATGAGGTGATGGTGGGCGTGATGGTAGGAGTGATGTTGGGGGTGATGGTGGGGGGTGATGGTTGGGGTGATGGTAGGAGTGATGGTGGGGGTGATGGTGGGGGTGATGGTTGGGGTGATAGAAGAGGTGCTGGTGGGGGTGATGGAAGAGGTGCTGGTTGGGGTGATGTAGGAGGTGATGGAAGAAGTGAAGGTGGGGGTGATGATGGGGGTGATGGTTGGGGTGATGGTGGGTGTGATGGGGGAGTTGATGGCTGGGGTGATGGAAGAGGTGATGGGGGAGAGGAAGAGGTGATGGTGGGGGTGATGTTGGGGGTGATGGTCGGGGTAATGGAAGAGGTGATGTTGGGGGTAATGGAAAAAGTGATGGTGGGGGTAATGGAAGAAGTGATGGTGGGGGTGATGGTGAGGGTGATGTAAGAGTGATGGTGGGGCTGAGAGAGGGGCTGATGGATGAGCTGATGGTGGGGGTGATGTTAGGTCTGATGGTGGGGTTGATGGTGGGGGTGATGGTGGGAGTGAAGGAAGAGGTGATGGTTGGGGTGATGGAAGAGGTGATGAGGGAGAGCAAGAGGTAATGGTGGGGGTGATGTTGTGGGTGATGGTGGGGGTGATGGAAGAGGTGATGGTGAGGGTGATGGTGAGGGTGATGGAAGAGTGATGGTGGGGGTGAAAGTGGGGGTGATGGATGAGCTGATGGTGGGGGTGATGTTAGGGCTGATGGTGGGGGTGATGGTGGGAGTGAAGGAAGAGGTGATGGTGGGGGTGATTGTAGAGGTGAAGGTGGGGGTGATGGTGAGGGTGATAGTGGGGGTGATGGGGGGGTGATGGTTGGGGTGATGGAAGAGGTGATGGGGGTGTGGAAGAGGTGATGGTGGGGGTGATGGAGGGGGCGATGGTGGGGGTAATGGTGTTGGTGATGGAGGGGGTGATGGAAGTGGTGATTGTGGGGGTGATGGTGGGACTGATGGTGGGGATGGTGGTAGAAGTGTTTGTGGGGGTGGGTTGGGGTGCTGGAAGAGGTGATGGTCGGGGTGATGGTAGAGGTGATGGTGGGGGTGATTGTGAGGGTGATGGTGGGGGTGATGTTGGGGGTGATGGTGGGCGTGATGGTGGGGGTGATTGTTGGGGTGATGGAAGAGGTGATGGTGGGGGTGATGGAAGAGGTGATGGTGGGGGTGATTGTGAGGGTGATGGTGGGGGTGATGTTGGGGGTGATGGTGGGCGTGATGGTGGGGGTGATTGTTGGGGTGATGGAAGAGGTTATGGTGGGGGTGATGGAAGAGGTGATGGTGGGGTTGATGTTGGGGATGATGGTGGTGGTGATGGAAGAGGTGATGGTGGGGTTATTGGTGGGGGTGATGGTAGCGGTGATGGTGGGGCTGATGGTGGGGGTGATGGTGGGGATGATGGTGGGGGTGATGGTGGGAGTGATTGGGGTGATGGAAGAGGTGATGGTGGGGGTGATGGAAGAGGTGATGGTGGGGTTGATGTTGGGGATGATGGTGGTGGTGATGGAAGAGGTGATGGTGGGGTTATTGGTGGGGGTGATGGTAGAGGTGATGGTGGGGCTGATGGTGGGGGTGATGGTGGAGGTGATAGTGGGGGTGATGGGGGGGTTGATGGTTGGGGTGATGGAAGAGGTGATGGGGGTAATGAAGAGGTAATTGTGGGGGTGATGGTGGGGGTAATGGAAGAGGTGATGGTGGGAGTAATGGAAAAAGTGATGATGGGGGTGATGGTGGGGGTAATGGAAGAGGTGATGGTGGGGGAAATGGCAGAAGTGATGGTGGGGGTGATGGTGAGGGTGATGGAAGAGTGATGGTGGGGGTGAAAGTGGGGGTGATGGATGAGCTGATGGTGGGGGTGATGTTAGGGCTGATGGTGGGGGTGATTGTGGGAGTGAAGGAAGAGGTGATGGTGGGGGTGCTTGTAGAGGTGAAGGTGGGGGTGATGGTGAGGGTGATAGTGGGGGTGATGGGGGGGGTGATGGTTGGGGTGATGGAAGAGGTGAAGGGGGTGAGGAAGAGGTGATGGTGGGGGTGATGGCGGGGGTAATGGTGTTGGTGATGGAGGGGGTGATGGAAGAGGTGATTGTGGGAGTGATGGTGGGACTGATGGTGGGGGTATGGTAGAAGTGTTGGTGGGGGTGGGTGGGGGTGCTGGAAGAGGTGATGGTCGGGGTGATGGTAGAGGTGATGGTGGGGGTGATTGTGAGGGTGATGGTGGGGGTGATGTTGGGGGTGATGGTGGGCGTGATGGTGGGGGTGATTGTTGGCGTGATGGAACAGGTGATGGTGGGGGTAATTTAAGAGGTGATGGTGGGGTTGATGTTGGGGATGATGGTGGTGGTGATGGAAGAGGTGATGGTGGGGTTATTGGTGGGGGTGATGGTAGAGGTGATGGTGGGGCTGATGGTGAAGGAGATGGTGGGGATGATGGTGGGGGTGATGGAAGTGATGATGGTGGGCGTGATGGTGTGGGTGATGGTGGGAGTGATGATGGGAGTGATGCAAGAGGTGATGGTGGGGGTGATGGTGGGGGTGTTGGTGGGGGTGATGGTCGGTGTGATGGAAGAGGTGATGGTGGGGGTGATGGTAAGGGTGATGGTAGAGGTGATGGTGAAGGGGTGATGGTGGGTGTGATGGTGGGGGTGATGGTGGGGGTGATGGAAGAGGTGATGGTGGGGGTGATGGTGTGGGTGATGGTGGGGGTGATGGTAGAGGTGATGGTGGGGGTGATGGTGTGGGTGATGGTGGGGGTGATGGTGGTGGTAAAGGAAGAAATGATGGTGGGGGTGATGGTTCGGGTGATGGAAGAGAGATGCTAGGGGTGATGATGGATGTGATGGATGAGGTGATGGTGGGGGTGATGGTAGGAGTGATGCTGGGGGTGATGGTGGGGGTGATGGTGGGGGCGATGGAAGAGGTGATGGTGGGGGTGATGGTGGCGTGATGGAAGAGTGATGGTGGGGGTGATGGTGGGGATGATGGATGAGGTGATGGTGGGCGTGATGGTAGGAGTGATGTTGGGGGTGATGGTGGGGGTGATGGTTGGGGTGATGGTAGGAGTGATGGTGGGGGTGATGGTGGGGGTGATGGTTGGGGTGATAGAAGAGGTGCTGGTGGGGGTGATGGAAGAGGTGCCTGTTGGGGTGATGTAGGAGGTGATGGAAGAAGTGAAGGTGGGGGTGATGATGGGGGTGATGGTTGGGGTGATGGTGGGTGTGATGGGGGAGTTGATGGCTGGGGTGATGGAAGAGGTGATGGGGGAGAGGAAGAGGTGATGGTGGGGGTGATGTTGGGGGTGATGGTCGGGGTAATGGAAGAGGTGATGTTGGGGGTAATGGAAAAAGTGATGGTGGGGGTAATGGAAGAGGTGATGGTGGGGGAAATGGAAGAAGTGATGGTGGGGGGTGATGGTGAGGGTGATGTAAGAGTGATGGTGGGGCTGAGAGAGGGGCTGATGGATGAGCTGATGGTGGGGGTGATGTTACGTCTGATGGTGGGGTTGATGGTGGGGGTGATGGTGGGAGTGAAGGAAGAGGTGATGGTTGGGGTGATGGAAGAGGTGATGAGGGAGAGGAAGAGGTAATGGTGGGGGTGATGATGTGGGTGATGGTGGGGGTGATGGCGGGGGTAATGGTGTTGGTGATGGAGGGGGTGATGGAAGAGGTGATTGTGGGAGTGATGGTGGGACTGATGGTGGGGGTATGGTAGAAGTGTTGGTGGGGGTGGGTGGGGGTGCTGGAAGAGGTGATGGTCGGGGTGATGGTAGAGGTGATGGTGGGGGTGATTGTGAGGGTGATGGTGGGGGTGATGTTGGGGGTGATGGTGGGCGTGATGGTGGGGGTGATTGTTGGCGTGATGGAACAGGTGATGGTGGGGGTGATGGAAGAGGTGATGGTGGGGTTGATGTTGGGGATGATGGTGGTGGTAATGGAAGAGGTGACGGTGGGGTTATTGGTGGGGGTGATGGTAGAGGTGATGGTGGGGCTGATGGTGAAGGAGATGGTGGGGATGATGGTGGGGGTGATGGAAGTGATGATGGTGGGCGTGATGGTGTGGGTGATGGTGGGAGTGATGATGGGAGTGATGGAAGAGGTGATGGTGGGGGTGATGGTGGGGGTGTTGGTGGGGGTGATGGTCGGTGTGATGGAAGAGGTGATGGTGGGGGTGATGGTAAGGGTGATGGTAGAGGTGATGGTGAAGGGGTGATGGTGGGTGTGATGGTGGGGGTGATGGTGGGGGTGATGGAAGAGGTGATGGTGGGGGTGATGGTGTGGGTGATGGTGGGGGTGATGGTAGAGGTGATGGTGGGGGTGATGGTGTGGGTGATGGTGGGGGTGATGGTGGTGGTAAAGGAAGAAATGATGGTGGGGGTGATGGTTCGGGTGATGGAAGAGAGATGCTAGGGGTGATGATGGATGTGATGGATGAGGTGATGGTGGGGGTGATGGTAGGAGTGATGCTGGGGGTGATGGTGGGGGTGATGGTGGGGGTGATGGAAGAGGTGATGGTGGGGGTGATGGTGGCGTGATGGAAGAGTGATGGTGGGGGTGATGGTGGGGATGATGGATGAGGTGATGGTGGGCGTGATGGTAGGAGTGATGTTGGGGGTGATGGTGGGGGTGATGGTTGGGGTGATGGTAGGAGTGATGGTGGGGGTGATGGTGGGGGTGATGGTTGGGGTGATAGAAGAGGTGCTGGTGGGGGTGATGGAAGAGGTGCTGGTTGGGGTGATGTAGGAGGTGATGGAAGAAGTGAAGGTGGGGGTGATGATGGGGGTGATGGTTGGGGTGATGGTGGGTGTGATGGGGGAGTTGATGGCTGGGGTGATGGAAGAGGTGATGGGGGAGAGGAAGAGGTGATGGTGGGGGTGATGTTGGGGGTGATGGTCGGGGTAATGGAAGAGGTGATGTTGGGGGTAATGGAAAAAGTGATGGTGGGGGTAATGGAAGAGGTGATGGTGGGGGAAATGGAAGAAGTGATGGTGGGGGTGATGGTGAGGGTGATGTAAGAGTGATGGTGGGGCTGAGAGAGGGGCTGATGGATGAGCTGATGGTGGGGGTGATGTTAGGTCTGATGGTGGGGTTGATGGTGGGGGTGATGGTGGGAGTGAAGGAAGAGGTGATGGTTGGGGTGATGGAAGAGGTGATGAGGGAGAGCAAGAGGTAATGGTGGGGGTGATGTTGTGGGTGATGGTGGGGGTGATGGAAGAGGTGATGGTGAGGGTGATGGTGAGGGTGATGGAAGAGTGATGGTGGGGGTGAAAGTGGGGGTGATGGATGAGCTGATGGTGGGGGTGATGTTAGGGCTGATGGTGGGGGTGATGGTGGGAGTGAAGGAAGAGGTGATGGTGGGGGTGATTGTAGAGGTGAAGGTGGGGGTGATGGTGAGGGTGATAGTGGGGGTGATGGGGGGGTGATGGTTGGGGTGATGGAAGAGGTGATGGGGGTGTGGAAGAGGTGATGGTGGGGGTGATGGAGGGGGCGATGGTGGGGGTAATGGTGTTGGTGATGGAGGGGGTGATGGAAGTGGTGATTGTGGGGGTGATGGTGGGACTGATGGTGGGGATGGTGGTAGAAGTGTTTGTGGGGGTGGGTTGGGGTGCTGGAAGAGGTGATGGTCGGGGTGATGGTAGAGGTGATGGTGGGGGTGATTGTGAGGGTGATGGTGGGGGTGATGTTGGGGGTGATGGTGGGCGTGATGGTGGGGGTGATTGTTGGGGTGATGGAAGAGGTGATGGTGGGGGTGATGGAAGAGGTGATGGTGGGGGTGATTGTGAGGGTGATGGTGGGGGTGATGTTGGGGGTGATGGTGGGCGTGATGGTGGGGGTGATTGTTGGGGTGATGGAAGAGGTTATGGTGGGGGTGATGGAAGAGGTGATGGTGGGGTTGATGTTGGGGATGATGGTGGTGGTGATGGAAGAGGTGATGGTGGGGTTATTGGTGGGGGTGATGGTAGCGGTGATGGTGGGGCTGATGGTGGGGGTGATGGTGGGGATGATGGTGGGGGTGATGGTGGGAGTGATTGGGGTGATGGAAGAGGTGATGGTGGGGGTGATGGAAGAGGTGATGGTGGGGTTGATGTTGGGGATGATGGTGGTGGTGATGGAAGAGGTGATGGTGGGGTTATTGGTGGGGGTGATGGTAGAGGTGATGGTGGGGCTGATGGTGGGGGTGATGGTGGAGGTGATAGTGGGGGTGATGGGGGGGTTGATGGTTGGGGTGATGGAAGAGGTGATGGGGGTAATGAAGAGGTAATTGTGGGGGTGATGGTGGGGGTGATGGTGGGGGTAATGGAAGAGGTGATGGTGGGAGTAATGGAAAAAGTGATGATGGGGGTGATGGTGGGGGTAATGGAAGAGGTGATGGTGGGGGAAATGGCAGAAGTGATGGTGGGGGTGATGGTGAGGGTGATGGAAGAGTGATGGTGGGGGTGATTGTAGAGGTGAAGGTGTGGGTTATGGTGAGGGTGATATTGGGGGTGATGGAGGGGTGATGGTTGGGGTGATGGAAGAGGTGATGGGGTGAGGAAGAGGTGATGGTGGGGGTGATGGTGGGGGTGATGGTGGGGGTAAAGGAAGAAATAATGGTGGGGGTGATGGAAGAGAGATGCTGAGGGTGATTGTGGATGAGATGGATGAGGTGATGGTGGGGGTGATGGTAGGAGTGATGGTGGGGGTGATGTTGGGGGTGAAGGTGGGGGGGATGGAAGAGGTGATGGTGGGGGTGATGCTAGAGGTGACGGTAGAGGTGATGGTGGGGGTGATGGTGTGGCTGATGGTGGGGGTGATGGAAGAGGTGATGGTGGGGGTAATGGAAGTAATGACGGTGGGGCTGATGGTGGCATGATGGAAGAGTGACGGTGGGGGTGATGGTGGGGGTGATGGATGAGGTGATGGTGGGCGTGATGGTAGGAGTGATGGTGGGGGTGATGGTGTGGGTGATGGTGAAGGTGATGGTAGAGTTGATGGTGGTTGTGATGGTGGGGGTGTTGGTAGAGGTGACGGTAGAGGTGATGGTGGGGGTGATGGTAGAGGTGACAGTAGAGGTGATGGTGGGGGTAATTTTGGGGGTGATAGAGCGGGTGATGGAAGAGGTGATTGTTGGGGTGATGGTGCTGGTGATGGTGGGGTGATAGTAGGGGTGATGGTGGGGTTGATGGTGGGATGATGGGAGAGGTGATGGGTGTGATGGAAGAGGTGATGGTGGGGGAGATGGTGGGGGGGATGGTGGGGGTGATGGTAGAGGTGATGGTAGAGTTGATGGTTGGGGTGATGGAAGAGGTGATGGGGGAGAGGAAGAGGTGATGGTGGGGGTGATGGTGGGAGTGATAGTGGGGTAATGGTAGGAGTGATGGTGGGGGTGATGGTGGGGGTGATGGTTGGGGTGATGGAAGAGGTGATGGTGGGGGTAATGGAAGTAATGACGGTGGGGGTGATGGTGGCATGATGGAAGAGTGACAGTGGGGGTGATGGTGGGGGTGATGGATGAGGTGATGGTGGGCGTGATGGTAGGAGTGATGGTGGGGGTGATTTTGGGGGTGATGATGGGGGTGATGGTAGGAGTGATGGTGGGAGTGATGGTGGAGGTGATGGTGCGGGTGATGGAAGAGATGATGGTGGTGGTGATGGTAGAGGTGACAGTAGAGGTGATGGTGGGGGTGATGGTGGGGGTGATGGCGGGTGTGATGGAAGAGGTGATGGTGATGGTAGGGGTGATAGAATAGGTGCTGGTGGGGGTGATGGTGGGGGTGATGGTGGGGGTGATGGTGGGGTTGATGGTGGGGGTGATGGGGGAGTTGATGGTTGGGGTGATGGAAGAGGTGATGGGGGTGAGAAAGAGGTGATGGTGGGGGTGGATGGTTGGGGTAATGGAAGAGGTGATGGTGGGGTTAATGGAAAAAGTGATGGTGGGGGGTGCTGGTGGGGGTGATGGCGGGTGTGATGGAAGAGGTGATGGTGATGGTAGGGGTGATAGAATAGGTGCTGGTGGGGGTGATGGTGGGGGTGATGGTGGGGGTGATGGTGGGGTTGATGGTGGGGGTGATGGGGGGAGTTGATGGTTGGGGTGATGGAAGAGGTGATGGGGGTGAGAAAGAGGTGATGGTGGGGGTGATGGTGGGGGTGATGGTTGGGGTAATGGAAGAGGTGATGGTGGGGTTAATGGAAAAAGTGATGGTGGGGGTGCTGGTGGAGGTGATGGCGGGTGTGATGGAAGAGGTGATGGTGATGGTAGGGGTGATAGAATAGGTGCTGGTGGGGGGTGATGGTGGGGGTGATGGTGAGGGTGATGGAAGATTGATGGTGGGGGTGATAGTGGGGGGTGATGGATGAGCTGATGGTGGGGGGTGATGAGGAAGAGCTGATGGTGGGGGGTGATGGTGCGGGTGATGGTGGGAGTGAAGGATGAGCTGATGGTGGGGGTGATGGTAGGGCTGATGGTGGGGGTGATGGTGGGGGTGATGGTGGGAGTGAAGGAAGAGGTGATGGTGGGGGTGATGGTACAGGTGATGGTGGGCTTGATGGAGGGGTTGATGGCGGGGCTAATGGAAGAGGTGATGGTGATAGTTGGGGTGATAGAAGAGGTGCTGGTGGGGGTGATGGAAGAGGTGCTGGTTGGGGTGATGGTGGGGGTAATGGAAGAGGTAATGGCGGGGGAAATGGAAGAACTGATGGTGGGGGTGATGGTGAGGGTGATGGAAGATTGATGGTGGGGGTGATAGTGGGGGTGATGGATGAGCTGATGGTGGGGGTGATGAGGAAGAGCTGATGGTGGGGGTGATGGTGCGGGTGATGGTGGGAGTGAAGGATGAGCTGATGGTGGGGGTGATGGTAGGGCTGATGGTGGGGGGTGATGGTGGGGGTGATGGTGGGAGTGAAGGAAGAGGTGATGGTGGGGGTGATGGTACAGGTGATGGTGGGCTTGATGGAGGGGTTGATGGCGGGGCTAATGGAAGAGGTGATGGTGATAGTTGGGGTGATAGAAGAGGTGCTGTTGGGGGTGATGGAAGAGGTGCTGGTTGGGGTGATGGTGGGATGGTGGGGGTGATGGTAGAGGTGATGATGCGGGTGATGATGGGGGTGATGGTGGGGGGTGATGGTGGGGGTGATGGTAGAGTTGATGGTTGGGGTGATGGAAGAGGTGATGGGGGAGAGGAAGAGGTGATGGTGGGGTTGATGGTGGGGGTGATGGTGGGGTTAATGGAAGAGGTGATGGTGGGGGGTAATGGAAAAAGTGATGGTGGGGGTGATGGTGGGGGTAATGGAAGAGGTGATGGTGGGGGGAATGGAAGAAGTGATGGTGGGGGTGATGGTGAGGGTGATGGAAGAGTGATGGTGGGGGTGATAGTGGGGGTGATGGATGAGCTGATGGTGGGGGGTGATGAGGAAGAGCTGATGGTGGGGGTGATGGTGCGGGGTGATGGTGGGAGTGAAGGAAGAGGTGATGGTGGGGGGTGATGGTAGAGGTGAATGTGAGGGTGATGGTCAGGGTGAGAGTGGGGGTGATGGGGGGGGTGATGGTTGGGGTGATGGAAGAGGTGATGGGGGTGAGGAAGATGTGATGGTGGGGGTGATGGTGGGGGTAATGGAAGAGGTGATGGTTGGGGTAATGGAAGAAGTGATGGTGGGAGTGATGGTGGGGGAGATGGAAGAGTGATGGTGGGGGTGATGGTGGGGGTGATTGAAGAGCTGATGGTGGGGGTGATGGTAGGGGTGATGTTGGGGGTGATGGTGGGGGTGATGGTGGGGGTGATGGCCGCGGTGAAGGAAGAAGTGATGGTGGGGGTGATCGTGATGGTGGTGGTGATGGTGGGTGTGATGGTGGGACTGATGGAAGAGGTGATGGTGGGCTGATGGTAGAGGTTATGGTGGGGGTAATGGTAGAGGTGACGGTAGAGGTGATGGTGGGGGTAATGCTGGTGGTGATGGAGGGGGTGATGGAAGAGGTGATTGTGGGGGTGATGATGGGACTGATGGTGGGGGTGATGGTATAGGTGTTGGTGAGGGTGGGTGGGGATGCTGGAAGAGGTGATGGTCGGAGTGATGGTAGAGGTGATGGTGGGGGTGATTGTGAGGGTGATGGTGGGGGTGATGTTGGGGGTGATGGTGGGCGTGATGGTGGGGGTGATTGTTGTGGTGACGGAAGAGGTGATGGTGGGGTTGATTTTGGGGATGATGGTGGGGATTATGGTGGGGGTGATGGAAGTGATGATGGTGGGCGTGATGGTGTTGGTGATGGTGGGAGTGATGATGGGGGTGATGGAAGAGGTGATGGTGGGGGTGATGGTGGGGGTGTTGGTGGGGGTGATGGTCGGTGTGATGGAAGAGGTGATGGTGGGGGTGATGGTAAGGGTGATGGAAGAGGTGATGGTGGGGTTGATTTTGGGGATGATGGTGGTGGTGATTGAAGAGGTGATGGTGGGGTTATTAGTGAGGGTGATGGTAGAGGTGATGTTGGGGCTGATGTTGGGGGTGACGGTGGGGAAAATGGTGGGGGTGATGGAAGTGATGATGGTGGGTGCGATGGTGTGGGTGATGGTGGGAGTGATGATGGGGGTGATGGAAGAGGTGCTGGTTGGGGTGATGGTGGGGGTGATGGAAGAGGTGATGGTGGAGGTGATGATGGGGGTGATGGTGGGGGTGATGGTGGGGGTGATGGGGGAGTTGATGGTTGGGGTGATGGAAGAGGTGATGGGGGAGAGGAAGAGGTGATGGTGGGGTTGATGGTGGGGGTGATAATGGAATTGGTAACGGTGGGGGTAATGGAAAAAGTATTGGTGGGGGTAATGGTGGGAGTAATGGAAGAGGTGATGGTGGGGGAAATGGAAGAAGTGATGGTGGGGGTGATGTTGGGGCTGATGGTGGGGGTGATGGTGGGGGTGATGGTGGGAGTGAAGGAAGGGGTGATGGTGGGGGTGATGGTAGAGGTGATGGTGGGGGTGATGGTGGGGTTGATGGCGGGGGTGATGGTAGAGGTGATGGTGATGGTTGGGGTGATAGAAGAGGTGATGGTGGGGGGGATTGAAGAGGTGCTGTTTGGGGTGATGGTGGGGATAATGGAAGAGGTGATGGTGGGGGTGATGGTGCGGGTGATGGTAGGGGTGTTGGTAGAGGTGATGGTGGGGTTGATGCTGGGGGTGATAGTGGGAGTGATGGTGGGGTTGATGGTGGGATGATGGAAGAGGTGATGGGGTTGATGGAAGAGGTGATGGTGGGGGAGATGGTGGGGGTGATGGTGTGGGTGATGGTAAAGTTGATGGTCGAGTAGATGGTGGGGGTGATGGTGGGGCTGATGGCAGAGGTTACGGTAGAGGTGATGGTGGGGGTGATGGTAGAGGTGACAGTAGAGGTGATGGTGGGGTTAATGGTGGGGGTGATAGAGCGGGTGATGGAAGAGGTGATTGTTGGGGTTATGGTGGTGGTGATGGTGGGGGTGATAGTGGGGGTGATGGTGGGGTTGATGGTGGGATGATGGGAGAGGTGATGGGGGTGGATGGAAAAGGTGATGGTTGGGGAGATGGTGGGGGGGATGGTGGGGATGATGGGGCGGGTGATGGTGGAGGTGATGGTAGAGGTGATGGTGGGGTTGATGCTGGGGGTGATAGTGGGAGTGATGGTGGGGTTGAGGGTGGGATGATGGAAGAGGTGATGGGGGTGATGGAAGAGGTGATGGTGGGGGAGATGGTGGGGGTGATGGTGTGGGTGATGGTGAAGTTGATGGGAAAGATGATGGTGGCTGTGATGGTGGGGGGTGTTGGTAGAGGTGACGGTAGAGGTGATGATGGGGGGGTGATGGTAGAGGTGACAGTAGAGGTGATGGTGGGTGTAATGGTGGGGGTGATAGAGCAGGTGATGGAAGAGGTGATTGTTGGGGTGATGGTGGTGGTGATGGTGGGGTGATAGTAGGGGTGATGGTGGGGTTGATGGTGGGATGATGGGAGAGGTGATGGGTGTGATGGAAGAGGTGATGGTGGGGGAGATGGTGGGGGGGGATGGTGGGGGTGATGGTAGAGGTGATGGTAGAGTTGATGGTTGGGGGTGATGGAAGAGGTGATGGGGGGAGAGGAAGAGGTGATGGTTGGGGTGATGGTGGGGGTGATGGTGGGGGTAATGGTAGGAGTGATGGTGGGGGTGATGGTGGGGGTGATGGTTGGGGTGATAGAAGAGGTGCTGGTGGGGATGATGGAAGAGGTGCTGGTTGGGGTGATGGTGGGGGGTGATGGTGAAGTTGATGGGAAAGATGATGGTGGCTGTGATGGTGGGGGTGTTGGTAGAGGTGACGGTAGAGGTGATGATGGGGGTGATGGTAGAGGTGACAGTAGAGGTGATGGTGGGTGTAATGGTGGGGGTGATAGAGCAGGTGATGGAAGAGGTGATTGTTGGGGTGATGGTGGTGGTGATGGTGGGGTGATAGTAGGGGTGATGGTGGGGTTGATGGTGGGATGATGGGAGAGGTGATGGGTGTGATGGAAGAGGTGATGGTGGGGGAGATGGTGGGGGGGGGATGGTGGGGGTGATGGTAGAGGTGATGGTAGAGTTGATGGTTGGGGTGATGGAAGAGGTGATGGGGGAGAGGAAGAGGTGATGGTTGGGGTGATGGTGGGGGGTGATGGTGGGGGTAATGGTAGGAGTGATGGTGGGGGTGATGGTGGGGGTGATGGTTGGGGTGATAGAAGAGGTGCTGGTGGGGATGATGGAAGAGGTGCTGGTTGGGGTGATGGTGGGGGTGATGGAAGAGGTGATGGTGGGGGTGATGATGGGGGTGATGGTTGGGGTGATGGTGGGGGTGATGGGGGAGTTGATGGTTGGGGTGATGGAAGAGCTGATGGTGGGGGTGATGGTAGACGTGATGGTAGAGGTGATGGTGGGGATGATGGTATGCGTGATGGAAGTGGTGACGGTGTGGGTAATGGAAAAAGTTATGGTGGGGGTAATGGTGGGGGGTAATGGAAGAGGTGATGGAGCGGGAAATCGAAGAAGTGATGGTGGGTGTGATGGTGAGGGTGATGGAAGAGTGATGGTGGGGGTGATGTTTAGGGCTGATGGTGGGGGTGATGGTGGGGTTGATGGTGGGGAGTGAAGGAAGAGGTGATGGTGGGGGGTGATGGTAGAGGTGATAGTGGGGGTGATGGTGGGGTTGATGGCGGGGGTGATGGAACAGGTGATGGGGTTGATGGAAGAGGTGATGGTGGGGGAGATGGTGGGGGTGATGGTGTGGGTGATGGTAAAGGTAGTGGTCGAGTAGATGGTGGGGGTGATGGTGGGGCTGATGGCAGAGGTGACGGTAGAGGTGATGGTGGGGGTGATGTTAGAGGTGACAGTAGAGGTGATGGTGGGGGGTAATGGTGGGGGTGATAGAGTGGGTGATGAAAGAGGTGATTGTTGGGGTGATGGTGGTGGTGATGGTGGGGTGATAGTAGGGGTGATGGTGGGGTTGATGGTGGGATGATGGGAGAGGTGATGGGTGTGATGGAAGAGGTGATGGTGGGGGAGATGGTGGGGGGGATGGTGGGGGTGATGGTTGAGGTGATGGTAGAGTTGATGGTTGGGGTGATGGAAGAGGTGATGGGGGAGAGGAAGAGGTGATGGTGGGGGTGATGGTGGGGGTGATGGTGGGGGTAATGGTAGGAGTGATGGTGGGGGTGATGGTGGGGGTGATGGTTGGGGTGATGGAAGAGGTGATGGTGGGGGTGATGGAAGAGGTGCTGGTTGGGGGTGATGGTGGGGGTGATGGAAGAGGTGATGGTGGGGGGTGATGATGGGGGTGATGGTGGGGGTGATGGTGGGGGTAATGGAAGAGGTGATGGTGCGGGAAATCGATGAAGTGATGGTGGGGGTGATGGTGAGGGTGATGGAAGAGTGATGGTGGGGGTGATGTTAGAGCTGATGGTGGGGGGTGATGGTGGGAGTGAAGGAAGAGGGTGATGGTGGGGGTGATGGTAGAGGTGATGGTGGGGGGTGATGGTGGGGTTGATGGCGGGGGTGATGGAACAGGTGATGGTGATGTTTGGGGTGATAGAAGAGGTGCTGGTGGGGGTGATGGAAGAGGTGCTGTTTGGGGTGATGGTGGAGATAATGGAAGAGGTGATGGTGGGGGTGATGGTGCGGGTGATGGTGGGGGTGATAGGAGAGGTGATGGTGGGGTTAATGCTGGGGGTGATAGTGGGAGTGATGGTGGGGTTGATGGTGGGATGATGGAAGAGGTGATGGGGTTGATGGAAGAGGTGATGGTGGGGGAGATGGTGGGGGTGATGGTGTGGGTGACGGTAAAGGTGGTGGTCGAGCAGATGTTGGGGGTGATGGTGGGGCTGATGGCAGAGGTGACGGTAGAGGTGATGGTGGGGGTGATGGTAGAGGTGACAGTAAGAGGTGATGGTGGGGTTAATGGTGGGGGTGATAGAGCGGGTGATGGAAGAGGTTATTGTTGGGGTGATGGTGGTGGTGATGGTGGGGGTGATAGTGGAGGTGATGGTGGGGTTCATGGTGGGATGATGGGAGAGCTGATGGGGGTGATGGAAGAGGTGATGGTGGGGGAGATGGTGGGGGGGATGGTGGGGATGATGGGGCGGGTGATGGTGGAGGTGATGGTAGAGGTGATGGTGGGGTTGATGCTGGGGGTGATAGTGGGAGTGATGGTGGGGTTGAGGGTGGGATGATGGAAGAGGTGATGGGGGTGATGGAAGAGGTGATGGTGTGGGAGATGGTGGGGGTAATGGTGTGGGTGATGGTGAAGGTGATGGTAGAGTTGATGGTGGTTGTGATGGTGGGGGTGTTGGTAGAGGTGACGGTAGAGGTGATGGTGGGGGTGATGGTAGAGGTGACAGTAGAGGTGATGGTGGGGGTAATGGTGGGGGTGGAGCGGGTGATGGAAGAGGTGATTGTTGGGGTGATGGTGGTGGTGATGGTGGGGTGATAGTTGGGGTGATGGTGGGGTTGATGGTGGGATGATGGGAGAGGTGATGGGTGTGATGGAAGAGGTGATGGTGGGGGAGATGGTGGGGGGGATGGTGGGGGTGATGGTAGAGCTGATGGTAGAGTTGATGGTTGGGGTGATGGAAGAGGTGATGGGGGAGAGGAAGAGGTGATGGTGGAGGTGATGGTGGGGGTGATGGTGGGGGTAATGGTAGGAGTGATGGTGGGGGTGATGGTGGGGGTGATGGTTGGGGTGATAGAAGAGGTGCTGGTGCGGTGTGGAACAGGTGCTGGTTGTGGTGATGGTGGGGGTGATGGAAGAGGTGATGATGGGGGTGATGATGGGGGTGATGGTTGGGGTGATGGTGGGTGTGATGGGGGAGTTGATGGTTAGGGTGATGGAAGAGGTGATGGTGGGGGTGATGGTAGAGGTGACGGTAGAGGTGATGGTGGGGATGATGGTGTGGGTGATGGTGGGGGTGATGGAAGTGGTGACGGTGGGGGTAATGGAAAAAGTTATGGTGGGGGTAATGGTGGGGGTAATGGAAGAGGTGATGGTGCGGGAAATCGAAGAAGTGATGGTGGGTGTGATGGTGAGGGTGATGGAAGAGTGATGGTGGGGGTGATCATGGGGCTAATGGATGAGCTGATGGTGGGGGTGAAGTTAGGGCTGATGGTGGGGGTGATGGTGGGGGTGATGGTGGGAGTGAAGGAAGAGGTGATGGTGGGGGTGATGGTAGAGGTGATGGTGGGGGTGATGGTGGGGTTGATGGCGGGTGCGATGGAACAGGTGATGGTGATGTTTGGGGTGATAGAAGAGGTGCTGGTGGGGGTGATGGAAGAGGTGCTGTTTGGGGTGATGGTGGGGATAATGGAAGAGGTGATGGTGCGGTGATGGTAGAGGTTATAGTGGGGGTAATGGTAGAGTTGACGGTAGAGGTGATGGTGGGGGGGATGATGGTGGGGGTGATGGTGGGGGTGATGGAAGAGGTGATGATGGGGGTGAAGGTGGGGGTGATGGTGGGGGTGATGGAAGAGGTGATGGTGGGGGTGATGGTGATGGTTGTGGTGATGGTGGGTGTGATGGTGGGACTGATGGAAGAGGTGATGGTGCGGTGATGGTAGAGGTTATAGTGGGGGTAATGGTAGAGGTGACGGTAGAGGTGATGGTGGGGGGGTGATGGTGGGGGTTATGGTGGGGGTGATGGAAGAGGTGATGGTGGGGGTGATGGTGGGGGTGATGGTGGGGGAGATGGAAGAGGTGATGGTGGGGGTGATGATGATGGTTGTGGTGATGGTGGGTGTGATGGTGGGGATGATGGTGTGGGTGATGGTGGGGGTGATGGAAGTGGTGACGGTGGGGGTAATGGAAAAAGTTATGGTGGGGGTAATGGTGGGGGTAATGGAAGAGGTGATGGTGCGGGAAATCGAAGAAGTGATGGTGGGTGTGATGGTGAGGGTGATGGAAGAGTGATGGTGGGGGTGATCATGGGGCTAATGGATGAGCTGATGGTGGGGGTGAAGTTAGGGCTGATGGTGGGGGTGATGGTGGGGGTGATGGTGGGAGTGAAGGAAGAGGTGATGGTGGGGGTGATGGTAGAGGTGATGGTGGGGGTGATGGTGGGGTTGATGGCGGGTGCGATGGAACAGGTGATGGTGATGTTTGGGGTGATAGAAGAGGTGCTGGTGGGGGTGATGGAAGAGGTGCTGTTTGGGGTGATGGTGGGGATAATGGAAGAGGTGATGGTGGGGGTGATGGTGCGGGTGATGGTGGGGGTGATGGTAGAGGTGATGGTAGGGTTGATGCTGGGGGTGATAGTGGTAGTGATGGTGGGGTTGATGGTGGGATGATGGAAGAGGTGATGGGGTTGATGGAAGAGGTGATGGTGGGGGAGATGGTGGGGGTGACGGTGGGGCTGATGGCAGAGGTGATGGTAGAGGTGATGGTAGGGGTGATGGTAGAGGTGACAGTAGAGGTGATGGTGGGGGTAATGGTGGGGGTGATAGAGCGGGTGATGGAAGAGGTGATTGTTGGGGTGATGGTGATGGTGATGGTGGGGGTGATAGTGGGGGTGATGGTGGGGTTGATGGTGGGATGATGGGAGAGGTGATGGGTGTGATGGAAGAGGTGATGGTGGGGGAGATGGTGGGGGGGGGATGGTGGGGATGATGGGGCGTGTGATGGTGGAGGTGATGGTAGAGGTGATGGTGGGGTTGATGCTGGGGGTGATAGTGGGAGTGATGGTGAGGTTGAGGGTGGGATGATGGAAGAGGTGATGGGGGTGATGGAAGAGGTGATGGTGGGGGAGATGGTGGGGGTGATGGTGTGGGTGATGGTGAAGGTGATGGTAGAGTTGATGGTGGGGGTGATCGTGGGGGTGATGGTAGAGGTGACAGTACAGGTGATGGTGTGGGTAATGGTGGGGGTGATGGTGGGGATGATAGCGGGGGTGATGGTGGGGTTGATGGTGGGATGATGGGAGAGGTGATGGGGATGATGGAAGAGGTAATGTTGGGGGCGATTGTGGGGGCGAGGTGGTGTGATGGTTGAGGTGATGGTAGATTTGATGGTGGGGGTGATGGTGCGGGTGATGGTAGAGGTGACAGTAGAGGTGTTGGTGGGGGTAATGGTGGGGGTGATGGCGGGGGTGATGGAAGAGGTGATGGTGGGGGTGATGGTGATGGTTGTGGTGATGGTGGGTGTGATGGTGGGACTGATGGAAGAGGCGATGGTGCGGTGATGGTAGAGGTTATAGTGGGGGTAATGGTAGAGGTGACGGTAGAGGTGATGATGGGGGTGATGGTAGAGGTGACAGTAGAGGTGATGGTGGGGGTAAAGGTGGGGTGATAGAGCGGGTGATGGAAGAGGTGATTGTTGGGGAGATGGTGGTGGTGATGGTGGGGTGATAGTAGGGGTGATGGTGGGGTTGATGGTGGGATGATGGGAGAGGTGAAGGGTGTGATGGAAGAGGTGATGGTGGGGGAGATGGTGGGGGGGGTGGTGGGGGTGATGGTAGAGGTGATGGTAGAGTTGATGGTGGGGGTGATGGTGGGGGTGATGGTGGGGTGATGGTGGGGGGGTGATGGTGGGGGTGATGGTGGGGGTGATGGAAGAGGTGATGGTGGGGGTGATGGTGGGGGTGATGGCGGGGTGATGGAAGAGGTGATGGTGGGGGTGATGGTGATGGTTGCGGTGATGGTGGGTGTGATGGTGGGACTGATGGAAGAGGTGATGGTGCGGTGATGGTAGAGGTTATAGTGGGGGTAATGGTAGAGGTGATGGTCGGGATAATGGTGGTGGTGATGGAGGGGGTGATGGAAGAGGTGATTGTGGGGGTGATGGTGGACTGATGGTGGGGGTGATGGTAGAGGTGTTGGTGGGGGTGGGTGGGGGTGCTGGAAAAGGTGATGGTGGTGGTGATGGTTAGGGAGATGGTGGGGGTGATTTAGGGTGTGATGGTAGAGGTGATGTTGGGCGGGATGGTGGCGGTGATGGTTGGGGTCATGGAAGAGGTGATGGTGGGGGTGTTGGTAGAGGTGATGGTGGGGTTGATGTTGGGGATGATGGTGGGGGTGATGAAAGAGGTGATGGTGGGGCTATTGGTGGGGGTGAATTTAGAGGTGATGGCGGTGCTGATGGTGGGGGAATGGTGGGGATGATGGCAGGGGTAATGGTAGAGGTGATTGTGTGCTTGATGTTGTGCGTGATGGTGGGAGTGATGCTGGGGATGATGGAAGAGGTGATGGTGGGGGTGATGGTGGGGCTGAGGGTGGGGGTGATAGTGGGGTGGATGGTGGGGTTGATGGTGGGATGATGGGAGAGGTGATGGGGATGATGGAAGAGGTAATGGTGGGGGCGATTGTGGGGGGGAAGGTGGTGTGATGGTTGAGGTGATGGTAGATTTGATGGCGGGGGGTGATGGTGCGGGTGATGGTGGGGGGGGTGATGGTGGGGGTGATGGTGGGGGTGATGGAAGAGGTGATGGTGGGATGATGGGAGAGGTGATGGGTGTGATGGAAGAGGTGATGGTGGGGGAGATGGTGGGGGGGATGGTGGGGGTGATGGTAGAGCTGATGGTAGAGTTGATGGTTGGGGTGATGGAAGAGGTGATGGGGGAGAGGAAGAGGTGATGGTGGGGGTGATGGTGGGGGTGATGGTGGGTGTAATGGTAGGAGTGATGGTGGGGGTGATGGTGGGGGTGATGGTTGGGGTGATAGAAGAGGTGCTGGTGGGGGTGATGGAACAGGTGCTGGTTGGGGTGATGGTGGGGGTGATGGAAGAGGTGGTGATGGGGGTGATGATGGGGGTGATGGTTGGGGTGATGGTGGGTGTGATGGGGGAGTTGATGGTTAGGGTGATGGAAGAGGTGATGGTGGGGGTGATGGTAGAGGTGACGGTAGAGGTGATGGTGGGGATGATGGTGTGGGTGATGGTGGGGGTGATGGAAGTGGTGACGGTGGGGGTAATGGAAAAAGTTATGGTGGGGGTAATGGTGGGGGTAATGGAAGAGGTGATGGTGCGGGAAATCGAAGAAGTGATGGTGGGTGTGATGGTGAGGGTGATGGAAGAGTGATGGTGGGGGTGATCATGGGGCTAATGGATGAGCTGATGGTGGGGGTGAAGTTAGGGCTGATGGTGGGGGTGATGGTGGGGGTGATGGTGGGAGTGAAGGAAGAGGTGATGGTGGGGGTGATGGTAGAGGTGATGGTGGGGGTGATGGTGGGGTTGATGGCGGGTGCGATGGAACAGGTGATGGTGATGTTTGGGGTGATAGAAGAGGTGCTGGTGGGGGTGATGGAAGAGGTGCTGTTTGGGGTGATGGTGGGGATAATGGAAGAGGTGATGGTGGGGGTGATGGTGCGGGTGATGGTGGGGGTGATGGTAGAGGTGATGGTAGGGGTGATGGTAGAGGTGACAGTAGAGGTGATGGTGGGGGTAATGGTGGGGGTGATAGAGCGGGTGATGGAAGAGGTGATTGTTGGGGTGATGGTGATGGTGATGGTGGGGGTGATAGTGGGGGTGATGGTGGGGTTGATGGTGGGATGATGGGAGAGGTGATGGGTGTGATGGAAGAGGTGATGGTGGGGGAGATGGTGGGGGGGGGGATGGTGGGGATGATGGGGCGTGTGATGGTGGAGGTGATGGTAGAGGTGATGGTGGGGTTGATGCTGGGGGTGATAGTGGGAGTGATGGTGAGGTTGAGGGTGGGATGATGGAAGAGGTGATGGGGGTGATGGAAGAGGTGATGGTGGGGGAGATGGTGGGGGTGATGGTGTGGGTGATGGTGAAGGTGATGGTAGAGTTGATGGTGGGGGTGATGGTGGGGGTGATGGTAGAGGTGACAGTACAGGTGATGGTGTGGGTAATGGTGGGGGTGATGGTGGGGATGATAGCGGGGGTGATGGTGGGGTTGATGGTGGGATGATGGGAGAGGTGATGGGGATGATGGAAGAGGTAATGTTGGGGGCGATTGTGGGGGGGAAGGTGGTGTGATGGTTGAGGTGATGGTAGATTTGATGGTGGGGGTGATGGTGCGGGTGATGGTAGAGGTGACAGTAGAGGTGTTGGTGGGGGTAATGGTGGGGTTGATGGCGGGGGTGATGGAAGAGGTGATGGTGGGGGTGATGGTGATGGTTGTGGTGATGGTGGGTGTGATGGTGGGACTGATGGAAGAGGCGATGGTGCGGTGATGGTAGAGGTTATAGTGGGGGTAATGGTAGAGGTGACGGTAGAGGTGATGATGGGGGTGATGGTAGAGGTGACAGTAGAGGTGATGGTGGGGGTAAAGGAGGGGTGATAGAGCGGGTGATGGAAGAGGTGATTGTTGGGGAGATGGTGGTGGTGATGGTGGGGTGATAGTAGGGGTGATGGTGGGGTTGATGGTGGGATGATGGGAGAGGTGAAGGGTGTGATGGAAGAGGTGATGGTGGGGGAGATGGTGGGGGGGTGGTGGGGGTGATGGTAGAGGTGATGGTAGAGTTGATGGTGGGGGTGATGGTGGGGGTGATGGTGGGGGTGATGGTGGGGGGGTGATGGTGGGGGTGATGGTGGGGGTGATGGAAGAGGTGATGGTGGGGGTGATGGTGGGGGTGATGGCGGGGTGATGGAAGAGGTGATGGTGGGGGTGATGGTGATGGTTGCGGTGATGGTGGGTGTGATGGTGGGACTGATGGAAGAGGTGATGGTGCGGTGATGGTAGAGGTTATAGTGGGGGTAATGGTAGAGGTGATGGTCGGGGTAATGGTGGTGGTGATGGAGGGGGTGATGGAAGAGGTGATTGTGGGGGTGATGGTGGACTGATGGTGGGGGTGATGGTAGAGGTGTTGGTGGGGGTGGGTGGGGGTGCTGGAAAAGGTGATGGTGGTGGTGATGGTTAGGGAGATGGTGGGGGTGATTTAGGGTGTGATGGTAGAGGTGATGTTGGGCGGGATGGTGGCGGTGATGGTTGGGGTCATGGAAGAGGTGATGGTGGGGGTGTTGGTAGAGGTGATGGTGGGGTTGATGTTGGGGATGATGGTGGGGGTGATGAAAGAGGTGATGGTGGGGCTATTGGTGGGGGTGAATTTAGAGGTGATGGTGGTGCTGATGGTGGGGAAATGGTGGGGATGATGGCAGGGGTAATGGTAGAGGTGATTGTGTGCTTGATGTTGTGCGTGATGGTGGGAGTGATGCTGGGGATGATGGAAGAGGTGATGGTGGGGGTGATGGTGGGGCTGAGGGTGGGGGTGATAGTGGGGGTGATGGAGGGGTTGATGGTGGGATGATGGGAGAGGTGATGGGGATGATGGAAGAGGTAATGGTGGGGGCGATTGTGGGGGGGAAGGTGGTGTGATGGTTGAGGTGATGGTAGATTTGATGGTGGGGGTGATGGTGCGGGTGATGGTGGGGGGGGGTGATGGTGGGGGTGATGGTGGGGGTGATGGAAGAGGTGATGGTGGGGTTGATGGTGGGGGTGATGGTGGGGGTGATGGAAGAGGTGATGGTGAGGGTGATGGTGATGGTTGTGGTGATGGTGGGTGTGATGGTGGGACTGATGGAAGAGGTGATGGTGGGGTGATGGTAGAGGTTATAGTGGGGGTAATGGTAGAGTTGACGGTAGAGGTGATGGTGGGGGGGATGATGGTGGGGGTGATGGTGGGGGTGATGGAAGAGGTGATGATGGGGGTGAAGGTGGGGGTGATGGTGGGGGTGATGGAAGAGGTGATGGTGGGGGTGATGGTGATGTTTGTGGTGATGGTGGGTGTGATGGTGGGACTGATTAAAGAGGTGATGGTGCGGTGATGGTAGAGGTTATATTGGGGGTAATGGTAGAGGTGACGGTAGAGGTGATGGTGGGGGTTATGGTGGGGGTGATGGAAGAGGTGATGGTGGGGGTGATGGTGGGGGTGATGGTGGGGGAGATGGAAGAGGTGATGGTGGGGGTGATGGTGATGGTTGTGGTGATGGTGGGTGTGATGGTGGGGATGATGGTGTGGGTGAAGGTGGGGGTGATGGAAGTGGTGACGGTGGGGGTAATGGAAAAAGTTATGGTGGGGGTAATGGTGGGGGTAATGGAAGAGGTGATGGTGCGGGAAATCGAAGAAGTGATGGTGGGTGTGATGGTGAGGGTGATGGAAGAGTGATGGTGGGGGTGATCATGGGGCTAATGGATGAGCTGATGGTGGGGGTGAAGTTAGGGCTGATGGTGGGGGTGATGGTGGGGGTGATGGTGGGAGTGAAGGAAGAGGTGATGGTGGGGGTGATGGTAGAGGTGATGGTGGGGGTGATGGTGGGGTTGATGGCGGGTGCGATGGAACAGGTGATGGTGATGTTTGGGGTGATAGAAGAGGTGCTGGTGGGGGTGATGGAAGAGGTGCTGTTTGGGGTGATGGTGGGGATAATGGAAGAGGTGATGGTGGGGGTGATGGTGCGGGTGATGGTGGGGGTGATGGTAGAGGTGATGGTAGGGTTGATGCTGGGGGTGATAGTGGTAGTGATGGTGGGGTTGATGGTGGGATGATGGAAGAGGTGATGGGGTTGATGGAAGAGGTGATGGTGGGGGAGATGGTGGGGGTGACGGTGGGGCTGATGGCAGAGGTGATGGTAGAGGTGATGGTAGGGGTGATGGTAGAGGTGACAGTAGAGGTGATGGTGGGGGTAATGGTGGGGGTGATAGAGCGGGTGATGGAAGAGGTGATTGTTGGGGTGATGGTGATGGTGATGGTGGGGGTGATAGTGGGGGTGATGGTGGGGTTGATGGTGGGATGATGGGAGAGGTGATGGGTGTGATGGAAGAGGTGATGGTGGGGGAGATGGTGGGGGGGGGGATGGTGGGGATGATGGGGCGTGTGATGGTGGAGGTGATGGTAGAGGTGATGGTGGGGTTGATGCTGGGGGTGATAGTGGGAGTGATGGTGAGGTTGAGGGTGGGATGATGGAAGAGGTGATGGGGGTGATGGAAGAGGTGATGGTGGGGGAGATGGTGGGGGTGATGGTGTGGGTGATGGTGAAGGTGATGGTAGAGTTGATGGTGGGGGTGATGGTGGGGGTGATGGTAGAGGTGACAGTACAGGTGATGGTGTGGGTAATGGTGGGGGTGATGGTGGGGATGATAGCGGGGGTGATGGTGGGGTTGATGGTGGGATGATGGGAGAGGTGATGGGGATGATGGAAGAGGTAATGTTGGGGGCGATTGTGGGGGGGAAGGTGGTGTGATGGTTGAGGTGATGGTAGATTTGATGGTGGGGGTGATGGTGCGGGTGATGGTAGAGGTGACAGTAGAGGTGTTGGTGGGGGTAATGGTGGGGGTGATGGCGGGGGTGATGGAAGAGGTGATGGTGGGGGTGATGGTGATGGTTGTGGTGATGGTGGGTGTGATGGTGGGACTGATGGAAGAGGCGATGGTGCGGTGATGGTAGAGGTTATAGTGGGGGTAATGGTAGAGGTGACGGTAGAGGTGATGATGGGGGTGATGGTAGAGGTGACAGTAGAGGTGATGGTGGGGGTAAAGGAGGGGTGATAGAGCGGGTGATGGAAGAGGTGATTGTTGGGGAGATGGTGGTGGTGATGGTGGGGTGATAGTAGGGGTGATGGTGGGGTTGATGGTGGGATGATGGGAGAGGTGAAGGGTGTGATGGAAGAGGTGATGGTGGGGGAGATGGTGGGGGGGTGGTGGGGGTGATGGTAGAGGTGATGGTAGAGTTGATGGTGGGGGTGATGGTGGGGGTGATGGTGGGGGTGATGGTGGGGGGGTGATGGTGGGGGTGATGGTGGGGGTGATGGAAGAGGTGATGGTGGGGGTGATGGCGGGGTGATGGAAGAGGTGATGGTGGGGGTGATGGTGATGGTTGCGGTGATGGTGGGTGTGATGGTGGGACTGATGGAAGTGGTGATGGTGCGGTGATGGTAGAGGTTATAGTGGGGGTAATGGTAGAGGTGATGGTCGGGGTAATGGTGGTGGTGATGGAGGGGGTGATGGAAGAGGTGATTGTGGGGGTGATGGTGGACTGATGGTGGGGGTGATGGTAGAGGTGTTGGTGGGGGTGGGTGGGGGTGCTGGAAAAGGTGATGGTGGTGGTGATGGTTAGGGAGATGGTGGGGGTGATTTAGGGTGTGATGGTAGAGGTGATGTTGGGCGGGATGGTGGCGGTGATGGTTGGGGTCATGGAAGAGGTGATGGTGGGGGTGTTGGTAGAGGTGATGGTGGGGTTGATGTTGGGGATGATGGTGGGGGTGATGAAAGAGGTGATGGTGGGGCTGATGGTGGGGGAATGGTGGGGATGATGGCAGGGGTAATGGTAGAGGTGATTGTGTGCTTGATGTTGTGCGTGATGGTGGGATTGATGCTGGGGATGATGGAAGAGTTGATGGTGGGGGTGATGGTGGGGGTGAGGGTGGGGGTGATAGTGGGGGTGATGGTGGGGTTGATGGTGGGATGATGGGAGAGGTGATGGGGATGATGGAAGAGGTAATGGTGGGGGCGATTGTGGGGGGGAAGGTGGTGTGATGGTTGAGGTGATGGTAGATTTGATGGTGGGGGTGATGGTGCGGGTGATGGTGGGGGGGGTGATGGTGGAGGTGATGGTGGGGGTGATGGAAGAGGTGATGGTGGGATGATGGGAGAGGTGATGGGTGTGATGGAAGAGGTGATGGTGGGGGAGATGGTGGGGGGGATGGTGGGGGTGATGGTAGAGCTGATGGTAGAGTTGATGGTTGGGGTGATGGAAGAGGTGATGGGGGAGAGGAAGAGGTGATGGTGGGGGTGATGGTGGGGGTGATGGTGGGGGTAATGGTAGGAGTGATGGTGGGGGTGATGGTGGGGGTGATGGTTGGGGTGATAGAAGAGGTGCTGGTGGGGGTGATGGAACAGGTGCTGGTTGGGGTGATGGTGGGGGTGATGGAAGAGGTGATGATGGGGGTGATGATGGGGGTGATGGTTGGGGTGATGGTGGGTGTGATAGGGGAGTTGATGGTTAGGGTGATGGAAGAGGTGATGGTGGGGGTGATGGTAGAGGTGACGGTAGAGGTGATGGTGGGGATGATGGTGTGGGTGATGGTGGGGGTGATGGAAGTGGTGACGGTGGGGGTAATGGAAAAAGTTATGGTGGGGGTAATGGTGGGGGTAATGGAAGAGGTGATGGTGCGGGAAATCGAAGAAGTGATGGTGGGTGTGATGGTGAGGGTGATGGAAGAGTGATGGTGGGGGTGATCATGGGGCTAATGGATGAGCTGATGGTGGGGGTGAAGTTAGGGCTGATGGTGGGGGTGATGGTGGGGGTGATGGTGGGAGTGAAGGAAGAGGTGATGGTGGGGGTGATGGTAGAGGTGATGGTGGGGGTGATGGTGGGGTTGATGGCGGGTGCGATGGAACAGGTGATGGTGATGTTTGGGGTGATAGAAGAGGTGCTGGTGGGGGTGATGGAAGAGGTGCTGTTTGGGGTGATGGTGGGGATAATGGAAGAGGTGATGGTGGGGGTGATGGTGCGGGTGATGGTGGGGGTGATGGTAGAGGTGATGGTAGGGTTGATGCTGGGGGTGATAGTGGTAGTGATGGTGGGGTTGATGGTGGGATGATGGAAGAGGTGATGGGGTTGATGGAAGAGGTGATGGTGGGGGAGATGGTGGGGGTGACGGTGGGGCTGATGGCAGAGGTGATGGTAGAGGTGATGGTAGGGGTGATGGTAGAGGTGACAGTAGAGGTGATGGTGGGGGTAATGGTGGGGGTGATAGAGCGGGTGATGGAAGAGGTGATTGTTGGGGTGATGGTGATGGTGATGGTGGGGGTGATAGTGGGGGTGATGGTGGGGTTGATGGTGGGATGATGGGAGAGGTGATGGGTGTGATGGAAGAGGTGATGGTGGGGGAGATGGTGGGGGGGGGGATGGTGGGGATGATGGGGCGTGTGATGGTGGAGGTGATGGTAGAGGTGATGGTGGGGTTGATGCTGGGGGTGATAGTGGGAGTGATGGTGAGGTTGAGGGTGGGATGATGGAAGAGGTGATGGAGGTGATGGAAGAAGTGATGGTGGGGGAGATGGTGGGGGTGATGGTGTGGGTGATGGTGAAGGTGATGGTAGAGTTGATGGTGGGGGTGATGGTGGGGGTGATGGTAGAGGTGACAGTACAGGTGATGGTGTGGGTAATGGTGGGGGTGATGGTGGGGATGATAGCGGGGGTGATGGTGGGGTTGATGGTGGGATGATGGGAGAGGTGATGGGGATGATGGAAGAGGTAATGGTGGGGGCGATTGTGGGGGGGAAGGTGGTGTGATGGTTGAGGTGATGGTAGATTTGATGGTGGGGGTGATGGTGCGGGTGATGGTAGAGGTGACAGTAGAGGTGTTGGTGGGGGTAATGGTGGGGGTGATGGCGGGGTTGATGGAAGAGGTGATGGTGGGGGTGATGGTGATGGTTGTGGTGATGGTGGGTGTGATGGTGGGACTGATGGAAGAGGCGATGGTGCGGTGATGGTAGAGGTTATAGTGGGGGTAATGGTAGAGGTGACGGTAGAGGTGATGATGGGGGTGATGGTAGAGGTGACAGTAGAGGTGATGGTGGGGGTAAAGGAGGGGTGATAGAGCGGGTGATGGAAGAGGTGATTGTTGGGGAGATGGTGGTGGTGATGGTGGGGTGATAGTAGGGGTGATGGTGGGGTTGATGGTGGGATGATGGGAGAGGTGAAGGGTGTGATGGAAGAGGTGATGGTGGGGGAGATGGTGGGGGGGTGGTGGGGGTGATGGTAGAGGTGATGGTAGAGTTGATGGTGGGGGTGATGGTGGGGGTGATGGTGGGGTGATGGTGGGGGGGTGATGGTGGGGGTGATGGTGGGGGTGATGGAAGAGGTGATGGTGGGGGTGATGGTGGGGGTGATGGCGGGGTGATGGAAGAGGTGATGGTGGGGGTGATGGTGATGGTTGCGGTGATGGTGGGTGTGATGGTGGGACTGATGGAAGAGGTGATGGTGCGGTGATGGTAGAGGTTATAGTGGGGGTAATGGTAGAGGTGATGGTCGGGGTAATGGTGGTGGTGATGGAGGGGGTGATGGAAGAGGTGATTGTGGGGGTGATGGTGGACTGATGGTGGGGGTGATGGTAGAGGTGTTGGTGGGGGTGGGTGGGGGTGCTGGAAAAGGTGATGGTGGTGGTGATGGTTAGGGAGATGGTGGGGGTGATTTAGGGTGTGATGGTAGAGGTGATGTTGGGCGGGATGGTGGCGGTGATGGTTGGGGTCATGGAAGAGGTGATGGTGGGGGTGTTGGTAGAGGTGATGGTGGGGTTGATGTTGGGGATGATGGTGGGGGTGATGAAAGAAGTGATGGTGGGGCTATTGGTGGGGGTGAATTTAGAGATGATGGTGGTGCTGATGGTGGGGGAATGGTGGGGATGATGGCACGGGTAATGGTAGAGGTGATTGTGTGCTTGATGTTGTGCGTGATGGTGGGAGTGATGCTGGGGATGATGGAAGAGGTGATGGTGGGGGTGATGGTGGGGGTGAGGGTGGGGGTGATAGTGGGGGTGATGGTGGGGTTGATGGTGGGATGATGGGAGAGGTGATGGGGATGATGGAAGAGGTAATGGTGGGGGCGATTGCGGGGGGGAAGGTGGTGTGATGGTTGAGGTGATGGTAGATTTGATGGTGGGGGTGATGGTGCGGGTGATGGTGGGGGGGGTGATGGTGGGGGTGATGGTGGGGGTGATGGAAGAGGTGATGGTGGGATGATGGGAGAGGTGATGGGTGTGATGGAAGAGGTGATGGTGGGGGAGATGGTGGGGGGGATGGTGGGGGTGATGGTAGAGCTGATGGTAGAGTTGATGGTTGGGGTGATGGAAGAGGTGATGGGGGAAAGGAAGAGGTGATGGTGGGGGTGATGGTGGGGGTGATGGTGGGGGTAATGGTAGGAGTGATGGTGGGGGTGATAGTGGGAGTGATGGTGAGGTTGAGGGTGGGATGATGGAAGAGGTGATGGAGGTGATGGAAGAGGTGATGGTGGGGGAGATGGTGGGGGTGATGGTGTGGGTGATGGTGAAGGTGATGGTAGAGTTGATGGTGGGGGTGATGGTGGGGGTGATGGTAGAGGTGACAGTACAGGTGATGGTGTGGGTAATGGTGGGGGTGATGGTGGGGATGATAGCGGGGGTGATGGTGGGGTTGATGGTGGGATGATGGGAGAGGTGATGGGGATGATGGAAGAGGTAATGTTGGGGGCGATTGTGGGGGGGAAGGTGGTGTGATGGTTGAGGTGATGGTAGATTTGATGGTGGGGGTGATGGTGCGGGTGATGGTAGAGGTGACAGTAGAGGTGTTGGTGGGGGTAATGGTGGGGGTGATGGCGGGGGTGATGGAAGAGGTGATGGTGGGGGTGATGGTGATGGTTGTGGTGATGGTGGGTGTGATGGTGGGACTGATGGAAGAGGCGATGGTGCGGTGATGGTAGAGGTTATAGTGGGGGTAATGGTAGAGGTGACGGTAGAGGTGATGATGGGGGTGATGGTAGAGGTGACAGTAGAGGTGATGGTGGGGGTAAAGGAGGGGTGATAGAGCGGGTGATGGAAGAGGTGATTGTTGGGGAGATGGTGGTGGTGATGGTGGGGTGATAGTAGGGGTGATGGTGGGGTTGATGGTGGGATGATGGGAGAGGTGAAGGGTGTGATGGAAGAGGTGATGGTGGGGGAGATGGTGGGGGGGTGGTGGGGGTGATGGTAGAGGTGATGGTAGAGTTGATGGTGGGGGTGATGGTGGGGGTGATGGTGGGGTGATGGTGGGGGGGTGATGGTGGGGGTGATGGTGGGGGTGATGGAAGAGGTGATGGTGGGGGTGATGGTGGGGGTGATGGCGGGGTGATGGAAGAGGTGATGGTGGGGGTGATGGTGATGGTTGCGGTGATGGTGGGTGTGATGGTGGGACTGATGGAAGAGGTGATGGTGCGGTGATGGTAGAGGTTATAGTGGGGGTAATGGTAGAGGTGATGGTCGGGGTAATGGTGGTGGTGATGGAGGGGGTGATGGAAGAGGTGATTGTGGGGGTGATGGTGGACTGATGGTGGGGGTGATGGTAGAGGTGTTGGTGGGGGTGGGTGGGGGTGCTGGAAAAGGTGATGGTGGTGGTGATGGTTAGGGAGATGGTGGGGGTGATTTAGGGTGTGATGGTAGAGGTGATGTTGGGCGGGATGGTGGCGGTGATGGTTGGGGTCATGGAAGAGGTGATGGTGGGGGTGTTGGTAGAGGTGATGGTGGGGTTGATGTTGGGGATGATGGTGGGGGTGATGAAAGAAGTGATGGTGGGGCTATTGGTGGGGGTGAATTTAGAGGTGATGGTGGTGCTGATGGTGGGGGAATGGTGGGGATGATGGCAGGGGTAATGGTAGAGGTGATTGTGTGCTTGATGTTGTGCGTGATGGTGGGAGTGATGCTGGGGATGATGGAAGAGGTGATGGTGGGGGTGATGGTGGGGGTGAGGGTGGGGGTGATAGTGGGGGTGATGGTGGGGTTGATGGTGGGATGATGGGAGAGGTGATGGGGATGATGGAAGAGGTAATGGTGGGGGCGATTGTGGGGGGGAAGGTGGTGTGATGGTTGAGGTGATGGTAGATTTGATGGTGGGGGTGATGGTGCGGGTGATGGTGGGGGGGGTGATGGTGGGGGTGATGGTGGGGGTGATGGAAGAGGTGATGGTGGGATGATGGGAGAGGTGATGGGTGTGATGGAAGAGGTGATGGTGGGGGAGATGGTGGGGGGGATGGTGGGGGTGATGGTAGAGCTGATGGTAGAGTTGATGGTTGGGGTGATGGAAGAGGTGATGGGGGAAAGGAAGAGGTGATGGTGGGGGTGATGGTGGGGGTGATGGTGGGGGTAATGGTAGGAGTGATGGTGGGGGTGATGGTGGGGTTGATGGTTGGGGTGATAGAAGAGGTGCTGGTGGGGGTGATGGAACAGGTGCTGGTTGGGGTGATGGTGGGGGTGATGGAAGAGGTGATGATGGGGGTGATGATGGGGGTGATGGTTGGGGTGATGGTGGGTGTGATGGGGGAGTTGATGGTTAGGGTGATGGAAGAGGTGATGGTGGGGGTGATGGTAGAGGTGACGGTAGAGGTGATGGTGGGGATGATGGTGTGGGTGATGGTGGGGGTGATGGAAGTGGTGACGGTGGGGGTAATGGAAAAAGTTATGTTGGGGGTAATGGTGGGGGTAATGGAAGAGGTGATGGTGCGGGAAATCGAAGAAGTGATGGTGGGTGTGATGGTGAGGGTGATGGAAGAGTGATGGTGGGGGTGATCATGGGGCTAATGGATGAACTGATGGTGGGGGTGAAGTTAGGGCTGATGGTGGGGGTGATGGTGGGGGTGATGGTGGGAGTGAAGGAAGAGGTGATGGTGGGGGTGATGGTAGAGGTGATGGTGGGGGTGATGGTGGGGTTGATGGCGGGTGCGATGGAACAGGTGATGGTGATGTTTGGGGTGATAGAAGAGGTGCTGGTGGGGGTGATGGAAGAGGTGCTGTTTGGGGTGATGGTGGGGATAATGGAAGAGGTGATGGTGGGGGTGATGGTGCGGGTGATGGTGTGGGTGATGGTAGAGGTGATGGTAGGGGTGATGGTAGAGGTGACAGTAGAGGTGATGGTGGGGGTAATGGTGGGGGTGATAGAGCGGGTGATGGAAGAGGTGATTGTTGGGGTGATGGTGATGGTGATGGTGGGGGTGATAGTGGGGGTGATGGTGGGGTTGATGGTGGGATGATGGGAGAGGTGATGGGTGTGATGGAAGAGGTGATGGTGGGGGAGATGGTGGGGGGGGGGATGGTGGGGATGATGGGGCGTGTGATGGTGGAGGTGATGGTAGAGGTGATGGTGGGGTTGATGCTGGGGGTGATAGTGGGAGTGATGGTGAGGTTGAGGGTGGGATGATGGAAGAGGTGATGGGGGTGATGGAAGAGGTGATGGTGGGGGAGATGGTGGGGGTGATGGTGTGGGTGATGGTGAAGGTGATGGTAGAGTTGATGGTGGGGGTGATGGTGGGGGTGATGGTAGAGGTGACAGTACAGGTGATGGTGTGGGTAATGGTGGGGGTGATGGTGGGGATGATAGCGGGGGTGATGGTGGGGTTGATGGTGGGATGATGGGAGAGGTGATGGGGATGATGGAAGAGGTAATGTTGGGGGCGATTGTGGGGGGGAAGGTGGTGTGATGGTTGAGGTGATGGTAGATTTGATGGTGGGGGTGATGGTGCGGGTGATGGTAGAGGTGACAGTAGAGGTGTTGGTGGGGGTAATGGTGGGGTTGATGGCGGGGGTGATGGAAGAGGTGATGGTGGGGGTGATGGTGATGGTTGTGGTGATGGTGGGTGTGATGGTGGGACTGATGGAAGAGGCGATGGTGCGGTGATGGTAGAGGTTATAGTGGGGGTAATGGTAGAGGTGACGGTAGAGGTGATGATGGGGGTGATGGTAGAGGTGACAGTAGAGGTGATGGTGGGGGTAAAGGAGGGGTGATAGAGCGGGTGATGGAAGAGGTGATTGTTGGGGAGATGGTGGTGGTGATGGTGGGGTGATAGTAGGGGTGATGGTGGGGTTGATGGTGGGATGATGGGAGAGGTGAAGGGTGTGATGGAAGAGGTGATGGTGGGGGAGATGGTGGGGGGGTGGTGGGGGTGATGGTAGAGGTGATGGTAGAGTTGATGGTGGGGGTGATGGTGGGGGTGATGGTGGGGGTGATGGTGGGGGGGTGATGGTGGGGGTGATGGTGGGGGTGATGGAAGAGGTGATGGTGGGGGTGATGGTGGGGGTGATGGCGGGGTGATGGAAGAGGTGATGGTGGGGGTGATGGTGATGGTTGCGGTGATGGTGGGTGTGATGGTGGGACTGATGGAAGAGGTGATGGTGCGGTGATGGTAGAGGTTATAGTGGGGGTAATGGTAGAGGTGATGGTCGGGGTAATGGTGGTGGTGATGGAGGGGGTGATGGAAGAGGTGATTGTGGGGGTGATGGTGGACTGATGGTGGGGGTGATGGTAGAGGTGTTGGTGGGGGTGGGTGGGGGTGCTGGAAAAGGTGATGGTGGTGGTGATGGTTAGGGAGATGGTGGGGGTGATTTAGGGTGTGATGGTAGAGGTGATGTTGGGCGGGATGGTGGCGGTGATGGTTGGGGTCATGGAAGAGGTGATGGTGGGGGTGTTGGTAGAGGTGATGGTGGGGTTGATGTTGGGGATGATGGTGGGGGTGATGAAAGAGGTGATGGTGGGGCTATTGGTGGGGGTGAATTTAGAGGTGATGGTGGTGCTGATGGTGGGGAAATGGTGGGGATGATGGCAGGGGTAATGGTAGAGGTGATTGTGTGCTTGATGTTGTGCGTGATGGTGGGAGTGATGCTGGGGATGATGGAAGAGGTGATGGTGGGGGTGATGGTGGGGCTGAGGGTGGGGGTGATAGTGGGGGTGATGGAGGGGTTGATGGTGGGATGATGGGAGAGGTGATGGGGATGATGGAAGAGGTAATGGTGGGGGCGATTGTGGGGGGGAAGGTGGTGTGATGGTTGAGGTGATGGTAGATTTGATGGTGGGGGTGATGGTGCGGGTGATGGTGGGGGGGGGTGATGGTGGGGGTGATGGTGGGGGTGATGGAAGAGGTGATGGTGGGGTTGATGGTGGGGGTGATGGTGGGGGTGATGGAAGAGGTGATGGTGAGGGTGATGGTGATGGTTGTGGTGATGGTGGGTGTGATGGTGGGACTGATGGAAGAGGTGATGGTGGGGTGATGGTAGAGGTTATAGTGGGGGTAATGGTAGAGTTGACGGTAGAGGTGATGGTGGGGGGGATGATGGTGGGGGTGATGGTGGGGGTGATGGAAGAGGTGATGATGGGGGTGAAGGTGGGGGTGATGGTGGGGGTGATGGAAGAGGTGATGGTGGGGGTGATGGTGATGTTTGTGGTGATGGTGGGTGTGATGGTGGGACTGATTAAAGAGGTGATGGTGCGGTGATGGTAGAGGTTATATTGGGGGTAATGGTAGAGGTGACGGTAGAGGTGATGGTGGGGGTTATGGTGGGGGTGATGGAAGAGGTGATGGTGGGGGTGATGGTGGGGGTGATGGTGGGGGAGATGGAAGAGGTGATGGTGGGGGTGATGGTGATGGTTGTGGTGATGGTGGGTGTGATGGTGGGGATGATGGTGTGGGTGAAGGTGGGGGTGATGGAAGTGGTGACGGTGGGGGTAATGGAAAAAGTTATGGTGGGGGTAATGGTGGGGGTAATGGAAGAGGTGATGGTGCGGGAAATCGAAGAAGTGATGGTGGGTGTGATGGTGAGGGTGATGGAAGAGTGATGGTGGGGGTGATCATGGGGCTAATGGATGAGCTGATGGTGGGGGTGAAGTTAGGGCTGATGGTGGGGGTGATGGTGGGGGTGATGGTGGGAGTGAAGGAAGAGGTGATGGTGGGGGTGATGGTAGAGGTGATGGTGGGGGTGATGGTGGGGTTGATGGCGGGTGCGATGGAACAGGTGATGGTGATGTTTGGGGTGATAGAAGAGGTGCTGGTGGGGGTGATGGAAGAGGTGCTGTTTGGGGTGATGGTGGGGATAATGGAAGAGGTGATGGTGGGGGTGATGGTGCGGGTGATGGTGGGGGTGATGGTAGAGGTGATGGTAGGGTTGATGCTGGGGGTGATAGTGGTAGTGATGGTGGGGTTGATGGTGGGATGATGGAAGAGGTGATGGGGTTGATGGAAGAGGTGATGGTGGGGGAGATGGTGGGGGTGACGGTGGGGCTGATGGCAGAGGTGATGGTAGAGGTGATGGTAGGGGTGATGGTAGAGGTGACAGTAGAGGTGATGGTGGGGGTAATGGTGGGGGTGATAGAGCGGGTGATGGAAGAGGTGATTGTTGGGGTGATGGTGATGGTGATGGTGGGGGTGATAGTGGGGGTGATGGTGGGGTTGATGGTGGGATGATGGGAGAGGTGATGGGTGTGATGGAAGAGGTGATGGTGGGGGAGATGGTGGGGGGGGGGATGGTGGGGATGATGGGGCGTGTGATGGTGGAGGTGATGGTAGAGGTGATGGTGGGGTTGATGCTGGGGGTGATAGTGGGAGTGATGGTGAGGTTGAGGGTGGGATGATGGAAGAGGTGATGGGGGTGATGGAAGAGGTGATGGTGGGGGAGATGGTGGGGGTGATGGTGTGGGTGATGGTGAAGGTGATGGTAGAGTTGATGGTGGGGGTGATGGTGGGGGTGATGGTAGAGGTGACAGTACAGGTGATGGTGTGGGTAATGGTGGGGGTGATGGTGGGGATGATAGCGGGGGTGATGGTGGGGTTGATGGTGGGATGATGGGAGAGGTGATGGGGATGATGGAAGAGGTAATGTTGGGGGCGATTGTGGGGGGGAAGGTGGTGTGATGGTTGAGGTGATGGTAGATTTGATGGTGGGGGTGATGGTGCGGGTGATGGTAGAGGTGACAGTAGAGGTGTTGGTGGGGGTAATGGTGGGGGTGATGGCGGGGGTGATGGAAGAGGTGATGGTGGGGGTGATGGTGATGGTTGTGGTGATGGTGGGTGTGATGGTGGGACTGATGGAAGAGGCGATGGTGCGGTGATGGTAGAGGTTATAGTGGGGGTAATGGTAGAGGTGACGGTAGAGGTGATGATGGGGGTGATGGTAGAGGTGACAGTAGAGGTGATGGTGGGGGTAAAGGAGGGGTGATAGAGCGGGTGATGGAAGAGGTGATTGTTGGGGAGATGGTGGTGGTGATGGTGGGGTGATAGTAGGGGTGATGGTGGGGTTGATGGTGGGATGATGGGAGAGGTGAAGGGTGTGATGGAAGAGGTGATGGTGGGGGAGATGGTGGGGGGGTGGTGGGGGTGATGGTAGAGGTGATGGTAGAGTTGATGGTGGGGGTGATGGTGGGGGTGATGGTGGGGGTGATGGTGGGGGGGTGATGGTGGGGGTGATGGTGGGGGTGATGGAAGAGGTGATGGTGGGGGTGATGGCGGGGTGATGGAAGAGGTGATGGTGGGGGTGATGGTGATGGTTGCGGTGATGGTGGGTGTGATGGTGGGACTGATGGAAGTGGTGATGGTGCGGTGATGGTAGAGGTTATAGTGGGGGTAATGGTAGAGGTGATGGTCGGGGTAATGGTGGTGGTGATGGAGGGGGTGATGGAAGAGGTGATTGTGGGGGTGATGGTGGACTGATGGTGGGGGTGATGGTAGAGGTGTTGGTGGGGGTGGGTGGGGGTGCTGGAAAAGGTGATGGTGGTGGTGATGGTTAGGGAGATGGTGGGGGTGATTTAGGGTGTGATGGTAGAGGTGATGTTGGGCGGGATGGTGGCGGTGATGGTTGGGGTCATGGAAGAGGTGATGGTGGGGGTGTTGGTAGAGGTGATGGTGGGGTTGATGTTGGGGATGATGGTGGGGGTGATGAAAGAGGTGATGGTGGGGCTGATGGTGGGGGAATGGTGGGGATGATGGCAGGGGTAATGGTAGAGGTGATTGTGTGCTTGATGTTGTGCGTGATGGTGGGATTGATGCTGGGGATGATGGAAGAGTTGATGGTGGGGGTGATGGTGGGGGTGAGGGTGGGGGTGATAGTGGGGGTGATGGTGGGGTTGATGGTGGGATGATGGGAGAGGTGATGGGGATGATGGAAGAGGTAATGGTGGGGGCGATTGTGGGGGGGAAGGTGGTGTGATGGTTGAGGTGATGGTAGATTTGATGGTGGGGGTGATGGTGCGGGTGATGGTGGGGGGGGTGATGGTGGAGGTGATGGTGGGGGTGATGGAAGAGGTGATGGTGGGATGATGGGAGAGGTGATGGGTGTGATGGAAGAGGTGATGGTGGGGGAGATGGTGGGGGGGATGGTGGGGGTGATGGTAGAGCTGATGGTAGAGTTGATGGTTGGGGTGATGGAAGAGGTGATGGGGGAGAGGAAGAGGTGATGGTGGGGGTGATGGTGGGGGTGATGGTGGGGGTAATGGTAGGAGTGATGGTGGGGGTGATGGTGGGGGTGATGGTTGGGGTGATAGAAGAGGTGCTGGTGGGGGTGATGGAACAGGTGCTGGTTGGGGTGATGGTGGGGGTGATGGAAGAGGTGATGATGGGGGTGATGATGGGGGTGATGGTTGGGGTGATGGTGGGTGTGATAGGGGAGTTGATGGTTAGGGTGATGGAAGAGGTGATGGTGGGGGTGATGGTAGAGGTGACGGTAGAGGTGATGGTGGGGATGATGGTGTGGGTGATGGTGGGGGTGATGGAAGTGGTGACGGTGGGGGTAATGGAAAAAGTTATGGTGGGGGTAATGGTGGGGGTAATGGAAGAGGTGATGGTGCGGGAAATCGAAGAAGTGATGGTGGGTGTGATGGTGAGGGTGATGGAAGAGTGATGGTGGGGGTGATCATGGGGCTAATGGATGAGCTGATGGTGGGGGTGAAGTTAGGGCTGATGGTGGGGGTGATGGTGGGGGTGATGGTGGGAGTGAAGGAAGAGGTGATGGTGGGGGTGATGGTAGAGGTGATGGTGGGGGTGATGGTGGGGTTGATGGCGGGTGCGATGGAACAGGTGATGGTGATGTTTGGGGTGATAGAAGAGGTGCTGGTGGGGGTGATGGAAGAGGTGCTGTTTGGGGTGATGGTGGGGATAATGGAAGAGGTGATGGTGGGGGTGATGGTGCGGGTGATGGTGGGGGTGATGGTAGAGGTGATGGTAGGGTTGATGCTGGGGGTGATAGTGGTAGTGATGGTGGGGTTGATGGTGGGATGATGGAAGAGGTGATGGGGTTGATGGAAGAGGTGATGGTGGGGGAGATGGTGGGGGTGACGGTGGGGCTGATGGCAGAGGTGATGGTAGAGGTGATGGTAGGGGTGATGGTAGAGGTGACAGTAGAGGTGATGGTGGGGGTAATGGTGGGGGTGATAGAGCGGGTGATGGAAGAGGTGATTGTTGGGGTGATGGTGATGGTGATGGTGGGGGTGATAGTGGGGGTGATGGTGGGGTTGATGGTGGGATGATGGGAGAGGTGATGGGTGTGATGGAAGAGGTGATGGTGGGGGAGATGGTGGGGGGGGGGATGGTGGGGATGATGGGGCGTGTGATGGTGGAGGTGATGGTAGAGGTGATGGTGGGGTTGATGCTGGGGGTGATAGTGGGAGTGATGGTGAGGTTGAGGGTGGGATGATGGAAGAGGTGATGGAGGTGATGGAAGAAGTGATGGTGGGGGAGATGGTGGGGGTGATGGTGTGGGTGATGGTGAAGGTGATGGTAGAGTTGATGGTGGGGGTGATGGTGGGGGTGATGGTAGAGGTGACAGTACAGGTGATGGTGTGGGTAATGGTGGGGGTGATGGTGGGGATGATAGCGGGGGTGATGGTGGGGTTGATGGTGGGATGATGGGAGAGGTGATGGGGATGATGGAAGAGGTAATGGTGGGGGCGATTGTGGGGGGGAAGGTGGTGTGATGGTTGAGGTGATGGTAGATTTGATGGTGGGGGTGATGGTGCGGGTGATGGTAGAGGTGACAGTAGAGGTGTTGGTGGGGGTAATGGTGGGGGTGATGGCGGGGTTGATGGAAGAGGTGATGGTGGGGGTGATGGTGATGGTTGTGGTGATGGTGGGTGTGATGGTGGGACTGATGGAAGAGGCGATGGTGCGGTGATGGTAGAGGTTATAGTGGGGGTAATGGTAGAGGTGACGGTAGAGGTGATGATGGGGGTGATGGTAGAGGTGACAGTAGAGGTGATGGTGGGGGTAAAGGAGGGGTGATAGAGCGGGTGATGGAAGAGGTGATTGTTGGGGAGATGGTGGTGGTGATGGTGGGGTGATAGTAGGGGTGATGGTGGGGTTGATGGTGGGATGATGGGAGAGGTGAAGGGTGTGATGGAAGAGGTGATGGTGGGGGAGATGGTGGGGGGGTGGTGGGGGTGATGGTAGAGGTGATGGTAGAGTTGATGGTGGGGGTGATGGTGGGGGTGATGGTGGGGTGATGGTGGGGGGGTGATGGTGGGGGTGATGGTGGGGGTGATGGAAGAGGTGATGGTGGGGGTGATGGTGGGGGTGATGGCGGGGTGATGGAAGAGGTGATGGTGGGGGTGATGGTGATGGTTGCGGTGATGGTGGGTGTGATGGTGGGACTGATGGAAGAGGTGATGGTGCGGTGATGGTAGAGGTTATAGTGGGGGTAATGGTAGAGGTGATGGTCGGGGTAATGGTGGTGGTGATGGAGGGGGTGATGGAAGAGGTGATTGTGGGGGTGATGGTGGACTGATGGTGGGGGTGATGGTAGAGGTGTTGGTGGGGGTGGGTGGGGGTGCTGGAAAAGGTGATGGTGGTGGTGATGGTTAGGGAGATGGTGGGGGTGATTTAGGGTGTGATGGTAGAGGTGATGTTGGGCGGGATGGTGGCGGTGATGGTTGGGGTCATGGAAGAGGTGATGGTGGGGGTGTTGGTAGAGGTGATGGTGGGGTTGATGTTGGGGATGATGGTGGGGGTGATGAAAGAAGTGATGGTGGGGCTATTGGTGGGGGTGAATTTAGAGATGATGGTGGTGCTGATGGTGGGGGAATGGTGGGGATGATGGCACGGGTAATGGTAGAGGTGATTGTGTGCTTGATGTTGTGCGTGATGGTGGGAGTGATGCTGGGGATGATGGAAGAGGTGATGGTGGGGGTGATGGTGGGGGTGAGGGTGGGGGTGATAGTGGGGGTGATGGTGGGGTTGATGGTGGGATGATGGGAGAGGTGATGGGGATGATGGAAGAGGTAATGGTGGGGGCGATTGCGGGGGGGAAGGTGGTGTGATGGTTGAGGTGATGGTAGATTTGATGGTGGGGGTGATGGTGCGGGTGATGGTGGGGGGGGTGATGGTGGGGGTGATGGTGGGGGTGATGGAAGAGGTGATGGTGGGATGATGGGAGAGGTGATGGGTGTGATGGAAGAGGTGATGGTGGGGGAGATGGTGGGGGGGATGGTGGGGGTGATGGTAGAGCTGATGGTAGAGTTGATGGTTGGGGTGATGGAAGAGGTGATGGGGGAAAGGAAGAGGTGATGGTGGGGGTGATGGTGGGGGTGATGGTGGGGGTAATGGTAGGAGTGATGGTGGGGGTGATAGTGGGAGTGATGGTGAGGTTGAGGGTGGGATGATGGAAGAGGTGATGGAGGTGATGGAAGAGGTGATGGTGGGGGAGATGGTGGGGGTGATGGTGTGGGTGATGGTGAAGGTGATGGTAGAGTTGATGGTGGGGGTGATGGTGGGGGTGATGGTAGAGGTGACAGTACAGGTGATGGTGTGGGTAATGGTGGGGGTGATGGTGGGGATGATAGCGGGGGTGATGGTGGGGTTGATGGTGGGATGATGGGAGAGGTGATGGGGATGATGGAAGAGGTAATGTTGGGGGCGATTGTGGGGGGGAAGGTGGTGTGATGGTTGAGGTGATGGTAGATTTGATGGTGGGGGTGATGGTGCGGGTGATGGTAGAGGTGACAGTAGAGGTGTTGGTGGGGGTAATGGTGGGGGTGATGGCGGGGGTGATGGAAGAGGTGATGGTGGGGGTGATGGTGATGGTTGTGGTGATGGTGGGTGTGATGGTGGGACTGATGGAAGAGGCGATGGTGCGGTGATGGTAGAGGTTATAGTGGGGGTAATGGTAGAGGTGACGGTAGAGGTGATGATGGGGGTGATGGTAGAGGTGACAGTAGAGGTGATGGTGGGGGTAAAGGAGGGGTGATAGAGCGGGTGATGGAAGAGGTGATTGTTGGGGAGATGGTGGTGGTGATGGTGGGGTGATAGTAGGGGTGATGGTGGGGTTGATGGTGGGATGATGGGAGAGGTGAAGGGTGTGATGGAAGAGGTGATGGTGGGGGAGATGGTGGGGGGGTGGTGGGGGTGATGGTAGAGGTGATGGTAGAGTTGATGGTGGGGGTGATGGTGGGGGTGATGGTGGGGTGATGGTGGGGGGGTGATGGTGGGGGTGATGGTGGGGGTGATGGAAGAGGTGATGGTGGGGGTGATGGTGGGGGTGATGGCGGGGTGATGGAAGAGGTGATGGTGGGGGTGATGGTGATGGTTGCGGTGATGGTGGGTGTGATGGTGGGACTGATGGAAGAGGTGATGGTGCGGTGATGGTAGAGGTTATAGTGGGGGTAATGGTAGAGGTGATGGTCGGGGTAATGGTGGTGGTGATGGAGGGGGTGATGGAAGAGGTGATTGTGGGGGTGATGGTGGACTGATGGTGGGGGTGATGGTAGAGGTGTTGGTGGGGGTGGGTGGGGGTGCTGGAAAAGGTGATGGTGGTGGTGATGGTTAGGGAGATGGTGGGGGTGATTTAGGGTGTGATGGTAGAGGTGATGTTGGGCGGGATGGTGGCGGTGATGGTTGGGGTCATGGAAGAGGTGATGGTGGGGGTGTTGGTAGAGGTGATGGTGGGGTTGATGTTGGGGATGATGGTGGGGGTGATGAAAGAAGTGATGGTGGGGCTATTGGTGGGGGTGAATTTAGAGGTGATGGTGGTGCTGATGGTGGGGGAATGGTGGGGATGATGGCAGGGGTAATGGTAGAGGTGATTGTGTGCTTGATGTTGTGCGTGATGGTGGGAGTGATGCTGGGGATGATGGAAGAGGTGATGGTGGGGGTGATGGTGGGGGTGAGGGTGGGGGTGATAGTGGGGGTGATGGTGGGGTTGATGGTGGGATGATGGGAGAGGTGATGGGGATGATGGAAGAGGTAATGGTGGGGGCGATTGTGGGGGGGAAGGTGGTGTGATGGTTGAGGTGATGGTAGATTTGATGGTGGGGGTGATGGTGCGGGTGATGGTGGGGGGGGGTGATGGTGGGGGTGATGGTGGGGGTGATGGAAGAGGTGATGGTGGGATGATGGGAGAGGTGATGGGTGTGATGGAAGAGGTGATGGTGGGGGAGATGGTGGGGGGGATGGTGGGGGTGATGGTAGAGCTGATGGTAGAGTTGATGGTTGGGGTGATGGAAGAGGTGATGGGGGAAAGGAAGAGGTGATGGTGGGGGTGATGGTGGGGGTGATGGTGGGGGTAATGGTAGGAGTGATGGTGGGGGTGATGGTGGGGTTGATGGTTGGGGTGATAGAAGAGGTGCTGGTGGGGGTGATGGAACAGGTGCTGGTTGGGGTGATGGTGGGGGTGATGGAAGAGGTGATGATGGGGGTGATGATGGGGGTGATGGTTGGGGTGATGGTGGGTGTGATGGGGGAGTTGATGGTTAGGGTGATGGAAGAGGTGATGGTGGGGGTGATGGTAGAGGTGACGGTAGAGGTGATGGTGGGGATGATGGTGTGGGTGATGGTGGGGGTGATGGAAGTGGTGACGGTGGGGGGTAATGGAAAAAGTTATGTTGGGGGTAATGGTGGGGGTAATGGAAGAGGTGATGGTGCGGGAAATCGAAGAAGTGATGGTGGGTGTGATGGTGAGGGTGATGGAAGAGTGATGGTGGGGGTGATCATGGGGCTAATGGATGAACTGATGGTGGGGGTGAAGTTAGGGCTGATGGTGGGGGTGATGGTGGGGGTGATGGTGGGAGTGAAGGAAGAGGTGATGGTGGGGGTGATGGTAGAGGTGATGGTGGGGGTGATGGTGGGGTTGATGGCGGGTGCGATGGAACAGGTGATGGTGATGTTTGGGGTGATAGAAGAGGTGCTGGTGGGGGTGATGGAAGAGGTGCTGTTTGGGGTGATGGTGGGGATAATGGAAGAGGTGATGGTGGGGGTGATGGTGCGGGTGATGGTGTGGGTGATGGTAGAGGTGATGGTAGGGTTGATGCTGGGGGTGATAGTGGTTGTGATTTGGGGTTGATGGTCGGATGATGGAAGAGGTGATGGGGTTGATGGAAGAGGTGATGCTGGGGGAGATGGTGGGGGTGACGGTGGGGCTGATGGCAGAGGTGATGGTAGAGGTGATGGTAGGGGTGATGGTAGAGGTGACAGTAGAGGTGATGGTGGGGGTAATGGTGGGGGTGATAGAGCGGGTGATGGAAGAGGTGATTGTTGGGGTGATGGTGATGGTGATGGTGGGGGTGATAGTGGGGGTGATGGTGGGGTTGATGGTGGGATGATGGGAGAGGTGATGGGTGTGATGGAAGAGGTGATGGTGGGGGAGATGGTGGGGGGGGGGATGGTGGGGATGATGGGGCGTGTGATGGTGGAGGTGATGGTAGAGGTGATGGTGGGGTTGATGCTGGGGGTGATAGTGGGAGTGATGGTGGGGTTGAGGGTGGGATGATGGAAGAGGTGATGGGGGTGATGGAAGAGGTGATGGTGTGGGTGATGGTGAAGGTGATGGTAGAGTTGATGGTGGGGGTGATGGTGGGGGTGATGGTAGAGGTGACAGAACAGGTGATGGTGTGGGTAATGGTGGGGGTGATGGTGGGGATGATAGCGGGGGTGATGGTGGGGTTGATGGTGGGATGATGGGAGAGGTGATGGGGATGATGGAAGAGGTAATGTTGGGGGCGATTGTGGGGGGGAAGGTGGTGTGATGGTTGAGGTGATGGTAGATTTGATGGTGGGGGTGATGGTGCGGGTGATGGTAGAGGTGACAGTAGAGGTGTTGGTGGGGGTAATGGTGGGGGTGATGGCGGGGGTGATGGAAGAGGTGATGGTGGGGGTGATGGTGATGGTTGTGGTGATGGTGGGTGTGATGGTGGGACTGATGGAAGAGGCGATGGTGCGGTGATGGTAGAGGTTATAGTGGGGGTAATGGTAGGGGTGACGGTAGAGGTGATGATGGGGGTGATGGTAGAGGTGACAGTAGAGGTGATGGTGGGGGTAAAGGAGGGGTGATAGAGCGGGTGATGGAAGAGGTGATTGTTGGGGAGATGGTGGTGGTGATGGTGGGGTGATAGTAGGGGTGATGGTGGGGTTGATGGTGGGATGATGGGAGAGGTGAAGGGTGTGATGGAAGAGGTGATGGTGGGGGAGATGGTGGGGGGGTGGTGGGGGTGATGGTAGAGGTGATGGTAGAGTTGATGGTGGGGGTGATGGTGGGGGTGATGGTGGGGGTGATGGTGGGGGGGTGATGGTGGGGGTGATGGTGGGGGTGATGGAAGAGGTGATGGTGGGGGTGATGGTGGGGGTGATGGCGGGGTGATGGAAGAGGTGATGGTGGGGGTGATGGTGATGGTTGCGGTGATGGTGGGTGTGATGGTGGGACTGATGGAAGAGGTGATGGTGCGGTGATGGTAGAGGTTATAGTGGGGGTAATGGTAGAGGTGATGGTCGGGGTAATGGTGGTGGTGATGGAGGGGGTGATGGAAGAGGTGATTGTGGGGGTGATGGTGGACTGATGGTGGGGGTGATGGTAGAGGTGTTGGTGGGGGTGGGTGGGGGTGCTGGAAAAGGTGATAGTGGTGGTGATGGTTAGGGAGATGGTGGGGGTGATTTAGGGTGTGACGGTAGAGGTGATGTTGGGCGGGATGGTGGCGGTGATGGTTGGGGTCATGGAAGAGGTGATGGTGGGGGTGTTGGTAGAGGTGATGGTGGGGTTGATGTTGGGGATGATGGTGGGGGTGATGAAAGAGGTGATGGTGGGGCTATTGGTGGGGGTGAATTTAGAGGTGATGGTGGTGCTGATGGTGGGGGAATGGTGGGGATGATGGCAGGGGTAATGGTAGAGGTGATTGTGTGCTTGATGTTGTGCGTGATGGTGGGAGTGATGCTGGGGATGATGGAAGAGGTGATGGTGGGGGTGATGGTGGGGGTGAGGGTGGGGGTGATAGTGGGGGTGATGGTGGGGTTGATGGTGGGATGATGGGAGAGGTGATGGGGATGATGGAAGAGGTAATGGTGGGGGCGATTGTGGGGGGGAAGGTGGTGTGATGGTTGAGGTGATGGTAGATTTGATGGTGGGGGTGATGGTGCGGGTGATGGTGGGGGGGGTGATGGTGGGGGTGATGGTGGGGGTGATGGAAGAGGTGATGGTGGGGTTGATGGTGGGGGTGATGGTGGGGGTGATGGAAGAGGTGATGGTGGGGGTGATGGTGATGGTTGTGGTGATGCTGGGTGTGATGGTGGGACTGATGGAAGAGGTGATGGTGCGGTGATGGTAGAGGTTATAGTGGGGGTAATGGTAGAGTTGACGGTAGAGGTGATGGTGGGGGGATGATGGTGGGGGTGATGGTGGGGGTGATGGAAGAGGTGATGATGGGGGTGAAGGTGGGGGTGATGGTGGGGGTGATGGAAGAGGTGATGGTGGGGGTGATGGTGATGTTTGTGGTGATGGTGGGTGTGATGGTGGGACTGATGGAAGAGGTGATGGTGCGGTGATGGTAGAGGTTATAGTGGGGGTAATGGTAGAGGTGACAGTAGAGGTGATGGTGGGGGGGTGATGGTGGGGGTTATGGTGGGGGTGATGGAAGAGGTGATGGTGGGGGTGATGGTGGGGGTGATGGTGGGGGAGATGGAAGAGGTGATGGTGGGGGTGATGGTGATGGTTGTGGTGATGGTGGGTGTGATGGTGGGACTGATGGAAGAGGTGATGGTGCTGTGATGGTAGAGGTTATAGTGGGGGTAATGGTAGAGGTGATGGTAGAGGTGATGGTGGGGTTAATGGTGGGGGTGATGGAGGGGGTGATGGAAGAGGTGATTGCGGGGGTGATGGTGGGACTGTTGGTGGGGGTGATGGTAGAGGTGTTGGTGGGGGTGGGTGGGGGTGCTGGAAGAGGTGATGGTCGGTGTGATGGTAGAGGTGATGTTGGGGGTGATGGTGAGGGTGATGGTGGGGGTGATGGAAGAGCTGATGGTGGGGTTGATGTTGGGGATGATGGTGGGGGTGATGGAAGAGGTGATGGTGGGCTTATTGGTGGGCATGATGGTAGACGTGATGGTGGGGCTGATGGTGGGGTTGATGGTGGGGATGATGGTGGGGGTGATGGATGTGATGAAGGTGGGGGTGATGGTGGGGGAATGGTGGGGATGATGGCGGGGGTAATGGTAGAGGTGATTGTGGGCGTGATGGTGTGGGTGATGGTGGGAGTGATGGTGGGGGTGATGGAAGAGCTGTTGGTGGGGGTGATGGTGGGGTTGATGGTGGGGGTGATGGTCGGTGTGATGGAAGAGGTGCTGGTGGGGGAGATGGTGGGGGTGATGGTAGAGGTGATGGTGGGGGTGATGGTGGGGGTGATGGTGGGGGATATGAAAGAGGTGACGGTGGCGGTGATGGTGGGGGTGATGGCGGGGGTGAAGTTAGATGTGATGGTGGGGGTGATGGTGGGGGATATGAAAGAGGTGACGGTGGCGGTGATGGTGGGGGTGATGGCGGGGGTGAAGTTAGATGTGATGGTGGGGGTGATGGTGGGGGTGATGGTGGGGGTGATGGTAGAGGTGACAGTAGAGGTGATGGTGGGGGTAAAGGAGGGGTGATAGAGCGGGTGATGGAAGAGGTGATTGTTGGGGAGATGGTGGTGGTGATGGTGGGGTGATAGTAGGGGTGATGGTGGGGTTGATGGTGGGATGATGGGAGAGGTGAAGGGTGTGATGGAAGAGGTGATGGTGGGGGAGATGGTGGGGGGGTGGTGGGGGTGATGGTAGAGGTGATGGTAGAGTTGATGGTGGGGGTGATGGTGGGGGTGATGGTGGGGGTTATGGTGGGGGGGTGATGGTGGGGGTGATGGTGGGGGTGATGGAAGAGGTGATGGTGGGGGTGATGGTGGGGGTGATGGCGGGGTGATGGAAGAGGTGATGGTGGGGGTGATGGTGATGGTTGCGGTGATGGTGGGTGTGATGGTGGGACTGATGGAAGAGGTGATGGTGCGGTGATGGTAGAGGTTATAGTGGGGGTAATGGTAGAGGTGATGGTCGGGGTAATGGTGGTGGTGATGGAGGGGGTGATGGAAGAGGTGATTGTGGGGGTGATGGTGGACTGATGGTGGGGGTGATGGTAGAGGTGTTGGTGGGGGTGGGTGGGGGTGCTGGAAAAGGTGATAGTGGTGGTGATGGTTAGGGAGATGGTGGGGGTGATTTAGGGTGTGACGGTAGAGGTGATGTTGGGCGGGATGGTGGCGGTGATGGTTGGGGTCATGGAAGAGGTGATGGTGGGGGTGTTGGTAGAGGTGATGGTGGGGTTGATGTTGGGGATGATGGTGGGGGTGATGAAAGAGGTGATGGTGGGGCTATTGGTGGGGGTGAATTTAGAGGTGATGGTGGTGCTGATGGTGGGGGAATGGTGGGGATGATGGCAGGGGTAATGGTAGAGGTGATTGTGTGCTTGATGTTGTGCGTGATGGTGGGAGTGATGCTGGGGATGATGGAAGAGGTGATGGTGGGGGTGATGGTGGGGGTGAGGGTGGGGCTGATAGTGGGGGTGATGGTGGGGTTGATGGTGGGATGATGGGAGAGGTGATGGGGATGATGGAAGAGGTAATGGTGGGGGCGATTGTGGGGGGGAAGGTGGTGTGATGGTTGAGGTGATGGTAGATTTGATGGTGGGGGTGATGGTGCAGGTGATGGTGGGGGGGGTGATGGTGGGGGTGATGGTGGGGGTGATGGAAGAGGTGATGGTGGGGTTGATGGTGGGGGTGATGGTGGGGGTGATGGAAGAGGTGATGGTGGGGGTGATGGTGATGGTTGTGGTGATGCTGGGTGTGATGGTGGGACTGATGGAAGAGGTGATGGTGCGGTGATGGTAGAGGTTATAGTGGGGGTAATGGTAGAGTTGACGGTAGAGGTGATGGTGGGGGGATGATGGTGGGGGTGATGGTGGGGGTGATGGAAGAGGTGATGATGGGGGTGAAGGTGGGGGTGATGGTGGGGGTGATGGAAGAGGTGATGGTGGGGGTGATGGTGATGTTTGTGGTGATGGTGGGTGTGATGGTGGGACTGATGGAAGAGGTGATGGTGCGGTGATGGTAGAGGTTATAGTGGGGGTAATGGTAGAGGTGACAGTAGAGGTGATGGTGGGGGGGTGATGGTGGGGGTTATGGTGGGGGTGATGGAAGAGGTGATGGTGGGGGTGATGGTGGGGGTGATGGTGTGGGAGATGGAAGAGGTGATGGTGGGGGTGATGGTGATGGTTGTGGTGATGGTGGGTGTGATGGTGGGACTGATGGAAGAGGTGATGGTGCTGTGATGGTAGAGGTTATAGTGGGGGTAATGGTAGAGGTGACAGTAGAGGTGATGGTGGGGGGGTGATGGTGGGGGTTATGGTGGGGGTGATGGAAGAGGTGATGGTGGGGGTGATGGTGGGGGTGATGGTGGGGGAGATGGAAGAGGTGATGGTGGGGGTGATGGTGATGGTTGTGGTGATGGTGGGTGTGATGGTGGGACTGATGGAAGAGGTGATGGTGCTGTGATGGTAGAGGTTATAGTGGGGGTAATGGTAGAGGTGATGGTAGAGGTGATGGTGGGGTTAATGGTGGGGGTGATGGAGGGGGTGATGGAAGAGGTGATTGCGGGGGTGATGGTGGGACTGTTGGTGGGGGTGATGGTAGAGGTGTTGGTGGGGGTGGGTGGGGGTGCTGGAAGAGGTGATGGTCGGTGTGATGGTAGAGGTGATGTTGGGGGTGATGGTGAGGGTGATGGTGGGGGTGATGGAAGAGCTGATGGTGGGGTTGATGTTGGGGATGATGGTGGGGGTGATGGAAGAGGTGATGGTGGGCTTATTGGTGGGCATGATGGTAGACGTGATGGTGGGGCTGATGGTGGGGTTGATGGTGGGGATGATGGTGGGGGTGATGGATGTGATGAAGGTGGGGGTGATGGTGGGGGAATGGTGGGGATGATGGCGGGGGTAATGGTAGAGGTGATTGTGGGCGTGATGGTGTGGGTGATGGTGGGAGTGATGGTGGGGGTGATGGAAGAGCTGTTGGTGGGGGTGATGGTGGGGTTGATGGTGGGGGTGATGGTCGGTGTGATGGAAGAGGTGCTGGTGGGGGAGATGGTGGGGGTGATGGTAGAGGTGATGGTGGGGGTGATGGTGGGGGTGATGGTGGGGGATATGAAAGAGGTGACGGTGGCGGTGATGGTGGGGGTGATGGCGGGGGTGAAGTTAGATGTGATGGTGGGGGTGATGGTGGGGGATATGAAAGAGGTGACGGTGGCGGTGATGGTGGGGGTGATGGCGGGGGTGAAGTTAGATGTGATGGTGGGGGTGATGGTGGGGGTGATGGTGGGGGTGATGGTAGAGGTGACAGTAGAGGTGATGGTGGGGGTAAAGGAGGGGTGATAGAGCGGGTGATGGAAGAGGTGATTGTTGGGGAGATGGTGGTGGTGATGGTGGGGTGATAGTAGGGGTGATGGTGGGGTTGATGGTGGGATGATGGGAGAGGTGAAGGGTGTGATGGAAGAGGTGATGGTGGGGGAGATGGTGGGGGGGTGGTGGGGGTGATGGTAGAGGTGATGGTAGAGTTGATGGTGGGGGTGATGGTGGGGGTGATGGTGGGGGTTATGGTGGGGGGGTGATGGTGGGGGTGATGGTGGGGGTGATGGAAGAGGTGATGGTGGGGGTGATGGTGGGGGTGATGGCGGGGTGATGGAAGAGGTGATGGTGGGGGTGATGGTGATGGTTGCGGTGATGGTGGGTGTGATGGTGGGACTGATGGAAGAGGTGATGGTGCGGTGATGGTAGAGGTTATAGTGGGGGTAATGGTAGAGGTGATGGTCGGGGTAATGGTGGTGGTGATGGAGGGGGTGATGGAAGAGGTGATTGTGGGGGTGATGGTGGACTGATGGTGGGGGTGATGGTAGAGGTGTTGGTGGGGGTGGGTGGGGGTGCTGGAAAAGGTGATAGTGGTGGTGATGGTTAGGGAGATGGTGGGGGTGATTTAGGGTGTGACGGTAGAGGTGATGTTGGGCGGGATGGTGGCGGTGATGGTTGGGGTCATGGAAGAGGTGATGGTGGGGGTGTTGGTAGAGGTGATGGTGGGGTTGATGTTGGGGATGATGGTGGGGGTGATGAAAGAGGTGATGGTGGGGCTATTGGTGGGGGTGAATTTAGAGGTGATGGTGGTGCTGATGGTGGGGGAATGGTGGGGATGATGGCAGGGGTAATGGTAGAGGTGATTGTGTGCTTGATGTTGTGCGTGATGGTGGGAGTGATGCTGGGGATGATGGAAGAGGTGATGGTGGGGGTGATGGTGGGGGTGAGGGTGGGGGTGATAGTGGGGGTGATGGTGGGGTTGATGGTGGGATGATGGGAGAGGTGATGGGGATGATGGAAGAGGTAATGGTGGGGGCGATTGTGGGGGGGAAGGTGGTGTGATGGTTGAGGTGATGGTAGATTTGATGGTGGGGGTGATGGTGCGGGTGATGGTGGGGGGGGTGATGGTGGGGGTGATGGTGGGGGTGATGGAAGAGGTGATGGTGGGGTTGATGGTGGGGGTGATGGTGGGGGTGATGGAAGAGGTGATGGTGGGGGTGATGGTGATGGTTGTGGTGATGCTGGGTGTGATGGTGGGACTGATGGAAGAGGTGATGGTGCGGTGATGGTAGAGGTTATAGTGGGGGTAATGGTAGAGTTGACGGTAGAGGTGATGGTGGGGGGATGATGGTGGGGGTGATGGTGGGGGTGATGGAAGAGGTGATGATGGGGGTGAAGGTGGGGGTGATGGTGGGGGTGATGGAAGAGGTGATGGTGGGGGTGATGGTGATGTTTGTGGTGATGGTGGGTGTGATGGTGGGACTGATGGAAGAGGTGATGGTGCGGTGATGGTAGAGGTTATAGTGGGGGTAATGGTAGAGGTGACAGTAGAGGTGATGGTGGGGGGGTGATGGTGGGGGTTATGGTGGGGGTGATGGAAGAGGTGATGGTGGGGGTGATGGTGGGGGTGATGGTGTGGGAGATGGAAGAGGTGATGGTGGGGGTGATGGTGATGGTTGTGGTGATGGTGGGTGTGATGGTGGGACTGATGGAAGAGGTGATGGTGCTGTGATGGTAGAGGTTATAGTGGGGGTAATGGTAGAGGTGATGGTAGAGGTGATGGTGGGGTTAATGGTGGGGGTGATGGAGGGGGTGATGGAAGAGGTGATTGCGGGGGTGATGGTGGGACTGTTGGTGGGGGTGATGGTAGAGGTGTTGGTGGGGGTGGGTGGGGGTGCTGGAAGAGGTGATGGTCGGTGTGATGGTAGAGGTGATGTTGGGGGTGATGGTGAGGGTGATGGTGGGGGTGATGGAAGAGCTGATGGTGGGGTTGATGTTGGGGATGATGGTGGGGGTGATGGAAGAGGTGATGGTGGGCTTATTGGTGGGCATGATGGTAGACGTGATGGTGGGGCTGATGGTGGGGTTGATGGTGGGGATGATGGTGGGGGTGATGGATGTGATGAAGGTGGGGGTGATGGTGGGGGAATGGTGGGGATGATGGCGGGGGTAATGGTAGAGGTGATTGTGGGCGTGATGGTGTGGGTGATGGTGGGAGTGATGGTGGGGGTGATGGAAGAGCTGTTGGTGGGGGTGATGGTGGGGTTGATGGTGGGGGTGATGGTCGGTGTGATGGAAGAGGTGCTGGTGGGGGAGATGGTGGGGGTGATGGTAGAGGTGATGGTGGGGGTGATGGTGGGGGTGATGGTGGGGGATATGAAAGAGGTGACGGTGGCGGTGATGGTGGGGGTGATGGCGGGGGTGAAGTTAGATGTGATGGTGGGGGTGATGGTGGGGGATATGAAAGAGGTGACGGTGGCGGTGATGGTGGGGGTGATGGCGGGGGTGAAGTTAGATGTGATGGTGGGGGTGATGGTGGGGGTGATGGTGGGGGTGATGGTAGAGGTGATGGTGGGGGTGATGGTGGGGGTGATGGTGGGGGATATGAAAGAGGTGATGGTAGAGGTGCTGGTGGGGGTGATGGTCGGGGTGATGGTAGAGGTGATGGTGGGGGTGATGGTGGGGGTGATGGTGGGGGATATGAAAGAGGTGACGGTGGGGGTGATGGTGGGGGTGATGGCGGGGGTGATGTTAGATGTGATGGTGGGGGTGATGGTGGGGGTGATGGTGGGGGTGATGGTGGGGGTGATTGTGGGGTTGATGGAAGAGGTGATGGTGGGGGTGATGGTAGAGGTGATGGTAGAGGTGATGATGGGGGTGATGGTGTGGGTGATGGTGCGGGTGATGGAAGAGGTGATGGTGGGGGTAATGGATGAAATAATGGTGGGGTTGATGGTGGGGTGATGGTGGGGGGGGTGATGGTGGGGGTGATGGTGGGGGTGATGGAAGAGGTGATGGTGGGATGATGGGAGAGGTGATGGGTGTGATGGAAGAGGTGATGGTGGGGGAGATGGTGGGGGGGATGGTGGGGGTGATGGTAGAGCTGATGGTAGAGTTGATGGTTGGGGTGATGGAAGAGGTGATGGGGGAAAGGAAGAGGTGATGGTGGGGGTGATGGTGGGGGTGATGGTGGGGGTAATGGTAGGAGTGATGGTGGGGGTGATAGTGGGAGTGATGGTGAGGTTGAGGGTGGGATGATGGAAGAGGTGATGGAGGTGATGGAAGAGGTGATGGTGGGGGAGATGGTGGGGGTGATGGTGTGGGTGATGGTGAAGGTGATGGTAGAGTTGATGGTGGGGGTGATGGTGGGGGTGATGGTAGAGGTGACAGTACAGGTGATGGTGTGGGTAATGGTGGGGGTGATGGTGGGGATGATAGCGGGGGTGATGGTGGGGTTGATGGTGGGATGATGGGAGAGGTGATGGGGATGATGGAAGAGGTAATGTTGGGGGCGATTGTGGGGGGGAAGGTGGTGTGATGGTTGAGGTGATGGTAGATTTGATGGTGGGGGTGATGGTGCGGGTGATGGTAGAGGTGACAGTAGAGGTGTTGGTGGGGGTAATGGTGGGGGTGATGGCGGGGGTGATGGAAGAGGTGATGGTGGGGGTGATGGTGATGGTTGTGGTGATGGTGGGTGTGATGGTGGGACTGATGGAAGAGGCGATGGTGCGGTGATGGTAGAGGTTATAGTGGGGGTAATGGTAGAGGTGACGGTAGAGGTGATGATGGGGGTGATGGTAGAGGTGACAGTAGAGGTGATGGTGGGGGTAAAGGAGGGGTGATAGAGCGGGTGATGGAAGAGGTGATTGTTGGGGAGATGGTGGTGGTGATGGTGGGGTGATAGTAGGGGTGATGGTGGGGTTGATGGTGGGATGATGGGAGAGGTGAAGGGTGTGATGGAAGAGGTGATGGTGGGGGAGATGGTGGGGGGGGTGGTGGGGGTGATGGTAGAGGTGATGGTAGAGTTGATGGTGGGGGTGATGGTGGGGGTGATGGTGGGGTGATGGTGGGGGGGTAATGGTGGGGGTGATGGTGGGGGTGATGGAAGAGGTGATGGTGGGGGTGATGGTGGGGGTGATGGCGGGGTGATGGAAGAGGTGATGGTGGGGGGTGATGGTGATGGTTGCGGTGATGGTGGGTGTGATGGTGGGACTGATGGAAGAGGTGATGGTGCGGTGATGGTAGAGGTTATAGTGGGGGTAATGGTAGAGGTGATGGTCGGGGTAATGGTGGTGGTGATGGAGGGGGTGATGGAAGAGGTGATTGTGGGGGTGATGGTGGACTGATGGTGGGGGTGATGGTAGAGGTGTTGGTGGGGGTGGGTGGGGGTGCTGGAAAAGGTGATGGTGGTGGTGATGGTTAGGGAGATGGTGGGGGTGATTTAGGGTGTGATGGTAGAGGTGATGTTGGGCGGGATGGTGGCGGTGATGGTTGGGGTCATGGAAGAGGTGATGGTGGGGGTGTTGGTAGAGGTGATGGTGGGGTTGATGTTGGGGATGATGGTGGGGGTGATGAAAGAAGTGATGGTGGGGCTATTGGTGGGGGTGAATTTAGAGGTGATGGTGGTGCTGATGGTGGGGGAATGGTGGGGATGATGGCAGGGGTAATGGTAGAGGTGATTGTGTGCTTGATGTTGTGCGTGATGGTGGGAGTGATGCTGGGGATGATGGAAGAGGTGATGGTGGGGGTGATGGTGGGGGTGAGGGTGGGGGTGATAGTGGGGGTGATGGTGGGGTTGATGGTGGGATGATGGGAGAGGTGATGGGGATGATGGAAGAGGTAATGGTGGGGGCGATTGTGGGGGGGAAGGTGGTGTGATGGTTGAGGTGATGGTAGATTTGATGGTGGGGGTGATGGTGCGGGTGATGGTGGGGGGGGGTGATGGTGGGGGTGATGGTGGGGGTGATGGAAGAGGTGATGGTGGGATGATGGGAGAGGTGATGGGTGTGATGGAAGAGGTGATGGTGGGGGAGATGGTGGGGGGGATGGTGGGGGTGATGGTAGAGCTGATGGTAGAGTTGATGGTTGGGGTGATGGAAGAGGTGATGGGGGAAAGGAAGAGGTGATGGTGGGGGTGATGGTGGGGGTGATGGTGGGGGTAATGGTAGGAGTGATGGTGGGGGTGATAGTGGGAGTGATGGTGAGGTTGAGGGTGGGATGATGGAAGAGGTGATGGAGGTGATGGAAGAGGTGATGGTGGGGGAGATGGTGGGGGTGATGGTGTGGGTGATGGTGAAGGTGATGGTAGAGTTGATGGTGGGGGTGATGGTGGGGGTGATGGTAGAGGTGACAGTACAGGTGATGGTGTGGGTAATGGTGGGGGTGATGGTGGGGATGAAAGCGGGGGTGATGGTGGGGTTGATGGTGGGATGATGGGAGAGGTGATGGGGATGATGGAAGAGGTAATGTTGGGGGCGATTGTCGGGGGGAAGGTGGTGTGATGGTTGAGGTGATGGTAGATTTGATGGTGGGGGTGATGGTGCGGGTGATGGTAGAGGTGACAGTAGAGGTGTTGGTGGGGGTAATGGTGGGGGTGATGGCGGGGGTGATGGAAGAGGTGATGGTGGGGGTGATGGTGATGGTTGTGGTGATGGTGGGTGTGATGGTGGGACTGATGGAAGAGGCGATGGTGCGGTGATGGTAGAGGTTATAGTGGGGGTAATGGTAGAGGTGACGGTAGAGGTGATGATGGGGGTGATGGTAGAGGTGACAGTAGAGGTGATGGTGGGGGTAAAGGAGGGGTGATAGAGCGGGTGATGGAAGAGGTGATTGTTGGGGAGATGGTGGTGGTGATGGTGGGGTGATAGTAGGGGTGATGGTGGGGTTGATGGTGGGATGATGGGAGAGGTGAAGGGTGTGATGGAAGAGGTGATGGTGGGGGAGATGGTGGGGGGGTGGTGGGGGTGATGGTAGAGGTGATGGTAGAGTTGATGGTGGGGGTGATGGTGGGGGTGATGGTGGGGTGATGGTGGGGGGGTGATGGTGGGGGTGATGGTGGGGGTGATGGAAGAGGTGATGGTGGGGGTGATGGTGGGGGTGATGGCGGGGTGATGGAAGAGGTGATGGTGGGGGTGATGGTGATGGTTGCGGTGATGGTGGGTGTGATGGTGGGACTGATGGAAGAGGTGATGGTGCGGTGATGGTAGAGGTTATAGTGGGGGTAATGGTAGAGGTGATGGTCGGGGTAATGGTGGTGGTGATGGAGGGGGTGATGGAAGAGGTGATTGTGGGGGTGATGGTGGACTGATGGTGGGGGTGATGGTAGAGGTGTTGGTGGGGGTGGGTGGGGGTGCTGGAAAAGGTGATGGTGGTGGTGATGGTTAGGGAGATGGTGGGGGTGATTTAGGGTGTGATGGTAGAGGTGATGTTGGGCGGGATGGTGGCGGTGATGGTTGGGGTCATGGAAGAGGTGATGGTGGGGGTGTTGGTAGAGGTGATGGTGGGGTTGATGTTGGGGATGATGGTGGGGGTGATGAAAGAAGTGATGGTGGGGCTATTGGTGGGGGTGAATTTAGAGGTGATGGTGGTGCTGATGGTGGGGGAATGGTGGGGATGATGGCAGGGGTAATGGTAGAGGTGATTGTGTGCTTGATGTTGTGCGTGATGGTGGGAGTGATGCTGGGGATGATGGAAGAGGTGATGGTGGGGGTGATGGTGGGGGTGAGGGTGGGGGTGATAGTGGGGGTGATGGTGGGGTTGATGGTGGGATGATGGGAGAGGAGATGGGGATGATGGAAGAGGTAATGGTGGGGGCGATTGTGGGGGGGAAGGTGGTGTGATGGTTGAGGTGATGGTAGATTTGATGGTGGGGGTGATGGTGCGGGTGATGGTGGGGGGGGTGATGGTGGGGGTGATGGTGGGGGTGATGGAAGAGGTGATGGTGGGATGATGGGAGAGGTGATGGGTGTGATGGAAGAGGTGATGGTGGGGGAGATGGTGGGGGGGATGGTGGGGGTGATGGTAGAGCTGATGGTAGAGTTGATGGTTGGGGTGATGGAAGAGGTGATGGGGGAAAGGAAGAGGTGATGGTGGGGGTGATGGTGGGGGTGATGGTGGGGGTAATGGTAGGAGTGATGGTGGGGGTGATGGTGGGGTTGATGGTTGGGGTGATAGAAGAGGTGCTGGTGGGGGTGATGGAACAGGTGCTGGTTGGGGTGATGGTGGGGGTGATTGAAGAGGTGATGATGGGGGTGATGATGGGGGTGATGGTTGGGGTGATGGTGGGTGTGATGGGGGAGTTGATGGTTAGGGTGATGGAAGAGGTGATGGTGGGGGTGATGGTAGAGGTGACGGTAGAGGTGATGGTGGGGATGATGGTGTGGGTGATGGTGGGGGTGATGGAAGTGGTGACGGTGGGGGTAATGGAAAAAGTTATGTTGGGGGTAATGGTGGGGGTAATGGAAGAGGTGATGGTGCGGGAAATCGAAGAAGTGATGGTGGGTGTGATGGTGAGGGTGATGGAAGAGTGATGGTGGGGGTGATCATGGGGCTAATGGATGAACTGATGGTGGGGGTGAAGTTAGGGCTGATGGTGGGGGTGATGGTGGGGGTGATGGTGGGAGTGAAGGAAGAGGTGATGGTGGGGGTGATGGTAGAGGTGATGGTGGGGGTGATGGTGGGGTTGATGGCGGGTGCGATGGAACAGGTGATGGTGATGTTTGGGGTGATAGAAGAGGTGCTGGTGGGGGTGATGGAAGAGGTGCTGTTTGGGGTGATGGTGGGGATAATGGAAGAGGTGATGGTGGGGGTGATGGTGCGGGTGATGGTGGGGGTGATGGTAGAGGTGATGGTAGGGTTGATGCTGGGGGTGATAGTGGTTGTGATGGTGGGGTTGATGGTCGGATGATGGAAGAGGTGATGGGGTTGATGGAAGAGGTGATGCTGGGGGAGATGGTGGGGGTGACGGTGGGGCTGATGGCAGAGGTGATGGTAGAGGTGATGGTAGGGGTGATGGTAGAGGTGACAGTAGAGGTGATGGTGGGGGTAATGGTGGGGGTGATAGAGCGGGTGATGGAAGAGGTGATTGTTGGGGTGATGGTGATGGTGATGGTGGGGGTGATAGTGGGGGTGATGGTGGGGTTGATGGTGGGATGATGGGAGAGGTGATGGGTGTGATGGAAGAGGTGATGGTGGGGGAGATGGTGGGGGGGGGGATGGTGGGGATGATGGGGCGTGTGATGGTGGAGGTGATGGTAGAGGTGATGGTGGGGTTGATGCTGGGGGTGATAGTGGGAGTGATGGTGAGGTTGAGGGTGGGATGATGGAAGAGGTGATGGGGGTGATGGAAGAGGTGATGGTGGGGGAGATGGTGGGGGTGATGGTGTGGGTGATGGTGAAGGTGATGGTAGAGTTGATGGTGGGGGTGATGGTGGGGGTGATGGTAGAGGTGACAGTACAGGTGATGGTGTGGGTAATGGTGGGGGTGATGGTGGGGATGATAGCGGGGGTGATGGTGGGGTTGATGGTGGGATGATGGGAGAGGTGATGGGGATGATGGAAGAGGTAATGTTGGGGGCGATTGTGGGGGGGAAGGTGGTGTGATGGTTGAGGTGATGGTAGATTTGATGGTGGGGGTGATGGTGCGGGTGATGGTAGAGGTGACAGTAGAGGTGTTGGTGGGGGTAATGGTGGGGGTGATGGCGGGGGTGATGGAAGAGGTGATGGTGGGGGTGATGGTGATGGTTGTGGTGATGGTGGGTGTGATGGTGGGACTGATGGAAGAGGCGATGGTGCGGTGATGGTAGAGGTTATAGTGGGGGTAATGGTAGAGGTGACGGTAGAGGTGATGATGGGGGTGATGGTAGAGGTGACAGTAGAGGTGATGGTGGGGGTAAAGGAGGGGTGATAGAGCGGGTGATGGAAGAGGTGATTGTTGGGGAGATGGTGGTGGTGATGGTGGGGTGATAGTAGGGGTGATGGTGGGGTTGATGGTGGGATGATGGGAGAGGTGAAGGGTGTGATGGAAGAGGTGATGGTGGGGGAGATGGTGGGGGGGTGGTGGGGGTGATGGTAGAGGTGATGGTAGAGTTGATGGTGGGGGTGATGGTGGGGGTGATGGTGGGGGTGATGGTGGGGGGGTGATGGTGGGGGTGATGGTGGGGGTGATGGAAGAGGTGATGGTGGGGGTGATGGTGGGGGTGATGGCGGGGTGATGGAAGAGGTGATGGTGGGGGTGATGGTGATGGTTGCGGTGATGGTGGGTGTGATGGTGGGACTGATGGAAGAGGTGATGGTGCGGTGATGGTAGAGGTTATAGTGGGGGTAATGGTAGAGGTGATGGTCGGGGTAATGGTGGTGGTGATGGAGGGGGTGATGGAAGAGGTGATTGTGGGGGTGATGGTGGACTGATGGTGGGGGTGATGGTAGAGGTGTTGGTGGGGGTGGGTGGGGGTGCTGGAAAAGGTGATAGTGGTGGTGATGGTTAGGGAGATGGTGGGGGTGATTTAGGGTGTGACGGTAGAGGTGATGTTGGGCGGGATGGTGGCGGTGATGGTTGGGGTCATGGAAGAGGTGATGGTGGGGGTGTTGGTAGAGGTGATGGTGGGGTTGATGTTGGGGATGATGGTGGGGGTGATGAAAGAGGTGATGGTGGGGCTATTGGTGGGGGTGAATTTAGAGGTGATGGTGGTGCTGATGGTGGGGGAATGGTGGGGATGATGGCAGGGGTAATGGTAGAGGTGATTGTGTGCTTGATGTTGTGCGTGATGGTGGGAGTGATGCTGGGGATGATGGAAGAGGTGATGGTGGGGGTGATGGTGGGGGTGAGGGTGGGGGTGATAGTGGGGGTGATGGTGGGGTTGATGGTGGGATGATGGGAGAGGTGATGGGGATGATGGAAGAGGTAATGGTGGGGGCGATTGTGGGGGGGAAGGTGGTGTGATGGTTGAGGTGATGGTAGATTTGATGGTGGGGGTGATGGTGCGGGTGATGGTGGGGGGGGTGATGGTGGGGGTGATGGTGGGGGTGATGGAAGAGGTGATGGTGGGGTTGATGGTGGGGGTGATGGTGGGGGTGATGGAAGAGGTGATGGTGGGGGTGATGGTGATGGTTGTGGTGATGCTGGGTGTGATGGTGGGACTGATGGAAGAGGTGATGGTGCGGTGATGGTAGAGGTTATAGTGGGGGTAATGGTAGAGTTGACGGTAGAGGTGATGGTGGGGGGATGATGGTGGGGGTGATGGTGGGGGTGATGGAAGAGGTGATGATGGGGGTGAAGGTGGGGGTGATGGTGGGGGTGATGGAAGAGGTGATGGTGGGGGTGATGGTGATGTTTGTGGTGATGGTGGGTGTGATGGTGGGACTGATGGAAGAGGTGATGGTGCGGTGATGGTAGAGGTTATAGTGGGGGTAATGGTAGAGGTGACAGTAGAGGTGATGGTGGGGGGGTGATGGTGGGGGTTATGGTGGGGGTGATGGAAGAGGTGATGGTGGGGGTGATGGTGGGGGTGATGGTGTGGGAGATGGAAGAGGTGATGGTGGGGGTGATGGTGATGGTTGTGGTGATGGTGGGTGTGATGGTGGGACTGATGGAAGAGGTGATGGTGCTGTGATGGTAGAGGTTATAGTGGGGGTAATGGTAGAGGTGATGGTAGAGGTGATGGTGGGGTTAATGGTGGGGGTGATGGAGGGGGTGATGGAAGAGGTGATTGCGGGGGTGATGGTGGGACTGTTGGTGGGGGTGATGGTAGAGGTGTTGGTGGGGGTGGGTGGGGGTGCTGGAAGAGGTGATGGTCGGTGTGATGGTAGAGGTGATGTTGGGGGTGATGGTGAGGGTGATGGTGGGGGTGATGGAAGAGCTGATGGTGGGGTTGATGTTGGGGATGATGGTGGGGGTGATGGAAGAGGTGATGGTGGGCTTATTGGTGGGCATGATGGTAGACGTGATGGTGGGGCTGATGGTGGGGTTGATGGTGGGGATGATGGTGGGGGTGATGGATGTGATGAAGGTGGGGGTGATGGTGGGGGAATGGTGGGGATGATGGCGGGGGTAATGGTAGAGGTGATTGTGGGCGTGATGGTGTGGGTGATGGTGGGAGTGATGGTGGGGGTGATGGAAGAGCTGTTGGTGGGGGTGATGGTGGGGTTGATGGTGGGGGTGATGGTCGGTGTGATGGAAGAGGTGCTGGTGGGGGAGATGGTGGGGGTGATGGTAGAGGTGATGGTGGGGGTGATGGTGGGGGTGATGGTGGGGGATATGAAAGAGGTGACGGTGGCGGTGATGGTGGGGGTGATGGCGGGGGTGAAGTTAGATGTGATGGTGGGGGTGATGGTGGGGGATATGAAAGAGGTGACGGTGGCGGTGATGGTGGGGGTGATGGCGGGGGTGAAGTTAGATGTGATGGTGGGGGTGATGGTGGGGGTGATGGTGGGGGTGATGGTAGAGGTGATGGTGGGGGTGATGGTGGGGGTGATGGTGGGGGATATGAAAGAGGTGATGGTAGAGGTGCTGGTGGGGGTGATGGTCGGGGTGATGGTAGAGGTGATGGTGGGGGTGATGGTGGGGGTGATGGTGGGGGATATGAAAGAGGTGACGGTGGGGGTGATGGTGGGGGTGATGGCGGGGGTTATGTTAGATGTGATGGTGGGGGTGATGGTGGGGGTGATGTTGGGGGTGATGGTGGGGGTGATTGTGGGGTTGATGGAAGAGGTGATGGTGGGGGTGATGGTAGAGGTGATGGTAGAGGTGATGATGGGGGTGATGGTGTGGGTGATGGTGCGGGTGATGGAAGAGGTGATGGTGGGGGTAATGGATGAAATAATGGTGGGGTTGATGGTGGGGTGATGGAAGAGTGATGGTGGGGGTCATGGTAGGAGTGATGGTGGGGGTGATGGTGGTGTGATGGAAGAGTGATGGTGGGGGTCATGGTGGGGTTGATGGATGAGGTGATGGTGGGGGTGATGGTCGGAGTGATGGTGGGGGTGATGGTGGGGCTGATGGTGGGGGTAATGGTAGGAGTGATGGTGGGGGTGATGGTGGCGTGATGGTGGGGGTGATGGAAGAGGTGATGATGTGGGTGATGGTGGGGGTGATGGCGGGTGTGTTGGAAGAGGTGATGGTGATGGTAGGGGTGATAGAAGAGGTGCTGGTGGGTGTGATGTTGTGGGTGATGGAAGAGGTGATGGTGGGGGTGATGGTGGGGGTGATGGTGGGGGTGATAGTGGGGGTGATGTGGGGGCTGATGGTTGGGGTGATGGAAGAGGTGATGGGGGTGAGGAAGAGGTGATGGTGGTAGTGATGGTTTGGTTGATGGTGGGGGTAATGGAAGAGGTGATGTTGTGGGTAATGGAAGAAGTGATGGTGGGCATGATGGTGGGGGTAATGGAAGAGGTGATGGTGCGGGAAATCGAAGAAGTGATGGTGGGGGTGATGGTGAGGGTGATGGAAGAGTGATGGTGGGCTGATGGTGGGGGTGATGGATGAGCTAATGGTGGGGGTGATGTTAGGGCTGATGTTGGGGGTGATGGTGGGGGTGATAGTGGGAGTGAAGGAAGAGGTGATGGTGGGGGTGATGGAAGAGGTGATGGTGAGGGTGATGGTGGGTTTGTTGGCGGGGGTGATGGTGATGGTTGGGGTGATAGAAGAGGTGCAGGTGGGGGTGATGGAAGAGGTGCTGGTTGGGGTGATGGTGGGGATAATGGAAGAGGTGATGGTGGGGGTGATGCTGCGGGTGATGGTGTGGGTGATGGTAGAGGTGATGGTGGGAGTGATGCTGGGGGTGATAGTGGGAGTGATGGTGGGGTTAATGGTGGGATGATGGAAGAGGTGATGGGGGTGATGAAGATGTGATGGTGGGGGAGATGGTGGGGGTGATGGTGTGGGTGATGGTGAAGGTGATGGTAGAGTTGATGGTGGGGGTGATGGTGTGTGTGAAGGTAGAGGTGACGGTAGAGGTGATGGTTGGGGTGATGGTAGAGGTGACGGTAAAGGTGATGGTGGGGGTAATGTTGGGGGTGATGGAGGGAGTGATGGAAGAGGTGATTGTTGGGGTGATGCTGCTGGTGATGGTGGGGGTGATAGTGGGGGTGATGGTGGGGTTGATGGTGGGATGATGGGAGAGGTGATGGGGGTGATGGAAGAGGTGATGGTGGGGGAGATGGTGGGGGGGCTGTTGGGGGTGATGGTAGAGTTGATGGTAGAGTTGATGGTGGGGGTGATGGTGGGGGTGATGGTGGGGGTGATGGTGGGGGTGATGGTGGGGGGTGATGGTGGGGGTGATGGTGGGGGTGATGGAAGAGGTATGGTGGGGGTGATGGTGGGGGTGATGTCGGGGGTGATGGAAGAGGTGATGGTGGGGGTGATGGTGGACTGATGGTGGGGGTGATGGTAGAGGTGTTGGTGGGGGTGGGTGGGGGTGCTGGAAAAGGTGATGGTGGTGCTGATGGTGAGGGAGATGGTGGGGGTGATTTAGGGTGTGACGGTAGAGGTGATGTTGGGCGGGATGGTGGCGGTGATGGTTGGGGTCATGGAAGAGGTGATGGTGGGGGTGTTGGTAGAGGTGATGGTGGGGTTGATGTTGGGGATGATGGTGGGGGTGATGAAAGAGGTGATGGTGGGGCTATTGGTGGGGGTGAATTTAGAGGTGATGGTGGTGCTGATGGTGGGGGAATGGTGGGGATGATGGCAGGGGTAATGGTAGAGGTGATTGTGTGCTTGATGTTGTGCGTGATGGTGGGAGTGATGCTGGGGATGATGGAAGAGGTGATGGTGGGGGTGATGGTGGGGGTGAGGGTGGGGGTGATAGTGGGGGTGATGGTGGGGTTGATGGTGGGATGATGGGAGAGGTGATGGGGATGATGGAAGAGGTAATGGTGGGGGCGATTGTGGGGGGGAAGGTGGTGTGATGGTTGAGGTGATGGTAGATTTGATGGTGGGGGTGATGGTGCGGGTGATGGTGGGGGGGGTGATGGTGGGGGTGATGGTGGGGGTGATGGAAGAGGTGATGGTGGGGTTGATGGTGGGGGTGATGGTGGGGGTGATGGAAGAGGTGATGGTGGGGGTGATGGTGATGGTTGTGGTGATGCTGGGTGTGATGGTGGGACTGATGGAAGAGGTGATGGTGCGGTGATGGTAGAGGTTATAGTGGGGGTAATGGTAGAGTTGACGGTAGAGGTGATGGTGGGGGGATGATGGTGGGGGTGATGGTGGGGGTGATGGAAGAGGTGATGATGGGGGTGAAGGTGGGGGTGATGGTGGGGGTGATGGAAGAGGTGATGGTGGGGGTGATGGTGATGTTTGTGGTGATGGTGGGTGTGATGGTGGGACTGATGGAAGAGGTGATGGTGCGGTGATGGTAGAGGTTATAGTGGGGGTAATGGTAGAGGTGACAGTAGAGGTGATGGTGGGGGGGTGATGGTGGGGGTTATGGTGGGGGTGATGGAAGAGGTGATGGTGGGGGTGATGGTGGGGGTGATGGTGGGGGAGATGGAAGAGGTGATGGTGGGGGTGATGGTGATGGTTGTGGTGATGGTGGGTGTGATGGTGGGACTGATGGAAGAGGTGATGGTGCTGTGATGGTAGAGGTTATAGTGGGGGTAATGGTAGAGGTGATGGTAGAGGTGATGGTGGGGTTAATGGTGGGGGTGATGGAGGGGGTGATGGAAGAGGTGATTGCGGGGGTGATGGTGGGACTGTTGGTGGGGGTGATGGTAGAGGTGTTGGTGGGGGTGGGTGGGGGTGCTGGAAGAGGTGATGGTCGGTGTGATGGTAGAGGTGATGTTGGGGGTGATGGTGAGGGTGATGGTGGGGGTGATGGAAGAGCTGATGGTGGGGTTGATGTTGGGGATGATGGTGGGGGTGATGGAAGAGGTGATGGTGGGCTTATTGGTGGGCATGATGGTAGACGTGATGGTGGGGCTGATGGTGGGGTTGATGGTGGGGATGATGGTGGGGGTGATGGATGTGATGAAGGTGGGGGTGATGGTGGGGGAATGGTGGGGATGATGGCGGGGGTAATGGTAGAGGTGATTGTGGGCGTGATGGTGTGGGTGATGGTGGGAGTGATGGTGGGGGTGATGGAAGAGCTGTTGGTGGGGGTGATGGTGGGGTTGATGGTGGGGGTGATGGTCGGTGTGATGGAAGAGGTGCTGGTGGGGGAGATGGTGGGGGTGATGGTAGAGGTGATGGTGGGGGTGATGGTGGGGGTGATGGTGGGGGATATGAAAGAGGTGACGGTGGCGGTGATGGTGGGGGTGATGGCGGGGGTGAAGTTAGATGTGATGGTGGGGGGTGATGGTGGGGGATATGAAAGAGGTGACGGTGGCGGTGATGGTGGGGTTGATGGCGGGGGTGAAGTTAGATGTGATGGTGGGGGTGATGGTGGGGGTGATGGTGGGGGTGATGGTAGAGGTGATGGTGGGGGTGATGGTGGGGGTGATGGTGGGGGATATGAAAGAGGTGATGGTAGAGGTGCTGGTGGGGGTGATGGTCGGGGTGATGGTAGAGGTGATGGTGGGGGTGATGGTGGGGGTGATGGTGGGGGATATGAAAGAGGTGACGGTGGGGGTGATGGTGGGGGTGATGGCGGGAGTGATGTTAGATGTGATGGTGGGGGTGATGGTGGGGGTGATGGTGGGGGTGATGGTGGGGGTGATTGTGGGGTTGATGGAAGAGGTGATGGTGGGGGTGATGGTAGAGGTGATGGTAGAGGTGATGATGGGGGTGATGGTGTGGGTGATGGTGCGGGTGATGGAAGAGGTGATGGTGGGGGTAATGGATGAAATAATGGTGGGGTTGATGGTGGGGTGATGGAAGAGTGATGGTGGGGGTCATGGTAGGAGTGATGGTGGGGGTGATGGTGGCGTGATGGAAGAGTGATGGTGGGGGTCATGGTGGGGTTGATGGATGAGGTGATGGTGGGGGTGATGGTCGGAGTGATGGTGGGGGTGATGGTGGGGCTGATGGTGGGGGTAATGGTAGGAGTGATGGTGGGGGTGATGGTGGCGTGATGGTGGGGGTGATGGAAGAGGTGATGATGTGGGTGATGGTGGGGGTGATGGCGGGTGTGTTGGAAGAGGTGATGGTGATGGTAGGGGTGATAGAAGAGGTGCTGGTGGGTGTGATGTTGTGGGTGATGGAAGAGGTGATGGTGGGGGTGATGGTGGGGGTGATGGTGGGGGTGATAGTGGGGGTGATGTGGGGGCTGATGGTTGGGGTGATGGAAGAGGTGATGGGGGTGAGGAAGAGGTGATGGTGGTAGTGATGGTTTGGTTGATGGTGGGGGTAATGGAAGAGGTGATGTTGTGGGTAATGGAAGAAGTGATGGTGGGCATGATGGTGGGGGAAATGGAAGAAGTGATGGTGGGGGTGATGGTGAGGGTGATGGAAGAGTGATGGTGGGCTGATGGTGGGGGTGATGGATGAGCTAATGGTGGGGGTGATGTTAGGGCTGATGTTGGGGGTGATGGTGGGGGTGATAGTGGGAGTGAAGGAAGAGGTGATGGTGGGGGTGATGGAAGAGGTGATGGTGAGGGTGATGGTGGGTTTGTTGGCGGGGGTGATGGTGATGGTTGGGGTGATAGAAGAGGTGCAGGTGGGGGTGATGGAAGAGGTGCTGGTTGGGGTGATGGTGGGGATAATGGAAGAGGTGATGGTGGGGGTGATGCTGCGGGTGATGGTGTGGGTGATGGTAGAGGTGATGGTGGGAGTGATGCTGGGGGTGATAGTGGGAGTGATGGTGGGGTTAATGGTGGGATGATGGAAGAGGTGATGGGGGTGATGAAGATGTGATGGTGGGGGAGATGGTGGGGGTGATGGTGTGGGTGATGGTGAAGGTGATGGTAGAGTTGATGGTGGGGGTGATGGTGTGTGTGAAGGTAGAGGTGACGGTAGAGGTGATGGTTGGGGTGATGGTAGAGGTGACGGTAAAGGTGATGGTGGGGGTAATGTTGGGGGTGATGGAGGGAGTGATGGAAGAGGTGATTGTTGGGGTGATGCTGCTGGTGATGGTGGGGGTGATAGTGGGGGTGATGGTGGGGTTGATGGTGGGATGATGGGAGAGGTGATGGGGGTGATGGAAGAGGTGATGGTGGGGGAGATGGTGGGGGGGCTGTTGGGGGTGATGGTAGAGTTGATGGTAGAGTTGATGGTGGGGGTGATGGTGGGGGTGATGGTGGGGGTGATGGTGGGGGTGATGGTGGGGGGTGATGGTGGGGGGTGATGGTGGGGGTGATGGAAGAGGTATGGTGGGGGTGATGGTGGGGGTGATGTCGGGGGTGATGGAAGAGGTGATGGTGGGGGTGATGGTGGACTGATGGTGGGGGTGATGGTAGAGGTGTTGGTGGGGGTGGGTGGGGGGTGCTGGAAAAGGTGATGGTGGTGCTGATGGTGAGGGAGATGGTGGGGGTGATTTAGGGTGTGACGGTAGAGGTGATGTTGGGCGGGATGGTGGCGGTGATGGTTGGGGTCATGGAAGAGGTGATGGTGGGGGTGTTGGTAGAGGTGATGGTGGGGTTGATGTTGGGGATGATGGTGGGGGTGATGAAAGAGGTGATGGTGGGGCTATTGGTGGGGGTGAATTTAGAGGTGATGGTGGTGCTGATGGTGGGGGAATGGTGGGGATGATGGCAGGGGTAATGGTAGAGGTGATTGTGTGCTTGATGTTGTGCGTGATGGTGGGAGTGATGCTGGGGATGATGGAAGAGGTGATGGTGGGGGTGATGGTGGGGGTGATGTTGGGGGAGATGAAAGAGGTGATGGTGTGTGTGATGGTGGGACTGATGGAAGAGGTGATGGTGCTGTGATGGTAGAGGTTATAGTGGGGGTCATGGTAGAGGTGACGGTAGAGGTGATGGTGTGGGTAATGGTGGGGGTGATGGAGGGGGTGATGAAAGAGGTGATTGTGGGGGTGATGGTGGGACTGTTGGTGGGGGTGATGGTAGAGGTGTTGGTGGGGGTGGGTGGGTGTGATGGAAGAGGTGATGGTCGGGGTGATGGTAGAGGTGATGTTGGGGGTGATGGTGAGGGTGATGGTGGGGGTGATGGAAGAGGTGATGGTGGGGTTGATGTTGGGGATGATGGTGGGGGTGATGGAAGAGGTGATGGTGGGGTTATTGGTGGGCGTGATGGTAGACGTGATGGTGGGGCTGATGGTGGGGTTGATGGTGGGGATGATGGTGGGTGTGATGGATGTGATGAAGGTGGGGGGTGATGGTGGGGGAATGGTCAGGATGATGGCGGGGGTAATGGTAGAGGTGATTGTTGGCGTGATGGTGTGGGTGATGGTGGGAGTGATGGTGGGGGGTGATGGAAGAGCTGTTGGTGGGGGTGATGGTGGGGTTGTTGGTGGGGGTGATGGTTGGTGTGATGGAAGAGGGGCTGGTGGGGGTGATGGTGGGGGTGATGGTAGAGGTGATGGTGGGGGTGATGGTTTGGGTGATGGTGGGGGATATGAAAGAGGTGACGGTGGGGGTGATGGTGGGGGTGATGGTGGGGGTGATGGTGGGGGTGATGGTGGGGTTGATGGAAGAGGTGATGGTGGGGGTGATGGTAGAGATAATGGTAGAGGTGATGGTGGGGGGTGATGGTGTGGGTGCTGGTGGGGGTGATGGAAGAGGTGATGGAGGGGGTAATGGATGAAATGATGGTGGGGTTGATGGTGGGTTGATGGAAGAGTGATGGTGGGGGTCATGGTGGGGGTGATGGATGAGGTGATTGTGGGCGTGATGGTAGGAGTGATGGTGGGGGTGATGGTGGGGGTGATGGTGGGGGTGATGGTAGGAGTGATGGTGGGTGTGATGGTGGCGTGATGGTGGGGGTGATGGAAGAGGTGATGGTGGGGGTGATGGTGGGGGTGCTGGCGCGTGTGATGGAAGAGGTGATGGTGATGGTAGGGGTGATAGAAGAGGTGCTGGTTGGGGTGATGTTGTGGGTGATGGAAGAGGTGATGGTGGGGGGTGATGGTGGGGGTGATGGTGGGTGTGATAGTGGGGGTGATGTGGGGGTTGATGGTTGGGGTGATGGAAGAGGTGATGGGGGTGAGGAAGAGGTGATGGTGGGGGTAATGGAAGAAGTGATGGTGGGGGTGATGGTTGGGGTAATGGAAGAGGTGATGGTGGGGGAAATGAAAGAAGTGATGGTGGGGGTGATGGTGAGGGTGATGGAAGAGTGATGGTGGGGGTGATGGTGAGGGTGATGGATGAGCTGATTGTGGGGGTGATGGTGTGGGTGATGGTGGGAGTGAAGGAAGAGGTGATGGTGGGGGTGATGGTAGAGGAGATGGTGGGGGTGATGGTGGGCGAGTAAGTGGGGGTGATGGTCGGTGTGATGGAAGATGTGATGGTGCGGGTGATGGTGGGGGTGATGGTAGAGGTGATGGTGGGGGTGATAGTGGGGGTGATGGGGGGGGATATGAAAGAGGTGACGGTGGGGGGTGATGGTGGGGGTGATGGCAGGTGTGATGTTAGATGTGTTGGTGGGGGTGATGGTGGGGGTGATGGTGGGGCTGATGGTGGGGGTGATGGTGGGGGTGATGGAAGAGGTGATGGTGGGGGTGATGGTAGAGGTGACGGTAGAGGTGATGGTAGGGGTGATGGTGCGGGTGATAGTGGGAGTGATGGAAGAGGTGATGGTGGGGGTAATGGAAGAAGTGATGGTGGGGTTGATGGTGGAGTGATGGAAGAGTGATGGTGGGGGTCATGGTGGGGTTGATGGGTGAGGTGATGGTGGGGGTGATGGTCGGAGTGATGGTGGGGGTGATGGTGGGTCTGATGGTGGGGGTGATGGTAGGAATGATGGTGGGGGTGATGGTGGTGTGATGGTGGGGGTGATGGAAGAGGTGATGATGTGGGTGATGGTGGGGGTGATGGCGGGTGTGTTGGAAGAGGTGATGGTGATGGTAGGGGTGATAGAAGAGGTGCTGGTGGGTGTGATGTTGTGGGTGATGGAAGAGGTGATGGTGGGGGTGATGGTGGGGGTGATGGTGGGGGTGATAGTGGGGGTGATGTGGGGGCTGATGGTTGGGGTGATGGAAGAGGTGATGGGGGTGAGGAAGAGGTGATGGTGGTGGTGATGGTTTGGTTGATGGTGGGGGTAATGGAAGAGGTGATGTTGTGGGTAATGGAAGAAGTGATGGTGGGCATGATGGTGGGGGTAATGGAAGAGGTGATGGTGGGGGAAATGGAAGAAGTGATGGTGGGGGTGATGGTGAGGGTGATGGAAGAGTGATGGTGGGCTGATGGTGGGGGTGATGGATGAGCTAATGGTGGGGGTGATGTTAGGGCTGATGTTGGGGGTGATGGTGGGAGTGAAGGAAGAGGTGATGGTGGGGGTGATGGAAGAGGTGATGGTGAGGGTGATGGTGGGTTTGTTGGCGGGGGTGATGGTGATGGTTGGGGTGATAGAAGAGGTGCAGGTGGGGGTGATGGAAGAGGTGCTGGTTGGGGTGATGGTGGGGATAATGGAAGAGGTGATGGTGGGGGGTGATGCTGCGGGTGATGGTGTGGGTGATGGTAGAGGTGATGGTGGGAGTGATGCTGGGGGTGATAGTGGGAGTGATGGTGGGGTTAATGGTGGGATGATGGAAGAGGTGATGGGGGGTGATGAAGATGTGATGGTGGGGGAGATGGTGGGGGTGATGGTGTGGGTGATGGTGAAGGTGATGGTAGAGTTGATGGTGGGAGTGATGGTGTGTGTGAAGGTAGAGGTGACGGCAGAGGTGATGGTTGGGGTGATGGTAGAGGTGACGGTAAAGGTGATGGTGGGGGTAATGTTGGGGGTGATGGAGGGAGTGATGGAAGAGGTGATTGTTGGGGTGATGCTGCTGGTGATGGTGGGGGGTGATAGTGGGGGTGATGGTGGGGTTGATGGTGGGATGATGGGAGAGGTGATGGGGATGATGGAAGAGGTGATGGTGGGGGAGATGGTGGGGGGGGCAGTTGGGGGTGATGATAGAGTTGATGGTAGAGTTGATGGTGGGGGTGATGGTGGGGGTGATGGTGGGGGTGATGGTGGGGGGTGATGGTGGGGGTGATGGTGGGGGTGATGGAAGAGTTATGGTGGGGGTGATGGTGGGGGTGATGTCGGGGGTGATGGATGAGGTGATGGTGGGGGTGATGGTGGTGGTGATGGTGGATGTGATGGTGGGACTGATGGAAGAGGTGATTGTGGGGGTGATGGTGGGACTGATGGTGGGGGTGATGGTAGAGGTGTTTGTGGGGGTGGGTGGGGGAGCTGGAAGAGGTGATTTTCGGGGTGTTGGTAAAGGTGATGGTGGGGGTGATTGTGGGGGTGATGGAAGAGTGAAGGTTGGGGTGATGGTGGGGGTGATGGAAGAGCTGATGTTGGGGGTGATGGTAGGGGTGATGGTGTGGGTGATGGTGGGGGAGATGGTGGGGGTGATGGGGTGGGTGATGGTGAAGTTGATGGTAGAGTTGATGGTGGGAGTGATGGTGTGTGTGAAGGTAGAGGTGACGGTAGAGGTGATGGTTGGAGTGATGGTAGAGGTGACGGTAAAGGTGATGGTGGGGGTAATGTTGGGGGTGATGGAGGGAGTGATGGAAGAGGTGATTGTTGGGGTGATGCTGGTGGTGATGGTTTGGTTGATAGTGGGTGTGATGGTGGGGTTGATGGTGGGATGATGGGAGAGGTGATGGGGGTGATGGAAGAGGTGTTGGTGGGGGAGATGGTGGGGGGGATGTTGGGGGTGATGGTAGAGTTGATGGTAGAGTTGATGGTGGGGGTGATGGTGGGGGTGATGGTGGGGGTGATGGTGGGGGGGTGATGGTGGGGTTGATGGTGGGGGTGATGGAAGAGTTATGGTGGAGGTGATGGTGGGGGGTGATGTCGGGCGTGATGGAAGAGGTGATGGTGGGGGTGATGGTGGTAGTGATGGTGGATGTGATGGTGAGACTGATGGAAGAGGTGATTGTGGGGGTGATGGTGGGACTGATGGTGGGGGTGATGGTAGAGGTGTTTGTGGGGGTGGGTGGGGGTGCTGGAAGAGGTGATGGTCGGGGTGATGGTAAAGGTGATGGTGGGGGTGATGTTGTGCGTGATGGAAGAGTGAAGGTTGGGGTGATGGTGGGGGTGATAGAAGAGCTGATGGTGGGGGTGATGGTAGGGGTGATGGTGGGGGTGATGGTGGGGGTGATGGTGGGAGTGAAGGAAGAGGTGATGGTGGGGGTGATGGTAGAGGTGATGGTGGGGGTGATGGTGGGGGTGATGGCGGGTGTGATGGAAGAGGTGATGGTGGTGGTGATGGAAGAGGTGATGGTGGGTGTGATGGTGGGGGTGTTGGTGGGGGTGATAGTAGTGGTGATGGTGGGGGTGATGCTGGGGGTGATAATGGGGGTGATGGTGGGGTTGATGTTGGGATGAAGGAAGAGGTGATGGGGTGATGGAAGAGGTGATGGTGGGGGAGATGGTGGGGGTGATTTTGGGGGTGAAGATAATTGTGATGGTAGAGTTGATGGTTGGGGTGATGGTGGGGGTGATGGTAGAGGTGACGGTAGAGGTGATGGTGGGAGTGATGGTAGAGATGACGGTAGAGGTAATGGTGGGGGTAATGGTGGGGGTGATGGAGGGGATGGTGCAAGAGGTGATTGTAGGGGTGATGGTGGGGGTGATAGTGGGGGTGATAGTGGTGGTGATGGTGGGGTTGATGGTGGGATGATGGGAGAGATGATGGGGGTGATGGAAGAGGTTATGGTGGGGGAGATGGTGGGGGCGATGGTGGGGGTGATGGTAGAGGTGATGGCAGAGGTGATGGTGGGGGTGATGGTAGAGATGACGGTAGACGTGATGGTGGGGGTAATGGTGGAGGTGATGGAGGGGATGATGGAAGAGGTGATTGTAGGGGTGATGGTGGGGGTGATAGTGGGGGTGATAGTGGTGGTGATGGTGGGGTTGATGGTGGGATGATGGGAGAGATCTTGGGGGTGATGGAAGAGGTTATGGTGGGGGAGATGGTGGGGGCGATGGTGGGGGTGATGGTAGAGGTGATGGTAGAGTTGATGGTGGTGGTGATGGTGGGGGTGATGGTGGGGGTGATGGTGGGGGTGTGATGGTGGGGGTGATGGTGGGGGTGATGGAAGAGGTGATGGTGGGGGTGATTGTAGGTGTTATGGCGGGCGTGATGGAAGAGGTGATGGTGGGGGTGATGGTGATGGTGGTGGTAATGGGGGGGTTTGATGGTGGGACTGATGGAAGTGGTGATGGTGGGGTGATGGTAGAGGTTATGGTGGGGGTAATGGTGGTGTTGATGGAGGGGGTGATGGAAGAGGTGATTCTGGGGGTGATGGTGGGACTGATGGTAGGGGTGTTGGTAGAGGTGTTGGTGGGGGTGGGAGGGGGTGCTGGAAGAGGAGATGGTTGGGGTGATGGTAGAGGTGATGGTGGGAGTGATGGTGGGGGTGATGGTCGGTGTGATGGAAGAGGTGATGGTGGGGGTGATGGTGGGGGTGATGGTAGAGGTGATGGTGGGGGTGATGGTGGGCGTGATTGTGGGGGTTATGGAAGAGGTGACAGTGGGGGTGATAGTGGGGGTGATGGCGGGGGTGATGTTAGATGTGATGGTGGGTATGATGCTGGGGGTGATGGAAGAGGTGATGGTGGGGGTGATGGTGTGGATGATGGTGGGGGTGATGGTAGAGGTGATGGTGGGGGTGATGGTGTGGGTGATGTTGGTGGTGATGGAAGAGATGATGGTGGGGGTAAAGGAAGAAATGATGGTGTGGGTGATGGTGGGATTGATGGAAGAGAGATGCTGGGGGTGATGGTGGCGGTGATAGAAAAGGTAATGGTGGTGATGATGGTAGGAATGATGGTGGGGGTGATGTTGGGGGTGATGGTGGGGGTGATGGAAGATGTGATGGTGGGTGTGATGGTAGATGTGACGGTAGAGGTGATGTTGTGGGTGATGGTGTGGGTGATGGTGGGGGTGATGGTAGAGTTGACGGTAGAGGTGATGGTGGGGGTAATGGTGGGGGTGATGGAAGGGGTGATGGAAGAGGTGATTGTTGGTGTGATGCTGGTGGAGATGGTGCCGGTCATAGTGGGGGTGATGGTGGGGTTGATGGTGGGATGATGGGAGAGGTGATGGTGGGGGAGATGGTGGGGGGGATGGTGGGTGTGATTGTAGAGGTGATGGTAGAGTTGATGGTGGGGGTGATGGTGGGGGTGATGGTGGGGGTGTTGGTGGGGGGGTGATGGTGGGGGGTGATGGAGGGGGTGATGGAAGAGGTGATGGTGGGGGTGACGGTGGGGGTGATGGCGGGGGTGATGGAAGACGTGATGGTGGTGGTGATGGTGGTGGTGATGGTGGATGTGATGGTGGGACTGGTGGAAGAGGTGATGTTGGGTTGATGGTAGAGGTGATGGTGAGGGTAATGGTAGAGGTGATGGTAGAGGTGATGGTGGGGTTAATGGTGGTGGTGATGGAGGGGGTGATGGAAGAGGTGATGGTGGGGCTGATGTTGGGGGTGATGGAAGAGGTGATGATAGGGTTGATGTTGGGGATGATGGTGGGGGTGATGGAAGAGGTGATGGTGGGGGTGATGGTTGGACTGATGGTGGAGGTGATGGTAGAGCTGATAGTGGGGGTGATGGTGGGACTGATGATGGGGGTGATGGTGGGGCTGATGGTGGGGTGATAGTGGGGGTGATGGAGGGGTTGATGGTGGGTGTGATGGTGAGAGTGATGGTGGGGGTGATGGTGGGGGGGTGATGGTGGGGTGATGATGGGGATGATGGAAGAGGTGATGGTGTGGATGATGGTGGGGGTGATGGCGGGGGTGATGGAAGTGGTGATGGTGGTGGTGATGGTGATGGTGGTGGTGATGGTGGGTGTGATGTTGGGACTGATGGAAGAGGTGATGGTGTGGTGATGGTAGAGTTTATGGTGGAGGTAATGGTAGAGTTGACGATAGAGGTGATGGTGGGGGTAATGGTTGTGGTGATGGAGGGTGTGATGGAAGAGGTGATTGTGGCGGTGATGAAGGGACTGATGGTGGGGGTGATGTTAGAGGAGTTGGTGGGGGTGTGTGGGGGTGCTGGAAGGGGTGATGGTTGGGGTGATGGTAGAGATGATGGTGGGGGTGATGGTGAGGGTGATGGTGGGGGTGATGTTGGGGGTGTTGGTGGGCGTGATGGTGGGGGTGATGGAAGAGTTGATGGTGGGGTTGATGTTGGGGGTGATGGAAGAGGTGATGGTAGGGTTGATGTTGGGGATGATGGTGAGGGTGATGGAAGAGGTGATGGTGGGGTTATTGGTGGGGGTGATGGTAGAGGTGATGGTGGGGCTGATGGTGGGGGTGATGGTGGGGATGATGGTGGGGGTGATGGAAGTGATGATGGAGGGGGTGATGGTGGGAGAATGATGGGGATGACGGCGGGGGTAATGGTAGAGGTGATTGTGGGCGTGATGGTGTGGGTGATGGCGGGAGTGATGGTGGGGGAGATGCAAGAGGTGATGGTGGGAGTGATGGTGGGGGTGTTGGTGGGGTGATGTTCGGTGTGATAGAAGAGGTGATGGTGGGGGTGATGGTAGAGGTGATGGTGGGGTTGATGGTGGGGGGTGATGGTGGGGGGTTATGGAAGAGGTGACGGTGGGATTGATGGTGGGGATGATGTTAGATGTGATGGTGGGGGTGATGGTGGGCTGATGGTGGGTGTGATGGTGCGGGTAATGGTGGGGGTGATGGTGCGGGTGATGGAGGGTGATGGTAGAGGTGATGGCAGGGGTGATGGTGTGGGTGATGGTGGGGGTGATGGAAGAGGTGATGGTTGGTGTAAAGGAAGAAATGAAGGTGGGGGTGATGGTGGGGGTGATGGTGGGGGAAATGGAAGAAGTGATGGTGGGGGTGATGGTGAGGGTGATGGATGAGCTGATGGTGGGGGTGATGTTAGGGCTGATGGTGGGGGTGATGGTGGGGGTGATGGTGGGAGTGAAGGAAGAGGTGATGGTGCGGGTGATGGTAGAGGTGATGGTGGGGGTGATGGAGGGGTTGATGGCGGGGGTGATGGAAGAGTTGATTGTGATGGTTGGGGTGATAGAAGAGGTGCTGGTGGGGGTGATGGAAGATGTGCTGGTTGGGGTGATGGTGGGGATAATGGAAGAGGTGATGGTGGGGGTGATGGTGCGGGTGATGGTGGGGGTGATGGTAGAGGTGATGGTGGGCGTGATGCTGGGGGTGATGGTGGGAGTGATGGTGGGGTTGATGGTGGGGGTGATGGTGTGGGTGATGGTAAAGGTGATGGTAGAGTTGATGGTTGAGGTGATGGTGGTTGTGATGGTAGAGGTGACGGTAGAGGTGATGGTGGGGTTAATGGTGGGTGTGATGGAGGCGGTGATGGAAGAGGTGATTGTTAGGGTGATGCTGGTGGTGATCGTGTGGGTGATAATGGGAGTGATGGTGGGGTTGATGGTGGGATGATGGGAGAGGTGATGGGGGAGATGGAAGAGACGATGGTGGGGGAGATGGTGGGGGGGATGGTGGGGGTGATGGTAGAGGTGATGGTAGAGTTGATGGTGGGGGTGATGGTGGGGGGGGTGATGGTGTGGTTGATGGAAGAGGTGATGGTGGGGGTGATGGTGGGGGTGATGGCGGGGGGTGATGGAAGAGGTGATGGTGGGGGTGATGGTGCTGGTGATGGTGGATGTGACGGTGCGACTGATGGAAGAGGTGATGGTGGGTGATGGTAGAGGTTATGGTGGGGGTAATGTTAGACGTGACGGTAGAGGTGATGGTGGGTTTAAAGGTGGGTCTGATGGTGGGGGTGATGGTTGAGATGTAGGTGGGGATGAGTGGGGGAGCTGGAAGAGGTGATGGTGGGGTTGACGGTAGGGGTGATGGTGGGGGTGATGGTGGGTGTGAAGGAAGAGGTGATGGTGGAGGTGATGGTAGATTTGATGGGAGGTTGATGGTGGGTGTGATGGCAGAGGTGATGGAAGAGGTGATGGTGGGGGTGATGGAAGAGGTGCTGGTGGGAGTGATGGTGGGGGTGATGGAAGAGGTGATGGTGGGGGTGATGGTGGGGGCAATTGTGGGGGTGATGGTACAGGTTATGGTGGGGGTGATGCTGGGGGTGATAGTGGGGATGATGGTGGGGTTGATGGTGGGATGAAGGAAGAGGTGATGGGGGTGATGGAAGAGGTGATGGTGGGCGAGATGGTGTGGGTGATGGTGGGGGTGATGGAAAATGTGATGGTAGAGTTGATGGTGGGGGTGATGGTGGGGTGATGGTAGAAGTGACGGTAGAAGTGATGGTGGGGGTGATGGTAGAGGTGACGGTAGAGGTGATGGTGGGGGTAATGGTGGGTGTGATGGAGGGGATGATGGAAGAGGTGATTGTGGGGGTGATGGTGGGGGTGATAGTGGGGGTGTTAGTGGGGGAGATGGTGGGATTGATGGTGGGATGATGGGAGAGGTGATGGGGGTGATGAAAGAGGCTATGGTGTGGGAGATGGTGGGGGTGAAGGTAGAGGTGATGGTAGAGTTGATGGTGGGGGTGATGGTGGGGGTGATGGTGGGGGGGGTAATGGTGGGGGTGATGGCGGGGGTGATGGAAGAGGTGATGGTGGGGGTGATGGTGATGGTGGTGGTGATGTTGGGTGTGATGGTGGGACTGATGGAAGAGTTGATGGTGGGGTGATGGTAGAGGAAATAGTGGGGGTAATGGTAGAGTTGACGGTAGAGATGATGGTGGGGATAATGGTGGTGGTGATGGAGCGGTTGATGGAAGAGGTGATTGTGCATGTGATGGTGGGACGGATGGTGGGGGTGTTGGTAGAGGTGTTGGTGGGGGTGGGTGGGGGTGCTGGAAGAGGTGATGGTCGGGGTGATGGTAGAGGTGTTGGTGGGGGTGATGGTGAGGGTGATGGTGGGGGTAATGTTGTGGGTCATGGTGGGCGTGATGGTGGGTGTGATGGTTGGGGTGATGGAAGAAGTGATGGTGGGGGTGATGGAAGAGGTGATGGTGCGCTTATTGCTGGGGGTGATGGTAGCGGTGTTGGTGGGGCTGATGGTGTGGGTGATCGTGGGGATGATGGTGGGGGTGATGGAAGTGATGATGGTGGGGGTGATGGTGGGGGAAGGGTGGGGATGATGGCGGGGGTAATGGTAGAGGTGATTGTGGGCGTGATGGTGTGGGTGATGTTGGGAGTAATGGTGGGGGTGATGGAAGAGGTGATGGTGGGGGTGATGGTGGGGGTGTTGGTGGGGGTGATGGTCGGTGTGATGGAAGAGGTGATGGTGGGGGTGATGGTGGGGGTTATGGTAGAGGTTATGGTGGAGAGATGGTGGGGGTGATGGTGGGGATTATGGAAGAGGTGATGGTGGGGGTGATGGTGGGTGTGATGGTGGGTGTTATGGAAGAGGTGATGGTGGGGGTGATGGTGGGGGTGATGTTAGATGTGATGGTGGGGGTGATGGTGGGGGTCATGGTGGGGGTGATGGTAGAGGTGATTGTGGGTGTGATGGCGTGGGTGATGGTGGGGGTGATGGAAGAGTGATGCTGGGGGTGATGGTGGAGCTGATGGATGAGGTGATGGTGGGGGTGCTGGTAGGAGTGATGGTGGAGGTGATGGTGGGGGTGATGGTGGGGGTGATGGAAGAGGTGATGGTGGGGGAAATGGAAGAAATGTTTGTAGTGGTGATGGTGGGGTGATGGAAGAGTGATGGTGGGGTTGATGGTGGGTGTGATGGATGAGATGATGGTGGGCGTGATGCTAGCAGTGATGGTCGAGGTGATGGTGGGGGTCATGGTGGGGGTGATGGTGGGGGTGATGGAAGAGGTGATGGTGTGGGTGATGGTAGATGTGACGGTAGAGGTGATGGTGGGGGTGATGGCGGGGGTGATGGAAGAGGTGATGGTGATGGTAGGGGTGATAGAAGAGGTGCTGGTGGGGGTGATGGTGGGGGTGATGGAAGAGGTAATGGTGGGGGTGATGGTGGGGTTGATGGTGGAGGTGATAGTGGGGGTGATGGTGTGGTTGATGGTTGGGGTGATGGAAGAGCTGATGGGGGTGAGGAAGAGGTGATCGTGGGGGTGAAGGTGGGGGTGATGGTGGGGGTAATGAAGAGGTGATGTTGGGGGTAATGGAAGAAGTGATGGTGGGGGTGATGGTGGGGATAATGGAAGTGGTGATGGTGGGGGAAATGGAAGAAGTGATGGTGGGGGTGATAGTGAGTGTGATGGAAGAGTGATGGTGGGGGTGATGGTGGGGGTGATGGTGGGATTGAAGGAAGAGGTGATGGTGGGGGTGATGGTGGGGGTGATGGTGGGGTTGATGGCGGGGGTGATGGAAGAGGTGATGGAGATGGTTGAGGTGATAGAAGAAGTGCTGGTGGGGGTGATGGAAGAGGTGCTGGTTGGGGCAATGGTGGGGATAATGGAAGAGGTGATGGTGGGGGTGATGGTGCGTGTGATGTTGGGGGTGATGTTAGAGGTGATGGTGGGAGTGATGCTGGGCGTGATATTGGGAGTGATGGTGGGGTTTATGTTGGGATGATGGAAGAGGTGATGGGGGTGATGGAAGAGGTGATGGTGGGGCAGATGGTATGGGTGAACGTGTGGGTGATGGTAAAGGTGATGGTAGAGTTGATGGTGGGTGTGATGGTGGGGATGACGGTAGAGGTGACGGTAGAGGTGATGGTGGGTGTGACGGTAGAGGTGACGGTAGAGGTGATGGCGGGGGTAATGGTGGGGGTGATGGAGGGGGTGATGGAAGAGGTGATTGTTGGTGTGATGCTGGTGGTGATGGTGGGGGTGATAGTGGGGCTGATGGTGGGGTTGATGGTGGGATGATGGGAGAGGTGATGGGGGTGATGGAAGATGTGATGGTGGGGGTAATGGTAGAGTTGACGGTAGAGGTGATGGTGGGTGTAATGGTGGTGGTGATGGAGCGGGTGATGAAAGAGGTGATTGTGGGGTTGATGGTGGGACTGATGGTGGGGGTGATGGTAGAGGTGTTGGTGTGTGTGAGTGGGGGTGCTGGAAGAGGTGATGGTCGGGGTGATGCTAGAGGTGATGGTGGGGGTGATGGTGGTGGTGATGGAAGAGCTGATGGTGGGGGTGATGGTAGGGGTGATGGTGGGGGTGATGGTTGGGGTGATGGTGGGAGCAAAGGAAGAGGTGAATGTCGGGGTGATGGTAGATGTGATGGTGGGGGTGATGTTGGGGCTGATGGCGGGGGTGGTGGAAGAGTGGATGGTGGGGGTGATGGAAGAGGTGCTGGTGGGAGTGATGGTGGGGGTGATGGAAGAGGTGATGGTGGGGGTGATGGTGGGGGTGATGGTGGGTGTGATGGTAGAGGTGATGGTGGGTGTGATGCTGACAGTGATAGTGGGGGTGATGTTGGGATGAAGGAAGAGGTGATGGGGTTGATGGAAGAGGTGATGGTGGGGGAGATGGTGTGGTGATGGTGGGGGTGATGGTAAAGATGATGGTAGAGTTGATGGTGGGGTTAATGCTGGGGGTGACGGAGGGGATGACGGAAGAGGTGATTGTGGGGGTGATGGTGGGGGTGATAGTGGGTGTGATAGTGGGGGTGATGGTGGGGTTGATGGTGGCATGATGGGAGAGGTAATGGGGGTGATGAAAGATGTTATGGTTGGGGAGATGGTGGGGGGATGGTGGGGGTGATGGTAGAGGTGATGGTAGAGTTGATGGTGGGGGTGATGGTGGGTGTGATGGTGGGGGTGATGGTGGGGAGGTGATGGTTGTGGTGAAGGTGGGGGTGATGGAAAAGGTAATGGTGTGGGTAATGGTGGGGGTGATGGCGGGTGTGATGGAAGAGGTGATGGTGGGGGTGATGGTGATGGTGGTGGTGATGGTGGAAATGATGGTGGGACTGATGGAAGAGGTGATGATGCGGTGATGGTAGATGTTATGGTGGGGGTAATGGTAGAGGTGACTGCAGAGGTGATGGCGGGGGAAATGGTGGTGGTGATGGAGGGGGGGATGGAAGAAGTGATTGTGGAGGTGATGCTGGGACTGATGGTGGGGGTGATGGAAGAGGTGTTGGTGGGGTTGGATGGGGGTGCTGGAAGAGGTGATGGTCGTGGTGATGGTAGAGGTGATGGTGGGGGTGATGGTGAGGGTGATGTTGTGGGTGATGTTGGGGGTGATGTTGGGCGTGATGGTGGGTGTGATGGTTGGGGTGAAGGAAGAGGTGATGGTGGGGGTGATGGAAGAGGTGATGGTGGGGTTGATGTTGGGGATGATGGTGAGGGTGATGGAAGAGGTGATCGTGGGTTCATTGGTGGGGGGTGACGGTAGAGGTGATGGTGGGGCTGATGGTGGGGGTGATGGTGGGGATGATGGTGGGGGTGATGGAAGTGATGATGGTGGGGGTCATGGTGGGGGAATGGTGGGGATGATGGCGGGGGTAATGGTAGAGGTGATTGTGGGCGTCCTGTTGATGTTGATGGTGGGAGTGATGGTGGGGGTGATTGAAGAGGTGATGGTGGGGGTTATGGTGGGGGTGTTGGTGGGGGTGATGGTCGGTGTTATGGAAGAGGTGATGGTGGGTTTGATGTTGGGGATGATGGTGGGGGTAATGGAAGAGGTGATCGTGGGTTCATTGGTGGGGGTGATGGTAGAGGTGATGGTGGGGCTGATGGTGGGGGTGATGGTGGGGATGATGGTGGGGGTGATGGAAGTGATGATGGTGGGGGTGATGGTGGGGGATGGGTGGGGATGATGGCGGGGGTAATGGTAGAGGTGATTGTGGGCGTGATGGTGTGGGTGATGTTGGGAGTAATGGTGGGGGTGATGGAAGAGGTGATGGTGGGGGTGATGGTGGGGGTGTTGGTGGGGGTGATGGTCGGTGTGATGGAAGAGGTGATGGTGGGGGTGATGGTGGGGGTTATGGTAGAGGTTATGGTGGAGAGATGGTGGGGGTGATGGTGGGGATTATGGAAGAGGTGATGGTGGGGGTGATGGTGGGGGTAATGGTGGGGGTGATGGGAGAGGTGATGGTGGGGGTGATGGTGTGGGTGATGGTGGGGGTGATGGAAGAGGTGATGGTGAAGGTAAAGGAAGAAATGATGGTGGGGGTGATGGTGGGGGTGATGGAAGAGAGATGCTGGGGGTGATGGTGGAGGTGATGGATGAGGTGATGGTGGGGGTGAATTTAGGAGTGATGGTGGGCGTGATGGTGGGGGTGATGGAAGAGGTGATGGTGGGGGTGATAGTAGAGGTGACGGTAGAGGTGATGGTGGGGGTGATGGTGTGGGTGATGGTGGGTGTGATGGAAGAGGTGATGGTAGATGTAATGGAAGAAATGATGGTGGGGTGAAGGAAGAGTGATGGTGGTGGTGATTGTGTGGGTGATGGTGGGAGTGATGGAAGAGGTGATGGTAGGGGTAATGGAAGAAATGATGGTGTGGGTGATGGTGGGGGTGATGGTGGGGGGGGTGATGGTGGGGGTGATGGTGGAGGTGATGGAAGAGGTGATGGTGGGGGTGATGGTGGGGTTAATGCCTGGGGTGATGGAAGAGGTGCTGGTGGGGGTGATGGTGGTGGTGATGGTGGATGTGATGGTGGGACTGACGGAAGAGGTGATGGTTGGGTGATGGTAGAGGTGATGGTGGGGGTAATGGTAGAGTTGACAGTAGAGGTGATGGTGGGTGTAATGGTGGTTGTGATGGAGCGGGAGATGGAAGAGGTGATTGTGGGGGTGATGGTGCGACTGATGGTGGGGGTGATGGTAGAGGTGTTGGTGGGGGTGAGTGGGGGTGCTGGAAGAGGTGATGTTCGGGGTGATGGTAGAGGTGATGGTGGGGGTGATGGTGGGGCTGATGGAAGAGTGATGGTGGGGGTGATGGTGGTGGTGATGGAAGAGCTGATGTTGGGGGTGATGGAAGAGGTGCTGGTGGGAGTGAATTTGGGGGCGATGGAAGAGGTGATGGTGGGGGTGATGGTGGGGGTGATGGTGGGGGTGATGGGAGAGGTAATGGTGGGTGTGATGCTGGGGGTGATAGTGGCAGTGATGGTGGGGTTGTGGGTGGGATGAAGGAAGAGGTGATGGTGGGGGAGATGGTGTGGTGAAGGTGGGGGAGATGGTAAAGGTGATGGTAGAGTTGATGGTGTGGGTGATTGTGGGGGTGATGGAAGAGCTGATGGTGGGGGTGATGGAAGGGGTGATGGTGGGGGTCATGGTGGGGGTGATGGTAGGAGTGAAGGAAGAGGTGATGGTGGGGGTGATGGTGGGGGTGATAGTGGGGGAGATGGTGGAGTTGATGGTGGGATGATCGGAGAGATGATGGGGGTGATGGAAGAGGTTATGGTGTGGGAGATGGTGGGGGGGATGGTGGGGGTGATGGTAGAGGTGATGGTAGAGTTGATGGTGGGGGTGAAGGTGGGGGAGATGGTGGGGGTGATGTTGGTGGGGTGATGGTGGGGGAGATGGTGGGGGTGATGGAAGAGGTGATGGTGGGGGTGATGGTGGGGGTGATGGCGGGGGTGATGGAAGAGGTGATGGTGGGGGTGATGGTGATGGTGGTGGTGATGGTGGGTGTGATGGTGGGACTGATGGAAGAGTTGATGGTGGGGTGATGGTAGAGGATATGGTGGGGGTAATGGCAGAGGTGACGGTAGAGATGATGGTGGGGATAATGGTGGTGGTGATGGAGCGGGTGATGGAAGAGGTGATTGTGGATGTGATGGTGGGACTGATGGTGGGGGTGTTGGTAGAGGTGTTGGTGGGGGTGGGTGGGGGTGTTGGAAGAGGTGATGGTCGGGGTGATGTTAGAGGTGATGGTGGGGGTGATGGTGAAGGTGATGGTGGGGGTGATGTTGGGGGTGATGGTGGGCGTGATGGTGGGAGTGATGGTTGTGGTGATGGAAGAAGTGACGGTGGGGGTGATGGAAGAGGTGATGGTGTGGTTGATGTTGGGGATGATGGTGGGGGTGATGGAAGAGGTGATGGTGGGGTTATTGCTGGGGGTGATGGTAGAGGTGATGGTGGGGCTGATGTTGGGGGTGATCGTGGGGATGATGGTGGGGGTGACGGAGGTGATGATGGTGGGGGTGATGGGGGAATGGTGGGGATGATGGCGGGGGTAATGGTAGAGGTGATTGTGGGCGTGATGGTGTGGGTGATGGTGGGAGTGATGGTGGGGGTGATAGAAGAGGTGATGGTGGGGGTGATGGTGATGGTGGTGGTGATGGTGGAAGTGATGGTGGGACTGATGGAAGAGGTGATGATGCGGTGATGGTAGAGGTTATGGTGGGGGTAATGGTAGAGGTGATGGTAGAGGTGATGGTGGGGCTAATGGTGGAGGTGATGGAGGGGGGATGGAAGAAGTGATTGTGCGGGTGATGGTGGGACTGATGTTGGGGGAGTTGGAAGAGGTGTTGGGGGGGTGGGTGGGGGTGCTGGAAGAGGTGATGGTCGTGGTGATGGTAGAGGTGATGGTGGGGGTGATGGTGAGGGTGATGTTGTGGGTGATGTTGGTGGTGATGTTGGGCGTGATGGTGGGGGTGATGGCTGGGGTGAAGGAAGAGGTGATGGTGGGGGTGATGGAAGAGGTGGTGGTGGGGTTGATGTTGGGGATGATGGTGGGGGTGATGGAAGAGGTGATCGTGGGTTCATTGGTGGGGGTGATGGTAGAGGTGATGGTGGGGCTGATGGTGGAGGTGATGGTGGGGATGATGGTGGGGGTGATGGAAGTGATGATGGTGGGGGTGATGGTGGGGGAAGGGTGGGGATGATGGTCGGTGTGATGGAAGAGGTGATGCTGGGGGTCATGGTGGGGGTGATGGTAGAGGTGGGGTGATGTTGGGAGTGATGGTGGGGGTGATGGAAGAGGTGATGGTGGGGATGATGGTAGGGGTGTTGGTGGGGGTGATGGTCGGTGTGATGGAAGAGGTGATGGTGGGGTTCACGGTGGGGGTGATGGTAGAGGTGATGGTCGGGGTGATGGTGGGTGTGATGGTGGGGGTTATGGAAGAGGTGATGGTGGGGGTGATGGTGGGGGTGATGGTGGGGGTGATGGAAGAGGTGATGGTGGGAGTGATGATGTGGGTCATGGTGGGGGTGATGGTAGAGGTGATTGTGGGTGTGATGGCGTGGGTGATGGTGGGGGTGATGGAAGAGGTGATGGTGGGGGTAAAGGAAGAAATGATGGTGGGGGTGATGGTGGGGGTGATGGAAGAGTGATGCTGGGGGTGATGGTGGAGCTGATGGATGAGGTGATGGTGGGGGTGCTGGTAGGAGTGATGGTGGAGGTGATGGTGGGGGTGATGGTGGGGGTGATGGAAGAGGTGATGGTGGGGGAAATGGAAGAAATGTTTGTAGTGGTGATGGTGGGGTGATGGAAGAGTGATGGTGGGGTTGATGGTGGGTGTGATGGATGAGATGATGGTGGGTGTGATGCTAGCAGTGATGGTCGAGGTGATGGTGGGGGTCATGGTGGGGGTGATGGTGGGGGTGATGGAAGAGGTGATGGTGTGGGTGATGGTAGAGGTGACGGTAGAGGTGATGGTGGGGGTGATGGCGGGGGTGATGGAAGAGGTGATGGTGATGGTAGGGGTGATAGAAGAGGTGCTGGTGGGGGTGATGGTGGGGGTGATGGAAGAGGTAATGGTGGGGGTGATGGTGGGGGTGATGGTGGAGGTGATAGTGGGGGTGATGGTGTGGTTGATGGTTGGGGTGATGGAAGAGCTGATGGGGGTGAGGAAGAGGTGATCGTGGGGGTGAAGGTGGGGGTGATGGTGGGGGTAATGAAGAGGTGATGTTGGGGGTAATGGAAGAAGTGATGGTGGGGGTGATGGTGGGGGTAATGGAAGTGGTGATGGTGGGGGAAATGGAAGAAGTGATGGTGGGGGTGATAGTGAGTGTGATGGAAGAGTGATGGTGGGGGTGATGGTGGGGGTGATGGTGGGATTGAAGGAAGAGGTGATGGTGGGGGTGATGGTGGGGGTGATGGTGGGGTTGATGGCGGGGATGATGGAAGAGGTGATGGAGATGGTTGAGGTGATAGAAGAGGTGCTGGCGGGGGTGATGGAAGAGGTGCTGGTTGGGGCAATGGTGGGGATAATGGAAGAGGTGATGGTGGGGGTGATGTTAGAGGTGATGGTGGGAGTGATGCTGGGCGTGATATTGGGAGTGATGGTGGGGTTTATGTTGGGATGATGGAAGAGGTGATGGGGGTGATGGAAGAGGTGATGGTGGGGCAGATGGTGCGGGTGAACGTGTGGGTGATGGTAAAGGTGATGGTAGAGTTGATGGTGGGTGTGATGGTGGGGATGACGGTAGAGGTGACGGTAGAGGTGATGGTGGGTGTGACGCTAGAGGTGACGGTAGAGGTGATGGCGGGGGTAATGGTGGGGGTGATGGAGGGGGTGATGGAAGAGGTGATTGTTGGTGTGATGCTGGTGGTGATGGTGGGGGTGATAGTGGGGCTGACGGTGGGGTTGATGGTGGGATGATGGGAGAGGTGATGGGGGTGATGGAAGATGTGATGGTGGGGGTAATGGTAGAGTTGACGGTAGAGGTGATGGTGGGTGTAATGGTGGTGGTGATGGAGCGGGTGATGAAAGAGGTGATTGTGGGGTTGATGGTGGGACTGATGGTGGGGGTGATGGTAGAGGTGTTGGTGTGTGTGAGTGGGGGTGCTGGAAGAGGTGATGGTCGGGGTGATGCTAGAGGTGATGGTGGGGGTGATGGTGGGGTGATGGAAGAGTGATGGTGGGGTTGATGGTGGGCGTGATGCTAGCAGTGATGGTCGAGGTGATGGTGGGGGTCATGGTGGGGGTGATGGTGGGGGTGATGGAAGAGGTGATGGTGTGGGTGATGGTAGAGGTGACGGTAGAGGTGATGGTGGGGGTGATGGCGGGGGTGATGGAAGAGGTGATGGTGATGGTAGGGGTGATAGAAGAGGTGCTGGTGGGGGTGATGGTGGGGGTGATGGAAGAGGTAATGGTGGGGGTGATGGTGGGGTTGATGGTGGAGGTGATAGTGGGGGTGATGGTGTGGTTGATGGTTGGGGTGATGGAAGAGCTGATGGGGGTGAGGAAGAGGTGATCGTGGGGGTGAAGGTGGGGGTGATGGTGGGGGTAATGAAGAGGTGATGTTGGGGGTAATGGAAGAAGTGATGGTGGGGGTGATGGTGGGGATAATGGAAGTGGTGATGGTGGGGGAAATGGAAGAAGTGATGGTGGGGGTGATGGTGGGGGTGATGGTGGGATTGAAGGAAGAGGTGATGGTGGGGGTGATGGTGGGGGTGATGGTGGGGTTGATGGCGGGGGTGATGGAAGAGGTGATGGAGATGGTTGAGGTGATAGAAGAGGTGCTGGCGGGGGTGATGGAAGAGGTGCTGGTTGGGGCAATGGTGGGGATAATGGAAGAGGTGATGGTGGGGGTGATGTTAGAGGTGATGGTGGGAGTGATGCTGGGCGTGATATTGGGAGTGATGGTGGGGTTTATGTTGGGATGATGGAAGAGGTGATGGGGGTGATGGAAGAGGTGATGGTGGGGCAGATGGTGCGGGTGAACGTGTGGGTGATGGTAAAGGTGATGGTAGAGTTGATGGTGGGTGTGATGGTGGGGATGACGGTAGAGGTGACGGTAGAGGTGATGGTGGGTGTGACGGTAGAGGTGACGGTAGAGGTGATGGCGGGGGTAATGGTGGGGGTGATGGAGGGGGTGATGGAAGAGGTGATTGTTGGTGTGATGCTGGTGGTGATGGTGGGGGTGATAGTGGGGCTGATGGTGGGGTTGATGGTGGGATGATGGGAGAGGTGATGGGGGTGATGGAAGATGTGATGGTGGGGGTAATGGTAGAGTTGACGGTAGAGGTGATGGTGGGTGTAATGGTGGTGGTGATGGAGCGGGTGATGAAAGAGGTGATTGTGGGGTTGATGGTGGGACTGATGGTGGGGGTGATGGTAGAGGTGTTGGTGTGTGTGAGTGGGGGTGCTGGAAGAGGTGATGGTCGGGGTGATGCTAGAGGTGATGGTGGGGGTGATGGTGGTGGTGATGGAAGAGCTGATGGTGGGGGTGATGGTAGGGGTGATGGTGGGGGTGATGGTTGGGGTGATGGTGGGAGCGAAGGAAGAGGTGAATGTCGGGGTGATGGTAGAGGTGATGGTGGGGGTGATGTTGGGGCTGATGGCGGGGGTGGTGGAAGAGTGGATGGTGGGGGTGATGGAAGAGGTGCTGGTGGGAGTGATGGTGGGGGTGATGGAAGAGGTGATGGTGGGGGTGATGGTGGGGGTGATGGTGGGTGTGATGGTAGAGGTGATGGTGGGTGTGATGCTGACAGTGATAGTGGGGGTGATGTTGGGGTTGATGGTGGGATGAAGGAAGAGGTGATGGGGTTGATGGAAGAGGTGATGGTGGGGGAGATGGTGTGGTGATGGTGGGGGTGATGGTAAAGATGATGGTAGAGTTGATGGTGGGGTTAATGCTGGGGGTGACGGAGGGGATGACGGAAGAGGTGATTGTGGGGGTGATGGTGGGGGTGATAGTGGGTGTGATAGTGGGGGTGATGGTGGGGTTGATGGTGGCATGATGGGAGAGGTAATGGGGGTGATGAAAGATGTTATGGTTGGGGAGATGGTGGGGGGATGGTGGGGGTGATGGTAGAGGTGATGGTAGAGTTGATGGTGGGGGTGATGGTGGGTGTGATGGTGGGGGTGATGGTGGGGAGGTGATGGTTGTGGTGAAGGAGGGGGTGATGGAAAAGGTGATGGTGTGGGTAATGGTGGGGGTGATGGCGGGTGTGATGGAAGAGGTGATGGTGGGGGTGATGGTGATGGTGGTGGTGATGGTGGAAATGATGGTGGGACTGATGGAAGAGGTGATGATGCGGTGATGGTAGATGTTATGGTGGGGGTAATGGTAGAGGTGACTGCAGAGGTGATGGCGGGGGAAATGGTGGTGGTGATGGAGGGGGGGATGGAAGAAGTGATTGTGGAGGTGATGCTGGGACTGATGGTGGGGGTGATGGAAGAGGTGTTGGTGGGGGTGATGGTGGGGGTGATGTTAGATGTGATGGTGGGGGTGATGGTGGGGGTCATGGTGGGGGTGATGGTAGAGGTGATTGTGGGTGTGATGGCGTGGGTGATGGTGGGGGTGATGGAAGAGTGATGCTGGGGGTGATGGTGGAGCTGATGGATGAGGTGATGGTGGGGGTGCTGGTAGGAGTGATGGTGGAGGTGATGGTGGGGGTGATGGTGGGGGTGATGGAAGAGGTGATGGTGGGGGAAATGGAAGAAATGTTTGTAGTGGTAATGGTGGGGTGATGGAAGAGTGATGGTGGGGTTGATGGTGGGTGTGATGGATGAGATGATGGTGGGCGTGATGCTAGCAGTGATGGTCGAGGTGATGGTGGGGGTCATGGTGGGGGTGATGGTGGGGGTGATGGAAGAGGTGATGGTGTGGGTGATGGTAGAGGTGACGGTAGAGGTGATGGTGGGGGTGATGGCGGGGGTGATGGAAGAGGTGATGGTGATGGTAGGGGTGATAGAAGAGGTGCTGGTGGGGGTGATGGTGGGGGTGATGGAAGAGGTAATGGTGGGGGTGATGGTGGGGTTGATGGTGGAGGTGATAGTGGGGGTGATGGTGTGGTTGATGGTTGGGGTGATGGAAGAGCTGATGGGGGTGAGGAAGAGGTGATCGTGGGGGTGAAGGTGGGGGTGATGGTGGGGGTAATGAAGAGGTGATGTTGGGGGTAATGGAAGAAGTGATGGTGGGGGTGATGGTGGGGATAATGGAAGTGGTGATGGTGGGGGAAATGGAAGAAGTGATGGTGGGGGTGATAGTGAGTGTGATGGAAGAGTGATGGTGGGGGTGATGGTGGGGGTGATGGTGGGATTGAAGGAAGAGGTGATGGTGGGGGTGATGGTGGGGGTGATGGTGGGGTTGATGGCGGGGGTGATGGAAGAGGTGATGGAGATGGTTGAGGTGATAGAAGAAGTGCTGGTGGGGGTGATGGAAGAGGTGCTGGTTGGGGCAATGGTGGGGATAATGGAAGAGGTGATGGTGGGGGTGATGGTGCGTGTGATGTTGGGGGTGATGTTAGAGGTGATGGTGGGAGTGATGCTGGGCGTGATATTGGGAGTGATGGTGGGGTTTATGTTGGGATGATGGAAGAGGTGATGGGGGTGATGGAAGAGGTGATGTTGGGGCAGATGGTACGGGTGAACGTGTGGGTGATGGTAAAGGTGATGGTAGAGTTGATGGTGGGTGTGATGGTGGGGATGACGGTAGAGGTGACGGTAGAGGTGATGGTGGGTGTGACGGTAGAGGTGACGGTAGAGGTGATGGCGGGGGTAATGGTGGGGGTGATGGAGGGGGTGATGGAAGAGGTGATTGTTGGTGTGATGCTGGTGGTGATGGTGGGGGTGATAGTGGGGCTGACGGTGGGGTTGATGGTGGGATGATGGGAGAGGTGATGGGGGTGATGGAAGATGTGATGGTGGGGGTAATGGTAGAGTTGACGGTAGAGGTGATGGTGGGTGTAATGGTGGTGGTGATGGAGCGGGTGATGAAAGAGGTGATTGTGGGGTTGATGGTGAGACTGATGGTGGGGGTGATGGTAGAGGTGTTGGTGTGTGTGAGTGGGGGTGCTGGAAGAGGTGATGGTCGGGGTGATGCTAGAGGTGATGGTGGGGGTGATGGTGGTGGTGATGGAAGAGCTGATGGTGGGGGTGATGGTAGGGGTGATGGTGGGGGTGATGGTTGGGGTGATGGTGGGAGCGAAGGAAGAGGTGAATGTCGGGGTGATGGTAGATGTGATGGTGGGGGTGATGTTGGGGCTGATGGCGGGGGTGGTGGAAGAGTGGATGGTGGGGGTGATGGAAGAGGTGCTGGTGGGAGTGATGGTGGGGGTGATGGAAGAGGTGATGGTGGGGGTGATGGTGGGGGTGATGGTGGGTGTGATGGTAGAGGTGATGGTGGGTGTGATGCTGACAGTGATAGTGGGGGTGATGTTGGGGTTGATGGTGGGATGAAGGAAGAGGTGATGGGGTTGATGGAAGAGGTGATGGTGGGGGAGATGGTGTGGTGATGGTGGGGGTGATGGTAAAGATGATGGTAGAGTTGATGGTGGGGTTAATGCTGGGGGTGACGGAGGGGATGACGGAAGAGGTGATTGTGGGGGTGATGGTGGGGGTGATAGTGGGTGTGATAGTGGGGGTGATGGTGGGGTTGATGGTGGCATGATGGGAGAGGTAATGGGGGTGATGAAAGATGTTATGGTTGGGGAGATGGTGGGGGGATGGTGGGGGTGATGGTAGAGGTGATGGTAGAGTTGATGGTGGGGGTGATGGTGGGTGTGATGGTGGGGGTGATGGTGGGGAGGTGATGGTTGTGGTGAAGGTGGGGGTGATGGAAAAGGTAATGGTGTGGGTAATGGTGGGGGTGATGGCGGGTGTGATGGAAGAGGTGATGGTGGGGGTGATGGTGATGGTGGTGGTGATGGTGGAAATGATGGTGGGACTGATGGAAGAGGTGATGATGCGGTGATGGTAGATGTTATGGTGGGGGGTAATGGTAGAGGTGACTGCAGAGGTGATGGCGGGGGAAATGGTGGTGGTGATGGAGGGGGGATGGAAGAAGTGATTGTGGAGGTGATGCTGGGACTGATGGTGGGGGTGATGGAAGAGGTGTTGGTGGGGTTGGATGGGGGTGCTGGAAGAGGTGATGGTCGTGGTGATGGTAGAGGTGATGGTGGGGGTGATGGTGAGGGTGATGTTGTGGGTGATGTTGGGGGTGATGTTGGGCGTGATGGTGGGTGTGATGGTTGGGGTGAAGGAAGAGGTGATGGTGGGGGTGATGGAAGAGGTGATGGTGGGGTTGATGTTGGGGATGATGGTGAGGGTGATGGAAGAGGTGATCGTGGGTTCATTGGTGGGGGTGAGGGTAGAGGTGATGGTGGGGCTGATGGTGGGGGTGATGGTGGGGATGATGGTGGGGGTGATGGAAGTGATGATGGTGGGGGTCATGGTGGGGGAATGGTGGGGATGATGGCGGGGGTAATGGTAGAGGTGATTGTTGGCGTCATGTTGAGGTTGATGGTGGGAGTGATGGTGGGGGGTGATTGAAGAGGTGATGGTGGGGGTTATGGTGGGGGTGTTGGTGGGGGTGATGGTCGGTGTTATGGAAGAGGTGATGGTGGGTTTGATGTTGGGGATGATGGTGGGGGTAATGGAAGAGGTGATCGTGGGTTCATTGGTGGGGGTGATGGTAGAGGTGATGGTGGGGCTGATGGTGGGGGTGATGGTGGGGATGATGGTGGGGGTGATGGAAGTGATGATGGTGGGGGTGATGGTGGGGGAAGGGTGGGGATGATGGCGGGGGTAATGGTAGAGGTGATTGTGGGCGTGATGGTGTGGGTGATGTTGGGAGTAATGGTGGGGGTGATGGAAGAGGTGATGGTGGGGGTGATGGTGGGGGTGTTGGTGGGGGTGATGGTCGGTGTGATGCAAGAGGTGATGGTGGGGGTGATGGTGGGGGTTATGGTAGAGGTTATGGTGGAGAGATGGTGGGGGTGATGGTGGGGATTATGGAAGAGGTGATGGTGGGGGTGATGGTGGGGGTAATGGTGTGTGTGATGGGAGAGGTGATGGTGGGGGTGATGGTGTGGGTGATGGTGGGGGTGATGGAAGAGGTGATGGTGAAGGTAAAGGAAGAAATGATGGTGGGGGTGATGGTGGGGGTGATGGAAGAGAGATGCTGGGGGTGATGGTGGAGGTGATGGATGAGGTGATGGTGGGGGTGAATTTAGGAGTGATGGTGGGCGTGATGGTGGGGGTGATGGAAGAGGTGATGGTGGGGGTGATAGTAGAGGTGACGGTAGAGGTGATGGTGGGGGTGATGGTGTGGGTGATGGTGGGTGTGATGGAAGAGGTGATGGTAGACGTAATGGAAGAAATGATGGTGGGGTGAAGGAAGAGTGATGGTGGTGGTGATTGTGTGGGTGATGGTGGGAGTGATGGAAGAGGTGATGGTAGGGGTAATGGAAGAAATGATGGTGTGGGTGATGGTGGGGGTGATGGTGGGGGGGGGTGATGGTGGGGGTGATGGTGGAGGTGATGGAAGAGGTGATGGTGGGGGTGATGGTGGGGTTAATGCCTGGGGTGATGGAAGAGGTGCTGGTGGGGGTGATGGTGGTGGTGATGGTGGATGTGATGGTGGGACTGACGGAAGAGGTGATGGTTGGGTGATGGTAGAGGTGATGGTGGGGGTAATGGTAGAGTTGACAGTAGAGGTGATGGTGGGTGTAATGGTGGTTGTGATGGAGCGGGAGATGGAAGAGGTGATTGTGGGGGTGATGGTGCGACTGATGGTGGGGGTGATGGTAGAGGTGTTGGTGGGGGTGAGTGGGGGTGCTGGAAGAGGTGATGTTCGGGGTGATGGTAGAGGTGATGGTGGGGGTGATGGTGGGGCTGATGGAAGAGTGATGGTGGGGGTGATGGTGGTGGTGATGGAAGAGCTGATGTTGGGGGTGATGGAAGAGGTGCTGGTGGGAGTGAATTTGGGGGCGATGGAAGAGGTGATGGTGGGGGTGATGGTGGGGGTGATGGTGGGGGTGATGGGAGAGGTAATGGTGGGTGTGATGCTGGGGGTGATAGTGGCAGTGATGGTGGGGTTGTGGGTGGGATGAAGGAAGAGGTGATGGTGGGGGAGATGGTGTGGTGAAGGTGGGGGAGATGGTAAAGGTGATGGTAGAGTTGATGGTGTGGGTGATTGTGGGGGTGATGGAAGAGCTGATGGTGGGGGTGATGGAAGGGGTGATGGTGGGGGTCATGGTGGGGGTGATGGTAGGAGTGAAGGAAGAGGTGATGGTGGGGGTGATGGTGGGGGGTGATAGTGGGGGAGATGGTGGAGTTGATGGTGGGATGATCGGAGAGATGATGGGGGTGATGGAAGAGGTTATGGTGTGGGAGATGGTGGGGGGGATGGTGGGGGTGATGGTAGAGGTGATGGTAGAGTTGATGGTGGGGGTGAAGGTGGGGGAGATGGTGGGGGTGATGTTGGTGGGGTGATGGTGGGGGAGATGGTGGGGGTGATGGAAGAGGTGATGGTGGGGGTGATGGTGGGGGTGATGGCGGGGGTGATGGAAGAGGTGATGGTGGGGGTGATGGTGATGGTGGTGGTGATGGTGGGTGTGATGGTGGGACTGATGGAAGAGTTGATGGTGGGGTGATGGTAGAGGATATGGTGGGGGTAATGGCAGAGGTGACGGTAGAGATGATGGTGGGGATAATGGTGGTGGTGATGGAGCGGGTGATGGAAGAGGTGATTGTGGATGTGATGGTGGGACTGATGGTGGGGGTGTTGGTAGAGGTGTTGGTGGGGGTGGGTGGGGGTGTTGGAAGAGGTGATGGTCGGGGTGATGTTAGAGGTGATGGTGGGGGTGATGGTGAAGGTGATGGTGGGGGTGATGTTGGGGGTGATGGTGGGCGTGATGGTGGGAGTGATGGTTGTGGTGATGGAAGAAGTGACGGTGGGGGTGATGGAAGAGGTGATGGTGTGGTTGATGTTGGGGATGATGGTGGGGGTGATGGAAGAGGTGATGGTGGGGTTATTGCTGGGGGTGATGGTAGAGGTGATGGTGGGGCTGATGTTGGGGGTGATCGTGGGGATGATGGTGGGGGTGACGGAGGTGATGATGGTGGGGGTGATGGGGGAATGGTGGGGATGATGGCGCGGGTAATGGTAGAGGTGATTGTGGGCGTGATGGTGTGGGTGATGGTGGGAGTGATGGTGGGGGTGATAGAAGAGGTGATGGTGGGGGTGATGGTGATGGTGGTGGTGATGGTGGAAGTGATGGTGGGACTGATGGAAGAGGTGATGATGCGGTGATGGTAGAGGTTATGGTGGGGGTAATGGTAGAGGTGATGGTAGAGGTGATGGTGGGGCTAATGGTGGAGGTGATGGAGGGGGGGATGGAAGAAGTGATTGTGCGGGTGATGGTGGGACTGATGTTGGGGGAGTTGGAAGAGGTGTTGGGGGGGTGGGTGGGGGTGCTGGAAGAGGTGATGGTCGTGGTGATGGTAGAGGTGATGGTGGGGGTGATGGTGAGGGTGATGTTGTGGGTGATGTTGGTGGTGATGTTGGGCGTGATGGTGGGGGTGATGGCTGGGGTGAAGGAAGAGGTGATGGTGGGGGTGATGGAAGAGGTGGTGGTGGGGTTGATGTTGGGGATGATGGTGGGGGTGATGGAAGAGGTGATCGTGGGTTCATTGGTGGGGGTGATGGTAGAGGTGATGGTGGGGCTGATGGTGGAGGTGATGGTGGGGATGATGGTGGGGGTGATGGAAGTGATGATGGTGGGGGTGATGGTGGGGGAAGGGTGGGGATGATGGTCGGTGTGATGGAAGAGGTGATGCTGGGGGTCATGGTGGGGGTGATGGTAGAGGTGGGGTGATGTTGGGAGTGATGGTGGGGGTGATGGAAGAGGTGATGGTGGGGATGATGGTAGGGGTGTTGGTGGGGGTGATGGTCGGTGTGATGGAAGAGGTGATGGTGGGGTTCACGGTGGGGGTGATGGTAGAGGTGATGGTCGGGGTGATGGTGGGTGTGATGGTGGGGGTTATGGAAGAGGTGATGGTGGAGGTGATGGTGGGGGTGATGGAAGAGGTGATGGTGGGAGTGATGATGTGGGTCATGGTGGGGGTGATGGTAGAGGTGATTGTGGGTGTGATGGCGTGGGTGATGGCGGGGGTGATGGAAGAGGTGATGGTGGGGGTAAAGGAAGAAATGATGGTGGGGGTGATGGTGGGGGTGATGGAAGAGTGATGCTGGGGGTGATGGTGGAGCTGATGGATGAGGTGATGGTGGGGGTGCTGGTAGGAGTGATGGTGGAGGTGATGGTGGGGGTGATGGTGGGGGTGATGGAAGAGGTGATGGTGGGGGAAATGGAAGAAATGTTTGTAGTGGTGATGGTAGGGTGATGGAAGAGTGATGGTGGGGTTGATGGTGGGTGTGATGGATGAGATGATGGTGGGCGTGATGCTAGCAGTGATGGTCGAGGTGATGGTGGGGGTCATGGTGGGGGTGATGGTGGGGGTGATGGAAGAGGTGATGGTGTGGGTGATGGTAGAGGTGACGGTAGAGGTGATGGTGGGGGTGATGGCGGGGGTGATGGAAGAGGTGATGGTGATGGTAGGGGTGATAGAAGAGGTGCTGGTGGGGGTGATGGTGGGGGTGATGGAAGAGGTAATGGTGGGGGTGATGGTGGGGGTGATGGTGGAGGTGATAGTGGGGGTGATGGTGTGGTTGATGGTTGGGGTGATGGAAGAGCTGATGGGGGTGAGGAAGAGGTGATCGTGGGGGTGAAGGTGGGGGTGATGGTGGGGGTAATGAAGAGGTGATGTTGGGGGTAATGGAAGAAGTGATGGTGGGGGTGATGGTGGGGGTAATGGAAGTGGTGATGGTGGGGGAAATGGAAGAAGTGATGGTGGGGGTGATAGTGAGTGTGATGGAAGAGTGATGGTGGGGGTGATGGTGGGGGTGATGGTGGGATTGAAGGAAGAGGTGATGGTGGGGGTGATGGTGCGGGTGATGGTGGGGTTGATGGCGGGGGTGATGGAAGAGGTGATGGAGATGGTTGAGGTGATAGAAGAGGTGCTGGCGGGGGTGATGGAAGAGGTGCTGGTTGGGGCAATGGTGGGGATAATGGAAGAGGTGATGGTGGGGGTGATGGTGCGTGTGATGTTGGGGGTGATGTTAGAGGTGATGGTGGGAGTGATGCTGGGCGTGATATTGGGAGTGATGGTGGGGTTTATGTTGGGATGATGGAAGAGGTGATGGGGGTGATGGAAGAGGTGATGGTGGGGCAGATGGTGGGGGTGAACGTGTGGGTGATGGTAAAGGTGATGGTAGAGTTGATGGTGGGTGTGATGGTGGGGATGACGGTAGAGGTGACGGTAGAGGTGATGGTGGGTGTGACGGTAGAGGTGACGGTAGAGGTGATGGCGGGGGTAATGGTGGGGGTGATGGAGGGGGTGATGGAAGAGGTGATTGTTGGTGTGATGCTGGTGGTGATGGTGGGGGTGATAGTGGGGCTGATGGTGGGGTTGATGGTGGGATGATGGGAGAGGTGATGGGGGTGATGGAAGATGTGATGGTGGGGGTAATGGTAGAGTTGACGGTAGAGGTGATGGTGGGTGTAATGGTGGTGGTGATGGAGCGGGTGATGAAAGAGGTGATTGTGGGGTTGATGGTGGGACTGATGGTGGGGGTGATGGTAGAGGTGTTGGTGTGTGTGAGTGGGGGTGCTGGAAGAGGTGATGGTCGGGGTGATGCTAGAGGTGATGGTGGGGGTGATGGTGGTGGTGATGGAAGAGCTGATGGTGGGGGTGATGGTAGGGGTGATGGTGGGGGTGATGGTTGGGGTGATGGTGGGAGCGAAGGAAGAGGTGAATGTCGGGGTGATGGTAGCGGTGATGGTGGGGGTGATGTTGGGGCTGATGGCGGGGGTGGTGGAAGAGTGGATGGTGGGGGTGATGGAAGAGGTGCTGGTGGGAGTGATGGTGGGGGTGATGGAAGAGGTGATGGTGGGGGTGATGGTGGGGGTGATGGTGGGTGTGATGGTAGAGGTGATGGTGGGTGTGATGCTGACAGTGATAGTGGGGGTGATGTTGGGGTTGATGGTGGGATGAAGGAAGAGGTGATGGGGTTGATGGAAGAGGTGATGGTGGGGGAGATGGTGTGGTGATGGTGGGGGTGATGGTAAAGATGATGGTAGAGTTGATGGTGGGGTTAATGCTGGGGGTGACGGAGGGGATGACGGAAGAGGTGATTGTGGGGGTGATGGTGGGGGTGATAGTGGGTGTGATAGTGGGGGTGATGGTGGGGTTGATGGTGGCATGATGGGAGAGGTAATGGGGGTGATGAAAGATGTTATGGTTGGGGAGATGGTGGGGGGATGGTGGGGGTGATGGTAGAGGTGATGGTAGAGTTGATGGTGGGGGTGATGGTGGGTGTGATGGTGGGGGTGATGGTGGGGAGGTGATGGTTGTGGTGAAGGTGGGGGTGATGGAAAAGGTGATGGTGTGGGTAATGGTGGGGGTGATGGCGGGTGTGATGGAAGAGGTGATGGTGGGGGTGATGGTGATGGTGGTGGTGATGGTGGAAATGATGGTGGGACTGATGGAAGAGGTGATGATGCGGTGATGGTAGATGTTATGGTGGGGGTAATGGTAGAGGTGACTGCAGAGGTGATGGCGGGGGAAATGGTGGTGGTGATGGAGGGGGGGATGGAAGAAGTGATTGTGGAGGTGATGCTGGGACTGATGGTGGGGGTGATGGAAGAGGTGTTGGTGGGGTTGGATGGGGGTGCTGGAAGAGGTGATGGTCGTGGTGATGGTAGAGGTGATGGTGGGGGTGATGGTGAGGGTGATGTTGTGGGTGATGTTGGGGGTGATGTTGGGCGTGATGGTGGGTGTGATGGTTGGGGTGAAGGAAGAGGTGATGGTGGGGGTGATGGAAGAGGTGATGGTGGGGTTGATGTTGGGGATGATGGTGAGGGTGATGGAAGAGGTGATCGTGGGTTCATTGGTGGGGGTGAGGGTAGAGGTGATGGTGGGGCTGATGGTGGGGGTGATGGTGGGGATGATGGTGGGGGTGATGGAAGTGATGATGGTGGGGGTCATGGTGGGGGAATGGTGGGGATGATGGCGGGGGTAATGGTAGAGGTGATTGTGGGCGTCATGTTGAGGTTGATGGTGGGAGTGATGGTGGGGGTGATGGAAGAGGTGATGGTGGGGGTTATGGTGGGGGTGTTGGTGGGGGTGATGGTCGGTGTTATGGAAGAGGTGATGGTGGGTTTGATGTTGGGGATGATGGTGGGGGTAATGGAAGAGGTGATCGTGGGTTCATTGGTGGGGGTGATGGTAGAGGTGATGGTGGGGCTGATGGTGGGGGTGATGGTGGGGATGATGGTGGGGGTGATGGAAGTGATGATGGTGGGGGTGATGGTGGGGAAAGGGTGGGGATGATGGCGGGGGTAATGGTAGAGGTGATGGTGGGGGTGATGGTGGGGTTGATGTCGGGGGTGATGGTCGGTGTGATGGAAGAGGTGATGCTGGGGGTCATGATGGGGGTGATGGTAGAGGTGGGGTAATGATGGGAGTGATGGTGGGGGTGATGGAAGAGGTGATGGTGGGGGTGATTATGGGGGTGTTGGTGGGGGTGATGGTTGGTGTGATGGAAGAGGTGATGGTGGGGTTCATGGTGGGGGTGATGGTAGAGGTGATGATCGGGGTGATGGTGGGTGTGATGGTGGGGTTTATGGAAGAGGTGATGGTGGAGGTGATGGCGGGGATGATGTTAGATGTGATGGTGGGGTTGATGGTGGGGGTGATGGTGGGGGTGATGGAAGAGGTGATGGTGGGAGTGATGATGTGGGTCATGGTGGGGGTGATGGTAGAGGTGATGGTGGGTGTGATGGCGTGGGTGATGGTGGGGGTGATGGAAGAGGTGATGGTGGGGGTAAAGGAAGAAATGATGGTTGGGGTGATGGTGGGGGTGATGGAAGAGAGATGCAGGGGGTGATGGTGGAGCTGATGGATGAGGTGATGGTGGGGGTGCTGGTAGGAGTGATGGTGGGGGTGATGGTGGGGGTGATGGTGGGGGTGATGGTAGGAGTGATGGTGGGGGTGATGGTGGGGGTGATGGAAGAGGTGATGGTGGGTGTGATGGTAGAGGTGACGGTAGAGGTGATGGTCGGGGTGATGGTGGGGGTGATGTTGGGGGTGATGGAAGAGGTGATGGTGATGGTAGGGGTGATAGAAGAGGTGCTGGTGGGGGTGATGGTGGGGGTGATGGAAGAGGTGATGGTGATGGTAGGGGTGATAGAAGAGGTGCTGGTGGGGGTGATGGTGGGGGTGATGGAAGAGGTAATGGTGGGGGTGATGGAGGGGGTGATGGTGGAGGTGATAGTGGGGGTGATGGGGTGGTTGATGGTTGGGGTGATGGAAGAGGTGATGGGGGTGAGGAAGAGGTGATGGTGGGGGTGAAGGTGGGGGTGATGGTGGGGGTAATGGAAGAGGTGATGTTGGGGGTAATGGAAGAAGTGATGGTGAGGGTGATGGTGGGGGAAATGGAAGAAGTGATGGTGCGGGTGATAGTGAGTGTGATGGAAGAGTGATGGTGGGGTTAATGCCTGGGGTGATGGAAGAGGTGCTGGTGGGGGTGATGGTGGTGGTGATGGTGGATGTGATGGTGGGACTGACGGAAGAGGTGATGGTTGGGTGATGGTAGAGGTGATGGTGGGGGTAATGGTAGAGTTGACAGTAGAGGTGATGGTGGGTGTAATGGTGGTTGTGATGGAGCGGGAGATGGAAGAGGTGATTGTGGGGGTGATGGTGCGACTGATGGTGGGGGTGATGGTAGAGGTGTTGGTGGGGGTGAGTGGGGGTGCTGGAAGAGGTGATGTTCGGGGTGATGGTAGAGGTGATGGTGGGGGTGATGGTGGGGCTGATGGAAGAGTGATGGTGGGGGTGATGGTGGTGGTGATGGAAGAGCTGATGTTGGGGGTGATGGAAGAGGTGCTGGTGGGAGTGAATTTGGGGGCGATGGAAGAGGTGATGGTGGGGGTGATGGTGGGGGTGATGGTGGGGGTGATGGGAGAGGTAATGGTGGGTGTGATGCTGGGGGTGATAGTGGCAGTGATGGTGGGGTTGTGGGTGGGATGAAGGAAGAGGTGATGGTGGGGGAGATGGTGTGGTGAAGGTGGGGGAGATGGTAAAGGTGATGGTAGAGTTGATGGTGTGGGTGATTGTGGGGGTGATGGAAGAGCTGATGGTGGGGGTGATGGAAGGGGTGATGGTGGGGGTCATGGTGGGGGTGATGGTAGGAGTGAAGGAAGAGGTGATGGTGGGGGTGATGGTGGGGGTGATAGTGGGGGAGATGGTGGAGTTGATGGTGGGATGATCGGAGAGATGATGGGGGTGATGGAAGAGGTTATGGTGTGGGAGATGGTGGGGGGAATGGTGGGGGTGATGGTAGAGGTGATGGTAGAGTTGATGGTGGGGGTGAAGGTGGGGGAGATGGTGGGGGTGATGTTGGTGGGGTGATGGTGGGGGAGATGGTGGGGGTGATGGAAGAGGTGATGGTGGGGGTGATGGTGGGGGTGATGGCGGGGGTGATGGAAGAGGTGATGGTGGGGGTGATGGTGATGGTGGTGGTGATGGTGGGTGTGATGGTGGGACTGATGGAAGAGTTGATGGTGGGGTGATGGTAGAGGATATGGTGGGGGTAATGGCAGAGGTGACGGTAGAGATGATGGTGGGGATAATGGTGGTGGTGATGGAGCGGGTGATGGAAGAGGTGATTGTGGATGTGATGGTGGGACTGATGGTGGGGGTGTTGGTAGAGGTGTTGGTGGGGGTGGGTGGGGGTGTTGGAAGAGGTGATGGTCGGGGTGATGTTAGAGGTGATGGTGGGGGTGATGGTGAAGGTGATGGTGGGGGTGATGTTGGGGGTGATGGTGGGCGTGATGGTGGGAGTGATGGTTGTGGTGATGGAAGAAGTGACGGTGGGGGTGATGGAAGAGGTGATGGTGTGGTTGATGTTGGGGATGATGGTGGGGGTGATGGAAGAGGTGATGGTGGGGTTATTGCTGGGGGTGATGGTAGAGGTGATGGTGGGGCTGATGTTGGGGGTGATCGTGGGGATGATGGTGGGGGTGACGGAGGTGATGATGGTGGGGGTGATGGGGGAATGGTGGGGATGATGGCGGGGGTAATGGTAGAGGTGATTGTGGGCGTGATGGTGTGGGTGATGGTGGGAGTGATGGTGGGGGTGATAGAAGAGGTGATGGTGGGGGTGATGGTGATGGTGGTGGTGATGGTGGAAGTGATGGTGGGACTGATGGAAGAGGTGATGATGCGGTGATGGTAGAGGTTATGGTGGGGGTAATGGTAGAGGTGATGGTAGAGGTGATGGTGGGGCTAATGGTGGAGGTGATGGAGGGGGGGATGGAAGAAGTGATTGTGCGGGTGATGGTGGGACTGATGTTGGGGGAGTTGGAAGAGGTGTTGGGGGGGTGGGTGGGGGTGCTGGAAGAGGTGATGGTCGTGGTGATGGTAGAGGTGATGGTGGGGGTGATGGTGAGGGTGATGTTGTGGGTGATGTTGGTGGTGATGTTGGGCGTGATGGTGGGGGTGATGGCTGGGGTGAAGGAAGAGGTGATGGTGGGGGTGATGGAAGAGGTGGTGGTGGGGTTGATGTTGGGGATGATGGTGGGGGTGATGGAAGAGGTGATCGTGGGTTCATTGGTGGGGGTGATGGTAGAGGTGATGGTGGGGCTGATGGTGGAGGTGATGGTGGGGATGATGGTGGGGGTGATGGAAGTGATGATGGTGGGGGTGATGGTGGGGGAAGGGTGGGGATGATGGTCGGTGTGATGGAAGAGGTGATGCTGGGGGTCATGGTGGGGGTGATGGTAGAGGTGGGGTGATGTTGGGAGTGATGGTGGGGGTGATGGAAGAGGTGATGGTGGGGATGATGGTAGGGGTGTGGGTGGGGGTGATGGTCGGTGTGATGGAAGAGGTGATGGTGGGGTTCACGGTGGGGGTGATGGAAGAGGTGATGGTCGGGGTGATTGTGGGAGTGATGGTGGGGGTTATGGAAGAGGTGATGGTGGGGGTGATGGTGGGGGTGATGGTGGGGGTGATGGAAGAGGTGATGGTGGGAGTGATGATGTGGGTCATGGTGGGGGTGATGGTAGAGGTGATTGTGGGTGTGATGGCGTGGGTGATGGTGGGGGTGATGGAAGAGGTGATGGTGGGGGTAAAGGAAGAAATGATGGTGGGGGTGATGGTGGGGGTGATGGAAGAGTGATGCTGGGGGTGATGGTGGAGCTCATGGATGAGGTGATGGTGGGGGTGCTGGTAGGAGTGATGGTGGAGGTGATGGTGGGGGTGATGGTGGGGGTGATGGAAGAGGTGATGGTGGGGGAAATGGAAGAAATGTTTGTAGTGGTGATGGTGGGGTGATGGAAGAGTGATGGTGGGGTTGATGGTGGGTGTGATGGATGAGATGATGGTGGGCGTGATGCTAGCAGTGATGGTCGAGGTGATGGTGGGGGTCATGGTGGGGGTGATGGTGGGGGTGATGGAAGAGGTGATGGTGTGGGTGATGGTAGAGGTGACGGTAGAGGTGATGGTGGGGGTGATGGCGGGGGTGATGGAAGAGGTGATGGTGATGGTAGGGGTGATAGAAGAGGTGCTGGTGGGGGTGATGGTGGGGGTGATGGAAGAGGTAATGGTGGGGGTGATGGTGGGGGTGATGGTGGAGGTGATAGTGGGGGTGATGGTGTGGTTGATGGTTGGGGTGATGGAAGAGCTGATGGGGGTGAGGAAGAGGTGATCGTGGGGGTGAAGGTGGGGGTGATGGTGGGGGTAATGAAGAGGTGATGTTGGGGGTAATGGAAGAAGTGATGGTGGGGGTGATGGTGGGGGTAATGGAAGTGGTGATGGTGGGGGAAATGGAAGAAGTGATGGTGGGGGTGATAGTGAGTGTGATGGAAGAGTGATGGTGGGGGTGATGGTGGGGGTGATGGTGGGATTGAAGGAAGAGGTGATGGTGGGGGTGATGGTGGGGGTGATGGTGGGGTTGATGGCGGGGGTGATGGAAGAGGTGATGGAGATGGTTGAGGTGATAGAAGAGGTGCTGGCGGGGGTGATGGAAGAGGTGCTGGTTGGGGCAATGGTGGGGATAATGGAAGAGGTGATGGTGGGGGTGATGGTGCGTGTGATGTTGGGGGTGATGTTAGAAGTGATGGTGGGAGTGATGCTGGGCGTGATATTGGGAGTGATGGTGGGGTTTATGTTGGGATGATGGAAGAGGTGATGGGGGTGATGGAAGAGGTGATGGTGGGGCAGATGGTGCGGGTGAACGTGTGGGTGATGGTAAAGGTGATGGTAGAGTTGATGGTGGGTGTGATGGTGGGGATGACGGTAGAGGTGACGGTAGAGGTGATGGTGGGTGTGACGCTAGAGGTGATGGTAGAGGTGATGGCGGGGGTAATGGTGGGGGTGATGGAGGGGGTGATGGAAGAGGTGATTGTTGGTGTGATGCTGGTGGTGATGGTGGGGGTGATAGTGGGGCTGATGGTGGGGTTGATGGTGGGATGATGGGAGAGGTGATGGGGGTGATGGAAGATGTGATGGTGGGGGTAATGGTAGAGTTGACGGTAGAGGTGATGGTGGGTGTAATGGTGGTGGTGATGGAGCGGGTGATGAAAGAGGTGATTGTGGGGTTGATGGTGGGACTGATGGTGGGGGTGATGGTAGAGGTGTTGGTGTGTGTGAGTGGGGGTGCTGGAAGAGGTGATGGTCGGGGTGATGCTAGAGGTGATGGTGGGGGTGATGGTGGTGGTGATGGAAGAGCTGATGGTGGGGGTGATGGTAGGGGTGATGGTGGGGGTGATGGTTGGGGTGATGGTGGGAGCGAAGGAAGAGGTGAATGTCGGGGTGATGGTAGAGGTGATGGTGGGGGGTGATGTTGGGGCTGATGGCGGGGGTGGTGGAAGAGTGGATGGTGGGGGTGATGGAAGAGGTGCTGGTGGGAGTGATGGTGGGGGTGATGGAAGAGGTGATGGTGGGGGTGATGGTGGGGGTGATGGTGGGTGTGATGGTAGAGGTGATGGTGGGTGTGATGCTGACAGTGATAGTGGGGGTGATGTTGGGGTTGATGGTGGGATGAAGGAAGAGGTGATGGGGTTGATGGAAGAGGTGATGGTGGGGGAGATGGTGTGGTGATGGTGGGGGTGATGGTAAAGATGATGGTAGAGTTGATGGTGGGGTTAATGCTGGGGGTGACGGAGGGGATGACGGAAGAGGTGATTGTGGGGGTGATGGTGGGGGTGATAGTGGGTGTGATAGTGGGGGTGATGGTGGGGTTGATGGTGGCATGATGGGAGAGGTAATGGGGGTGATGAAAGATGTTATGGTTGGGGAGATGGTGGGGGGATGGTGGGGGTGATGGTAGAGGTGATGGTAGAGTTGATGGTGGGGGTGATGGTGGGTGTGATGGTGGGGGTGATGGTGGGGAGGTGATGGTTGTGGTGAAGGTGGGGGTGATGGAAAAGGTGATGGTGTGGGTAATGGTGGGGGTGATGGCGGGTGTGATGGAAGAGGTGATGGTGGGGGTGATGGTGATGGTGGTGGTGATGGTGGAAATGATGGTGGGACTGATGGAAGAGGTGATGATGCGGTGATGGTAGATGTTATGGTGGGGGTAATGGTAGAGGTGACTGCAGAGGTGATGGCGGGGGAAATGGTGGTGGTGATGGAGGGGGGGATGGAAGAAGTGATTGTGGAGGTGATGCTGGGACTGATGGTGGGGGTGATGGAAGAGGTGTTGGTGGGGTTGGATGGGGGTGCTGGAAGAGGTGATGGTCGTGGTGATGGTAGAGGTGATGGTGGGGGTGATGGTGAGGGTGATGTTGTGGGTGATGTTGGGGGTGATGTTGGGCGTGATGGTGGGTGTGATGGTTGGGGTGAAGGAAGAGGTGATGGTGGGGGTGATGGAAGAGGTGATGGTGGGGTTGATGTTGGGGATGATGGTGAGGGTGATGGAAGAGGTGATCGTGGGTTCATTGGTGGGGGTGAGGGTAGAGGTGATGGTGGGGCTGATGGTGGGGGTGATGGTGGGGATGATGGTGGGGGTGATGGAAGTGATGATGGTGGGGGTCATGGTGGGGGAATGGTGGGGATGATGGCGCGGGTAATGGTAGAGGTGATTGTGGGCGTCATGTTGAGGTTGATGGTGGGAGTGATGGTGGGGGTGATGGAAGAGGTGATGGTGGGGGTTATGGTGGGGGTGTTGGTGGGGGTGATGGTCGGTGTTATGGAAGAGGTGATGGTGGGTTTGATGTTGGGGATGATGGTGGGGGTAATGGAAGAGGTGATCGTGGGTTCATTGGTGGGGGTGATGGTAGAGGTGATGGTGGGGCTGATGGTGGGGGTGATGGTGGGGATGATGGTGGGGGTGATGGTAGGAGTGATGGTGGGGGTGATGGTGTGGGTGATGGAAGAGGTGATGGTGGGGGTGATGGTAGAGGTGACGGTAGAGGTGATGGTGGGGGTGATGGTGGGGGTGATGTTGGGAGTGATGGAAGAGGTGATGGTGATAGTAGGGGTGATAGAAGAGGTGCTGGTTGGGGTGATGGTGGGGGTGATGGAAGAGGTAATGGTGGGGGTGAAGGAGGGGGTGATGGTGGAGGTGATAGTGGGGGTGATGGGGTGGTTGATGGTTGGGGTGATGGAAGAGGTGATGGGGGGGAGGAAGAGGTGATGGTGGGGATGAAGGTGGGGGTGATGGTGGGGGTAATGGAAGAGGTGATGTTGGGGGTAATGTAAGAAGTGATGGTGGGGGTGATGGCGGGGGTAATGGAAGTGGTGATGGTGGGGGAAATGGAAGAAGTGATGGTGGGGGTGATAGTGAGTGTGATGGAAGAGCTGATGGTGGGGGTGAAGATGGGGGTGATGGATGAGCTGATGGTGGGGGTGATGTTAGGCCTGATGGTGGGGGTGATGGTGGGATTGAAGGAAGAGATGATGGTGGGGGTGATGGTAGAGGTGATGGTGGGGTTGATGGTGGGGTTGATGGCGGGGGTAATGGTAGAGGTGATTGTGGGCGTCATGGTGAGGGTGATGGTGGGAGTGATGGTGGGGGTGATGGAAAAGGTGATGGTGGGAGTGATGGTGGGGTGATGGAAGAGGTGATGGTGAGGGTGATGGTGGGGGTGTTGGTGGGGGTGATGGTCGGTGTTATGGAAGAGGTGATGGTGGGTTTGATGTTGGGGATGATGGTGGGGGTAATGGAAGAGGTGATCATGGGTTCATTGGTGGGGGTGATGGTAGAGGTGATGGTGGGGCTGATGGTGGGGGTGATGGTGGGGATGATGGTGGGGGTGATGGAAGTGATGATGGTGGGGGTGATGGTGGGGGAAGGGTGGGGATGATGGCGGGGGTAATGGTAGAGGTGATGGTGGGGGTGATGGTGGGGTTGATGTCGGGGGTGATGGTCGGTGTGATGGAAGAGGTGATGCTGGGGGTCATGATGGGGGTGATTGTAGAGGTGGGGTGATGATGGGAGTGATGGTGGGGGTGATGGAAGAGGTGATGGTGGGGGTGATTATGGGGGTGTTGGTGGGGGTGATGGTCGGTGTGATGGAAGAGGTGATGGTGGGGTTCATGGTGGGGGTGATGGTAGAGGTGATGATCGGGGTGATGGTGGGTGTGATGGTGGGGTTTATGGAAGAGGTGATGGTGGAGGTGATGGCGGGGATGATGTTAGATGTGATGGTGGGGTTGATGGTGGGGGTGATGGAAGAAGTGATGGTGGGAGTGATGATGTGGGTCATGGTGGGGGTGATGGTAGAGGTGATGGTGGGTGTGATGGCGTGGGTGATGGTGGGGGTGATGGAAGAGGTGATGGTGGGGGTAAAGGAAGAAATGATGGTTGGGGTGATGGTGGGGGTGATGGAAGAGAGATGCAGGGGGTGATGGTGGAGCTGATGGATGAGGTGATGGTGGGGGTGCTGGTAGGAGTGATGGTGGGGGTGATGGTGGGGTTGATGGTGGGGGTGATGGTAGGAGTGATGGTGGGGGTGATGGTGGGGGTGATGGAAGAGGTGATGGTGGGTGTGATGGTAGAGGTGACGGTAGAGGTGATGGTCGGGGTGATGGTGGGGGTGATGTTGGGGGTGATGGAAGAGGTGATGGTGATGGTAGGGGTGATAGAAGAGGTGCTGGTGGGGGTGATGGTGGGGGTGATGGAAGAGGTAATGGTGGGGGTGATGGAGGGGGTGATGGTGGAGGTGATAGTGGGGGTGATGGGGTGGTTGATGGTTGGGGTGATGGAAGAGGTGATGGGGGTGAGGAAGAGGTGATGGTGGGGGTGAAGGTGGGGGTGATGGTGGGGGTAATGGAAGAGGTGATGTTGGGGTTAATGGAAGAAGTGATGGTGAGGGTGATGGTGGGGGAAATGGAAGAAGTGATGGTGGGGGTGATAGTGAGTGTGATGGAAGATTGATGGTGGGGGTGATGGTGGGGGTGATGGATGGGCTGATGGTGGGGGTGATGTTAGGCCTGATGGTGGGGGTGATGGTGTGGGTGATGGTGGTATTGAAGGAAGAGGTGATGGTGGGGGTGATGGTAGAGGTGATGGTGGGTTTGATGGTGGGGTTGATGGCGGGGGTAATGGTAGAGGTGATAGTGGGCGTCATGGTGAGGGTGATGGTGGGAGTGATGGTGGGGGTTACGGAAGAGGTGATGGTGGGGGTTATGGTGGGGGTGTTGGTGGCGGTGATGGTCGGTGTGATGGAAGAGGTGATGGTGGGGATCATGGTGGGGATGATGGTAGAGGTGGGGTGATGATGGGAGTGATGGTGGGGGTGATGGAAGAGGTGATGGTGAGGGTGATGGTGGGGGTGTTGGTGGGGGTGATGGTCGGTGTGATGGAAGAGGTGATGGTGGGGGTCATGGTGGGGGTGATGATAGAGGTGATGGTGGGGGTGATGGTGGGGGTGATGGTGGGGGTTATGGAAGAGGTGATGGTGGGGGTGATGGCGGGGGTGATGTTAGATGTGATGGTGGGGGTGATGGTGGGGGTGATGGCAGAGGTGATGGTGGGGGTGAAGATGTGGGTAATGTTGGGGGTGATGGTAGATGTGATTGTGGGTGTGATGGCGTGGGTGATGGCGGGGGTGATGGAAGAGGTGATGGTGGGGGTAAAGGAAGAAATGATGGTGTGGGTGATGGTGGGGGTGATGGAAGAGGGATGCTGGGGTAGATGGTAGATGTGACGGTAGAGGTAATGGTGGGGGTGATGGTGTGGGTGATGGTGGAACTGATGGATGAGGTGATGGTGGGGGTGATGGTAGGAGTGATGGTGGGGGTGATGGTGGGGGTGATGGTGGGGGTGATGGAAGAGGTGATGGTGGGGGTGATGGTAGATGTGATGGTAGAGGTGATGGTGGGGGTGATGGTGTGGGTGATGGTGGGGTTTATGGAAGAGATGATGGTGGGGGTAATGGAAGAAATGATTGTAGTGGTGATGGTGGGGTGATGGAAGAGTGATGGTGGGGGTGATGGTGTGGGTGTGATGGATGAGGTGATGGTGGGCGTGATGTTAGGAGTGATGGTGGAGGTGATGTTGGGGGTGATGGTGTGGGTGATGGAAGAGGTGATGGTGGGGGTGCTGGTAGAGGTGACGGTAGAGGTGATGGTGGGGGTGATGGTGGGGGTGATGTTGGGAGTGATGGAAGAGGTGATGGTGATAGTAGGGGTGATAGAAGAGGTGCTGGTGGGGGTGATGGTGGGGGTGATGGAAGAGGTAATGGTGGGGGTGATGGAGGGGGTGATGGTGGAGGTGATAGTGGGGGTGATGGGGTGGTTGATGGTTGGGGTGATGGAAGAGGTGATGGGGGTGAGGAAGAGGTGATGGTGGGGATGAAGGTGGGGGTGATGGTGGGGGAAATGGAAGAGGTGATGTTGGGGGTAATGTAAGAAGTGATGGTGGGGGTGATGGTGGGGGTAATGGAAGTGGTGATGGTGGGGGAAATGGAAGAAGTGATGGTGGGGGTGATAGTGAGTGTGATGGAAGAGCTGATGGTGGGGGTGAAGATGGGGGTGATGGATGAGCTGATGGTGGGTGTGATGTTAGGCCTGATGGTGGGGGTGATGGTGGGATTGAAGGAAGAGGTGATGGTGGGGGTGATGGTAGAGGTGATGGTGGGGTTGATGGTGGGGTTGATGGCGGGGGTAATGGTAGAGGTGATTGTGGGCGTCATGGTGAGGGTGATGGTGGGAGTGATGGTGGGGGTGATGGAAGAGGTGATGGTGGGGGTTATGCTGGGGGTGTTGGTGGGGGTGATGGTCGGTGTGATGGAAGAGGTGATGGTGGGAGTGATGGTGGGGGTGATGGAAGAGGTGATGGTGAGGGTGATGGTGGGGGTGTTGGTGGGGGTGATGGTCGGTGTGATGGAAGAGGTGATGGTGTGGGTCATGGTGGGGGTGATGTTAGATGTGATGTTGGGGGTGATGGTGGGGGTGATGGAAGAGGTGATGGTGGGGGTGAAGATGTGGGTAATGTTGGGGGTGATGGTAGATGTGATTGTGGGTGTGATGGCGTGGGTGATGGTGGGGGTGATGGAAGAGGTGATGGTGGGGGTAAAGGAAGAAATGATGGTGGGGGTGATGGTAGGGGTGATGGAAGAGGGATGCTGGGGTAGATGTTAGATGTGACGGTAGAGGTAATGGTGGGGGTGATGGTGTGGGTGATGGTGGAACTGATGGATGAGGTGATGGTGGGGGTGATGGTAGGAGTGATGGTGGGGGTGATGGTGGGTGTGATGGAAGAGGTGATGGTGGGGGTGATGGTAGATGTGATGGTAGAGGTGATGGTAGGGGTGATGGTGTGGGTGATGGTGGGGTTTATGGAAGAGGTGATGGTGGGGGTAATGGAAGAAATGATTGTTGTGGTGATGGTGGGGTGATGGAAGAGTGATGGTGGGGGTGATGGTGGGTGTGATGGATGAGGTGATGGTGGGCGTGATGTTAGGAGTGATGGTGGAGATGATGGTGGGGGTGATGGTGGGGGTGATGGTAGGAGTGATGGTGGGGGTGATGGTGGGGGTGATGGAAGAGGTGATGGTGGGTGTGATGGTAGATGTGACGGCAGAGGTGATGGTGGGGGTGATGGTGGGGGTGATGTTGGGGGTGATGGAAGAGGTGATGGTGATGATAGGGGTGATAGAAGAGGTGCTGGTGGGGGTGATGGTGGGGGTGATGGAAGAGGTAATGGTGGGGGTGATGGAGGGTATAATGGAAGAGGTGATGGTGGGGGTGATGGTAGAGGTGATTGTGGGGGTGATGCCGGGCGTGATAGTGGGAGTGATGGTGGGAGTGATGGCAGAGGTGATGGTGGGGGAGATGGTGTGGTGATGGTAGAGGTTATGGTGGGGGTAATGGTAGAGGTGACGTTAGAGGTGATGGTGGGGGTAATGGTGGTGTTGATGGAGGGGGTGATGGAAGAGGTGATTGTGGGGGTGGGGGGTGGCTGGAAGAGGTGATGGTCGGGTTGATGGTAGAGGTGATGGTGGGGGTTACGGTGAGTGTGATGGTGGGGGTGATGTTGGGGGTGATGGTGGGCGTGATGGTGGGTGTGATGGTTGGCGTGATGGTGGGGGTGATGGAAGATGTGATGGTGGGGTTGATGTTGGGGATGATGGTGGGGGTGATGGAAGAGGTGAGGTGGGGTTATTGCTGGGGGTGATGGTAGAGGTGATGGTGGGGCAGATGGTGGGGGTGATGGTGGGGATGATGGTGGGGGTGATGGAAGTGATGATGGTGGGGGTGATGGAGGGGAATGGTGGGGATGATGGCGGGGGTAATGGTAGAGGTGATAGTGGGCGGAATGTTGTGGGTGATGGTGGGAGTGATGGTGGGGGTGAGGAAAAGAGATGCTGGGGTGATGGTCGGGGTGTTGGTGGGGGTGATGGTCGGTGTGATGGAAGAGGTGTTGGTGGGGGTGATGGTGGGGGTGATGGTGGGGGTGATGGTGGGGGTGATGATGGGGGTGCTGGAAGCGGTGATGGTGGGGCTGATGGTGTGGGTGATGGTGGGGGTGATGATAGAGATGATGGTGGGGGTGATGGTGTGGGTCATGGTGGGGGTGATGGAAGAGGTGATGGTGGGGGTAAAGGAAGAAATGATGGTGGGGGTGATGGTGGGGGTGATGGAAGAGAGATGCTGGGGATGATGGTGGGGGTGATGGAAGAGGTGATGGTGGGGGTAATGGAAGAAATGATGGAGGGGGTGATGGTGGGGTGATGGAAGAGTGATGGTGGTGGTGATGGTGGGGGTGATGGATGAGGTGATGGTGGGCGTGATGGTAGGAGTGATGGTGGGAGTGTTGGTGGGGGCGATCGTGGGGGTGACGGTAGGACTGATGGTGGGGGTGATGGTGGGGGTGATGGTGGGGGTGATGGAAGAGGTGATGGTGGGTGTGATGGTAGAGGTGACGTTAGAGGTGTTGGTGGGGGTGATGGTGGGGGTGATGGTGGGTATGATAGTTGGGGGTGATGGGGGTGTTGATGGTTGGGGTGATGGAAGAGGTGATGGGGGTGAGGAAGTGGTGATGGTGGGAGTGATGGTGGGGGTAATGGTGGCGGTAATGGAAGAGGTGATGGTGGGAGTAATGGAAGATGTGATGGTGGGTGTCATGGTGGGGGTAATGGAAGTGGTGATGGTGGGGGAAAAGGAAGAAGTGATGGTGGGTTTGATGGTGAGGGTGATGGAAGAGTGATGGTGGGAGTGATGGTGGGGGTGATGAATGAGCTATGGTGGGGGTGATGTTAGGGCTGATGGTGGGGGTGATGGTGGGGGTGATGGTGGGAGTGAAGGAAGAGGTGATGGTGGGGGTGATGGTCGGGGTGATGGTGGGGTTGATGGTGGGATGATGGAAGAGCTGATGGGGGTGATGGAAGAGGTGATGGTGGGGGAGATGGAAGAAATGATTGTTGTGGTGATGGTGGGGTGATGGAAGAGTGATGGTGGGGGTGATGGTGGGTGTGATGGATGAGGTGATGGTGGGCGTGATGTTAGGAGTGATGGTGGAGATGATGGTGGGGGTGATGGTGGGGGTGATGGTAGGAGTGATGGTGGGTGTGATGGTGGGGGTGATGGAAGAGGTGATGGTGGGTGTGATGGTAGATGTGCCGGCAGATGTGATGGTGGGGGTGATGGTGGGGGTGATGTTGGGGGTGATGGAAGAGGTGATGGTGATGATAGGGGTGATAGAAGAGGTGCTGGTGGGGGTGATGGTGGGGGTGATGGAAGAGGTAATGGTGGGGGTGATGGAGGGGATAATGGAAGAGGTGATGGTGGGGGTGATGGTAGAGGTGATTGTGGGGGTGATGCCGGGCGTGATAGTGGGAGTGATGGTGGGAGTGATGGCAGAGGTGATGGTGGGGGAGATGGTGTGGTGATGGTAGAGGTTATGGTGGGGGTAATGGTAGAGGTGACGTTAGAGGTGATGGTGGGGGTAATGGTGGTGTTGATGGAGGGGGTGATGGAAGAGGTGATTGTGGGGGTGGGGGGTGGCTGGAAGAGGTGATGGTCGGGTTGATGGTAGAGGTGATGGTGGGGGTTACGGTGAGTGTGATGGTGGGGGTGATGTTGGGGGTGATGGTGGGCGTGATGGTGGGTGTGATGGTTGGCGTGATGGTGGGGGTGATGGAAGATGTGATGGTGGGGTTGATGTTGGGGATGATGGTGGGGGTGATGGAAGAGGTGAGGTGGGGTTATTGCTGGGGGTGATGGTAGAGGTGATGGTGGGGCAGATGGTGGGGGTGATGGTGGGGATGATGGTGGGGGTGATGGAAGTGATGATGGTGGGGGTGATGGAGGGGAATGGTGGGGATGATGGCGGGGGTAATGGTAGAGGTGATAGTGGGCGGAATGTTGTGGGTGATGGTGGGAGTGATGGTGGGGGTGAGGAAAAGAGATGCTGGGGTGATGGTCGGGGTGTTGGTGGGGGTGATGGTCGGTGTGATGGAAGAGGTGTTGGTGGGGGTGATGGTGGGGGTGATGGTGGGGGTGATGGTGGGGGTGATGATGGGGGTGCTGGAAGCGGTGATGGTGGGGCTGATGGTGTGGGTGATGGTGGGGGTGATGATAGAGATGATGGTGGGGGTGATGGTGTGGGTCATGGTGGGGGTGATGGAAGAGGTGATGGTGGGGGTAAAGGAAGAAATGATGGTGGGGGTGATGGTGGGGGTGATGGAAGAGAGATGCTGGGGATGATGGTGGGGGTGATGGAAGAGGTGATGGTGGGGGTAATGGAAGAAATGATGGAGGGGGTGATGGTGGGGTGATGGAAGAGTGATGGTGGTGGTGATGGTGGGGGTGATGGATGAGGTGATGGTGGGCGTGATGGTAGGAGTGATGGTGGGAGTGTTGGTGGGGGCGATCGTGGGGGTGACGGTAGGACTGATGGTGGGGGTGATGGTGGGGGTGATGGTGGGGGTGATGGAAGAGGTGATGGTGGGTGTGATGGTAGAGGTGACGTTAGAGGTGTTGGTGGGGGTGATGGTGGGGGTGATGGTGGGTATGATAGTTGGGGGTGATGGGGGTGTTGATGGTTGGGGTGATGGAAGAGGTGATGGGGGTGAGGAAGTGGTGATGGTGGGAGTGATGGTGGGGGTAATGGTGGCGGTAATGGAAGAGGTGATGGTGGGAGTAATGGAAGATGTGATGGTGGGTGTCATGGTGGGGGTAATGGAAGTGGTGATGGTGGGGGAAAAGGAAGAAGTGATGGTGGGTTTGATGGTGAGGGTGATGGAAGAGTGATGGTGGGAGTGATGGTGGGGGTGATGAATGAGCTATGGTGGGGGTGATGTTAGGGCTGATGGTGGGGGTGATGGTGGGGGTGATGGTGGGAGTGAAGGAAGAGGTGATGGTGGGGGTGATGGTCGGGGTGATGGTGGGGTTGATGGTGGGATGATGGAAGAGCTGATGGGGGTGATGGAAGAGGTGATGGTGGGGGAGATGGTGGGTGTGATGGAGTGGGTGATGGTCGGTGTGATGGAAGAGGTGATGCTGGGGGTCATGATGGGGGTGATGGTAGAGGTGGGGTGATGATGGGAGTGATGGTGGGGGTGATGGAAGAGGTGATGGTGGGGGTGATTATGGGGGTGTTGGTGGGGGTGATGGTCAGTGTGATGGAAGAGGTGATGGTGGGGGTCATGGTGGGGGAATGGTGGGGATGATGGCGGGGGTAATGGTAGAGGTGATTGTGGGCGTCATGTTGAGGTTGATGGTGGGAGTGATGGTGGGGGTGATGGAAGAGGTGATGGTGGGGGTTATGGTGGGGGTGTTGGTGGGGGTGATGGTAGAGGTGATGGTGGGTGTGATGGCGTGGGTGATGGTGGGGGTGATGGAAGAGGTGATGGTGGGGGTAAAGGAAGAAATGATGGTGGGGGTGATGGTGGGGGTGATGGAAGAGAGATGCAGGGGGTGATGGTGGAGCTGATGGATGAGGTGATGGTGGGGGTGCTGGTAGGAGAGATGGTGGGGGTGATGGTGGGGGTGATGGTGGGGGGTGATGGTAGGAGTGATGGTGGGGGTGATGGTGGGGGTGATGGAAGAGGTGATTGTGGGTGTGATGGTAGAGGTGACGGTAGAGTTGATGGTCGGGGTGATGGTGGGGGTGATGTTGGGGGTGATGGAAGAGGTGATGGTGATGGTAGGGGTGATAGAAGAGGTGCTGGTGGGGGTGATGGTGGGGGTGATGGAAGAGGTAATGGTGGGGGTGATGGAGGGGGTGATGGTGGAGGTGATAGTGGGGGTGATGGGGTGGTTGATGGTTGGGGTGATGGAAGAGGTGATGGGGGTGAGGAAGAGGTGATGGTGGGGGTGAAGGTGGGGGTGATGGTGGGGGTAATGGAAGAGGTGATGTTGGGGGTAATGGAAGAAGTGATGGTGAGGGTGATGGTGGGGGAAATGGAAGAAGTGATGGTGGGGGTGATAGTGAGTGTGATGGAAGAGTGATGGTGGGGGTGATGGTGGGGGTGATGGATGAGCTGATGGTGGGGGTGATGTTAGGCCTGATGGTGGGGGTGATGGTGTGGGTGATGGTGGGATTGAAGGAAGAGGTGATGGTGGGGGTGATGGTAGAGGTGATGGTGGGGTTGATGGTGGGGTTGATGGCGGGGGTAATGGTAGAGGTGATAGTGGGCGTCATGGTGAGGGTGATGGTGGGAGTGATGGTGGGGGTGATGGAAGAGGTGATTGTGGGGGTTATGGTGGGGGTGTTTGTGGCGGTGATGGTCGGTGTGATGGAAGAGGTGATGGTGGGGATCATGGTGGGGGTGATGGTAGAGGTGGGGTGATGATGGGAGTGATGGTGGGGGTGATGGAAGAGGTGATGGTGAGGGTGATGGTGGGGGTGTTGGTGGGGGTGATGGTCGGTGTGATGGAAGAGGTGATGGTGGGGGTCATGGTGGGGGTGATGATAGAGGTGATGGTGGGGGTGATGGTGGGGGTGATGGTGGGGGTTATGGAAGAGGTGATGGTGGGGGTGATGGCGGGGGTGATGTTAGATGTGATGGTGGGGGTGATGGTGGGGGTGATGGCAGAGGTGATGGTGGGGGTGAAGATGTGGGTAATGTTGGGGGTGATGGTAGATGTGATTGTGGGTGTGATGGCGTGGGTGATGGCGGGGGTAATGGAAGAGGTGATGGTGGGGGTAAAGGAAGAAATGATGGTGTGGGTGATGGTGGGGGTGATGGAAGAGGGATGCTGGGGTAGATGGTAGATGTGACGGTAGAGGTAATGGTGGGGGTGATGGTGTGGGTGATGGTGGAACTGATGGATGAGGTGATGGTGGGGGTGATGGTAGGAGTGATGGTGGGGGTGATGGTGGGGGTGATGGTGGGGGTGATGCAAGAGGTGATGGTGGGGGTGATGGTAGATGTGATGGTAGAGGTGATGGTGGGGGTGATGGTGTGGGTGATGGTGGGGTTTATGGAAGAGGTGATGGTGGGGGTAATGGAAGAAATGATTGTAGTGGTGATGGTGGGGTGATGGAAGAGTGATGGTGGGGGTGATGGTGGGTGTGATGGATGAGGTGATGGTGGGCGTGATGTTAGGAGTGATGGTGGAGGTGATGGTGGGGGTGATGGTGGGGGTGATGGTAGGAGTGATGGTGGGGGTGATGGTGTGGGTGATGGAAGAGGTGATGGTGGGGGTGATGGTAGAGGTGACGGTAGAGGTGATGGTGGGGGTGATGGTGGGGGTGATGTTGGGAGTGATGGAAGAGGTGATGGTGATAGTAGGGGTGATAGAAGAGGTGCTGGTGGGGTGATGGTGGGGGTGATGGAAGAGGTAATGGTGGGGGTGATGGAGGGGGTGATGGTGGAGGTGATAGTGGGGGTGATGGGGTGGTTGATGGTTGGGGTGATGGAAGAGGTGATGGGGGTGAGGAAGAGGTGATGGTGGGGATGAAGGTGGGGGTGATGGTGGGGGTAATGGAAGAGGTGATGTTGGGGGTAATGTAAGAAGTGATGGTGGGGGTGATGGTGGGGGTAATGGAAGTGGTGATGGTGGGGGAAATGGAAGAAGTGATGGTGGGGGTGATAGTGAGTGTGATGGAAGAGCTGATGGTGGGGGTGAAGATGGGGGTGATGGATGAGCTGATGGTGGGTGTGATGTTAGGCCTGATGGTGGGGGTGATAGTGAGTGTGATGGAAGAGCTGATGGTGGGGGTGAAGATGGGGGTGATGGATGAGCTGATGGTGGGTGTGATGTTAGGCCTGATGGTGGGGGTGATGGTGGGATTGAAGGAAGAGGTGATGGTGGGGGTGATGGTAGAGGTGATGGTGGGGTTGATGGTGGGGTTGATGGCGGGGGTAATGGTAGAGGTGATTGTGGGCGTCATGGTGAGGGTGATGGTGGGAGTGATGGTGGGGGTGATGGAAGAGGTGATGGTGGGGGTTATGGTGGGGGTGTTGGTGGGGGTGATGGTTGGTGTGATGGAAGAGGTGATGGTGGGAGTGATGGTGGGCGTGATGGAAGAGGTGATGGTGAGGGTGATGGTGGGGGTGTTGGTGGGGGTGATGGTCGGTGTGATGGAAGAGGTGATGGTGTGGGTCATGGTGGGGGTGATGTTAGATGTGATGTTGGGGGTGATGGTGGGGGTGATGGAAGAGGTGATGGTGGGGGTGAAGATGTGGGTAATGTTGGGGGTGATGGTAGATGTGATTGTGGGTGTGATGGCGTGGGTGATGGTGGGGGTGATGGAAGAGGTGATGGTGGGGGTAAAGGAAGCAATGATGGTGGGGGTGATGGTAGGGGTGATGGAAGAGGGATGCTGGGGTAGATGTTAGATGTGACGGTAGAGGTAATGGTGGGGGTGATGGTGTGGGTGATGGTGGAACTGATGGATGAGGTGATGGTGGGGGTGATGGTAGGAGTGATGGTGGGGGTGATGGTGGGTGTGATGGAAGAGGTGATGGTGGGGGTGATGGTAGATGTGATGGTAGAGGTGATGGTAGGGGTGATGGTGTGGGTGATGGTGGGGTTTATGGAAGAGGTGATGGTGGGGGTAATGGAAGAAATGATTGTTGTGGTGATGGTGGGGTGATGGAAGAGTGATGGTGGGGCTGATGGTGGGTGTGATGGATGAGGTGATGGTGGGCGTGATGTTAGGAGTGATGGTGGAGATGATGGTGGGGGTGATGGTGGGGGTGATGGTAGGAGTGATGGTGGGTGTGATGGTGGGGGTGATGGAAGAGGTGATGGTGGGTGTGATGGTAGATGTGCCGGCAGATGTGATGGTGGGGGTGATGGTGGGGGTGATGTTGGGGGTGATGGAAGAGGTGATGGTGATGATAGGGGTGATAGAAGAGGTGCTGGTGGGGGTGATGGTGGGGGTGATGGAAGAGGTAATGGTGGGGGTGATGGAGGGGATAATGGAAGAGGTGATGGTGGGGGTGATGGTAGAGGTGATTGTGGGGGTGATGCCGGGCGTGATAGTGGGAGTGATGGTGGGAGTGATGGCAGAGGTGATGGTGGGGGAGATGGTGTGGTGATGGTAGAGGTTATGGTGGGGGTAATGGTAGAGGTGACGTTAGAGGTGATGGTGGGGGTAATGGTGGTGTTGATGGAGGGGGTGATGGAAGAGGTGATTGTGGGGGTGGGGGGTGGCTGGAAGAGGTGATGGTCGGGTTGATGGTAGAGGTGATGGTGGGGGTTACGGTGAGTGTGATGGTGGGGGTGATGTTGGGGGTGATGGTGGGCGTGATGGTGGGTGTGATGGTTGGCGTGATGGTGGGGGTGATGGAAGATGTGATGGTGGGGTTGATGTTGGGGATGATGGTGGGGGTGATGGAAGAGGTGAGGTGGGGTTATTGCTGGGGGTGATGGTAGAGGTGATGGTGGGGCAGATGGTGGGGGTGATGGTGGGGATGATGGTGGGGGTGATGGAAGTGATGATGGTGGGGGTGATGGAGGGGAATGGTGGGGATGATGGCGGGGGTAATGGTAGAGGTGATAGTGGGCGGAATGTTGTGGGTGATGGTGGGAGTGATGGTGGGGGTGAGGAAAAGAGATGCTGGGGTGATGGTCGGGGTGTTGGTGGGGGTGATGGTCGGTGTGATGGTAGAGGTGTTGGTGGGGGTGATGGTGGGGGGGATGGTAGAGGTAATGGTGGGGGTGATGGTGGGGGTGATGGTGGGGGTGATGATGGGGGTGCTGGAAGCGGTGATGGTGGGGGTGATGGTGTGGGTGATGGTGGGGGTGATGATAGAGATGATGGTGGGGGTGATGGTGTGGGTCATGGTGGGGGTGATGGAAGAGGTGATGGTGGGGGTAAAGGAAGAAATGATGGTGGGGGTGATGGTGGGGGTGATGGAAGAGAGATGCTGGGGATGATGGTGGGGGTGATGGAAGAGGTGATGGTGGGGGTAATGGAAGAAATGATGGAGGGGGTGATGGTGGGGTGATGGAAGAGTGATGGTGGTGGTGATGGTGGGGGTGATGGATGAGGTGATGGTGGGCGTGATGGTAGGAGTGATGGTGGGAGTGTTGGTGGGGGCGATCGTGGGGGTGACGGTAGGACTGATGGTGGGGGTGATGGTGGGGGTGATGGTGGGGGTGATGGAAGAGGTGATGGTGGGTGTGATGGTAGAGGTGACGTTAGAGGTGTTGGTGGGGGTGATGGTGGGGGTGATGGTGGGTATGATAGTTGGGGGTGATGGGGGTGTTGATGGTTGGGGTGATGGAAGAGGTGATGGGGGTGAGGAAGTGGTGATGGTGGGAGTGATGGTGGGGGTAATGGTGGCGGTAATGGAAGAGGTGATGGTGGGAGTAATGGAAGATGTGATGGTGGGTGTCATGGTGGGGGTAATGGAAGTGGTGATGGTGGGGGAAAAGGAAGAAGTGATGGTGGGTTTGATGGTGAGGGTGATGGAAGAGTGATGGTGGGAGTGATGGTGGGGGTGATGAATGAGCTATGGTGGGGGTGATGTTAGGGCTGATGGTGGGGGTGATGGTGGGGGTGATGGTGGGAGTGAAGGAAGAGGTGATGGTGGGGGTGATGGTCGGGGTGATGGTGGGGTTGATGGCGGTGGTGATGGAAGAGCTGATGGGGGTGATGGAAGAGGTGATGGTGGGGGAGATGGTGGGTGTGATGGAGTGGGTGATGGTCGGTGTGATGGAAGAGGTGATGCTGGGGGTCATGATGGGGGTGATGGTAGAGGTGGGGTGATGATGGGAGTGATGGTGGGGGTGATGGAAGAGGTGATGGTGGGGGTGATTATGGGGGTGTTGGTGGGGGTGATGGTCGGTGTGATGGAAGAGGTGATGGTGGGGGTCATGGTGGGGGAATGGTGGGGATGATGGCGGGGGTAATGGTAGAGGTGATTGTGGGCATCATGTTGAGGTTGATGGTGGGAGTGATGGTGGGGGGTGATGGAAGAGGTGATGGTGGGGGTTATGGTGGGGGTGTTGGTGGGGGTGATGGTAGAGGTGATGGTGGGTGTGATGGCGTGGGTGATGGTGGGGGTGATGGAAGAGGTGATGGTGGGGGTAAAGGAAGAAATGATGGTGGGGGTGATGGTGGGGGTGATGGAAGAGAGATGCAGGGGGTGATGGTGGAGCTGATGGATGAGGTGATGGTGGGGGTGCTGGTAGGAGTGATGGTGGGGGTGATGGTGGGGGTGATGGTGGGGGGTGATGGTAGGGGTCATGGTAGGGGTGATGGTGGTGATGATGGAAGAGGTGTTGTTGGGGGTGATGGTGGGGGTGATGGAAGAGGTGATGATGGGTGTGATGGTGGGGCTGATGTTGCCTGAGATGTTAGAGGTGATGGTAGAGGTGATGGTGGGTGTGATGGCGGGGGTGATAGTGGGGGTGATGGTGGGGTTGATGGTGGGACTGATGGTGGGTGTGATGGTAGAGATGTTGGTGGGGGTGGGTGGGGGTGCTGGAAGAGGTGATGGTCGGGGTGATGGTAGAGGTGATGGTGGGGGTGATGGTGAAGGTGATGATGGGGGTGATGTTGGGGGTGATGGCAGAAGTGATGGTGGGCGTGATGGTGGGGGTGATGGTTGGGGTGATGGAAGAGGTGATGGTGGGGTTGATGGAAGAGGTGATGCTGGGGTTGATGTTGGGATGATGGTGGGGGTGATGGAAGAGTTGATGGTGGGGGTATTGGTGGGGGTGATGGTAGAGGTGATGGTGGGGCTGATGGTGGGGGTGATGGTGGGGATGATGATGGGGGTGATGGAAGTGATGATGGTGGGGGTGATGGTGGGGGAATGGTGGGGATGATGGCGGGGGTCATGGTAGAGGTGATTGTGGTCGTGATGGTGTGGGTGATGGTGGGAGTGATGGTGGGGGAGATGGAAGAGTTGATGGTGGAGGTGATGGTGGGAGTGTTGGTGTGGTTGATGGTGGGTGTGATGGAAGAGGTGATGGTGGGGGTGATGGTGTGGGTAATGTTTGAGGTGATGGTGGGGGTGATGGTGGGGGTGATGATGGGGGTGATGGAAGAGGTGATGGTGGGGGTGCTGGTGGGGGTGATGATGGGGGTGATGTAGGATGTGATGGTTGGGGTGATGGTGAGGGTGATGGAAGAGGTGATGGTGGGGGTGAAGGTGGGGGTGATGGGGGGCGCGATGAAAGATTTGATGGTGGGGGTGATGGTGGGCGTGATGGTGGGAGTGATGGAAGAGGTGATGTTGGGCGTGATGGTGTGGGTGCTGGTGGGAGTGATGCTAGAGATGATGGTGTGGGTGATGGTGTGGTTGATGGTGGGGGTGATGGAAGAGTTGATAGTGGGGGTAATGGAAGAAATGATGGTGGGGGTGATGGTGGGGGTGATGGAAGAGTGATTGTGGGGGTGATGGTGGAGGTGGTGGATGAGGTGATGGTGGGGGGGATGGTAAGAGTGATGGTGGGGGTGATGGTGGGGGTGATGGTGGGGTTGATGGAAGAGGTGATGGTGGGGGTGATGGTAGCGGTGAGGGTAGAGGTGATGGTGGGGGTGATGGTGTGGGTGATAATGGGGGTGATGGAAGAGGTGATGGTTGGGGTAATGGAAGAAATGATGGTGGGGGTGATGGTGGGGAATAGAAGAGTGATGGTGGGGGTGATTGTGGGGTTGATGGATGAGGTGATGGTAAGGGTGATGGTAGGAGTGATGGTGGGGGTGATGGTGGGGGTGATGGTGGGAGTGATGGTAGGTTGTGATGGTGGGGGTGATGATGGGGGTGATTTTGGGGGTGATGGAAGAGGTAATTTTGGGGGTGATGGTAGAGGTGACGCTAGAGGTGATGGTGTGGTTGATGGTGGGGGTGATGGCGGGGGTGATGGAAGTGGTGATGGTGATGGTGGGGGTGATAGGAGAGGTGCTGGTGGTGGTGATGATGGGGGTGATGGAAGAGGTGATGGTGGGGGTGATGGTGGGGGTGATGGTAGTGGTGATGGTAGAGGTGATGGTGTGGATGATGGTGTTGGTGATAGTGGGGGTATGGTGGGATGATGGAAGAGGTGATGGGGGTGATGGAAGAGGTAATCTTGGGTGTGATGGTGGGGGTGATGGTGGGGGTGATGGTCGAGGTGACGGTAGAATTGACGGTGGGGGTGATGGTGGGGGTGATGGTAGACGTGATGGTGGAGGTGATGGCGGGTGTGATGGTCGGGGGGTGATGGTGGGAGTGATGGTGGGAGTGATGGTGAGGGTGATGGAAGAGGTGATGGTAGGGGTGATGGCGGGTGTGATGGAAGAGGTGATGGTGGGGGTGATGGTAGGGGTGATGCTGGGTGTGATGGTGGGGCTGATAGAAGAGGTGATTGTGGGGTGATGGTAGAGGTGATGGTGGGGGTGATGGTAGAGTTGACAGTAGAGGTGATGGTGGCGGTAATGGTGGAGGTGACGGAGGGGGTGATGGAAGAGGTGATTGTGGGGGTGATTGTGGGGGTGAGGGTGAGGGTGATGGTTGAGGTGTTGGTGGGGGTGATGGTTGGGGGGCTGGAAGTGGTGATGTTCAGGGAGATGGTAGAGGTGATGGTGGGCGTGACAGTGGGGCTGATGGTTGGGGTGATGGAAGAGGTGATGCTGGGTGTGATGGAAGAAGTGATGGTGGGATTGATGTTGGGTGTGATGGTGGGGGTGATGGAAGAGGTGATGGCGGGTGTCATTGTGGGGGTAATGGTGGGGATGATGGTGGGGGTGATGGTACATGTGATGGTGGGGCTGATGGTGGGGGTGATGGTGGGGCTGATGGTGCGAGTGATGGAAGAGATGATGGTGGGGCTGATGGTGGGGGTGATGGTGGGAGTGATGGTGGGAGTGATGGTAGAGATGATTGTGGGCGTGATGGTGGAGGTGATGGTGGGAGTGATGTGGGGTGATGGTAGAGGCGATAGTGGGTGTGATGGTGGGAATGATGGTGGGGGTGATGGAAGAGGTGATGGGGTGATGGAACAGGTGATGGTGGGCGTGATGGTGGGTGTGATCTTGGGGGCGATGGTAGAGGTGATGGTAGAGTTGATGGTGTGTGTGATGGTGGGGGTGATGGTGGGGGCTGATGGTGGGGGTGAAGGTGGGGGGTGATGGTGTGGGTGATGGTAGAGGTAATGGTGGGGGTGATGGTGGGGGTGATGGTGGGGGTGATGGTGGGGGTGATGGAAGAGGTGATGGTGGGGGTGATGGTGGGGGTGTTGGCGGGGGTGATGTTAGATGTGATGGTGGGGGTGATGGTGGGGGAGATGGTGGGGGTGATGGAAGAGGTGATGGTGGGGGTATTGGTGGGGGTGATGGTAGAGGTGATGGTGGGGCTGATGGTGGGGGTGATGGTGGGGATGATGGAAGAGATGATGGTGGGGTTGATGTTGGGGATGATGGTGGGTGTGATGGAAGAGGTGATGGTGGGGGTATTGGTGGAGGTGAATATAGACGTGATGGTGGGAGTGATGGTGGGGGTGATGGTGGGGATGATGGTGGGATTGATGGAAGTGATGATGATGGGGGTGATGGTGGGGGAATGGCGGGGATGATGGCGGGGTAATGGTAGAGGAGATGGTGGGCGTGATGGTGTGGGTGATGGTGGGAGTGATGGTGGGTGTGATGGAAGAGGTGATATTGGGTGTGATGGGGGGGGATGGAGGGGGGTGATGGTAGGGGTCATGGGAGGGGTGATGGTGGTGATGATGCAAGAGGTGCTGGTGGGGGTGATGGTGGGGGTGATGGAAGAGGTGATGATGGGTGTAATGGTGGGGCGGATGTTGCGGGTGATGTTAGAGGTGATGGTAGAGGTGATGGTGGGTGTGATGGCGGGGGTGATAGTGGGGGTAATGGTGGGGTTGATGGTGGGACTGATGATGGGTGTGATGGTAGAGGTGTTGGTGGGGGTGGGTGGGGGTGCTGGAAGAGGTGATGGTCGGGGTGATGGTAGAGGTGATGGTGGGGGTGATGGTGAAGGTGATGATGGGGGTGATGTTGGGGGTGATGGTAGAGGTGATGGTGGGCGTGATGGTGGGGGTGATGGTTGGGGTGATGGAAGAGGTGATGGTGCGGGTGATGGAAGAGGTGATGCTGGGGTTGATGTTGGGGTTGATGGTGGGGGTGATGGAAGAGGTGATGGTGGGGGTTAATGGTGGGGGTGATGGTAGAGGTGATGGTGGGGCTGATGGTGGGGGTGATGGTGGGGATGATGATGGGGGTGATGGAAGTGATGATGGTGGTGGTGATGGTGGGGGAATGGTGGGGATGATGGCGGGGGTCATGGTAGAGGTGATTGTGGTGGTGATGGTGTGGGTGATGGTGGGAGTGATGGTGGGGGAGATGGAAGAGTTGATGGTGGGGGTGATGGTGGGAGTGTTGGTGTGGTTGATGGTGGGTGTGATGGAAGAGGTGATGGTGGGGGTGATGGTGTGGGTAATGTTAGAGGTGATGGTGGGGGTGATGGAAGGGGTGATGATGGGGTTGATGGAAGAGGTGATGGTGGGGGTGCTGGTGGGGGTGATGTTGGGGGTGATGTAGGATGTGATGGTTGGGGTGATGGTGAGGGTGATGGAAGAGGTGATGGTGGGGGTGAAGGTGGGGGTGATGGCGGGCGCGATGAAAGATGTGATGGTGGGGGTGATGGTGGGCGTGATGGTGGGGGTGATGGAAGAGGTGATGTTGGGCGTGATGGTGTGGGTGCTGGTGGGAGTGATGCTAGAGATGATGGTGTGGGTGATGGTGTGGTTGATGGTGGGGGTGATGGAAGAGTTGATAGTGGGGGTAATGGAAGAAATGATGGTGGGGTTGATGGTGGAGGTGATGGAAGAGTGATTGTGGGGGTGACGGTGGAGGTGATGGATGAGGTGATGGTGGGGGGGATGGTAAGAGTGATGGTGGGGGTGATGGTGGGGGTGATGGTGGGGTTGATGGAAGAGGTGATGGTGGGGGTGATGGTAGCGGTGACGGTAGAGGTGATGGTGGGGGTGATGGTGTGGGTGATAATGGGGGTGATGGAAGAGGTGATGGTGGGTGTGATGGTAGAGGTGACGTTAGAGGTGTTGGTGGGGGTGATGGTGGGGGTGATGGTGGGTATGATAGTTGGGGGTGATGGGGGTGTTGATGGTTGGGGTGATGGAAGAGGTGATGGGGGTGAGGAAGTGGTGATGGTGGGAGTGATGGTGGGGGTAATGGTGGCGGTAATGGAAGAGGTGATGGTGGGAGTAATGGAAGATGTGATGGTGGGTGTCATGGTGGGGGTAATGGAAGTGGTGATGGTGGGGGAAAAGGAAGAAGTGATGGTGGGTTTGATGGTGAGGGTGATGGAAGAGTGATGGTGGGAGTGATGGTGGGGGTGATGAATGAGCTATGGTGGGGGTGATGTTAGGGCTGATGGTGGGGGTGATGGTGGGGGTGATGGTGGGAGTGAAGGAAGAGGTGATGGTGGGGGTGATGGTCGGGGTGATGGTGGGGTTGATGGCGGTGGTGATGGAAGAGCTGATGGGGGTGATGGAAGAGGTGATGGTGGGGGAGATGGTGGGTGTGATGGAGTGGGTGATGGTCGGTGTGATGGAAGAGGTGATGCTGGGGGTCATGATGGGGGTGATGGTAGAGGTGGGGTGATGATGGGAGTGATGGTGGGGGTGATGGAAGAGGTGATGGTGGGGGTGATTATGGGGGTGTTGGTGGGGGTGATGGTCGGTGTGATGGAAGAGGTGATGGTGGGGGTCATGGTGGGGGAATGGTGGGGATGATGGCGGGGGTAATGGTAGAGGTGATTGTGGGCATCATGTTGAGGTTGATGGTGGGAGTGATGGTGGGGGTGATGGAAGAGGTGATGGTGGGGGTTATGGTGGGGGTGTTGGTGGGGGTGATGGTAGAGGTGATGGTGGGTGTGATGGCGTGGGTGATGGTGGGGGTGATGGAAGAGGTGATGGTGGGGGTAAAGGAAGAAATGATGGTGGGGGTGATGGTGGGGGTGATGGAAGAGAGATGCAGGGGGTGATGGTGGAGCTGATGGATGAGGTGATGGTGGGGGTGCTGGTAGGAGTGATGGTGGGGGTGATGGTAGAGGTGATGGTGGGGGGTGATGGTAGGGGTCATGGTAGGGGTGATGGTGGTGATGATGGAAGAGGTGCTGTTGGGGGTGATGGTGGGGGTGATGGAAGAGGTGATGATGGGTGTGATGGTGGGGCTGATGTTGCCTGAGATGTTAGAGGTGATGGTAGAGGTGATGGTGGGTGTGATGGCGGGGGTGATAGTGGGGGTGATGGTGGGGTTGATGGTGGGACTGATGGTGGGTGTGATGGTAGAGATGTTGGTGGGGGTGGGTGGGGGTGCTGGAAGAGGTGATGGTCGGGGTGATGGTAGAGGTGATGGTGGGGGTGATGGTGAAGGTGATGATGGGGGTGATGTTGGGGGTGATGGCAGAGGTGATGGTGGGCGTGATGGTGGGGGTGATGGTTGGGGTGATGGAAGAGGTGATGGTGGGGTTGATGGAAGAGGTGATGCTGGGGTTGATGTTGGGATGATGGTGGGGGTGATGGAAGAGGTGATGGTGGGGGTATTGGTGGGGGTGATGGTAGAGGTGATGGTGGGGCTGATGGTGGGGGTGATGGTGGGGATGATGATGGGGGTGATGGAAGTGATGATGGTGGGGGTGATGGTGGGGGAATGGTGGGGATGATGGCGGGGGTCATGGTAGAGGTGATTGTGGTCGTGATGGTGTGGGTGATGGTGGGAGTGATGGTGGGGGAGATGGAAGAGTTGATGGTGGAGGTGATGGTGGGAGTGTTGGTGTGGTTGATGGTGGGTGTGATGGAAGAGGTGATGGTGGGGGTGATGGTGTGGGTAATGTTTGAGGTGATGGTGGGGGTGATGGTGGGGGTGATGATGGGGGTGATGGAAGAGGTGATGGTGGGGGTGCTGGTGGGGGTGATGATGGGGGTGATGTAGGATGTGATGGTTGGGGTGATGGTGAGGGTGATGGAAGAGGTGATGGTGGGGGTGAAGGTGGGGGTGATGGGGGGCGCGATGAAAGATTTGATGGTGGGGGTGATGGTGGGCGTGATGGTGGGAGTGATGGAAGAGGTGATGTTGGGCGTGATGGTGTGGGTGCTGGTGGGAGTGATGCTAGAGATGATGGTGTGGGTGATGGTGTGGTTGATGGTGGGGGTGATGGAAGAGTTGATAGTGGGGGTAATGGAAGAAATGATGGTGGGGGTGATGGTGGGGGTGATGGAAGAGTGATTGTGGGGGTGATGGTGGAGGTGGTGGATGAGGTGATGGTGGGGGGGATGGTAAGAGTGATGGTGGGGGTGATGGTGGGGGTGATGGTGGGGTTGATGGAAGAGGTGATGGTGGGGGTGATGGTAGCGGTGAGGGTAGAGGTGATGGTGGGGGTGATGGTGTGGGTGATAATGGGGGTGATGGAAGAGGTGATGGTTGGGGTAATGGAAGAAATGATGGTGGGGGTGATGGTGGGGAATAGAAGAGTGATGGTGGGGGTGATTGTGGGGTTGATGGATGAGGTGATGGTAAGGGTGATGGTAGGAGTGATGGTGGGGGTGATGGTGGGGGTGATGGTGGGAGTGATGGTAGGTTGTGATGGTGGGGGTGATGATGGGGGTGATTTTGGGGGTGATGGAAGAGGTAATTTTGGGGGTGATGGTAGAGGTGACGCTAGAGGTGATGGTGTGGTTGATGGTGGGGGTGATGGCGGGGGTGATGGAAGTGGTGATGGTGATGGTGGGGGTGATAGGAGAGGTGCTGGTGGTGGTGATGATGGGGGTGATGGAAGAGGTGATGGTGGGGGTGATGGTGGGGGTGATGGTAGTGGTGATGGTAGAGGTGATGGTGTGGATGATGGTGTTGGTGATAGTGGGGGTATGGTGGGATGATGGAAGAGGTGATGGGGGTGATGGAAGAGGTAATCTTGGGTGTGATGGTGGGGGTGATGGTGGGGGTGATGGTCGAGGTGACGGTAGAATTGACGGTGGGGGTGATGGTGGGGGTGATGGTAGACGTGATGGTGGAGGTGATGGCGGGTGTGATGGTCGGGGGGTGATGGTGGGAGTGATGGTGGGAGTGATGGTGAGGGTGATGGAAGAGGTGATGGTAGGGGTGATGGCGGGTGTGATGGAAGAGGTGATGGTGGGGGTGATGGTAGGGGTGATGCTGGGTGTGATGGTGGGGCTGATAGAAGAGGTGATTGTGGGGTGATGGTAGAGGTGATGGTGGGGGTGATGGTAGAGTTGACAGTAGAGGTGATGGTGGCGGTAATGGTGGAGGTGACGGAGGGGGTGATGGAAGAGGTGATTGTGGGGGTGATTGTGGGGGTGAGGGTGAGGGTGATGGTTGAGGTGTTGGTGGGGGTGATGGTTGGGGGGCTGGAAGTGGTGATGTTCAGGGAGATGGTAGAGGTGATGGTGGGCGTGACAGTGGGGCTGATGGTTGGGGTGATGGAAGAGGTGATGCTGGGTGTGATGGAAGAAGTGATGGTGGGATTGATGTTGGGTGTGATGGTGGGGGTGATGGAAGAGGTGATGGCGGGTGTCATTGTGGGGGTAATGGTGGGGATGATGGTGGGGGTGATGGTACATGTGATGGTGGGGCTGATGGTGGGGGTGATGGTGGGGCTGATGGTGCGAGTGATGGAAGAGATGATGGTGGGGCTGATGGTGGGGGTGATGGTGGGAGTGATGGTGGGAGTGATGGTAGAGATGATTGTGGGCGTGATGGTGGAGGTGATGGTGGGAGTGATGTGGGGTGATGGTAGAGGCGATAGTGGGTGTGATGGTGGGAATGATGGTGGGGGTGATGGAAGAGGTGATGGGGTGATGGAACAGGTGATGGTGGGCGTGATGGTGGGTGTGATCTTGGGGGCGATGGTAGAGGTGATGGTAGAGTTGATGGTGTGTGTGATGGTGGGGGTGATGGTGGGGGCTGATGGTGGGGGTGAAGGTGGGGGGTGATGGTGTGGGTGATGGTAGAGGTAATGGTGGGGGTGATGGTGGGGGTGATGGTGGGGGTGATGGTGGGGGTGATGGAAGAGGTGATGGTGGGGGTGATGGTGGGGGTGTTGGCGGGGGTGATGTTAGATGTGATGGTGGGGGTGATGGTGGGGGAGATGGTGGGGGTGATGGAAGAGGTGATGGTGGGGGTATTGGTGGGGGTGATGGTAGAGGTGATGGTGGGGCTGATGGTGGGGGTGATGGTGGGGATGATGGAAGAGATGATGGTGGGGTTGATGTTGGGGATGATGGTGGGTGTGATGGAAGAGGTGATGGTGGGGGTATTGGTGGAGGTGAATATAGACGTGATGGTGGGAGTGATGGTGGGGGTGATGGTGGGGATGATGGTGGGATTGATGGAAGTGATGATGATGGGGGTGATGGTGGGGGAATGGCGGGGATGATGGCGGGGTAATGGTAGAGGAGATGGTGGGCGTGATGGTGTGGGTGATGGTGGGAGTGATGGTGGGTGTGATGGAAGAGGTGATATTGGGTGTGATGGGGGGGGATGGAGGGGGGTGATGGTAGGGGTCATGGGAGGGGTGATGGTGGTGATGATGCAAGAGGTGCTGGTGGGGGTGATGGTGGGGGTGATGGAAGAGGTGATGATGGGTGTAATGGTGGGGCGGATGTTGCGGGTGATGTTAGAGGTGATGGTAGAGGTGATGGTGGGTGTGATGGCGGGGGTGATAGTGGGGGTAATGGTGGGGTTGATGGTGGGACTGATGATGGGTGTGATGGTAGAGGTGTTGGTGGGGGTGGGTGGGGGTGCTGGAAGAGGTGATGGTCGGGGTGATGATAGAGGTGATGGTGGGGGTGATGGTGAAGGTGATGATGGGGGTGATGTTGGGGGTGATGGTAGAGGTGATGGTGGGCGTGATGGTGGGGGTGATGGTTGGGGTGATGGAAGAGGTGATGGTGCGGGTGATGGAAGAGGTGATGCTGGGGTTGATGTTGGGGTTGATGGTGGGGGTGATGGAAGAGGTGATGGTGGGGGTTAATGGTGGGGGTGATGGTAGAGGTGATGGTGGGGCTGATGGTGGGGGTGATGGTGGGGATGATGATGGGGGTGATGGAAGTGATGATGGTGGTGGTGATGGTGGGGGAATGGTGGGGATGATGGCGGGGGTCATGGTAGAGGTGATTGTGGTGGTGATGGTGTGGGTGATGGTGGGAGTGATGGTGGGGGAGATGGAAGAGTTGATGGTGGGGGTGATGGTGGGAGTGTTGGTGTGGTTGATGGTGGGTGTGATGGAAGAGGTGATGGTGGGGGTGATGGTGTGGGTAATGTTAGAGGTGATGGTGGGGGTGATGGAAGGGGTGATGATGGGGTTGATGGAAGAGGTGATGGTGGGGGTGCTGGTGGGGGTGATGTTGGGGGTGATGTAGGATGTGATGGTTGGGGTGATGGTGAGGGTGATGGAAGAGGTGATGGTGGGGGTGAAGGTGGGGGTGATGGCGGGCGCGATGAAAGATGTGATGGTGGGGGTGATGGTGGGCGTGATGGTGGGGGTGATGGAAGAGGTGATGTTGGGCGTGATGGTGTGGGTGCTGGTGGGAGTGATGCTAGAGATGATGGTGTGGGTGATGGTGTGGTTGATGGTGGGGGTGATGGAAGAGTTGATAGTGGGGGTAATGGAAGAAATGATGGTGGGGTTGATGGTGGAGGTGATGGAAGAGTGATTGTGGGGGTGACGGTGGAGGTGATGGATGAGGTGATGGTGGGGGGGATGGTAAGAGTGATGGTGGGGGTGATGGTGGGGGTGATGGTGGGGTTGATGGAAGAGGTGATGGTGGGGGTGATGGTAGCGGTGAGGGTAGAGGTGATGGTGGGGGTGATGGTATGGGTGATAATGGGGGTGATGGAAGAGGTGATGGTTGGGGTAATGGAAGAAATGATGGTGGGGGTGATGGTGGGGAATAGAAGAGTGATGGTGGGGGTGATTGTGGGGTTGATGGATGAGGTGATGGTAAGGGTGATGGTAGGAGTGATGGTGGGGGTGATGGTGGGGGTGATGGTGGGAGTGATGGTAGGTGTGATGGTGGGGGTGATGATGGGGGTGATGGTGGGGGTGATGGAAGAGGTAATTTTGGGGGTGATGGTAGAGGTGACGCTAGAGGTGATGGTGTGGGTGATGGTGGGGGTGATGGCGGGGGTGATGGAAGAGGTGATGGTGATGGTGGGGGTGATAGGAGAGGTGCTGGTGGTGGTGATGATGGGGGTGATGGAAGAGGTGATGGTGGGGGTGATGGTGGGTTGATGGTAGTGGTGATGGTAGAGGTGATGATGTGGGTGATGGTGTTGGTGATAGTGGGGGTATGGTGGGATGATGGAAGAGATGATGGGGGGAATGGAAGAGGTAATCTTGGGTGTGATGGTGGGGGTGATGGTGGGGGTGATGGTCGAGGTGAGGGTAGAATTGACGGTGGGGGTGATGGTGGGGGTGATGGTAGACGTGATGGTGGCGGAGATGGCGGGGGTGATGGTGGGGGGGTGATGGTGGGAGTGATGGTGAGGGTGATGGAAGAGGTGATGGTGGGGGTGATGGCGGGTGTGATGGAAGAGGTGATGGTGGGGGTGATGGTGGGGGTGATGCTGGGTGTGATGGTGGGGCTGATGGAAGAACTGATTGTGGGGTGATTGTAGAGGTGATGGTGGGGGTGATGGTAGAGTTGACAGTAGAGGTGATGGTGGGGGTAATGGTGGAGGTGACGGAAGGGGTGATGGAAGAGGTGATTGTGGGGGTGATTGTGGGGGTGAGGGTGGGGGTGATGGTTGAGGTCTTGGTGGGGGTGATGGTTGGGGGCTGGAAGTGGTGATGTTCAGGGTGATGGTAGAGGTAATGGTGGGCGTGACAGTGGGGCTGATGGTTGGGGTGATGGAAGAGGTGATGCTGGGTGTGATGGAAGAAGTGATGGTGGGATTGATGTTGGGTGTGATGGTGGGGGTGATGGAAGAGGTGATGGCGTGTGTCATTGTGGGGGTAATGGTGGGGATGATGGTGGGGGTGATGGTACATGTGATGGTGGGGCTGATGGTGGGGGTGATGGTGGGGCTGATGGTGCGAGTGATGGAAGAGATGATGGTGGGGCTGATGGTGGGGGTGATGGTGGGAGTGATGGTGAGAGTGATGGTAGAGGTGATTGTGGGCGTGATGATGGAGGTGATGGTGGGAGTGATGGTGGGGTGATGGTAGAGGCGATAGTGGGTGTGATGGTGGGGATGATGGTGAGGGTGATGGAAGAGGTGATGGGGTGATGAAACAGGTGATGGTGGGCATGATGGTGGGTGTGATCTTGGGGGTGATGGTAGAGGTGATGGTAGAGTTGATGGTGGGTGTGATGGTGGGGGTGATGGTGGGGGCTGATGGTGGGGGTGAAGGTGGGGGGTGATGGTGTGGGTGATGGTAGAGGTAATGGTGGGGGTGATGGTGAGGGTGAGGTGGGGGTGATGGAAGAGGTGATGGTGGGGGTGATGGTGGGGGTTTTGGCGGGGGTGATGTTAGATGTGATGGTGGGAGTGATGGTGGGGGTGATGGAAGAGGTGATGGTGGGGGTGATGGTGTGGGTGATGGTAGCGGTGATGTAGACGTATTGGTGGGCATAATGGTGGGGGTAATGGTGGGGGTGATGGAAGAGGTGATGGTGGGGGTGATGGTGGGTGTGATGGTAGCGGTGATGTAGACGATTGGTGGGCGTGATGGTGGGGGTTATGGTGGGGGTGATGGTGGGGGTGATTGTGGGGGGGGTGATTGTAGGGTTGATGGTAGGGGTGATGGTGGGGGTGATGGAAGAGCTGATGCTGGGGGTGATGGTGGAGGCGATGGTGGGGGAGATGGTGGGTGTCATGCTGGGTGTGACGGTGGGGCTGATGGAAGACGTGATGGTGGGGTGATGGTAGAGGTGATGGTGGGGGTGATGGTAGAGGTGACTTCAGAGATGATTGTGGGGTTGATTGTGGGGGTAATGGTTGGGTTGATGGAAGAGGTGATGGTCGGGGTGATGGTGGAGGTGATGGCAAGGGTGATGGAGGAGGTGATGGTGGGGGTGATGGTGGGGGTGATGGTGGGTGTGATGGTGGGACAGATGGTAGATGTGATGGTGGGGTGATGGTAGAGTTGATGGGGAGGGTGATGGTGGGGTTAATGCTGGGGGTGATGGATGGGGAGATGGAAGAGGTGATTGTGGGGGTGATGGTGGGGGTGATGGAAGAGCTGATAAGTGATGGAAGAGGTGATGGTGGGGGAATGGTAGGGATGATGGTGGGGGTGATGGTAGACGTGATGGCAGAGGTGATGGTGGGGGTGATGGTGGGGGGGTGATGGTGGGGTGATGGTAGGGGTGATCGTGGGGCTGATGGAAGAGCTGATGGTGGGGGTGATGGTGGAGGTGATGGTGGTGGAGATGATGGGAGTCATGGTGGGTGTGACGGTGGGGCTGATGGAAGAGGTGATGGTGGGGTGATGGTAGAGGTGATGGTGGGGGTGATGGTAGAAGTGACTTTAGATGTGATGGTGGGGGTAATGGTGGGGGTGATGGAGGGGGTGATTTAAGAGGCGATTGTGGGGTTGATGGTGGGGGTGATGGTGGGGGTGATGGAAGAGGTGATGGTCGGGGTGATGGTGGAGGTGATGGTGGGGGTGATGGAGGAGGTGATGGTGGGGGTGATGGTGGGTGTGATGTTGGGGCTGATGAAAGAGGTGATGGTGGGGTGATAGTAGAGTTGATGGGGAGGGTGATGGTGGGGTCAATGGTGGGGGTGATGGAGGGGGAGATGAAAGAGGTGATTGTGGGGGTGATGGTGGGGGTGATGGTAGAGGTGTTGTTGGTGGTGATGGTGGGGGTGTGGGAAGAGGTTATGGTGGGAGTGATGGTAGAGGTGATGGTGGGCGTGATGGTGGGGATGATGGTGGGGGTGATGGTGGGGGTGATAGTGGGGGTGTGATTGCAGGGTTGATGGTAGGGGTGATCGTGGGGGTGATGGAAGATCTCATGGTTTGATGGAAGTGGTGATGGTGGGGGAATGGTAGGGATGATGGTGGGGGTGATGGTAGACGTGATGGCAGAGGTGATGGTGGGGGAATGGTAGGGATGATGGTGGGGGTGATGGTAGACGTGATGGCAGAGGTGATGGTGGGGGTGATGGTGGGGGTAATGGTTGGGTTGATGGAAGAGGTGATGGTCGGGGTGATGGTGGAGGTGATGGCGAGGGTGATGGAGGAGGTGATGGTGGGGGTGATGGTGGGGGTGATGGTGGGTGTGATGGTGGGACAGATGGTAGATGTGATGGTGGGGTGATGGTAGAGTTGATGGGGAGGGTGATGGTGGGGTTAATGCTGGGGGTGATGGAGGGGGAGATGGAAGAGGTGATGGTGGGGGTGATGGTAGAGGTGTTGTTGGTGGTGATGGTGGGGGTGCGGGAAGAGGTTATGGTGGGGGTGATGGTAGAGGTGATGGTGGGCGTGATGGTGGGGATGATGGTGGGGGTGATCGTAGGGGTGATGGAAGAGCTGATAAGTGATGGAAGAGGTGATGGTGGGGGAATGGTAGGGATGATGGTGGGGGTGATGGTAGACGTGATGGCAGAGGTGATGGTGGGGGTGATGGTGGTGGGGTGATGGTGGGGTGATGGTAGGGGTGATCGTGGGGCTGATGGAAGAGCTGATGGTGGGGGTGATGTTGGAGGTGATGGTGGTGGAGATGATGGGAGTCATGGTGGGTGTGACGGTGGGGCTGATGGAAGAGGTGATGGTGGGGTGATGGTAGAGGTGATGGTGGGGGTGATGGTAGAAGTGACTTTAGATGTGATGGTGGGGGTAATGGTGGGGGTGATGGAGGGGGTGATTTAAGAGGCGATTGTGGGGTTGATGGTGGGGGTGATGGTGGGGGTGATTGTGGGGGGGTGATTGTAGGGTTGATGGTAGGGGTGATGGTGGGGGTGATGGAAGAGCTGATGCTGGGGGTGATGGTGGAGGCGATGGTGGGGGAGATGGTGGGTGTCATGCTGGGTGTGACGGTGGGGCTGATGGAAGACGTGATGGTGGGGTGATGGTAAAGGTGATGGTGGGGGTGATGGTAGAGGTGACTTCAGAGATGATTGTGGGGTTGATTGTGGGGGTAATGGTTGGGTTGATGGAAGAGGTGATGGTCGGGGTGATGGTGGAGGTGATGGCGAGGGTGATGGAGGAGGTGATGGTGGGGGTGATGGTGGGGGTGATGGTGGGTGTGATGGTGGGACAGATGGTAGATGTGATGGTGGGGTGATGGTAGAGTTGATGGGGAGGGTGATGGTGGGGTTAATGCTGGGGGTGATGGAGGGGGAGATGGAAGAGGTGATTGTGGGGGTGATGGTGGGGGTGATGGTAGAGGTGTTGTTGGTGGTGATGGTGGGGGTGCGGGAAGAGGTTATGGTGGGGGTGATGGTAGAGGTGATGGTGGGCGTGATGGTGGGGATGATGGTGGGGGTGATGGTGGGGGTGATGGTGGGGGTGTGATTGTAGGGTTGATGGTAGGGGTGATCGTGGGGGTGATGGAAGAGCTGATAAGTGATGGAAGAGGTGATGGTGGGGGAATGGTAGGGATGATGTTGGGGGTGATGGTAGACGTGATGGCAGAGGTGATGGTGGGGGTGATGGTGGGGGGGTGATGGTGGGGTGATGGTAGGGGTGATCGTGGGGCTGATGGAAGAGCTGATGGTGGGGGTGATAGTGGAGGTGATGGTGGTGGAGATGATGGGAGTCATGGTGGGTGTGACGGTGGGGCTGATGGAAGAGGTGATGGTGGGGTGATGGTAGAAGTGACTTTAGATGTGATGGTGGGGGTAATGGTGGGGGTGATGGAGGGGGTGATTTAAGAGGCGATTGTGGGGTTGATGGTGGGGGAGATGGTGGGGGTGATGGAAGAGCTGATGGTCGGGGTGATGGTGGAGTTGATGGTGGGGATGATGGAGGAGGTGATGGTGGGGGTGATGGTGGGTGTGATGTTGGGGCTGATGAAAGAGGTGATGGTGGGTTGATAGTAGAGTTGATGGGGAGGGTGATGGTGGGGTCAATGGTAGGGGTGATGGAGGGGGAGATGAAAGAGGTGATTGTGGGGGTGAAGGTGGGGGTGATGGTAGAGGTGTTGTTGGTGGTGTTGGTGGGGGTGTGGGAAGAGGTTATGGTGGGGGTGATGGTAGAGGTGATGGTGGGCGTGATGGTGGGGATGATGGTGGGGGTGATGGTGGGGGTGATGGTGGGGGTGTGATTGTAGGGTTGATGGTAGGGGTGATCGTAGGGGTGATGGAAGAGCTGATAAGTGATGGAAGAGGTGATGGTGGGGGAATGGTAGGGATGATGGTGGGGGTGATGGTAGACGTGATGGCAGAGGTGATGGTGGGGGTGATGGTGGTGGGGTGATGGTGGGGTGATGGTAGGGGTGATCGTGGGGCTGATGGAAGAGCTGATGGTGGGGGTGATGGTGGAGGTGATGGTGGTGGAGATGATGGGAGTCATGGTGGGTGTGACGGTGGGGCTGATGGAAGAGGTGATGGTGGGGTGATGGTAGAAGTGACGGAGAGGGGTGATTTAAGAGGCGATTGTGGGGTTGATGGTGGGGGGTTGATGGTGGGGGTGATGGAAGAGGTGATGGTCAGGGTGATGGATGGAGGTGATGTTGGGGATGATGGAGGAGGTGATGGTGGGGGTGATGGTGGGTGTGATGTTGGGGCTGATGAAAGAGGTGATGGTGGGGTGATAGTAGAGTTGATGCGGGAGGGTGATGGTGGGGTCAATGGTGGGGGTGATGGAGGGGGAGATGAAAGAGGTGATTGTGGGGGTGGGGTGATGGTGGGGGTGATGGTAGAGGTGTTGTTTGGTGGTGATGGTGGGGGTGTGGGGAAGAGGTTATGGTGGGGGTGATGGTAGAGGTGATGGTGGGCGTGATGGTGGGGATGATGGTGGGGGTGATTGGTGGGGGGTGATGGCGGGGTGTGATGGTGGGACAGATGGAAGAGCTGATGGTGGGGGTGATGGTTAGAGTTGATGGGGAGGGTGATGGTGGATTGATGGTGGGGGTAATGGAGAGGGAAAAGGAAGAGGTGATCTTGGGGGTGATGGTAGACGTGATGGTAGAGTTGATTGGTGGGTGTGATGGTGGGGGTGATGGTGGGGGCTGATGGTGGGGGTGAAGGTGGTGGGTGATGGTGTGGGTGATGGTAGAGGTTAATGGTGCGGGGTGATGGTGTGGGTGAGGTGGGGGGTGATGGAAGAGGTGATGGTGGGGTGATGGTGGGGGTTTTGGCAGGGGGTGATGTTAGATGTGATGGTGGGGGTGGATGGTGGGGGTGATGGAAGAGGTGATGGTGGGGGTGATGGTGGTGGGTGATGGTAGCGGGTGATGTAGACGTATTTGGTGGGCATGATGGTGGGGGTATGGTTGGGGTGATGGAAGAGGTGATGGTGGGGTGATGGTGGGTGTGATGGTAGCGGGTGATGTAGACGTATGGTGGGCATGATGGTTGGGGGTAATTGGTGAGGGGTGATGGAAGAGGTGATGGTGGGGGTGATGGTGGGTGTGATGGTAGCGGGTGATGTAGACGTATTGTGGGCGTGATGGTTGGGGGGTGAGTGGGGGGTGATTGTAGGGTTGATGGTAGGGGTTGATGGTGGGGGGTGATGGAAGAGCTGATGCTGGGGGGTGATGGTTGGAGGCGATGGTGGGGGAGATGGTGGGTGTCATGCTGGGTGTGTGACGGTGGGGCTGATGGAAGAGGGTGATGGTGGGGTGATGGTAGAGGTGAGGTGGGGGGTGATGGTAGAGGTGACTTCAGAGATGATTGTGGGGGTTGATGGTGGGGGGTTAATGGTTGGGTTGATGGAAGAGGTGATGGTCGGGGTGATGGTGGAGGTGATGGCGAGGGGTGATGGAGGAGGTGATGGTGGGGGTGATGGTGGGGGTGATGGTGGGTGTGATGGTTGGGACAGATGGTAGATGTGATGGTGGGGTGATGGTAGAGTTGATGGGGAGGGTAATGGTGGGGTTAATGCTGGGGGTGATGGAGGGGGAGATGGAAGAGGTGATGGTGGGGGTGATGGTAGAGGTGTTGTTGGTGGTGATGGTGGGGGTGCGGGAAGAGGTTATGGTGGGGGTGATGGTAGAGGTGATGGTGGGCGTGATGGTGGGGATGATGGTGGGGGTGATCGTAGGGGGTGATGGAAGAGCTGATAAGTGATGGAGAGGTGATGGTAGGGGCATGGTAGGGATGATGGTGGGGGGTGATGGTAGACGTGATGGCAGAGGTGATGGTGGGTGTGATGGTGGGGGTGATGGAAGAGGTGATGGCGTGTGTCATTGTGGGGGTAATGGTGGGGATGATGGTGGGGGTGATGGTACATGTGATGGTGGGGCTGATGGTGGGGGTGATGGTGGGGCTGATGGTGCGAGTGATGGAAGAGATGATGGTGGGGCTGATGGTGGGGGTGATGGTGGAGTGATGGTTGAGAGTGATGGTAGAGGTGATTGTGGGCGTGATGATGGAGGTGATGGTGGGAGTGATGGTGGGGGTGATGTTAGAGGCGATAGTGGGTGTGATGGTGTGGGATGATGGTGAGGTGATGGAAGAGGGTGATGGGGTGATGAAACAGGTGATGGTGGGCATGATGGTGGGTGTGATCTTGGGGGTGATGGTAGAGGTGATGGTAGAGTTGATGGTGGGGTGTGATGGTGGGGGTGATGGTGGGGGCTGATGGTGGGGGTGAAGGTGGGGGGTGATGGTGTGGGTGATGGTTTAGAGGTAATGGTGGGGGTGATGGTGAGGGTGAGGTGGGGGGTGATGGAAGAGGTGATGGTGGGGGTGATGGTGGGGGTTTTGGCGGGGGTGATGTTAGATGTGATGGTGGGAGTGATGGTGGGGGTGATGGAAGAGGTGATGGTGGGGGTGATGGTGTGGGTGATGGTAGCGGTGATGTAGACGTATTGGTGGGCATAATGGTGGGGGTAATGGTGGGGGTGATGGAAGAGGTGATGGTGGGGGTGATGGTGGGTGTGATGGTAGCAGTGATGTAGACGATTGGTGGGCGTGATGGTGGGGGTTATGGTGGGGGTGATGGTGGGGGTGATTGTGGGGGGGGGTGATTGTAGGGTTGATGGTAGGGGTGATGGTGGGGGTGATGGAAGAGCTGATGCTGGGGGTGATGGTGGAGGCGATGGTGGGGGAGATGGTGGGTGTCATGCTGGGTGTGACGGGTGGGGCTGATGGAAGACGTGATGGTGGGGGTGATGGTAGAGGTGATGGTGGGGGTGATGGTAGAGGTGACTTCAGAGATGATTGTGGGGTTGATTGTGGGGGTAATGGTTGGGTTGATGGAAGAGGTGATGGTCGGGGTGATGGTGGAGGTGATGGCAAGGGTGATGGAGGAGGTGATGGTGGGGGTGATGGTGGGGGTGATGGTGGGTGTGATGGTGGGACAGATGGTAGATGTGATGGTGGGGTGATGGTAGAGTTGATGGGGAGGGTGATGGTGGGGTTAATGCTGGGGGTGATGGAGGGGGAGATGGAAGAGGTGATTGTGGGGGTGATGGTGGGGGTGATGGTAGAGGTGTTGTTGGTGGTGATGGTGGGGGTGCGGGAAGAGGTTATGGTGGGGGTGATGGTAGAGGTGATGGTGGGCGTGATGGTGGGGATGATGGTGGGGGTGATGGTGGGGGTGATGGTGGGGGTGTGATTGTAGGGTTGATGGTAGGGGTGATCGTGGGGGTGATGGAAGAGCTGATAAGTGATGGAAGAGGTGATGGTGGGGGAATGGTAGGGATGATGTTGGGGGTGATGGTAGACGTGATGGCAGAGGTGATGGTGGGGGTGATGGTGGGGGGGTGATGGTGGGGTGATGGTAGGGGTGATCGTGGGGCTGATGGAAGAGCTGATGGTGGGGGTGATAGTGGAGGTGATGGTGGTGGAGATGATGGGAGTCATGGTGGGTGTGACGGTGGGGCTGATGGAAGAGGTGATGGTGGGGTGATGGTAGAAGTGACTTTAGATGTGATGGTGGGGGTAATGGTGGGGGTGATGGAGGGGGTGATTTAAGAGGCGATTGTGGGGTTGATGGTGGGGGAGATGGTGGGGGTGATGGAAGAGGTGATGGTCGGGGTGATGGTGGAGTTGATGGTGGGGATGATGGAGGAGGTGATGGTGGGGGTGATGGTGGGTGTGATGTTGGGGCTGATGAAAGAGGTGATGGTGGGTTGATAGTAGAGTTGATGGGGAGGGTGATGGTGGGGTCAATGGTAGGGGTGATGGAGGGGGAGATGAAAGAGGTGATTGTGGGGGTGAAGGTGGGGGTGATGGTAGAGGTGTTGTTGGTGGTGTTGGTGGGGGTGTGGGAAGAGGTTATGGTGGGGGTGATGGTAGAGGTGATGGTGGGCGTGATGGTGGGGATGATGGTGGGGGTGATGGTGGGGGTGATGGTGGGGGTGTGATTGTAGGGTTGATGGTAGGGGTGATCGTAGGGGTGATGGAAGAGCTGATAAGTGATGGAAGAGGTGATGGTGGGGGAATGGTAGGGATGATGGTGGGGGTGATGGTAGACGTGATGGCAGAGGTGATGGTGGGGGTGATGGTGGTGGGGTGATGGTGGGGTGATGGTAGGGGTGATCGTGGGGCTGATGGAAGAGCTGATGGTGGGGGTGATGGTGGAGGTGATGGTGGTGGAGATGATGGGAGTCATGGTGGGTGTGACGGTGGGGCTGATGGAAGAGGTGATGGTGGGGTGATGGTAGAAGTGACTTTAGATGTGATGGTGGGGGTAATGGTGGGGGTGATGGAGGGGGTGATTTAAGAGGCGATTGTGGGGTTGATGGTGGGGGTGATGGTGGGGGTGATGGAAGAGGTGATGGTCAGGGTGATGGTGGAGGTGATGTTGGGGATGATGGAGGAGGTGATGGTGGGGGTGATGGTGGGTGTGATGTTGGGGCTGATGAAAGAGGTGATGGTGGGGTGATAGTAGAGTTGATGCGGAGGGTGATGGTGGGGTCAATGGTGGGGGTGATGGAGGGGGAGATGAAAGAGGTGATTGTGGGGGTGATGGTGGGGGTGATGGTAGAGGTGTTGTTGGTGGTGATGGTGGGGGTGTGGGAAGAGGTTATGGTGGGGGTGATGGTAGAGGTGATGGTGGGCGTGATGGTGGGGATGATGGTGGGGGTGATGGTGGGGGTGATGGCGGGTGTGATGGTGGGACAGATGGAAGAGCTGATGGTGGGGTGATGGTAGAGTTGATGGGGAGGGTGATGGTGGGATTGATGGTGGGGGTAATGGAGAGGGAAAAGGAAGAGGTGATCTTGGGGGTGATGGTAGACGTGATGGTAGAGTTGATGGTGGGTGTGATGGTGGGGGTGATGGTGGGGGCTGATGGTGGGGGTGAAGGTGGTGGGTGATGGTGTGGGTGATGGTAGAGGTTAATGGTGGGGGTGATGGTGTGGGTGAGGTGGGGGTGATGGAAGAGGTGATGGTGGGGGTGATGGTGGGGGTTTTGGCGGGGGTGATGTTAGATGTGATGGTGGGGGTGATGGTGGGGGTGATGGAAGAGGTGATGGTGGGGGTGATGGTGTGGGTGATGGTAGCGGTGATGTAGACGTATTGGTGGGCATGATGGTGGGGGTAATGGTGGGGGTGATGGAAGAGGTGATGGTGGGGGTGATGGTGGGTGTGATGGTAGCGGTGATGTAGACGTATTGGTGGGCATGATGGTGGGGGGTAATGGTGAGGGTGATGGAAGAGGTGATGGTGGGGGTGATGGTGGGTGTGATGGTAGCGGTGATGTAGACGTATTGGTGGGCGTGATGGTGGGGGTGATTGTGGGGGGGTGATTGTAGGGTTGATGGTAGGGGTGATGGTGGGGGTGATGGAAGAGCTGATGCTGGGGGTGATGGTGGAGGCGATGGTGGGGGAGATGGTGGGTGTCATGCTGGGTGTGACGGTGGGGCTGATGGAAGAGGTGATGGTGGGGTGATGGTAGAGGTGATGGTGGGGGTGATGGTAGAGGTGACTTCAGAGATGATTGTGGGGTTGATGGTGGGGGTAATGGTTGGGTTGATGGAAGAGGTGATGGTCGGGGTGATGGTGGAGGTGATGGCGAGGGTGATGGAGGAGGTGATGGTGGGGGTGATGGTGGGGGTGATGGTGGGTGTGATGGTGGGACAGATGGTAGATGTGATGGTGGGGTGATGGTAGAGTTGATGGGGAGGGTAATGGTGGGGTTAATGCTGGGGGTGATGGAGGGGGAGATGGAAGAGGTGATGGTGGGGGTGATGGTAGAGGTGTTGTTGGTGGTGATGGTGGGGGTGCGGGAAGAGGTTATGGTGGGGGTGATGGTAGAGGTGATGGTGGGCGTGATGGTGGGGATGATGGTGGGGGTGATCGTAGGGGTGATGGAAGAGCTGATAAGTGATGGAAGAGGTGATGGTAGGGGCATGGTAGGGATGATGGTGGGGGTGATGGTAGACGTGATGGCAGAGGTGATGGTGGGTGTGATGGTGGGGGTGATGGAAGAGGTGATGGCGTGTGTCATTGTGGGGGTAATGGTGGGGATGATGGTGGGGGTGATGGTACATGTGATGGTGGGGCTGATGGTGGGGGTGATGGTGGGGCTGATGGTGCGAGTGATGGAAGAGATGATGGTGGGGCTGATGGTGGGGGTGATGGTGGGAGTGATGGTGAGAGTGATGGTAGAGGTGATTGTGGGCGTGATGATGGAGGTGATGGTGGGAGTGATGGTGGGGTGATGGTAGAGGCGATAGTGGGTGTGATGGTGGGGATGATGGTGAGGGTGATGGAAGAGGTGATGGGGTGATGAAACAGGTGATGGTGGGCATGATGGTGGGTGTGATCTTGGGGGTGATGGTAGAGGTGATGGTAGAGTTGATGGTGGGTGTGATGGTGGGGGTGATGGTGGGGGCTGATGGTGGGGGTGAAGGTGGGGGGTGATGGTGTGGGTGATGGTAGAGGTAATGGTGGGGGTGATGGTGAGGGTGAGGTGGGGGTGATGGAAGAGGTGATGGTGGGGGTGATGGTGGGGGTTTTGGCGGGGGTGATGTTAGATGTGATGGTGGGAGTGATGGTGGGGGTGATGGAAGAGGTGATGGTGGGGGTGATGGTGTGGGTGATGGTAGCGGTGATGTAGACGTATTGGTGGGCATAATGGTGGGGGTAATGGTGGGGGTGATGGAAGAGGTGATGGTGGGGGTGATGGTGGGTGTGATGGTAGCGGTGATGTAGACGATTGGTGGGCGTGATGGTGGGGGTTATGGTGGGGGTGATGGTGGGGGTGATTGTGGGGGGGGTGATTGTAGGGTTGATGGTAGGGGTGATGGTGGGGGTGATGGAAGAGCTGATGCTGGGGGTGATGGTGGAGGCGATGGTGGGGGAGATGGTGGGTGTCATGCTGGGTGTGACGGTGGGGCTGATGGAAGACGTGATGGTGGGGTGATGGTAGAGGTGATGGTGGGGGTGATGGTAGAGGTGACTTCAGAGATGATTGTGGGGTTGATTGTGGGGGTAATGGTTGGGTTGATGGAAGAGGTGATGGTCGGGGTGATGGTGGAGGTGATGGCAAGGGTGATGGAGGAGGTGATGGTGGGGGTGATGGTGGGGGTGATGGTGGGTGTGATGGTGGGACAGATGGTAGATGTGATGGTGGGGTGATGGTAGAGTTGATGGGGAGGGTGATGGTGGGGTTAATGCTGGGGGTGATGGAGGGGGAGATGGAAGAGGTGATGGTGGGGGTGATGGTGGGGGTGATGGAAGAGCTGATAAGTGATGGAAGAGGTGATGGTGGGGGAATGGTAGGGATGATGGTGGGGGTGATGGTAGACGTGATGGCAGAGGTGATGGTGGGGGTGATGGTGGGGGGGTGATGGTGGGGTGATGGTAGGGGTGATCGTGGGGCTGATGGAAGAGCTGATGGTGGGGGTGATGGTGGAGGTGATGGTGGTGGAGATGATGGGAGTCATGGTGGGTGTGACGGTGGGGCTGATGGAAGAGGTGATGGTGGGGTGATGGTAGAGGTGATGGTGGGGGTGATGGTAGAAGTGACTTTAGATGTGATGGTGGGGGTAATGGTGGGGGTGATGGAGGGGGTGATTTAAGAGGCGATTGTGGGGTTGATGGTGGGGGTGATGGTGGGGGTGATGGAAGAGGTGATGGTCGGGGTGATGGTGGAGGTGATGGTGGGGGTGATGGAGGAGGTGATGGTGGGGGTGATGGTGGGTGTGATGTTGGGGCTGATGAAAGAGGTGATGGTGGGGTGATAGTAGAGTTGATGGGGAGGGTGATGGTGGGGTCAATGGTGGGGGTGATGGAGGGGGAGATGAAAGAGGTGATTGTGGGGGTGATGGTGGGGGTGATGGTAGAGGTGTTGTTGGTGGTGATGGTGGGGGTGTGGGAAGAGGTTATGGTGGGAGTGATGGTAGAGGTGATGGTGGGCGTGATGGTGGGGATGATGGTGGGGGTGATGGTGGGGGTGATAGTGGGGGTGTGATTGCAGGGTTGATGGTAGGGGTGATCGTGGGGGTGATGGAAGATCTCATGGTTTGATGGAAGTGGTGATGGTGGGGGAATGGTAGGGATGATGGTGGGGGTGATGGTAGACGTGATGGCAGAGGTGATGGTGGGGGAATGGTAGGGATGATGGTGGGGGTGATGGTAGACGTGATGGCAGAGGTGATGGTGGGGGTGATGGTGGGGGTAATGGTTGGGTTGATGGAAGAGGTGATGGTCGGGGTGATGGTGGAGGTGATGGCGAGGGTGATGGAGGAGGTGATGGTGGGGGTGATGGTGGGGGTGATGGTGGGTGTGATGGTGGGACAGATGGTAGATGTGATGGTGGGGTGATGGTAGAGTTGATGGGGAGGGTGATGGTGGGGTTAATGCTGGGGGTGATGGAGGGGGAGATGGAAGAGGTGATGGTGGGGGTGATGGTAGAGGTGTTGTTGGTGGTGATGGTGGGGGTGCGGGAAGAGGTTATGGTGGGGGTGATGGTAGAGGTGATGGTGGGCGTGATGGTGGGGATGATGGTGGGGGTGATCGTAGGGGTGATGGAAGAGCTGATAAGTGATGGAAGAGGTGATGGTGGGGGAATGGTAGGGATGATGGTGGGGGTGATGGTAGACGTGATGGCAGAGGTGATGGTGGGGGTGATGGTGGTGGGGTGATGGTGGGGTGATGGTAGGGGTGATCGTGGGGCTGATGGAAGAGCTGATGGTGGGGGTGATGTTGGAGGTGATGGTGGTGGAGATGATGGGAGTCATGGTGGGTGTGACGGTGGGGCTGATGGAAGAGGTGATGGTGGGGTGATGGTAGAGGTGATGGTGGGGGTGATGGTAGAAGTGACTTTAGATGTGATGGTGGGGGTAATGGTGGGGGTGATGGAGGGGGTGATTTAAGAGGCGATTGTGGGGTTGATGGTGGGGGTGATGGTGGGGGTGATTGTGGGGGGGTGATTGTAGGGTTGATGGTAGGGGTGATGGTGGGGGTGATGGAAGAGCTGATGCTGGGGGTGATGGTGGAGGCGATGGTGGGGGAGATGGTGGGTGTCATGCTGGGTGTGACGGTGGGGCTGATGGAAGACGTGATGGTGGGGTGATGGTAAAGGTGATGGTGGGGGTGATGGTAGAGGTGACTTCAGAGATGATTGTGGGGTTGATTGTGGGGGTAATGGTTGGGTTGATGGAAGAGGTGATGGTCGGGGTGATGGTGGAGGTGATGGCGAGGGTGATGGAGGAGGTGATGGTGGGGGTGATGGTGGGGGTGATGGTGGGTGTGATGGTGGGACAGATGGTAGATGTGATGGTGGGGTGATGGTAGAGTTGATGGGGAGGGTGATGGTGGGGTTAATGCTGGGGGTGATGGAGGGGGAGATGGAAGAGGTGATTGTGGGGGTGATGGTGGGGGTGATGGTAGAGGTGTTGTTGGTGGTGATGGTGGGGGTGCGGGAAGAGGTTATGGTGGGGGTGATGGTAGAGGTGATGGTGGGCGTGATGGTGGGGATGATGGTGGGGGTGATGGTGGGGGTGATGGTGGGGGTGTGATTGTAGGGTTGATGGTAGGGGTGATCGTGGGGGTGATGGAAGAGCTGATAAGTGATGGAAGAGGTGATGGTGGGGGAATGGTAGGGATGATGTTGGGGGTGATGGTAGACGTGATGGCAGAGGTGATGGTGGGGGTGATGGTGGGGGGGTGATGGTGGGGTGATGGTAGGGGTGATCGTGGGGCTGATGGAAGAGCTGATGGTGGGGGTGATAGTGGAGGTGATGGTGGTGGAGATGATGGGAGTCATGGTGGGTGTGACGGTGGGGCTGATGGAAGAGGTGATGGTGGGGTGATGGTAGAAGTGACTTTAGATGTGATGGTGGGGGTAATGGTGGGGGTGATGGAGGGGGTGATTTAAGAGGCGATTGTGGGGTTGATGGTGGGGGAGATGGTGGGGGTGATGGAAGAGGTGATGGTCGGGGTGATGGTGGAGTTGATGGTGGGGATGATGGAGGAGGTGATGGTGGGGGTGATGGTGGGTGTGATGTTGGGGCTGATGAAAGAGGTGATGGTGGGTTGATAGTAGAGTTGATGGGGAGGGTGATGGTGGGGTCAATGGTAGGGGTGATGGAGGGGGAGATGAAAGAGGTGATTGTGGGGGTGAAGGTGGGGGTGATGGTAGAGGTGTTGTTGGTGGTGTTGGTGGGGGTGTGGGAAGAGGTTATGGTGGGGGTGATGGTAGAGGTGATGGTGGGCGTGATGGTGGGGATGATGGTGGGGGTGATGGTGGGGGTGATGGTGGGGGTGTGATTGTAGGGTTGATGGTAGGGGTGATCGTAGGGGTGATGGAAGAGCTGATAAGTGATGGAAGAGGTGATGGTGGGGGAATGGTAGGGATGATGGTGGGGGTGATGGTAGACGTGATGGCAGAGGTGATGGTGGGGGTGATGGTGGTGGGGTGATGGTGGGGTGATGGTAGGGGTGATCGTGGGGCTGATGGAAGAGCTGATGGTGGGGGTGATGGTGGAGGTGATGGTGGTGGAGATGATGGGAGTCATGGTGGGTGTGACGGTGGGGCTGATGGAAGAGGTGATGGTGGGGTGATGGTAGAAGTGACTTTAGATGTGATGGTGGGGGTAATGGTGGGGGTGATGGAGGGGGTGATTTAAGAGGCGATTGTGGGGTTGATGGTGGGGGTGATGGTGGGGGTGATGGAAGAGGTGATGGTCGGGGTGATGGTGGATGTGATGGTGGGGATGATGGAGGAGGTGATGGTGGGGGTGATGGTGGGTGTGATGTTGGGGCTGATGAAAGAGGTGATGGTGGGGTGATAGTAGAGTTGATGGGGAGGGTGATGGTGGGGTCAATGGTGGGGGTGATGGAGGGGGAGATGAAAGAGGTGATTGTGGGGGTGACGGTGGGGGTGATGGTAGAGGTGTTGTTGGTGGTGATGGTGGGGGTGTGGGAAGAGGTTATGGTGGGGGTGATGGTAGAGGTGATGGTGGGCGTGATGGTGGGGATGATGGTGGGGGTGATGGTGGGGGTGATGGCGGGTGTGATGGTGGGACAGATGGAAGAGCTGATGGTGGGGTGATGGTAGAGTTGATGGGGAGGGTGATGGTGGGATTGATGGTGGGGGTAATGGAGAGGGAAAAGGAAGAGGTGATCTTGGGGGTGATGGTAGACGTGATGGTAGAGTTGATGGTGGGTGTGATGGTGGGGGTGATGGTGGGGGCTGATGGTGGGGGTGAAGGTGGGGGGTGATGGTGTGGGTGATGGTAGAGGTTAATGGTGGGGGTGATGGTGTGGGTGAGGTGGGGGTGATGGAAGAGGTGATGGTGGGGGTGATGGTGGGGGTTTTGGCGGGGGTGATGTTAGATGTGATGGTGGGGGTGATGGTGGGGGTGATGGAAGAGGTGATGGTGGGGGTGATGGTGTGGGTGATGGTAGCGGTGATGTAGACGTATTGGTGGGCATGATGGTGGGGGTAATGGTGGGGGTGATGGAAGAGGTGATGGTGGGGGTGATGGTGGGTGTGATGGTAGCGGTGATGTAGACGTATTGGTGGGCATGATGGTGGGGGTAATGGTGAGGGTGATGGAAGAGGTGATGGTGGGGGTGATGGTGGGTGTGATGGTAGCGGTGATGTAGACGTATTGGTGGGCGTGATGGTGGGGGTGATTGTGGGGGGGTGATTGTAGGGTTGATGGTAGGGGTGATGGTGGGGGTGATGGAAGAGCTGATGCTGGGGGTGATGGTGGAGGCGATGGTGGGGGTGATGGTAGAGGTGACTTCAGAGATGATTGTGGGGTTGATGGTGGGGGTAATGGTTGGGTTGATGGAAGAGGTGATGGTCGGGGTGATGGTGGGTGTGATGTTGGGGCTGATGAAAGAGGTGATGGTGGGTTGATAGTAGAGTTGATGGGGAGGGTGATGGTGGGGTCAATGGTAGGGGTGATGGAGGGGGAGATGAAAGAGGTGATTGTGGGGGTGAAGGTGGGGGTGATGGTAGAGGTGTTGTTGGTGGTGTTGGTGGGGGTGTGGGAAGAGGTTATGGTGGGGGTGATGGTAGAGGTGATGGTGGGCGTGATGGTGGGGATGATGGTGGGGGTGATGGTGGGGGTGATGGTGGGGGTGTGATTGTAGGGTTGATGGTAGGGGTGATCGTAGGGGTGATGGAAGAGCTGATAAGTGATGGAAGAGGTGATGGTGGGGGAATGGTAGGGATGATGGTGGGGGTGATGGTAGACGTGATGGCAGAGGTGATGGTGGGGGTGATGGTGGTGGGGTGATGGTGGGGTGATGGTAGGGGTGATCGTGGGGCTGATGGAAGAGCTGATGGTGGGGGTGATGGTGGAGGTGATGGTGGTGGAGATGATGGGAGTCATGGTGGGTGTGACGGTGGGGCTGATGGAAGAGGTGATGGTGGGGTGATGGTAGAAGTGACTTTAGATGTGATGGTGGGGGTAATGGTGGGGGTGATGGAGGGGGTGATTTAAGAGGCGATTGTGGGGTTGATGGTGGGGGTGATGGTGGGGGTGATGGAAGAGGTGATGGTCGGGGTGATGGTGGAGGTGATGGTGGGGATGATGGAGGAGGTGATGGTGGGGGTGATGGTGGGTGTGATGTTGGGGCTGATGAAAGAGGTGATGGTGGGGTGATAGTAGAGTTGATGGGGAGGGTGATGGTGGGGTCAATGGTGGGGGTGATGGAGGGGGAGATGAAAGAGGTGATTGTGGGGGTGACGGTGGGGGTGATGGTAGAGGTGTTGTTGGTGGTGATGGTGGGGGTGTGGGAAGAGGTTATGGTGGGGGTGATGGTAGAGGTGATGGTGGGCGTGATGGTGGGGATGATGGTGGGGGTGATGGTGGGGGTGATGGCGGGTGTGATGGTGGGACAGATGGAAGAGCTGATGGTGGGGTGATGGTAGAGTTGATGGGGAGGGTGATGGTGGGATTGATGGTGGGGGTAATGGAGAGGGAAAAGGAAGAGGTGATCTTGGGGGTGATGGTAGACGTGATGGTAGAGTTGATGGTGGGTGTGATGGTGGGGGTGATGGTGGGGGCTGATGGTGGGGGTGAAGGTGGGGGGTGATGGTGTGGGTGATGGTAGAGGTTAATGGTGGGGGTGATGGTGTGGGTGAGGTGGGGGTGATGGAAGAGGTGATGGTGGGGGTGATGGTGGGGGTTTTGGCGGGGGTGATGTTAGATGTGATGGTGGGGGTGATGGTGGGGGTGATGGAAGAGGTGATGGTGGGGGTGATGGTGTGGGTGATGGTAGCGGTGATGTAGACGTATTGGTGGGCATGATGGTGGGGGTAATGGTGGGGGTGATGGAAGAGGTGATGGTGGGGGTGATGGTGGGTGTGATGGTAGCGGTGATGTAGACGTATTGGTGGGCATGATGGTGGGGGTAATGGTGAGGGTGATGGAAGAGGTGATGGTGGGGGTGATGGTGGGTGTGATGGTAGCGGTGATGTAGACGTATTGGTGGGCGTGATGGTGGGGGTGATTGTGGGGGGGTGATTGTAGGGTTGATGGTAGGGGTGATGGTGGGGGTGATGGAAGAGCTGATGCTGGGGGTGATGGTGGAGGCGATGGTGGGGGAGATGGTGGGTGTCATGCTGGGTGTGACGGTGGGGCTGATGGAAGAGGTGATGGTGGGGTGATGGTAGAGGTGATGGTGGGGGTGATGGTAGAGGTGACTTCAGAGATGATTGTGGGGTTGATGGTGGGGGTAATGGTTGTGTTGATGGAAGAGGTGATGGTCGGGGTGATGGTGGAGGTGATGGCGAGGGTGATGGAGGAGGTGATGGTGGGGGTGATGGTGGGGGTGATGGTGGGTGTGATGGTGGGACAGATGGTAGATGTGATGGTGGGGTGATGGTAGAGTTGATGGGGAGGGTAATGGTGGGGTTAATGCTGGGGGTGATGGAGGGGGAGATGGAAGAGGTGATGGTGGGGGTGATGGTAGAGGTGTTGTTGGTGGTGATGGTGGGGGTGCGGGAAGAGGTTATGGTGGGGGTGATGGTAGAGGTGATGGTGGGCGTGATGGTGGGGATGATGGTGGGGGTGATCGTAGGGGTGATGGAAGAGCTGATAAGTGATGGAAGAGGTGATGGTAGGGGCATGGTAGGGATGATGGTGGGGGTGATGGTAGACGTGATGGCAGAGGTGATGGTGGGGGTGATGGTGGTGGGGTGATGGTGGGGTGATGGTAGGTGTGATCGTGGGGCTGATGGAAGAGCTGATGGTGGGGGTGATGGTGGAGGTGATGGTGGTGGAGATGATGGGAGTCATGGTGGGTGTGACGGTGGGGCTGATGGAAGAGGTGATGGTGGTGTGATGGTAGAGGTGATGGTGGGGGTGTTGGTAGAAGTGACTTTAGATGTGATGGTGGGGGTAATTGTGGGGGTGATGGAGGGGGTGATTTAAGAGGCGATTGTGGGGTTGATGGTGGGGGTGATGGTGGGGGTGATTGTGGGGGGGTGATTGTAGGGTTGATGGTAGGGGTGATGGTGGGGGTGATGGAAGAGCTGATGCTGGGGTTGATGGTGGAGGCGATGGTGGGGGAGATGGTGGGTGTCATGCTGGTTGTGACGGTGGGGCTGATGGAAGACGTGATGGTGGGGTGATGGTAAAGGTGATGGTGGGGGTGATGGTAGAGGTGACTTCAGAGATGATTGTGGGGTTGATTGTGGGGGTAATGGTTGGGTTGATGGAAGAGGTGATGGTCGGGGTGATGGTGGAGGTGATGGCGAGGGTGATGGAGGAGGTGATGGTGGGGGTGATGGTGGGGGTGATGGTGGGTGTGATGGTGGGGTGATGGTAGAGTTGATGGGGAGGGTGATGGTGGGGTTAATGCTGGGGGTGATGGAGGGGGAGATGGAAGAGGTGATTGTGGGGGTGATGGTGGGGGTGATGGTAGAGGTGTTGTTGGTGGTGATGGTGGGGGTGCGGGAAGAGGTTATGGTGGGGGTGATGGTAGAGGTGATGGTGGGCGTGATGGTGGGGATGATGGTGGGGGTGATGGTGGGGGTGATGGTGGGGGTGTGATTGTAGGGTTGATGGTAGGGGTGATCGTAGGGGTGATGGAAGAGCTGATAAGTGATGGAAGTGGTGATGGTGGGGGAATGGTAGGGATGATGGTGGGGGTGATGGTAGACGTGATGGCAGAGGTGATGGTGGGGGTGATGGTGGGGGGGTGATGGTGGGGTGATGGTAGGGGTGATCGTGGGGCTGATGGAAGAGCTGATGGTGGGGGTGATGGTGGAGGTGATGGTGGTGGAGATGATGGGAGTCATGGTGGGTGTGACGGTGGGGCTGATGGAAGAGGTGATGGTGGGGTGATGGTAGAAGTGACTTTAGATGTGATGGTGGGGGTAATGGTGGGGGTGATGGAGGGGGTGATTTAAGAGGCGATTGTGGGGTTGATGGTGGGGGTGATGGTGGGGGTGATGGAAGAGGTGATGGTCGGGGTGATGGTGGAGGTGATGGTGGGGATGATGGAGGAGGTGATGGTGGGGGTGATGGTGGGTGTGATGTTGGGGCTGATGAAAGAGGTGATGGTGGGGTGATAGTAGAGTTGATGGGGAGGGTGATGGTGGGGTCAATGGTGGGGGTGATGGAGGGGGAGATGAAAGAGGTGATTGTGGGGGTGATGGTGGGGGTGATGGTAGAGGTGTTGTTGGTGGTGATGGTGGGGGTGTGGGAAGAGGTTATGGTGGGGGTGATGGTAGAGGTGATGGTGTGCGTGATGGTGGGGATGATGGTGGGGGTGATGGTGGGGGTGATGGTGGGTGTGATGGTGGGACAAATGGAAGAGCTGATGGTGGGGTGATGGTAGAGTTGATGGGGAGGGTGATGGTGGGATTGATGGTGGGGGTAATGGAGAGGGAAAAGGAAGAGGTGATCTTGGGGGTGATGGTAGACGTGATGGTAGAGTTGATGGTGGGTGTGATGGTGGGGGTGATGGTGGGGGCTGATGGTGGGGGTGAAGGTGGTGGGTGATGGTGTGGGTGATGGTAGAGGTTAATGGTGGGGGTGATGGTGTGGGTGAGGTGGGGGTGATGGAAGAGGTGATGGTGGGGGTGATGGTGGGGGTTTTGGCGGGGGTGATGTTAGATGTGATGGTGGGGGTGATGGTGGGGGTGATGGAAGAGGTGATGGTGGGGGTGATGGTGTGGGTGATGGTAGCGGTGATGTAGACGTATTGGTGGGCATGATGGTGGGGGTAATGGTGGGGGTGATGGAAGAGGTGATGGTGGGGGTGATGGTGGGTGTGATGGTAGCGGTGATGTAGACGTATTGGTGGGCATGATGGTGGGGGTAATGGTGAGGGTGATGGAAGAGGTGATGGTGGGGGTGATGGTGGGTGTGATGGTAGCGGTGATGTAGACGTATTGGTGGGCGTGATGGTGGGGGTGATTGTGGGGGGGTGATTGTAGGGTTGATGGTAGGGGTGATGGTGGGGGTGATGGAAGAGCTGATGCTGGGGGTGATGGTGGAGGCGATGGTGGGGGAGATGGTGGGTGTCATGCTGGGTGTGACGGTGGGGCTGATGGAAGAGGTGATGGTGGGGTGATGGTAGAGGTGATGGTGGGGGTGATGGTAGAGGTGACTTCAGAGATGATTGTGGGGTTGATGGTGGGGGTAATGGTTGGGTTGATGGAAGAGGTGATGGTCGGGGTGATGGTGGAGGTGATGGCGAGGGTGATGGAGGAGGTGATGGTGGGGGTGATGGTGGGGGTGATGGTGGGTGTGATGGTGGGACAGATGGTAGATGTGATGGTGGGGTGATGGTAGAGTTGATGGGGAGGGTGATGGTGGGGTTAATGCTGGGGGTGATGGAGGGGGAGATGGAAGAGGTGATGGTGGGGGTGATGGTAGAGGTGTTGTTGGTGGTGATGGTGGGGGTGCGGGAAGAGGTTATGGTGGGGGTGATGGTAGAGGTGATGGTGGGCGTGATGGTGGGGATGATGGTGGGGGTGATCGTAGGGGTGATGGAAGAGCTGATAAGTGATGGAAGAGGTGATGGTAGGGGAATGGTAGGGATGATGGTGGGGGTGATGGTAGACGTGATGGCAGAGGTGATGGTGGGGGTGATGGTGGTGGGGTGATGGTGGGGTGATGGTAGGGGTTATCGTGGGGCTGATGGAAGAGCTGATGGTGGGGGTGATGGTGGAGGTGATGGTGGTGGAGATGATGGGAGTCATGGTGGGTGTGACGGTGGGGCTGATGGAAGAGGTGATGGTGGGGTGATGGTAGAGGTGATGGTGGGGGTGATGGTAGAAGTGACTTTAGATGTGATGGTGGGGGTAATGGTGGGGGTGATGGAGGGGGTGATTTAAGAGGCGATTGTGGGGTTGATGGTGGGGGTGATGGTGGGGGTGATTGTGGGGGGGTGATTGTAGGGTTGATGGTAGGGGTGATGGTGGGGTTGATGGAAGAGCTGATGCTGGGGGTGATGGTGGAGGCGATGGTGGGGGAGATGGTGGGTGTCATGCTGGGTGTGACGGTGGGGCTGATGGAAGACGTGATGGTGGGGTGATGGTAAAGGTGATGGTGGGGGTGATGGTAGTGGTGACTTCAGAGATGATTGTGGGGTTGATTGTGGGGGTAATGGTTGGGTTGATGGAAGAGGTGATGGTCGGGGTGATGGTGGAGGTGATGGCGAGGGTGATGGAGGAGGTGATGGTGGGGGTGATGGTGGGGGTGATGGTGGGTGTGATGGTGGGGTGATGGTAGAGTTGATGGGGAGGGTGATGGTGGGGTTAATGCTGGGGGTGATGGAGGGGGAGATGGAAGAGGTGATTGTGGGGGTGATGGTGGGGGTGATGGTAGAGGTGTTGTTGGTGGTGATGGTGGGGGTGCGGGAAGAGGTTATGGTGGGGGTGATGGTAGAGGTGATGGTGGGCGTGATGGTGGGGATGATGGTGGGGGTGATGGTGGGGGTGATGGTGGGGGTGTGATTGTAGGGTTGATGGTAGGGGTGACCGTAGGGGTGATGGAAGTGCTGATAAGTGATGGAAGAGGTGATGGTGGGGGAATGGTAGGGATGATGGTGGGGGTGATGGTAGACGTGATGGCAGAGGTGATGGTGGGGGTGATGGTGGTGGGGTGATGGTGGGGTGATGGTAGGGGTGATCGTGGGGCTGATGGAAGAGCTGATGGTGGGGGTGATGGTGGAGGTGATGGTGGTGGAGATGATGGGAGTCATGGTGGGTGTGACGGTGGGGCTGATGGAAGAGGTGATGGTGGGGTGATGGTAGAAGTGACTTTAGATGTGATGGTGGGGGTAATGGTGGGGGTGATGGAGGGGGTGATTTAAGAGGCGATTGTGGGGTTGATGGTGGGGGTGATGGTGGGGGTGATGGAAGAGGTGATGGTTGGGGTGATGGTGGAGGTGATGGTGGGGATGATGGAGGAGGTGATGGTGGGGGTGATGGTGGGTGTGATGTTGGGGCTGATGAAAGAGGTGATGGTGGGGTGATAGTAGAGTTGATGGGGAGGGTGATGGTGGGGTCAATGGTGGGGGTGATGGAGGGAGAGATGAAAGAGGTGATTGTGGGGGTGATGGTGGGGGTGATGGTAGAGGTGTTGTTGGTGGTGATGGTGGGGGTGTGGGAAGAGGTTATGGTGGGGGTGATGGTAGAGGTGATGGTGGGCGTGATGGTGGGGATGATGGTGGGGGTGATGGTGGGGGTGATGGCGGGTGTGATGGTGGGACAGATGGAAGAGCTGATGGTGGGGTGATGGTAGAGTTGATGGGGAGGGTGATGGTGGGATTGATGGTGGGGGTAATGGAGAGGGAAAAGGAAGAGGTGATCTTGGGGGTGATGGTAGACGTGATGGTAGAGTTGATGGTGGGTGTGATGGTGGGGGTGATGGTGGGGGCTGATGGTGGGGGTGAAGGTGGTGGGTGATGGTGTGGGTGATGGTAGAGGTTAATGGTGGGGGTGATGGTGTGGGTGAGGTGGGGGTGATGGAAGAGGTGATGGTGGGGGTGATGGTGGGGGTTTTGGCGGGGGTGATGTTAGATGTGATGGTGGGGGTGATGGTGGGGGTGATGGAAGAGGTGATGGTGGGGGTGATGGTGTGGGTGATGGTAGCGGTGATGTAGACGTATTGGTGGGCATGATGGTGGGGGTAATGGTGGGGGTGATGGAAGAGGTGATGGTGGGGGTGATGGTGGGTGTGATGGTAGCGGTGATGTAGACGTATTGGTGGGCATGATGGTGGGGGTAATGGTGAGGGTGATGGAAGAGGTGATGGTGGGGGTGATGGTGGGTGTGATGGTAGCGGTGATGTAGACGTATTGGTGGGCGTGATGGTGGGGGTGATTGTGGGGGGGTGATTGTAGGGTTGATGGTAGGGGTGATGGTGGGGGTGATGGAAGAGCTGATGCTGGGGGTGATGGTGGAGGCGATGGTGGGGGAGATGGTGGGTGTCATGCTGGGTGTGACGGTGGGGCTGATGGAAGAGGTGATGGTGGGGTGATGGTAGAGGTGATGGTGGGGGTGATGGTAGAGGTGACTTCAGAGATGATTGTGGGGTTGATGGTGGGGGTAATGGTTGGGTTGATGGAAGAGGTGATGGTCGGGGTGATGGTGGAGGTGATGGCGAGGGTGATGGAGGAGGTGATGGTGGGGGTGATGGTGGGGGTGATGGTGGGTGTGATGGTGGGACAGATGGTAGATGTGATGGTGGGGTGATGGTAGAGTTGATGGGGAGGGTGATGGTGGGGTTAATGCTGGGGGTGATGGAGGGGGAGATGGAAGAGGTGATGGTGGGGGTGATGGTAGAGGTGTTGTTGGTGGTGATGGTGGGGGTGCGGGAAGAGGTTATGGTGGGGGTGATGGTAGAGGTGATGGTGGGCGTGATGGTGGGGATGATGGTGGGGGTGATCGTAGGGGTGATGGAAGAGCTGATAAGTGATGGAAGAGGTGATGGTAGGGGAATGGTAGGGATGATGGTGGGGGTGATGGTAGACGTGATGGCAGAGGTGATGGTGGGGGTGATGGTGGTGGGGTGATGGTGGGGTGATGGTAGGGGTTATCGTGGGGCTGATGGAAGAGCTGATGGTGGGGGGTGATGGTGGAGGTGATGGTGGTGGAGATGATGGGAGTCATGGTGGGTGTGACGGTGGGGCTGATGGAAGAGGTGATGGTGGGGTGATGGTAGAGGTGATGGTGGGGGGTGATGGTAGAAGTGACTTTAGATGTGATGGTGGGGGTAATGGTGGGGGTGATGGAGGGGGTGATTTAAGAGGCGATTGTGGGGTTGATGGTGGGGGTGATGGTGGGGGTGATTGTGGGGGGGTGATTGTAGGGTTGATGGTAGGGGTGATGGTGGGGTTGATGGAAGAGCTGATGCTGGGGGTGATGGTGGAGGCGATGGTGGGGGAGATGGTGGGTGTCATGCTGGGTGTGACGGTGGGGCTGATGGAAGACGTGATGGTGGGGTGATGGTAAAGGTGATGGTGGGGGTGATGGTAGAGGTGACTTCAGAGATGATTGTGGGGTTGATTGTCGGGGTAATGGTTGGGTTGATGGAAGAGGTGATGGTCGGGGTGATGGTGGAGGTGATGGCGAGGGTGATGGAGGAGGTGATGGTGGGGGTGATGGTGGGGGTGATGGTGGGTGTGATGGTGGGGTGATGGTAGAGTTGATGGGGAGGGTGATGGTGGGGTTAATGCTGGGGGTGATGGAGGGGGAGATGGAAGAGGTGATTGTGGGGGTGATGGTGGGGGTGATGGTAGAGGTGTTGTTGGTGGTGATGGTGGGGGTGCGGGAAGAGGTTATGGTGGGGGTGATGGTAGAGGTGATGGTGGGCGTGATGGTGGGGATGATGGTGGGGGTGATGGTGGGGGTGATGGTGGGGGTGTGATTGTAGGGTTGATGGTAGGGGTGATCGTGGGGGTGATGGAAGAGCTGATAAGTGATGGAAGAGGTGATGGTGGGGGAATGGTAGGGATGATGTTGGGGGTGATGGTAGACGTGATGGCAGAGGTGATGGTGGGGGTGATGGTGGGGGGGTGATGGTGGGGTGATGGTAGGGGTGATCGTGGGGCTGATGGAAGAGCTGATGGTGGGGGTGATAGTGGAGGTGATGGTGGTGGAGATGATGGGAGTCATGGTGGGTGTGACGGTGGGGCTGATGGAAGAGGTGATGGTGGGGTGATGGTAGAAGTGACTTTAGATGTGATGGTGGGGGTAATGGTGGGGGTGATGGAGGGGGTGATTTAAGAGGCGATTGTGGGGTTGATGGTGGGGGAGATGGTGGGAGTGATGGAAGAGGTGATGGTCGGGGTGATGGTGGAGTTGATGGTGGGGATGATGGAGGAGGTGATGGTGGGGGTGATGGTGGGTGTGATGTTGGGGCTGATGAAAGAGGTGATGGTGGGGTGATAGTAGAGTTGATGGGGAGGGTGATGGTGGGGTCAATGGTGGGGGTGATGGAGGGGGAGATAAAAGAGGTGATTGTGGGGGTGATGGTGGGGGTGATGGTAGAGGTGTTGTTGGTGGTGATGGTGGGGGTGTGGGAAGAGGTTATGGTGGGGGTGATGGTAGAGGTGATGGTGGGCGTGATGGAGGGGATGATGGTGGGGGTGATGGTGGGGGTGATGGTGGGGGTGTGATTGTAGGGTTGATGGTAGGGGTGATCGTAGGGGTGATGGAAGAGCTGATAAGTGATGGAAGTGGTGATGTTGGGGGAATGGTAGGGATGATGGTGGGGGTGATGGTAGACGTGATGGCAGAGGTGATGGTGGGGGTGATGGTGGTGGGGTGATGGTGGGGTGATGGTAGGGGTGATCGTGGGGCTGATGGAAGAGCTGATGGTGGGGGTGATGGTGGAGGTGATGGTGGTGGAGATGATGGGAGTCATGGTGGGTGTGACGGTGGGGCTGATGGAAGAGGTGATGGTGGGGTGATGGTAGAAGTGACTTTAGATGTGATGGTGGGGGTAATGGTGGGGGTGATGGAGGGGGTGATTTAAGAGGCGATTGTGGGGTTGATGGTGGGGGTGATGGTGGGGGTGATGGAAGAGGTGATGGTCGGGGTGATGGTGGAGGTGATGGTGGGGATGATGGAGGAGGGTGATGGTGGGGGTGATGGTGGGTGTGATGTTGGGGCTGATGAAAGAGGTGATGGTGGGGTGATAGTAGAGTTGATGGGGAGGGTGATGGTGGGGTCAATGGTGGGGGTGATGGAGGGGGGAGATGAAAGAGGTGATTGTGGGGGTGATGGTGGGGGTGATGGTAGAGGTGTTGTTGGTGGTGATGGTGGGGGTGTGGGAAGAGGTTATGGTGGGGGTGATGGTAGAGGTGATGGTGGGCGTGATGGTGGGGATGATGGTGGGGGTGATGGTGGGGGTGATGGTGGGTGTGATGGTGGGACAGATGGAAGAGGTGATGGTGGGGTGATGGTAGAGTTGATGGGGAGGGTGATGGTGGGATTGATGGTGCGGGTAATGGAGAGGGAAAAGGAAGAGGTGATTGTGGGGGTGATGGTGGGATGATGGTAGAGGTGTTGTTGGTGGTGATGGTGGGGGTGTGGGAAGAGGTTATGGTGGGGGTGATGGTAGAGGTGATGGTGGGCGTGATGGTGGAGATGATGGTGGGGGTGATGGTGGGGGTGATAGTGGGGGTGTGATTGCAGGGTTGATGGTAGGGGTGATCGTGGGGGTGATCGAAGATCTCATGGTGTGATGGAAGTGGTGATGGTGGGGGAATGGTAGGGATGATGGTGGGGGTGATGGTAGACGTGATGGCAGAGGTGATGGTGGGGCTGATGGTGGGGGTGATGGTGGGGGCTGATGGTGCGAGTGATGGAAGAGATGATGGTGGGGCTGATGGTGGGGGTGATGGTGGGTAGTGATGGTGAGAGTGATGGTAGAGGTGATTGTGGGCGTGATGATGGAGGTGATGGTGGGAGTGATGGTGGGGTGATGGTAGAGGCGATAGTGGGTGTGATGGTGGGGAATGATGGTGAGGGTGATGGAAGAGGTGATGGGGTGATGGAACAGGTGATGGTGGGCGTGATGGTGGGTGTGATCTTGGGGGTGATGGTAGACGTGATGGTAGAGTTGATGGTGGGTGTGATGGTGGGGGTGATGGTGGGGGCTGATGGTGGGGGTGAAGGTGGGGGGTGATGGTGTGGGTGATGGTAGAGGTTAATGGTGGGGGTGATGGTGTGGGTGAGGTGGGGGTGATGGAAGAGGTGATGGTGGGGGTGATGGTGGGGGTTTTGGCAGGGGTGATGTTAGATGTGATGGTGGGGGTGATGGTGGGGGTGATGGAAGAGGTGATGGTGGGGGTGATGGTGTGGGTGATGGTAGCGGTGATGTAGACGTATTGGTGGGCATGATGGTGGGGGTAATGGTGGGGGTGATGGAAGAGGTGATGGTGGGGGTGATGGTGGGTGTGATGGTAGCGGTGATGTAGACGTATTGGTGGGCATGATGGTGGGGGTAATGGTGAGGGTGATGGAAGAGGTGATGGTGGGGGTGATGGTGGGTGTGATGGTAGCGGTGATGTAGACGTATTGGTGGGCGTGATGGTGGGGGTGATTGTGGGGGGGTGATTGTAGGGTTGATGGTAGGGGTGATGGTGGGGGTGATGGAAGAGCTGATGCTGGGGGTGATGGTGGAGGCGATGGTGGGGGAGATGGTGGGTGTCATGCTGGGTGTGACGGTGGGGCTGATGGAAGAGGTGATGGTGGGGTGATGGTAGAGGTGATGGTGGGGGTGATGGTAGAGGTGACTTCAGAGATGATTGTGGGGTTGATGGTGGGGGTAATGGTTGGGTTGATGGAAGAGGTGATGGTCGGGGTGATGGTGGAGGTGATGGCGAGGGTGATGGAGGAGGTGATGGTGGGGGTGATGGTGGGGGGTGATGGTGGGTGTGATGGTGGGACAGATGGTAGATGTGATGGTGGGGTGATGGTAGAGTTGATGGGGAGGGTGATGGTGGGGTTAATGCTGGGGGTGATGGAGGGGGAGATGGAAGAGGTGATGGTGGGGGTGATGGTAGAGGTGTTGTTGGTGGTGATGGTGGGGGTGCGGGAAGAGGTTATGGTGGGGGTGATGGTAGAGGTGATGGTGGGCGTGATGGTGGGGATGATGGTGGGGGTGATCGTAGGGGTGATGGAAGAGCTGATAAGTGATGGAAGAGGTGATGGTAGGGGAATGGTAGGGATGATGGTGGGGGTGAAGGTAGACGTGATGGCAGAGGTGATGGTGGGGGTGATGGTGGTGGGGTGATGGTGGGGTGATGGTAGGGGTGATCGTGGGGCTGATGGAAGAGCTGATGGTGGGGGTGATGGTGGAGGTGATGGTGGTGGAGATGATGGGAGTCATGGTGGGTGTGACGGTGGGGCTGATGGAAGAGGTGATGGTGGGGTGATAGTAGAGTTGATGGGGAGGGTGATGGTGGGGTCAATGGTGGGGGTGATGGAGGGGGAGATAAAAGAGGTGATTGTGGGGGTGATGGTGGGGGTGATGGTAGAGGTGTTGTTGGTGGTGATGGTGGGGGTGTGGGAAGAGGTTATGGTGGGGGTGATGGTAGAGGTGATGGTGGGCGTGATGGAGGGGATGATGGTGGGGGTGATGGTGGGGGTGATGGTGGGTGTGTGATTGTAGGGTTGATGGTAGGGGTGATCGTAGGGGTGATGGAAGAGCTGATAAGTGATGGAAGTGGTGATGGTGGGGGAATGGTAGGGATGATGGTGGGGGTGATGGTAGACGTGATGGCAGAGGTGATGGTGGGGGTGATGGTGGGGGGGTGATGGTGGGGTGATGGTAGGGGTGATCGTGGGGCTGATGGAAGAGCTGATGGTGGGGGTGATGGTGGAGGTGATGGTGGTGGAGATGATGGGAGTCATGGTGGGTGTGACGGTGGGGCTGATGGAAGAGGTGATGGTGGGGTGATGGTAGAAGTGACTTTAGATGTGATGGTGGGGGTAATGGTGGGGGTGATGGAGGGGGTGATTTAAGAGGCGATTGTGGGGTTGATGGTGGGGGTGATGGTGGGGGTGATGGAAGAGGTGATGGTCGGGGTGATGGTGGAGGTGATGGTGGGGATGATGGAGGAGGTGATGGTGGGGGTGATGGTGGGTGTGATGTTGGGGCTGATGAAAGAGGTGATGGTGGGGTGATAGTAGAGTTGATGGGGAGGGTGATGGTGGGGTCAATGGTGGGGGTGATGGAGGGGGAGATGAAAGAGGTGATTGTGGGGGTGATGGTGGGGGTGATGGTAGAGGTGTTGTTGGTGGTGATGGTGGGGGTGTGGGAAGAGGTTATGGTGGGGGTGATGGTAGAGGTGATGGTGGGCGTGATGGTGGGGATGATGGTGGGGGTGATGGTGGGGGTGATGGTGGGTGTGATGGTGGGACAGATGGAAGAGGTGATGGTGGGGTGATGGTAGAGTTGATGGGGAGGGTGATGGTGGGATTGATGGTGGGGGTAATGGAGAGGGAAAAGGAAGAGGTGATTGTGGGGGTGATGGTGGGATGATGGTAGAGGTGTTGTTGGTGGTGATGGTGGGGGTGTGGGAAGAGGTTATGGTGGGGGTGATGGTAGAGGTGATGGTGGGCGTGATGGTGGAGATGATGGTGGGGGTGATGGTGGGGGTGATAGTGGGGGTGTGATTGCAGGGTTGATGGTAGGGGTGATCGTGGGGGTGATCGAAGATCTCATGGTGTGATGGAAGTGGTGATGGTGGGGGAATGGTAGGGATGATGGTGGGGGTGATGGTAGACGTGATGGCAGAGGTGATGGTGGGGGTGATGGTGGGGGGGTGATGGTAGGGGTGATGGTAGGAGTGCTCATGGGGCTGATGGAAGAGCTGATGGTGGGGGTGATGGTGGAGGTGATGGTGGTGGAGATGGTGGGGGTCATGGTGGGTGTGACGGTGGGGCTGATGGAAGAGGTGATGGTGGGGTGATGGTAGAGGTGATGGTGGGGGTGATGGTAGAAGTGACTTTAGATGTGATGGTGGGGGTAATGGTGGGGGTGATGGAGGGGGTGATTTAAGAGGCGATTGTGGGGTTGATGGTGGGGGTGATGGTGGGGGTGATGGAAGAGGAGATAGTCGGGGTGATGGTGGAGGTGATGGTGGGGGTGATGGAGGAGGTGATGGAGGGGGTGATAGTGCGGGTGATGGTGGGTGTGAGGGTGGGGCTGATGGAAGAGGTGATGGTGGGGTGATAGTAGAGTTGATGGGGAGAGTGATGGTGGGGTCAATGGTGGGGGTGATGGAGGGGCTGATGGAAGAGGTGATTGTGGGAGTGATGGTGGGGTGATGGTGTGGGTGATAATGGGGGTGATGGAAGAGGTGATGGTTGGGGTAATGGAAGATTGATTTTGGGGGTGATGGTGGGGAATAGAAGAGTGATTGTGGGGGTGATTGTGGGGTTGATGGATGAGGTGATGCTAGGGGTGATGGTAGGAGTGATGGTGGGGGTGATGGTGGGGGTGATGATGGGAGTAAAAGGTAGGTGTGATGGTGGGGGTGATGATGGAGGTGATGGTGGGGGTGATGGAAGAGGTAATTTTGGGGGTGATGGTAGAGGTGACAGTAGAGGTGATGGTGTGGGTGATGGTGGGGGTGATGGCGGGGGTGATGGAAGAGGTGATGGTGATTGTGGGGGTGATAGGAGAGGTGCTGGTGGTGGTGATGATGGGGTTGATGGAAGAGGTGATGGTGGGGGTGATGGTGGGGGTGATGGTAGTGGTGATGGTAGAGGTGATGGTGTGGGTGATGTTGTTGGTTATTGTGGGGGTATGGTGGGATGATGGAAGAGGTGATGGGGGTGATGGAAGAGGTAATCTTGGGTGTGATGATGGGGGTGATGGTGGGGGTGATGGTCGAGGTGACGGTAGAATTGACGATGGGTGTGATGGTGGGGGTGATGGTAGACGTGATGGTGGAGGTGATGGTGGGGGTGATGGTGGGGGGGTGATGGTGGGAGTGATGGTGAGGGTGATGGAAGAGATGATGGTGGGGCTGATGGTGGGGGTGATGGTGGGAGTGATGGTGGGAGTGATGGTAGAGGTGATTGTGGGCGTGATGGTGGAGGTGATGGTGGGAGTGATGGTGGAGGTGATGGTGGGAGTGATGGTGGGGTGATGGTAGAGGCGATAGTGGGTGTGATGGTGGGGATGATGGTGGGGGTGATGGAAGAGGTGATGGGGTGATGGAACAGGTGATGGTTGGCGTGATGGTGGGTGTGATCTTGGGGGTGATGGTAGAGGTGATGGTAGAGTTGATGGTGGGTGCGATGGTGGGGGTGATGGTGGGGGCTGATGGTGGGGGTGAAGGTGGGGGGTGTTGGTGTGCGTGATAGTAGAGGTAATGGTGGGGGTGATGGTGGGGGTGATGGTGGGGGTGATGGAAGAGGTGATGGTGGGGGTGATGGTGGGGGTGTTAGCGGGGGTGATGTTAGATGTGATGGTGGGGGTGATGGTGGGGGTGATGGAAGAGGTGATGGTTGGGGTGATGGTGGGGGTGATGGTGAGGGTGATGTTAGAAGTGATGTTGGGGGTGATGGTTGTGGTGATGGAAGAGGTGATGGTGGGGGTGATGGTGGGTGTGAAGGTACCGGTGATGTAGACGTATTGGTGGGCGTGATGGTGGGGGTGATGGTGGGGGTGATGGTGGGGGTGATTGTGGGGGGGTGATTGTAGGGTTGATGGTAGGGGTGATCGTGGGGGTGATGGTGGAGCTGATGGTGTGATGGAGGAGGTGATGGTGTGGGTGATGGTGGGGGTGATGGTGGGGGTGATGGTAGACATGATGGCAGAGTTGATAGTGGGGGTGATGGTAGGGGTGATGGTGAGGGGGTGATGGTAGGCGTGATGGTAGGGGTGATCGTGGGGGTGATGGAAGAGCTGATGGTGGTGGTGATCGTGGAGGTGATGGTGTGGAGATGGTGGGTGTAATGCTGGGTGTGATGGTGGGGCTGATGGAAGAGGTGATGGTGGGGTGATGGTAGAGGTGATGGTGGGGGTGATGGTAGAGGTGACTTTAGAGGTGATTGTGGGGGTGATGGTGGGGGTAATGGTTGGGGTGTTGGAAGAGGTGATGGTCGGGGTGATGGTGGAGGTGATGGCGAGGGTGATGGAGGAGGTGATAGTGGGGGTGATGGTGGGGGTGATGGTGGGAGTGATGGTGGGACAGATGGAAGTGGTGACGGTGGGGTGATGGTAGAGTTGATGGAGAGGGTGATGATGGGGTTAATGGTGGGGGTGATGGAGGGGGAGATGGAAGAGGTGATTGTGGGAGTGATGGTGGGGGTGATGGTAGAGGTGTTGTTGGTGGTGATGGTGGGGGTGCGGAAAGAGGTTATGGTGGGGGTGATGGTAGAGGTGATGGTGGGCGTGATGGTCAGGATGATAGTGGGGGTGATGGTGGGGGTGATGGTGAGGGTGTGATTGTAGGGTTGATGGTAGGGGTGATCATGGGGGTGATGGAAGAGCTGATAAGTGATGGAAGAGGTGATGGTGGGGGAATGGTAGGGATGATGTTGGGGGTGATGGTAGACGTGATGGCAGAGGTGATGGTGGGGGTGATGGTGGGGGGGTGATGGTAGGGGTGATGTTACGGGTGATCGTGGGGCTGATGGAAGAGCTGATGGTGGGGGTGATTGTGGAGGAGATGGTGGTGGAGATGGTGGGGGTCATGGTGGGTGTGACTGTGGGGCTGATGGAAGAGGTGATGGTGGGGTGATGGTAGAGGTGATGGTGGGGGTGATGGTAGAAGTGACTTTAGATGTGATGGTGGGGGTAATGGTGGGGGTGATTTAAGAGGTGATTGTGGGGTTGATGGTGGGGGTGATGGTGGGGGTGAAGGAAGAGGTGATGGTCGGGGTGATGGTGGAGGTGATGGTGGGGGTGATGGAGGGGGTGATAGTGGGTGTTATGGTGGGGCTGATGGAAGAGGTGATGGTGGGGTGATAGTAGAGCTGATGGGGAGGGTGATGGTGGGGTTAATGGTGGGGGTAATGGAGGGGGTGATGGAAGAGATGATTCTGGGAGTGATGTGGGGGTGATGGTGGGTGTGATGGTAGAGGTGTTGTTGCTGGTGATGGTGGGGGTGCGGGAAGAGGTTATGGGGGGGGTGATGGTAGAGGAGATGGTGGGGCTGATGGTGGGGGAATTGGTGGGATTGATGGTGGGCATGGTGGAAGAGATAATGGTGGGGGTGATGGTGGGGGGGTGATGGTAGGGGTGATGTTACGGGTGATCGTGGGGCTGATGGAAGAGCTGATGGTGGGGGTGATGGTGGAGGAGATGGTGGAGGAGATGGTGGGGGTCATGGTGGGTGTGACTGTGGGGCTGATGGAATAGGTGACGGTGGGGGTGATGGTAGAAGTGACTTTAGATGTGATTGTGGGGTTGATGGTGGGGGTGATGGTGGGGGTGAAGGAAGAGGTGATGGTCGGGGTGATGGTGGAGGTGATGGTGGGGGTGATGGAGGGGGTGATAGTGGGTGTTATGGTGGGGCTGATGGAAGAGGTGATGGTGGGGTGATAGTAGAGCTGATGGGGAGGGTGATGGTGGGGTTAATGGTGGGGGTAATGGAGGGGGTGATGGAAGAGGTGATTGTGGGAGTGATGGTGGGGGTGATGGTGGGTGTGATGGTAGAGGTGTTGTTGCTGGTGATGGTGGGGGTGTGGGAAGAGGTTATGGTGGGGGTGATGGTAGAGGTGATGGTGGGGCTGATGGTGGGGGAAATGGTGGAATTGATGGTGGGCGTGGTGGAAGAGATGATGGTGGGGGTGATGGTGGGGGTGATGGTGGAGGTGATGGTAGACGTGATGGTAGAGTTGATGGTGGGGGTGATGGTAGAGGTGATGGGGGTGTTTGTGGGGGTGATGGTGGGTTTGATAGTGGGGGTGATGGTGCGGTTGATGGTGGGATGATGGAAGCGGTGATGGGGGAAATGGAAGAGTTGATGGTGGGGGGGATGGTGGGGGTGATGGTGGGGCTGATGGTAGAGGTGATGGCAGAGTTGATGGTGGGGGTGATGGTGGGGGTGATGGTATAGGTGATGGGGGTGTTGGTGGGGGTGATGGTGGGGGGTGATGGTAGGGGTCATGGTAGGGGTGATGGTGGTGATGATGGAACAGCTGCTGGTGGGGGTGATGGAAGAGGTGATGATGGGTGTAATGGTGGGGCTGATGTTGCGGGTGATGTTAGAGGTGATGGTAGAGGTGATGGTGGGTGTGATGGCGGGGGTGATAGTGGGGGTGATGGTGGGGTTGATGGTGGGACTGATGGTGGGGGTGATGGTAGAGGTGTTGGTGGGGGTGGGTGGGGGTGCTGGAAGAGGTGATGGTCGGGGTGATGGTAGAGGTGATGTTGGGGGTGATGGTGAAGGTGATGATGGGGGTGATGTTGGGGGTGATGGTAGAGGTGATGGTGGGCGTGATGGTGGGGGTGATGGTTGGGGTGATGGAAGAGGTGATGGTGGGGGTGATGGAAGAGGTGATGGTGGGGTTATTGGTGGGGGTGATGGTAGAGGTGATGGTGGGGCTGATGGTGGGGGTGATGGTGGGGATGATGATGGGGTAATGGACGTGATGATGGCGGGGGTGATGGTGGGGGAATGGTGGGGATGATGGCGGGGGTCATGGTAGAGGTGATTGTGGTCGTGATGGTGTGGGTGATGGTGGGAGTGATGGTGGGGGAGTTGGAAGAGTTGATGGTGGGGGTGATGGTGGGAGTGTTGGTGTGGTTGATGGTGGGTGTGATGGAAGAGGTGATGGTGGGTGTGAAGGTGTGGGTAATGTTAGAGGTGATGGTGGGGGTGATGGTGGAGGTGATGATGGGGGTGATGGAAGAGGTGATGGTGGGGGTGAAGGTCGGGGTGATGGCGGGCGCGATGAAAGATGTGATGGTGGGGGTGATGGTGGGCGTGATGGTGTGGGTGCTGGTGGGAGTGATGCTAGAGATGATGGTGTGGGTGATGGTGTGGTTGATGGTGGGGGTGATGGAAGAGTGATTGTGGGGGTGATGGTGGAGGTGATGGATGAGGTGATGGTGGGGGGGATGGTAAGAGTGATGGTGGGGGTGATGGTGGACATGATGGTGGGGTTGATGGAAGAGGTGATGGTGGGGGTGATGGTAGCGGTGACGGTAGAGGTGATGGTGGGGGTGATGGTGTGGGTGATAATGGGGGTGATGGAAGAGGTGATGGTTGGTGTAATGGAAGAAATGATGGTGGGGGTGATGGTGGGGAATAGAAGAGTGATGGTGGGGGCGATTGTGGGGTTGATGGATGAGGTGATGGTAAGGGTAATGGTAGGAGTGATGGTGGGGGTGATGGTGGGGGTGATGGTGGGAGTGATGGTAGGTGTGATGGTGGGGGTGATGATGGGGGTGATGGTGGGGGTGATGGAAGAGGTAATTTTGGGGGTGATGGTAGAGGTGACGGTAGAGGTGATGGTGTGGGTGATGGTGTGGGTGATGGCGGGGGTGATGGAAGAGGTGATGGTGATGGTGGGGGTGATAGGAGAATGCTGGTGGTGGTGATGATGGGGGTGATGGAAGAGGTGATGGTGGGGGTGATGGTGGGGGTGATGGTAGTGGTGATGGTAGAGGTGATGGTGTGGGTGATGGTGTTGTTGATAGTGGGGGTATGGTGGGATGATGGAAGATGTGATGGGGGTGATGGAAGAGGTAATCTTGGGTGTGATGGTGGGGGTGATGGTGGGGGTGATGGTCGAGGTGATGGTAGAATTGACGGTGGGGGTGATGGTGGGGGTGATGGTAGACGTGATGGTGGAGGTGATGGTGGGGGTGATGGTGGGGGGGGTGATGGTGGGAGTGATGGTGAGGGTGATGGAAGAGGTGATGGTGGGGGTGATGGCGGGTGTGATGGAAGAGGTGATGGTGGGGGTGATGGTGGGGGTGATGCTGGGTGTGATGGTTGGGCTGATGGAAGAGGTGATTGTGGGGTGATGGTAGAGGTGATGGTGGGGGTGATGGTAGAGTTGACAGTAGAGGTGATGGTGGGGGTAATGGTGGAGGTGACGGAGGGGGTGATGGAAGAGGTGATTGTGGGGGTGATTGTGGGGGTGAGGGTGGGGGTGATGGTTGAGGTGTTGGTGGGGGTGATGGTTGGGGGGCTGGAAGTGGTGATGTTCAGGGTGATGGTAGAGGTGATGGTGGGTGTGACAGTGGGGCTGATGGTTGGGGTGATGGAAGAGGTGATGCTGGGTGTGATGGAAGAAGTGATGGTGGCATTGATGTTGGGTGTGATGGCGGGGGTGATGGAAGAGGTGATGGTGGGGGGGATGGTGGTGGTGATGGTGGGGCTGATGGTAGAGATGATGGCAGAGTTGATGGTGGAGGTGATGGGGGGTGATGGTAGAGGTGATGGCCGGGGTGATGGTAGGGGTCATGGTAGGGGTGATGGTGGTGATGATGGAAGAGGTGCTGGTGGGTGTGATGGTGGGGGTGATGGAAGAGGTGATGATGGGTGTGATGGTGGGGCTGATGGTGGGAGTGATGTCAGAGGTGATGGTAGAAGTGATGGTGGGTGTGATGGCGGGGTTGATAGTGGGGGTGATGGTGGGGTTGATGGTGGGATGAAGAAAGAGGTGATGGAGGTGATGGAAGAGATGATGGTGGGGGGTCGGTTGGGGTGATGGTGGGAGTGATGGTGGGGGTGATGGTAGAGGTGTTGGTGGTGGTGGGTGGGGGTGATGGAAGAGGTGATGGTTGGGGTGATGGTAGATGTGATGGTGGGGGAGATGGTGAAGGTGATGATGGGGGTGATGTTGGGGGTGATGGTTGAGGTGATGGTGGGCGTGATGTTGGGGGTGATGGTTGGAGTGATGGAAGAGGTGAAGCTGGGGTTGATGTTGGGGATGATGGTGGGGGTGATGGAAGGGGGTGATGGTGGGGGTGATTGTGGGGGGGTGATTGTAGGGTTGATGGTAGGGGTGATCGTGGGGGTGATGGAAGAGCTGATGATGTGATGGAGGAAGTGATGGTGTGGGGGATGGTGGGGGTGATGGTGGGGGTGATGGTAGACATGATGGCAGAGTTGATAGTGGGGGTGATGGTAGGGTTGATGTTGAGGGGGTGATGGTAGGCGTGATGGTGGGGGTGATCGTGGAGGTGATGGTGGGGGAGATGGTGGGTGTCATGCTGGGTGTGATGGTGGGGCTGATGGAAGAGGTGATGGTGGGGTGATCGTAGAGGTGATGGTGGGGTTCATGGTAGAGGTGACTTTAGAGGTGATTGTGGGGGTGATGGTGGGGGTAATGGTTGGGGTGTTGGAAGAGGTGATGGTCGGGGTGATGGTGGAGTTGATGGCGAGGGTGATGGAGGAGGTGATGGTGGGGGTGATGGTGGGGGTGATGGTGGGTGTGATAGTGGGACAGATGGAAGAGGTGATGGTGGGGTGATGGTAGAGTTGATGGGGAGGGTGATGATGGGGTTAATGGTGGGGGTGATGGAGGGGGAGATGGAAGAGGTGATTGTGGGGGTGATGGTGGGGGTGATGGTAGAGGTGTTGTTGGTGGTGATGGTGGGGGTGCGGAAAGAGATTATGGTGGGGGTGATGGTAGAGGTGATGGTGGGCATGATGGTGGGGATGATGGTGGGGGTGATGGTGGGGGTGATGGTGAGGGTGTGATTGTAGGGTTGATGGTAGGGGTGATCGTGGGGGTGATGGAAGAGCTGATAAGTGATGGAAGAGGTGATGGTGGGGGAATGGTAGGGATGATGGTGGGGGTGATGGTAGACGTGATGGCAGAGGTGATGGTGGGGGTGATGGTGGGGGGGTGATGGTAGGGGTGATGTTACGGGTGATCGTGGGGCTGATGGAAGAGCTGATGGTGGGGGTGATGGTGGAGGAGATGGTGTTGGAGATGGTGGGGGTCATGGTGGGTGTGACTGTGGGGCTGATGGAAGAGGTGATGGTGGGGTGATGGTAGAGGTGATGGTGGGGGTGATGGTAGAAGTGACTTTAGATGTGATGGTGGGGGTAATGGTGGGGGTGATGGAGGGGGTGATTTAAGAGGTGATTGTGGGGTTGATGGTGGGGGTGATGGTGGGGGTGAAGGAAGAGGTGATGGTCGGGGTGATGGAGGAGGTGATGGTGGGGTGATAGTAGAGCTGATGGGGAGGGTGATGGTGGGGTTAATGGTGGGGGTAATGGAGGGGGTGATGGAAGAGGTGATTGTGGGAGTGATGGTGGGGGCGATGGTGGGTGTGATGGTAGAGGTGTTGTTGCTGGTGATGGTGGGGGTGCGGGAAGAAGTTATGGTGGGGGTGATGGTAGAGGTGATGGTGGGGCTGATGGTGGGGGAAATGGTGGGATTGATGGTGGGCATGGTGGAAGAGATGATGGTGGGGGTGATGGTGGGGTTGATGGTGGGGGTGATGGTAGACGTGATGGTAGAGTTGATGGTGGGGGTGATGGTGGGGGTGATGGTAGAGGTGATGGGGGTGTTGGTGGGGGTGATGGTGGGTTTGATAGTGGGGGTGATGGTGCGGTTGATGGTGGGATGATGGAAGCGGTGATGGGGGAAATGGAAGAGTTGATGGTGGGGGGGATGGTGGGGGTGATGGTGGGGCTGATGGTAGAGGTGATGGCAGAGTTGATGGTGGGGGTGATGGTGGGGGTGATGGTATAGGTGATGGGGGTGTTGGTGGGGGTGATGGTGGGGGGTGATGATAGGGGTCATGGTAGGGGTGATGGTGGTGATGATGGAAGAGGTGCTGGTGGGGGTGATGGTGGGGGTGATGGAAGAGGTGATGATGGGTGTAATGGAGGGGCTGATGTTGCAGGTGATGTTAGAGGTGATGGTAGAGGTGATGACGGGTGTGATACTGGGGGTGATGGTGGGGTTGATGGTGGGACTGATGGTGGGGGTGATGGTAGAGGTGTTGGTGGGGGTGGGTGGGGGTGCTGGAAGAGGTGATGGTCGGGGTGATGGTAGAGGTGATGGTGGGGGTGATGGTGAAGGTGATGATGGGGGTGATGTTGGGGGTGATGGTAGAGGTGATGGTGGGCGTGATGGTGGGGGTGATGGTTGGGGTGATGGAAGAGGTGATGGTGGGGGTGATGGAAGAGGTGATGGTGGGGTTATTGGTGGGGGCGATGGTAGAGGTGATGGTGGGGCTGATGGTGGGGGTGATGGTGGGGATGATGATGGGGGTGATGGAAGTGATGATGGCGGGGGTGATGGTGGGGGAATGGTGGGGATGATGGCGGGGGTCATGGTAGAGGTGATTGTGGTCGTGATGGTGTGGGTGATGGTGGGAGTGATGGTAGGGGAGTTGGAAGAGTTGATGGTGGGGGTGATGGTGGGAGTGTTGGTGTGGTTGATGGTGGGTGTGATGGAAGAGGTGATGGTGGGGGTGAAGGTGTGGGTAATGTTAGAGGTGATGGTGGGGGTGATGGTGGAGGTGATGGAAGAGGTAATTTTGGGGGTGATGGTAGAGGTGATGGTAGAGGTGATGGTGTGGGTGATGGTGGGGGTGATGGCGGGGGTGATGGAAGAGGTGATGGTGATGGTGGGGGTGATAGGAGAGGTGCTGGTTGTGGTGATGATGGGGGTGATGGAAGAGGTGATGGTGGGAGTGATGGTGGGGGTGATGGTAGTGGTGATGGTAGAGATGATGGTGTGGGTGATGGTGTTGGTGATAGTGGGGGTATGGTGGGATGATGGAAGAGGTGATGGGGGTGATGGAAGAGGTAATCTTGGGTGTGATGGTGGGGGTGATGGTGGGGGTGATGGTCGAGGTGATGGTAGAATTGATGGTGGGGGTGATGGTGGGGGTGAAGGTAGACGTGATGGTGGAGGTGATGGTGGGGGTGATGGTGGGGGGGGTGATGGTGGGAGTGATGGTGAGGGTGATGGAAGAGGTGATGGTGGGGGTGATGGCGGGTGTGATGGAAGAGGTGATGGTGGGGGTGATGGTGGGGGTGATGCTGGGTGTGATGGTTGGGCTGATGGAAGAGGTGATTGTGGGCTGATGGTAGAGGTGATGGTGGGGGTGATGGTAGAGTTGACAGTAGAGGTGATGGTGGGGGTAATAGTGGAGGTGACGGAGGGGGTGATGGAAGAGGTGATTGTGGGGGTGATTGTGGGGGTGAGGGTGGGGGTGATGGTTGAGGTGTTGGTGGGGATGATGGTTGGGGGGCTGGAAGTGGTGATGTTCAGGGTGATGGTAGAGGTGATGGTGGGTGTGACAGTGGGGCTGATGGTTGGGGTGATGGAAGAGGTGATGCTGGGTGTGATGGAAGAAGTGATGGTGGGATTGATGTTGGGTGTGATGGTGGGGGTGATGGAAGAGGTGATGGTGGGTGTCATTGTGGGGGTAATGGTGGGGCTGATGGTGGGGGTGATGGTACATGTGATGGTGGGGCTGATGGTGGGGGTGATGGTGGGGCTGATGGTGCGGGTGATGGAAGAGATGATGGTGGGGCTGATGGTGGGGGTGATGGTGGGAGTGATGGTGGGAGTGATGGTAGAGGTGATTGTGGGCGTGATGGTGGAGGTGATGGTGGGAGTGATGGTGGGGTGATGGTAGAGTTAATAGTGGGTGTGATGGTGGGGATGATGGTGGGGGTGATGGAAGAGGTGATGGGGTGATGGAACAGGTGATGGTGGGCGTGATGGTGGGTGTGATTTTGGGGGTGATGGTAGAGGTGATGGTAGAGTTGATGGTGGGTGTGATGGTGGGGGTGATGGTGGGGGCTGATGGTGGGGGTGAAGGTGGGGGGTGATGGTGTGGGTGATGGTAGAGGTAATGGTGGGGGTGATGGTGGGGGTGATGGAAGAGGTGATGGTGGGGGTGATGGTGGGGGTGAGGGTGGGCGTGTTGGCGGGGGTGATGTTAGATGTGATGGTGGGGTGATGGTGGGGGTGATGTTAGATGTGATGGTGGGGGTGATGGTGTGGGTGATGGCAAGGGTGATGTTAGAAGTGATGGTGGGGGTGAAGGTGGGGGTGATCAAAGAGGTGATGGTGGGGGTGATGGTGGGTGTGAAGGTAGCCGTGATGTAGACGTATTGGTGGGCGTGATGGTGGGGGTGATGGTGGGGGTGATGGTGGGGGTGATTGTGGGGGGGGTGATTGTAGGGTTGATGGTAGGGGTGATCGTGGGGGTGATGGAAGAGCTGATGGTGTGATGGAAGAGGTGATGGTGTGGGGGAAGGTGGGGTTGATGGTGGGGGTGATGGTAGACGTGATTTCAGAGTTGATGGTGGGGGTGATGGTAGGGGTGATGGTGAGGGGGTGATGGTAGGCGTGATGGTAGGGGTGATCGTGGGGGTGATGGTGGGGGAGATGGTGGGTGTCATGCTGGGTGTGACGGTGGGGCTGATGGTGGGGTGATGGTAGAGGTGATGGTGGGGGTGATGGGAGAGGTGACTTAAGAGGTGATTGTGGGGGTGATGGTGGGGGTAATGGTTGGGATGATGGAAGAGGTGATGGTCGGGGTGATGGTGGAGGTGATGGCGAGGGTGATGGAGGAGGTGATGGTGGGGGTGATAGTGGGGGTGATGTTGAGTGTGATGGTGGGACAGATGGAAGAGGTGATGCTGGGGTGATGGTAGAGTTGATGGGGAGGGTGATGGTGGGGTTAATGGTGGGGGTGATGGAGGGGGAGATGGAAGAGGTGATTGTGGGGGTGATGGTGGGGGTGATGGTAGAGGTGTTGTTGGTGGTGATGGTGGGGGTGCGGGAAGAGGTTATGGTGGGGGTGATGGTAGAGGTGATGGTGGGGCTGATGGTGGGGGAAATGTTGGGATTGATTGTGGGCTTGATGGAAGAGATGATGGTGGGGGTGATGGTGGGTTTGATGGTGGGGGTGATGGTAGAGGTGATTTTGGGCATGTTGGTGGGGGTGATGGTGGTAGCAATGGTGGTGTTAATGGAAGAGGTGATGGTGGGGGTGATGGTGGGGATGATGGTGGGGGTATGGTAGACATGATGGTACAGGCGATGGTGGGTGTGATGGTGCGGTTGATGGTGGGATGATGGAAGAGGTGATGGTGGGGGGGATGGTGGTGGTGATGGTGGGGCTGATGGTAGAGATGATGGCAGAGTTGATGGTGGAGGTGATGGGGGGTGATGGTAGAGGTGATGGCCGGGGTGATGGTAGGGGTCATGGTAGGGGTGATGGTGGTGATGATGGAAGAGGTGCTGATGGGTGTGATGGTGGGGGTGATGGAAGAGGTGATGATGGGTGTGATGGTGGGGCTGATGGTGGGGGTGATGTCAGAGGTGATGGTAGAAGTGATGGTGGGTGTGATGGCGGGGTTGATAGTGGGGGTGATGGTGGGGTTGATGGTGGGATGAAGAAAGAGGTGATGGGGGTGATGGAAGAGATGATGGTGGGGGGGTCGGTTGGGGTGATGGTGGGAGAGATGGTGGGGGTGATGGTAGAGGTGTTGGTGGTGGTGGGTGGGGGTGATGGAAGAGGTGATGGTTGGGGTGATGGTAGATGTGATGGTGGGGGTGATGGTGAAGGTGATGATGGGGGTGATGTTGGGGGTGATGGTTGAGATGATGGTGGGCGTGATGGTGGGGGTGATGGTTGGAGTGATGGAAGAGTTGAAGCTGGGGTTGATGTTGGGGATGATGGTGGGGGTGATGGAAGGGGGTGATGGTGGGGGTGATTGTGGGGGGGTGATTGTAGGGTTGATGGTAGGGGTGATCGTGGGGGTGATGGAAGAGCTGATGATATGATGGAGGAGGTGATGGTGTGGCGGATGGTGGGGGTGATGGTGGGGGTGATGGTAGACATGATGGCAGAGTTGATAGTGGGGGTGATGGTAGGGGTGATGGTGAGGGGGTGATGGTAGGCGTGATAGTGGGGGTGATCGTGGAGGTGATGGTGGGGGAGATGGTGGGTGTCATGCTGGGTGTGATAGTGGGGCTGATGGAAGAGGTGATGGTGGGGTGATGGTAGAGGTGATGGTGGGGTTGATGGTAGAGGTGACTTTAGAGGTGATTGTGGGGGTGATGGTGGGGGTAATGGTTGGGGTGTTGGAAGAGGTGATGGTCGGGGTGATGGTGGAGGTGATGGCGAGGGTGATGGAGGAGGTGATGGTGGGGGTGATGGTGGGGGTGATGGTGGGTGTGATAGTGGGACAGATGGAAGAGGTGATGGTCGGGGTGATGGTAGAGTTGATGGGGAGGGTGATGATGGGGTTAATGGTGGGGGTGATGGAGGGGGAGATGGAAGAGGTGATTGTGGGGGTGATGGTGGGGGTGATGGTAGAGGTGTTGTTGGTGGTGATGGTGGGGGTGCGGAAAGAGATTATGGTGGGGGTGATGATAGAGGTGATGGTGGGCATGATGGTGGGGATGATGGTGGGGGTGATGGTGGGGGTGATGGTGAGGGTGTGATTGTAGGGTTGATGGTAGGGGTGATCATGGGGGTGATGGAAGAGCTGATAAGTGATGGAAGAGGTGATGGTGGGGGAATGGTAGGGATGATGGTGGGGGTGATGGTAGACGTGATGGCAGAGGTGATGGTGGGGGTGATGGTGGTGGGGTGATGGTAGGGGTGATGTTACGGGTGATCGTGGGGCTGATGGAAGAGCTGATGGTGGGGGTGATGGTGGAGGAGATGGTGGTGGAGATGGTGGGGGTCATGCTGGGTGTGACTGTGGGGCTGATGGAAGAGGTGATGGTGGGGTGATGGTAGAGGTGATGGTGGGGGTGATGGTAGAAGTGACTTTAGATGTGATGGTGGGGGTAATGGTGGGGGTGATGGAGGGGGTGATTTAAGAGGTGATTGTGGGGTTGATGGTGGGGGTGATGGTGGGGGTGAAGGAAGAGGTGATGGTCGGGGTGATGGTGGAGGTGATGGTGGGGTGATAGTAGAGCTGATGGGGAGGGTGATGGTGGGGTTAATGGTGGGGGTAATGGAGGGGGTGATGGAAGAGATGATTGTGGGAGTGATGGTGGGGGTGATGGTGGGGGTGATGGAAGAGGTGATGGTGGGTGTCATTGTGGGGGTAATGGAGGGGATGATGGTGGGGGTGATGGTACATGTGATGGTGGGGCTGATGGTGGGGGTGATGGTGGGGCTGATGGTGCGGGTGATGGAAGAGATGATGGTGGGGCTGATGGTGGGGGTGATGGTGGGAGTGATGGTGGGAGTGATGGTAGAGGTGATTGTGGGCGTGATGGTGGAGGTGATGGTGGGAGTGATGGTGGGGTGATGGTAGAGGCGATAGTGGGTGTGATGGTGGGGATGATGGTGGGGGTGATGGAAGAGGTGATGGGGTGATGGAACAGGTGATGGTGGGCGTGATGGTGGGTGTGATCTTGGGGGTGATGGTAGAGGTGATGGTAGAGTTGATGGTGGGTGTGATGGTGGGGGTGATAGTGGGTGCTGATGGTGGGGGTGAAGGTGGGGGGTGATGGTGTGTGTGATGGTAGAGGTAATGGTGGGGGTGATGGTGGGGGTGATGGAAGAGGTGATGGTGGGGGTGATGGTGGGGGTGTTGGCGGGGGTGATGTTAGATGTGATGGTGGGGTGATGGTGGGGGTGATGTTAGATGTGATGGTGGGGGTGATGGTGGGGGTGATGGCAAGGGTGATGTTAGAAGTGATGGTGGGGGTGATGGTGGGGGTGATCAAAGAGGTGATGGTGGGGGTGATGGTGGGTGTGAAGGTAGCGGTGATGTAGACGTATTGGTGGGCGTGATGGTGGGGGTGATGGTGGAGGTGAATGTGGGGGGGGGTGATTGTAGGGTTGATGGTAGGGGTGATCGTGGGGGTGATGGATGAGCTGATGGTGTGATGGAAGAGGTGATGGTGTGGGGGATGGTGGGGTTGATGGTGGGGGTGATGGTAGACGTGATGGCAGAGTTGATGGTGGGGGTGATGGTAGGGGTGATGGTGAGGGGGTGATGGTAGGCGTGATGGTAGGGGTGATCGTGGGGGTAATGGAAGAGCTGATGGTGGGGGTGATCGTGGAGGTGATGGTGGGGGAGATGGTGGGTGTCATGCTGGGTGTGACGGTGGGGCTGATGGAAGAGGTGATGGTGGGGTGATGGTAGAGGTGATGGTGGGGGTGATGGGAGAGGTGACTTAAGAGGTGATTGTGGGGGTGATGGTGGGGGTAATGGTTGGGGTGATGGAAGAGGTGATGGTCGGGGTGATGGTGGAGGTGATGGCGAGGGTGATGGAGGAGGTGATGGTGGGGGTGATGGTGGGGGTGATGGTGGGTGTGATGGTGGGACAGATGGAAGAGGTGATGGTGGGGTGATGGTAGAGTTGATGGGGAGGGTGATGGTGGGGTTAATGGTGGGGGTGATGGAGGGGGAGATGGAAGAGGTGATTGTGGGGGTGATGGTGGGGGTGATGGTAGAGGTGTTGTTGGTGGTGGTGGTGGGGGTGCGGGAAGAGGTTATGGTGGGGGGGATGGTAGAGGTGATGGTGGGGCTGATGGTGGGGGAAATGTTGGGATTGATTGTGGGCGTGATGGAAGAGATGATGGTGGGGGTGATGATGGGTTTGATGGTGGGGGTGATGGTAGAGGTGATTTTGGGCATGTTGGTAGGGGTGATGGTGGTAGCAATGGTGGGGGTAATGGAAGAGGTGATGGTGGGGGGTACCAGTGGGGGTGATGGAGGGGGTGATGGAAGAGGTGATTTTGGGGGTGATGGTGGGGGTGATGGTGGGGATATGGTAGACATGATGGTAGAGGTGATGTTGGGTGTGATGGTGGGTGTGATAGTGGGGGTGATGGTGGGGTTGATGGTGGGATGAAGGAAGAGGTCATGGGGGTGATGGAAGAGATGATGGTGGGGGGGTCGGTTGGGGTGATGGTGGGAGTGATGGTGGGATGATGGAAGAGGTGATGGTGGAGGGGATGGTGGTGGTGATGGTGGGGCTGATGGTAGAGATGATGGCAGAGTTGATGGTGGAGGTGATGGGGGGTGATGGTAGAGGTGATGGCCGGGGTGATGGTAGGGGTCATGGTAGGGGTGATGGTGGTGATGATGGAAGAGGTGCTGGTGGGTTTGATGGTGGGGGTGATGGAAGAGGTGATGATGGGTGTGATGGTGGGGCTGATGGTGGGGGTGATGTCAGAGGTGACGGTAGAAGTGATGGTGGGTGTGATGGCGGGGTTGATAGTGGGGGTGATGGTGGGGTTGATGGTGGGATGAAGGAAGAGGTGATGGGGGTGATGGAAGAGATGATGGTGGGGGGGTCGGTTGGGGTGATTTTGGGAGTGATGGTGGGGGTGATGGTAGAGGTGTTGGTGGTGGTGGGTGGGGGTGATGGAAGAGGTGATGGTTGGGGTGATGGTAGATGTGATGGTGGGGGTGATGGTGAAGGTGATGATGGGGGTGATGTTGGGGGTGATGGTTGAGGTGATGGTGGGCGTGATGGAAGAGGTGAAGCTGGGGTTGATGTTGGGGATGATGGTGGGGGTGATGGAAGGGTGTGATGGTGGGGGTGATTGTGGGGGGGTGATTGTAGGGTTGATGGTAGGGGTGATCGTGGGGGTGATGGAAGAGCTGATGGTGTGATGGAGGAGGTGATGGTGTGGGGGATGGTGGGGGTGATGGTGGGGGTGATGGTAGACATGATGGCAGAGTTGATAGTGGGGGTGATGGTAGGGGTGATGGTGAGGGGGTGATGGTAGGCGTGATGGTGGGGGTGATGGTGGGGGTGATGGTGGGTGTGATGGTGGGATAGATGGAAGAGGTGATGGTGGGGTGATGGTAGAGTTGATGGGGAGGGTGATGATGGGGTTAATGGTGGGGGTGATGGAGGGGGAGATGGAAGAGGTGATTGTGGGGGTGATGGTGGGGGTGATGGTAGAGGTGTTGTTGGTGGTGATGGTGGGGGTGCGGAAAGAGGTTATGGTGGGGGTGATGGTAGAGGTGATGGTGGGCGTGATGGTGGGGATGATGGTGGGGGTGATGGTAGGGGTGATGGTGAGGGTGTGATTGTAGGGTTGATGGTAGGGGTGATCATGGGGGTGATGGAAGAGCTGATAAGTGATGGAAGAGGTGATGGTGGGGGAATGGTAGGGATGATGGTGGGGGTGATGGTAGACGTGATGGCAGAGGTGATGGTGGGGGTGATGATGGGGGGGTGATGGTAGGCGTGATGTTACGGGTGATCGTGGGGCTGATGGAAGAGCTGATGGTGGGGGTGATGGTGGAGGAGATGGTGGTGGAGATGGTGGGGGTCATGGTGGGTGTGACTGTGGGGCTGATGGAAGAGGTGATGGTGGGGTGATGGTAGAGGTGATGGTGGGGGTGATGGTAGAAGTGACTTTAGATGTGATGGTGGGGGTAATGGTGGGGTTGATGGAGGGGGTGATTTAAGAGGTGATTGTGAGGTTGATGGTGGGGGTGATGGTGGGGGTGAAGGAAGAGGTGATGGTTGGGGTGATGGTGGAGGTGATGGTGGGGGTGATGGAGGGGGTGATAGTGGGTGTTATGGTGGGGCTGCTGGAAGAGGTAATGGTGGGGTGATAGTAGAGCTGATGGGGAGGGTGATGGTGGGGTTAATGGTGGGGGTAATGGAGGGGGTGATGGAAGAGGTGATTGTGGGAGTGATGGTGGGGGTGATGGTGGGTGTGATGGTAGAGGTGTTGTTGCTGGTGATGGTGGGGGTGCGGGAACAGGTTATGGTGGGGGTGATGGTAGAGGTGATGGTGGGGCTGATGGTGGGGGAAATGGTGGGATTGATGGTGGGCGTGGTGGAAGAGATGATGGTGGGGGTGATGGTGGGGGTGATGGTGGGGGTGATGGAAGACGTGATGGTAGAGTTGATGGTGGGGGTGATGGTGGGGGTGATGGTAGAGGTGAGGGGGGTGTTGTTGGGGGTGATGGTGGGTTTGATAGTGGGGGTGATGGTGTGGTTGATGGTGGGATGATGGAAGCGGTGATGGGGGAAATTGAAGAGTTGATGGTGGGGGGGATGGTGGGGGTGATGGTGGGGCTGATGGTAGAGGTAATGGCAGAGTTGATGGTGGGGGTGATGGTATAGGTGATGGTATAGGTGATGGGGGTGTTGGTGCGGGTGATGGTGTGGGGTGATGGTAGGGGTCATGGTGGGGGTGATGGAAGAGGTGATGATGGGTGTAATGGAGGGGCTGATGTTTTGGGTGATGTTAGAGGTGATGGTAGAGGTGATGGTGGGTGTGATGGTGGGTGTGATAGTGGGGGTGATGGTGGGGTTGATGGTGGGACTGATGGTGGGGGTGATGGTAGAGGTGTTGGTGGGGGTGGGTGGGGGTGCTGGAAGAGGTGATGGTCGGGGTGATGGTAGAGGTGATGGTGGGGGTGATGGTGAAGGTGATGATGGGGGTGATGTTGGGGGTGATGGTAGAGGTGATGGTGGGCGTGATGGTGGGGGTGATGGTTGGGGTGATGGAAGACGTGATGGTGGGGGTGATGGAAGAGGTGATTGTGGGGTTATTGGTGGGGGTGATGTTAAAGGTGATGGTGGGGCTGATGGTGGGGGTGATGGTGGGGAAGATGATGGGGGTGATGGAAGTGATGATCGTGGGGGTGATGGTGGGGGAATGGTGGGGATGATGGCGGGGGTCATGGTAGAGGTGATTGTGGTCGTGATGGTGTGGGTGATGGTGGGAGTGATGGTGGGGGAGTTGGAAGAGATGATGGTGGGGGTGATGGTGGGAGTGTTGGTGTGGTTGATGGTGGGTGTGATGGAAGAGGTGATGGTGGGGGTGAAGGTGGAGGTGATGATGGGGGTGATGGAAGAGGTGATGGTGGGGGTGAAGGTCGGGGTGATGGCGGGCGCGATGAAAGATGTGATGTTGGGGGTGATGGTGGGCGTGATGGTATGGGTGCTGGTGGGAGTGATGCTAGAGATGATGGTGTGGGTGATGGTGTGGTTGATGGTGGGGGTGATGGAAGAGTGATTGTGGGGGTGATGGTGGAGGTGATGGATGAGGTGATGGTGGGGGGGATGGTAAGAGTGATGGTGGAGGTGATGGTGGAGGTGATGGTGGGGTTGATGGAAGAGGTGATGGTGGGGGTGATGGTAGCGGTGACGGTAGAGGTGATGGTGGGGGTGATGGTGTGGGTGATAATGGGGGTGATGGAAGAGGTGATGGTTGGGGTAATGGAAGAAATGATGGTGGGGGTGATGGTGGGGAATAGAAGAGTGATGGTGGGGGCGATTGTGGGGTTGATGGATGAGGTGATGGTAAGGGTGATTGTAGGAGTGATGGTGGGGGTGATGGTGGGGGTGATGGTGGGAGTGATGGTAGGTGTGATGGTGGGGGTGATGATGGGGGTGATTTTGGGGGTGATGGAAGAGGTAATTTTGGGGGTGATGGTAGAGGTGACGGTAGAGGTGATGGTGGGGGTGATGGTGGGGGTGATGGCGGGGGTGATGGAAGAGGTGATGGTGATGGTGGGGGTGATTTGAGAGGTGCTGGTGGTGGTGATGATGGGGGTGATGGAAGAGTGATGGTGGGAGTGATGGTGGGGGTGATGGTAGTGGTGATGGTAGAGGTGATGGTGTGGGTGATGGTGTTGGTGATAGTGGGGGTATGGTGGGATGATGGAAGAGGTGATGGGGGTGATGGAAGAGGTAATCTTGGGTGTGATGGTGGGGGTGATGGTCGAGGTGATGGTAGAATTGACGGTGGGGGTGATGGTGGGGGTGATGGTGGGGGGGTGATGGTGGGAGTGATGGTGAGGGTGATGGAAGAGGTGATGGTGGGGGTGATGGCGGGTGTGATGGAAGAGGTGATGGTGGGTGTGATGGTGGGGGTGATGCTGGGTGTGATGGTTGGGCTGATGGAAGAGGTGATTGTGGTGTGATGGTAGAGGTGATGGTGGGGGTGATGGTAGAGTTGACAGTAGAGGTGATGGTGGGGGTAATGGTGGAGGTGACGGAGGGGGTGATGGAAGAGGTGATTGTGGGGGTGATTGTGGGGGTGAGGGTGGGGGTGATGGTTGAGGTGTTGGTGGGGGTGATGGTTGGGGGGCTGGAAGTGGTGATGTTCAGGGTGATGGTAGAGGTGATGGTGGGTGTGACAGTGGGGCTGATGGTTGGGGTGATGGAAGAGGTGATGCTGGGTGTGATGGAAGAAGTGATGGTGGGATTGATGTTGGGTGTGATGGTGGGGCTGATGGAAGAGGTGATGGTGGGTGTCATTGTGGGGGTAATGGTGGGGATGATGGTGGGGGTGATGGTACATGTGATGGTGGGGCTGATGGTGGGGGTGATGGTGGGGCTGATGGTGCGAGTGATGGAAGAGATGATGGTGGGGCTGATGGTGGGGGTGATGGTGGGGGGATGGTGGGGGGTTTATGGTGGGGGTGATTGGGTTTTGATCGTGGAGGTGATGGTTGAGGTGATGGTGGGTGTGATGGTGGGGCTGATGTTAGAGCTGATGGTATGGGTGATCGTCGGGCTGATGGTGGGGGTGATGGTGGGAGTGATGGTGGGAGTGATGGTAGAGGTGATTGTGGGCGTGATGATGGAGGTGATGGTGGGAGTGATGGTGGGGTGATGGTAGAGGCGATAGTGGGTGTGATGGTGGGGATGATGGTGGGGGTGATGGAAGAGGTGATGGGGTGATGGAACAGGTGATGGTGGGCGTGATGGTGGGTGTGATCTTGGGGGTGATGGTAGAGGTGATGGTAGAGTTGATGGTGGGGGTGATGGTGGGGGTGTTGGCGGGGGTGATGTTAGATGTGATGGTGGGGTGATGGTGGGGGTGATGTTAGATGTGATGGTGGGGGTGATGGCAAGGGTGATGTTAGAAGTGATGGTGGGGGTGATGGTGGGGGTGATCTAAGAGGTGATGGTGGGGGTGATGGTGGGTGTGAAGGTAGCGGTGATGTAGACGTATTGGTGGGCGTGATGGTGGGGGTGATGGTGGGGGTGATGGTGGGGGTGATTGTGGGGGGGGTGATTGTAGGGTTGATGGTAGGGGTGATCGTGGGGGTGATGGAAGAGCTGATGGTGTGATGGAAGAGGTGATGGTGTGGGGGATGGTGGGGTTGATGGTGGGGGTGATGGTAGACGTGATTTCAGAGTTCATGGTGGGGGTGATGGTAGGGGTGATGGTGAGGGGGTGATGGTAGGCGTGATGGTAGGGGTGATCGTGGGGGTGATGGAAGAGCTGATGGTGGGGGTGATCGTGGAGGTGATGGTGGGGGAGATGGTGGGTGTCATGCTGGGTGTGATGGTGGGGCTGATGGAAGAGGTGATGGTGGGGTGATGGTAGAGGTGATGGTGGGGGTGATGGGAGAGGTGACTTAAGAGGTGATTGTGGGGGTGATGGTGGGGGTAATGGTTGGGGTGATGGAAGAGGTGATGGTCGGGGTGATGGTGGAGTTGATGGCGAGGGTGATGGATGAGGTGATGGTGGGGGTGATGGTGGGGGGGTGATGGTGGGGTGATGTTACAGGTAATCGTGGGGCTGATGGAAGAGCTGATGGTGGGGGTGATGGTGGAGGAGATGGTCGTGGAGATGGTGGGGGTCATGGTGGGTGTGACTGTGGGGCTGATGGAAGAGGTGATGGTGGGGTGATGGTAGAGGTGATGGTGGGGGTGATGGTAGAAGTGTCTTTAGATGTGATGGTGGGGGTAATGGTGGGGGTGATGGAGGGGGTGATTTAAGAGGTGATTGTGGGGTTGATGGTGGGGTGATGGTGGGGGTGAAGGAAGAGGTGATGGTCGGGGTGATGGTGGAGGTGATGGTGGGGGTGATGGAGGGGGTGATAGTGGGTGTTATGGTGGGGCTGATGGAAGAGGTGATGGTGGGGTGATAGTAGAGCTGATGGGGAGGGTGATGGTGGGGTTAATGGTGGGGGTAATGGAGGGGGTGATGGAAGAGGTGATTGTGGGAGTGATGGTGGGGGTGATGGTGGGTGTGATGGTAGAGGTGTTGTTGCTGGTGATGGTGGGGGTGCGGGAAGAGGTTATGGTGGGGGTGATGGTAGAGGTGATGGTGGGGGTGATGGTGGGGGAAATGGTGGGATTGATGGTGGGTGTGGTGGAAGAGATGATGGTGGGTGTGATGGTGGGGGTGATGGTGGGGGTGATGGTAGACTTGATGGTAGAGTTGATGGTGGGGGTGATGGTGGGGGTGATGGTAGATGTGATGGGGGTGTTGGTGGGGGTGATGGTGGGTTTGATAGTGGGGGTGATGGTGCGGTTGATGGTGGGATGATGGAAGCGGTGATGGGGGAAATGGAAGAGTTGATGGTGGGGGGGATGGTGGGGGTGATGGTGGGGCTGATGGTAAAGGTGATGGCAGAGTTGATGGTGGGGGTGATGGTATAGGTGATGGGGGTGTTGTTGCGGGTGATGGTGGGGGGTGATGGTAGGGGTCATGGTAGGGGTGATGGTGGTGATGATGGAAGAGGTGCTGGTGGGGGTGATGGTGGGGGTGATGGAAGAGGTGATGATGGGTGTAATGGTGGGGCTGATGTTGCGGGTGATGTTAGAGGTGATGGTAGAGGTGATGGTGGGTGTGATGGCGGGGGTGATAGTGGGGGTGATGGTGGGGTTGATGGTGGGACTGATGGTGGGGGTGATGGTACAGGTGTTGGTGGGGGTGGGTGGGGGTGCTGGAAGATGAGATGGTCGGGGTGATGGTAGAGGTGATGGTGGGGGTGATGGTGAAGGTGATGATGGGGGTGATGTTGGGGGTGATGGTAGAGGTGATGGTGGGCGTGATGGTGGGGGTGATGGTTGGGGTGATGGAAGAGGTGATGGTGGGGGTGATGGAAGAGGTGATGGTGGGGGTATTGGTGGGGGTGATGTTAGAGGTGATGGTGGGGCTGATGGTGGGGGTGATGGTGGGGATGATGATGGGGTGATGGAAGTGATGATGGCGGGGGTGATGGTGGGGGAATGGTGGGGATGATGGCGGGGGTCATGGTAGAGGTGATTGTGGTCGTGATGGTGTGGGTGATGGTGGGAGTGATGGTGGGGGAGTTGGAAGAGTTGATGGTGGGGGTGATGGTGGGAGTGTTGGTGTGGTTGATGGTGGGTGTGATGGAAGAGGTGATGGTGGGGGTGAAGGTGTGGGTAATGTTAGAGGTGATGGTGGGGGTGATGGTGGAGGTGATGATGGGGGTGATGGAAGAGGTGATGGTGGGGGTGAGTGTCAGGGTGATGGCGGGCGCGATGAAAGATGTGATGGTGGGGGTGATGGTGAGCGTGATGGTGTGGGTGCTGGTGGGAGTGATGCTAGAGATGATGGTGTGGGTGATGGTGTGGTTGATGGTGGGGGTGATGGAAGAGTGATTGTGGGGGTGATGGTGGAGGTGATGGATGAGGTGATGGTGGGGGGGATGGTAAGAGTGATGGTGGGGGTTATGGTGGAGGTGATGGTGGTGTTGATACAAGAGGTGATGGTGGGGGTGATAGTAGCGGTGACGGTAGAGGTGATGGTGGGGGTGATGGTGTGGGTGATAATGGGGGTGATGGAAGAGGTGATGGTTGGGGTAATGGAAGAAATGATGGTGGGGGAGATGGTGGGGAATAGAAGAGTGATGGTGGGGGCGATTGTGGGGTTGATGGATGAGGTGATGGTAAGGGTGATTGTAGGAGTGATGGTGGGGGTGATGGTGGGGGTGATGGTGGGAGTGATGGTAGGTGTGATGGTGGGGGTGCTGATGGGGGTGATGGTGGGGGTGATGGAAGAGGTAATTTTGGGGGTGATGGTAGAGGTGACGGTAGAGGTGATGGTGGGGGTGATGGCGGGGGTGATGGAAGAGGTGATGGTGATGGTGGGGGTGATAGGAGAGGTGCTAGTGGTGGTGATGATGGGGGTGATGGAAGAGGTGATGGTGGGAGTGATGGTGGGGGTGATGGTAGTGGTGATGGTAGAGGTGATGGTGTGGGTGATGGTGTTGGTGATAGTGGGGGTATGGTGGGATGATGGAAGAGGTGATGGGGGTGATGGAAGAGGTAATCTTGGGTGTGATGGTGGGGGTGATGGTGGGGGTGATGGTCGAGGTGACGGTAGAATTGACGGTGGGGGTGATGGTGGGGGTGAAGGTAGACGTGATGGTGGAGGTGATGGTGGGGGTGATGGTGGGGGGGGTGATGGTGGGAGTGATGGTGAGGGTGATGGAAGAGGTGATGGTGGGGGTGATGGCGGGTGTGATGGAAGAGGTGATGGTGGGGGTGATGGTGGGGGTGATGCTGGGTGTGATGGTTGGGCTGATGGAAGAGGTGATTGTGGGGTGATGGTAGAGGTGATGGTGGGGGTGATGGTAGAGTTGACAGTAGAGGTGATGGTGGGGGTAATGGTGGAGGTGACGGAGGGGGTGATGGAAGAGGTGATTGTGGGGGTGATTGTGGGGGTGAGGGTGGGGGTGATGGTTGAGGTGTTGGTGGGGGTGATGGTTGGGGAGCTGGAAGTGGTGATGTTCAGGGTGATGGTAGAGGTGATGGTGGGTGTGACAGTGGGGCTGATTGTTGGGGTGATGGAAGAGGTGATGCTGGGTGTGATGGAAGAAGTGATGGTGGGATTGATGTTGGGTGTGATGGTGGGGGTGATGGAAGAGGTGATGGTGGGTGTCATTGTGGGGGTAATGGTGGGGCTGATGGTGGGGGTGATGGTACATGTGATGGTGGGGCTGATGGTGGGGGTGATGGTGGGGCTGATGATGCGGGTGATGGAAGAGATGATGGTGGGGCTGATGGTGGGGGTGATGGTGGGAGTGATGGTGGGAGTGATGGTAGAGGTGATTGTGGGCATGATGGTGGAGGTGATGGTGGGAGTGATGGTGGGGTGATGGTAGAGGTGATAGTGGGTGTGATGGTGGGGATGATGGTGGGGGTGATGGAAGAGGTGATGGGATGATGGAACAGGTGATGGTGGGCATGATGGTGGGTGTGATCTTGGGGGTGATGGTAGAGGTGATGGTAGAGTTGATGGTGGGTGTGATGGTGGGGGTGATGGTGGGGGCTGATGGTGGGGGTGAAGGTGGGGGGTGATGGTGTGGGTGATGGTAGAGGTAATGGTGGGGGTGATGGTGGGGGTGATGGAAGAGGTGATGGTGGGGGTGATGGTGGGGGTGTTGGCGGGGGTGATGTTAGATGTGATGGTGGGGTGATGGTGGGGGTGATGTTAGATGTGATGGTGGGGGTGATGTTGGGGGTGATGGCAAGGGTGATGTTAGAAGTGATGGTGGGGGTGATGGTGGGGGTGATCAAAGAGGTGATGGTAGGGGTGATGGTGGGTGTGAAGATAGCCGTGATGTAGACGTATTGGTGGGCGTGATGGTGGGGGTGATGGTGGGGGTGATGGTGGGGGTGATTGTGGGGGGATGATTGTAGGGTTGATGGAAGGGGTGATCGTGGGGGTGATGGAAGAACTGATGGTGTGATGGAAGAGGTGATGGTGTGGGGGATGGTGGGGTTGATGGTGGGGGTGATGGTAGACGTGATGGTAGAGGTGATCGTGGGGGTGATGGAAGAGCTGATGGTGGGGGTGATCGTGGAGGTGATGGTGGGGGAGATGGTGGGTGTCATGCTGGGTGTGACGGTGGGGCTGATGGAAGAGGTGATGGTGGGGTGATGATAGAGGTGATGGTGGGGGTGATGGGAGAGGTGACTTAAGAGGTGATTGTGGGGGTGATGGTGGGGGTAATGGTTGGTGTGATGGAAGAGGTGATGGTCGGGGTGATGGTGGAGGTGATGGCGAGGGTGATGGAGGAGGTGATGGTGGGGGTGATGGTGGGGATGATCGTGGGTGTGATGGTGGGACAGATGGAAGAGGTGATGGTGTGGTAATGGTAGAGTTGATGGGGAGGGTAATGGTGGGGTTAATGGTGGGCGTGATGGAGGGGGAGATGGAAGAGGTGATTGTGGGGGTGATGGTGGGGGTGATGGTAGAGGTGTTGTTGGTGGTGATGGTGGGGGTGCGGGAAGATGTTATGGTGGGGGTGATGGTAGAAGTGATGGTGGGGCTGATGGTGGGGGAAATGTTGGGATTGATTGTGGGCGTGATGGAAGAGATGATGGTGGGGGTGATGGTGGGTTTGATGGTGGGGGTGATGGTAGAGGTGATTTTGGGCATGTTGGTGGGGGTGATGGTGGTAGCAATGGTGGGGGTAATGGAAGAGGTGATGGTGGGGGTACCAGTGGGGGTGATGGAGGGGGTGATGGAAGAGGTGATTTTGGGGGTGATGGTGGGTGTGATGGTGGGTGTGATAGTGGGTGTGATGGTGCGGTTGATGTTGGGATGATGGAAGAGGTGATGGTGGGGGGGATGGTGGTGGTGATGGTGGGGCTGATTGTAGAGATGATGGCAGAGTTGATGGTGGAGGTGATGGGGGGTGATGGTAGAGGTGATGTCCGGGGTGATGGTAGGGCTCATGGTAGGGGTGATGGTGGTGATGATGGAAGAGGTGCTGGTGGGTGTGATGGTGGGGGTGATGGAAGAGGTGATGATGGGTGTGATGGTGGGGCTGATGGTGGGGGTGATGTCAGAGGTGACGGTAGAACTGATGGTGGGTGTGATGGCGGGGTTGATAGTGGGGGTTTTGGTGGGGTTGATGGTGGGATGAAGGAAGAGGTGATGGGGGTGATGGAAGAGATGATGGTGAGGGGTCGGTTGGGGTGATGGTGGGAGTGATGGTGGGGGTGATGGTAGAGGTGTTGGTGGTGGTGGGTGGGGGTGATGGAAGAGGTGATGGTTGGGGTGATGGTAGATGTGATGGTGGGGGTGATGGTGAAGGTGATGATGGGGGTGATGTAGGGGGTGATGGTTGAGGTGATGGAAGAGGTGATGGTGGGGGTGATGGAAGAGGTGAAGCTGGGGTTGATGTTGGGGATGATGGTGGGGGTGATGGAAGAGGTGATGGTGGGGGTATTGGTGGGGGTGATGGTAGAGGTGATGGTGGGGCTGATGGTTGGGGTGATGGTGGGGATGATGGTGGGGGTGATGGAAGTGATGATGGTGGCGGTGATGGTGGGGGAATGGTGGGGATGATGGCGGGGGTCATGGTAGAGGTGATTGTGGGCGTGATGTTGTGGGTGATGGTGGGAGTGATGGTGGGGGTGATGGTGGGGGTGTTGGTGTGTGCAATGGTGGGTGTGATGGAAGAGGTGATGGCGGGGGTGATGGTGGGTGTGATGATGGGGGTGAAGGAAGAGGTGATGGATGGTGTGCTGGTGGGGGTGATGGCGGGGGTGATGTAGGATGTGATGTTTGGGGTGAAGGTGAGGGAGATGGAAGAGGTGAGGGTGGGTTTGAAGGTGGGGGTGATGGCGGGGGTGATGATAGATGTGATGGTGGGGGTGATGGTGGCGGTGATGGTGGGGGTGATAGTGTGGGTGATGGTAGGAACGATGCTCGAGGTGATGGTGGGGGTGAGGGTGTGGGTGATGGTGGGGTGATGGAAGAGGTGATGGTGGGGGTAATGAAGGAAATGATGGTGGGGGTGATGGTGGGGGTGATGGAAGAGTGACGGTGGGGGTGATGGTGGAGGTGATGGATGAGGTGATGGTGGGGGTGCAGGTAGGAGTGATGGTGGGGGTGATGGTGGGGGTGATGGAGGGTTTGATGGAAGAGGTGATGGTGGGGGTGATGGTAGAGGTGATGGTAGAAGTAATGGTGGGGGTGATGGCGTGGGTGATGGTGGGGGTGATGGAAGAGGTGATGGTGGGGAATGGAAGAAATGATGGTGGGGGTGATGGTGGGGAGATGGAAGAGTGATGGTGGGGGTGATGGTGGGGGTGCTGGAGGGGTTGATGGAAGAGGTGATGGTTGGGGTGATGGTAGATGTGACGGTAGAGGTAATGGTGGGAGTGATGGTGTGGGTGATGGTGGGGGTGATGGAAGAGGTGATGGTGGGGGTAATGGAAGAAATGATGGTGGGGGTGATGGTGGGGAGATGGAAAAGTGATGGTGGGGGTGATGGTGGGGGTGATGGATGAGGTGATGGTAGGGGTGATGGTAGGAGTGATGGTGGGGGAGATGGTGGGGGTGATGGTGGGCGTGATGGTAAAAGTGATGGTGGGGGTGATGATGGGGTGATGGTGGTGGTGATGGAAGAGGTAATGGTGGGGGTGATGGTAGAGGTGATGGTAGATTTGATGGTGGGGTTGATGGTGGGGGTGATGGCGGGGGTGATGGAAGAGGTGATGGTGATGGTGGGGGTGATAGGAGAGGTGCTGGTGGTGGTCATGGTGGGGGTGATGGAAGAGGTGATGGTGGGGGTGATGGTGGGGGTGATGGTGGGGGTGATGGTAGAGGTGATGGTGGGGGTGATGCTGTTGGTGATAGTGGGGGTGATGGTGGGATGATGGAAGAGGTGATGGGGGTGATGGAAGAGGTAATCTTGGGGGTGATGTTGGGGGTGATGGTGGGGGTGATGGTAGAGGTGACGGTAGAGTTGACGGTGGGGGTGATGGTGGGGGTGATGGTAGATGTGATGGTGGAGGTGATGGCAGGCGTGATGGTGGGGAGTGATGGTGGGAGTGATGGTGGGAGTGATGGAAGACGTGATTGTGGGGGTGATGGTGGGGGTGAGGGTGGGGGTGATGGTAGAGGTGTTTGTTGGGGTGATGGTTGGGGGGCTGGAAGTGGTGATGTTCAGGGTGATGGTAGAGGTGATGGTGGGCGTGACAGTGGGGGTGATGGTTGGGGTGATGGAAGAGGTGATGGTGGGGGTGATGGAAGAAGTGATGATTGGATTGATGTTGGGGGTGATGGTGGGGGTGGTGGAAGAGGTGATGGCGGGGGTCATTGTGGGGGTAATGGTGGGATTGATGGTGGGGGTGATGGTGGGGGGGTGATGGTGGGGAGTGATGGTGGGGGTGATGGAAGAGGTGATGGTGGGGGTGATGCTGGGTGTGTTGGTGGGGCTCATGGAAGAGGTGATGGTGGGGTGATGGTAGAGGTGATGGTGGGGGTGATGGTAGAGTTGACAGTAGAGTTGATGGTGGGGGTAATGGTGGAGGTGATGGATGGGGTGATGGAAGAGGTGATGATGGGTGTGATGGAGGGGCAGATGGTTGGCGTGATGTTAGAGGTGATGGTAGAGGTGATGGTGGGTGTGATGGCGTGGGTAATAGTGGGGGTGATGGGGTTGATGGTGGGATGATGGAAGAGGTGATGGGGGTGATGGAAGAGGTGATGGTGGGGAGGATAGTATGGGTAATGGTGGGACTGATGGTGGGGGTGATGGTAGAGGTGTTGGTGGGGGTGGGTGGTGGTGCTGGAAGAGGTGATGGTCGGGGTGACGGTAGAGGTGATGGTGGGGGTGATGTTGAAGGTGATGATGGGTGTGATGTTGGGGGTGATGGTAGAGGAGATGGTGGGCGTGATGGTGGGGGTGATGGTTGGGGTGATGGAAGAGGTGATGGTGGGGGTGATGGAAGAGGTGATGCTGGGGTTGATGTTGGGGATGATGGTGGGGGTGATGGAAGATGTGATGGTGGGGGTATTGGTGGGGGTGAAGGTAGAGGTGATGGTGGGGCTGATGGTGGGGGTGATGGTGGGAGTGATGGTGGGGGTGATGGTGGGGGTTTTGGTGGGGGTGATGGTGGGTGTGATGGAAGAGGTGATGGTGGGGGTGATGGTGTGGGTAATGGTAGAGGTGATGGTGGGTGTGATGGTGGGGATGATGGTGGGGGTGATGGAAGTGATGATGGTGGCGGTGATGGTGGGGGAATGGTGGGGATGATGGCGGGGGTCATGGTAGAGGTGATTGTGGGCGTGATGTTGTGGGTGATGGTGGGAGTGATGGTGGGGGTGATGGTGGGGGTGTTGGTGTGTGCGATGGTGGGTGTGATGGAAGAGGTGATGGAGGGTGTGCTGGTGGGGGTGATGGCGGGGGTGATGTAGGATGTGATGTTTGGGGTGAAGGTGAGGGAGATGGAAGAGGTGATGGTGGATTTGAAGGTGGGGGTGATGGCGGGGGTGATGATAGATGTGATGGTGGGGGTGATGGTGGGGGTGATAGTGTGGGTGATGGTAGGAACGATGCTAGAGGTGATGGTGGGGGTGAGGGTGTGGGTGATGGTGGGGTGATGGAAGAGGTGATGGTGGGGGTAATGGAGGAAATGATGGTGGGGGTGATGGTGGGGGTGATGGTGGAGGTGATGGATGAGGTGATGGTGGGTGTGAAGGTAGGAGTGATGGTGGGGGTGATGGAAGAGGTGATGGTGGGGGTGATGGTAGAGGTGACGGTAGAAGTAATGGTGGGGGTGATGGTGTGGGTGATGGTGGGGGTGATGGAAGAGGTGATGGTGGGGTAATGGAAGAAATGATGGTGGGGGTGATGGTGGGGAGATGGAAGAGTGATGGTGGGGGTGATGGTGGGGGTGATGGAGGGGTTGATGGAAGAGGTGATGGTTGGGGTGATGGTAGAGGTGACGGTAGAGGTAATGGTGGGGGTGATGGTGTGGGTGATGGTGGGGGTGATGGAAGAGGTGATGGTGGGGGTAATGGAAGAAATGATGGTGGGGGTGATGGTGGGGAGATGGAAGAGTGATGGTGGGGGTGATGGTGGGGGTGATGGATGAGGTGATGATAGGGGTGATGGTAGGAGTGATGGTGGGGGTGATGGTGGGGGTGATGGTGGGCGTGATGGTAAAAGTGATGGTGGGGGTGATGATGGGGTGATGGTGGTGGTGATGGAAGAGGTAATGGTGGGGGTGATGGTAGAGGTGATGGTAGATTTGATGGTGGGGTTGATGGTGGGGGTGATGGCGGGGGTGATGGAAGACGTGATGGTGATGGTGGGGGTGATAGGAGAGGTGCTGGTGGTGGTGATGGTGGGGGTGATGGAAGAGGTGATGGTGGGGGTGATGGTGGGGGTGATGGTGGGGGTGATGGTAGAGGTGATGGTTGGGGTGATGGTGTTGGTGATAGTGGGGGTGATGGTGGGATGATGGAAGAGGTGATGGGGGTGATGGAAGAGGTAATCTTGGGGTAGATGTTGGGGGTGATGGTGGGGGTGATGGTAGAGGTGACGGTAGAGTTGACGGTGGGGGTGATGGTGGGGGTGATGGTAGATGTGATGGTGGAGGTGATGGCAGGCGTGATGGTGCGGGGGTGATGGTGGGAGTGATGGTGGGAGTGATGGAAGACGTGATTGTGGGGGTGATGGTAGAGGTGTTGGTTGGGGTGATGGTTGGGGGGCTGGAAGTGGTGATGTTCAGGGTGATGGTAGAGGTGATGGTGGGCGTGACAGTGGGGGTGATGGTTGGGGTGATGGAAGAGGTGATGGTGGGGGTGATGGAAGAAGTGATGATTGGATTGATGTTGGGGGTGATGGTGGGGGTGGTGGAAGAGGTGATGGCGGGGGTCATTGTGGGGGTAATGGTGGGGTTGATGGTGGGGATGATGGTGGGGGGGGTGATGGTGGGGAGTGATGGTGGGGCTGATGGAAGAGGTGATGGTGGGAGTGATGGCGGGTGTGATAGAAGAGGTGATGGTGGGGGTGATGCTGGGTGTGATGGTGGGGCTGATGGAAGAGGTGATGGTGGAGTGATGGTAGAGGTGATGGTGGGGGTGATGGTAGAGTTGACAGTAGAGTTGATGGTGGGGGTAATGGTGGAGGTGATGGATGGGGTGATGGAAGAGGTGATGATGGGTGTGATGGTGGGGCAGGTGGTGGGCGTGATGTTAGAGGTGATGGTAGAGGTGATGGTGGGTGTGATGGCGTGGGTGATAGTGGGGGTGATGGTGGGGTTGATGGTGGGATGATGGAAGAGGTGATGGGGGTGATGGAAGAGGTGATGGTGGGGAGGATAGTATGGGTAATGGTGGGACTGATGGTGGGGGTGATGGTAGAGGTGTTGGTGGGGGTGGGTGGTGGTGCTGGAAGAGGTGATGGTCGGGGTGATGGTAGAGGTGATGGTGGGGGTGATGTTGAAGGTGATGATGGGTGTGATGTTGGGGGTGATGGTAGAGGAGATGGTGGGCATGATGGTTGGGGTGATGGAAGAGGTGATGGTGGGGGTGATGGAAGAGGTGATGCTGGGGTTGATGTTGGGGATGATGGTGGGGGTGATGGAAGAGGTGATGGTGGGGGTATTGGTGGGGGTGAATGTAGAGGTGATGGTGGGGCTGATGGTGGGTTTGATAGTGGGGTTGATGGTGTGGTTGATGGTGGGATGATGGAAGAGGTGATCGGGGTAATAGAAGAGTTGATGGTGGGGGGGATGGTGGGGGTGATGGTGGGGCTGATGGTAGAGGTGATGGCAGAGTTGATGGTGGGGGTGATGGTAGAGGTGATGGTGGGGGTGATGGTGGGGCTGATGGTGGGAGTTATGGTTGTGGGTGATGGTTGGGGTCATGGTAGGGGTGATGGTGGTGATGATGAAAGAGGTGCTGGTGGGGGTGATGGTGGGGGTGATGGAAGTGGTGATGATGGGTGTGATGGTGGGGCTGATGGTGGGGGTGATGTTGGAGGTGATGGTAGAGGTGATGGTGGGTGTGATGGCGGGGGTGATAGTGGGGGTGATGGTGGGGTTGATGGTGGGACTGATGGTGGGGGTGATGGTAGAGGTGTTGGTGGGTGTGGGTGGGGGTGCTGGAAGAGCTGATGGTCGGGGTGATGGTAGAGGTGTTGGTGGGGGTGGGTGGTGGTGCTGGAAGAGGTGATGGTCGGGGTGATGGTAGAGGTGATGTTGGGGGTGATGTTGAAGGTGATGATGGGTGTGATGTTGGGGGTGATGGTAGAGGAGATGGTGGGCGTGATGGTGGGGGTGATGGTTGGGGTGATGGAAGAGGTGATGGTGGGGTTGATGGAAGAGGTGATGCTGGGGTTGATGTTGGGGATGATGGTGGGGTTGATGGAAGAGGTGATGGTGGGAGTATTGGTGGGTGTGAAGGTAGAGGTGATGGTGGGGCTGATGGTGGGGGTGATGGTGGGAGTGATGGTGGGGGTGATGGAAGAGTTGATGGTGGGGGTGATGGTGGGCGTTTTGGTGGGGGTGATGGTGGGTGTGATGGAAGAGGTGATGGTGGGGGTGATGGTGTGGGTAATGGTAGAGGTGATGGTGGGTGTGATGGTAGGGGTGATGGTAGGAGTGATGGTGGGGGTGATGGTGTGGGTGATGGCGGGGGTGATGGAAGAGATGATGGTGATGATGGGAGTGATAGAAGGGGTGCTGGTGGGGGTGATGGAAATGGTGCTGGTGGGGTTTATGGTGGGGTGATGGAAGTGTTGATGATGGGTGTGATGGTGGGGCTGATGGTTGGGGTGATGGTAGCGGTGATGGTAGAGGTGATGGTGGGCATGATGGTGGGGGTGATGGTGGGGGTGATGGTGGGGGTGATGGTGGGGGTGTGATTGTAGGGTTGATGGTAGGGGTGATCGTGGGGGTGATGGAAGAGCTGATAAGTGATGGAAGAGGTGATGGTGGGGGAAAGGTAGGGATGATGGTGGGGGTGATGGTAGACGTGATGACAGAGGTGATGGTGGGGGTGATGGTGGGGGGTGATGGTAGGGGTGATAGTAGGGGTGATCGTGGGGGAGATCGAAGAGCTGATGGTGGGGGTGATGGTGGAGGTGATGGTGGTGGAGATGGTGGGGGTCATGGTGGGTTTGATAGTGGGGTTGATGGTGTGGTTGATGGTGGGATGATGGAAGAGGTGATCGGGGTAATGGAAGAGTTGATGGTGGGGGTGATGGTAGGGGTGATGGTGGTGATGATGAAAGAGGTGCTGGTGGGGGTGATGGTGGGGGTGATGGAAGTGGTGATGATGGGTGTGATGATGGGGCTGATGTTGGGGGTGATGTTGGAGGTGATGGTAGAGGTGATGGTGGGTGTGATGGCGGGGGTGATAGTGGGGGTGATGGTGGGGTTGATGGTGGGACTGATGGTGGGTGTGATGGAAGAGGTGTTGGTGGGTGTGGGTGGGGGTGCTGGAAGAGGTGATGGTCGGGGTGATGGTAGAGGTGATGGTGGGGGTGTTGGTGAAGGTGATGATGGGGGTGATGTTGGGGGTGATGGTAGGGGTAATGGAAGAGGTGATGGTGGGGGTGATGGAAGAGGTGATGCTGGGGTTAATGTTGGGGATGATGGTGGGGGTGATGGAAGAGGTGATGGTGGGGGTGATGGTGGGTGCGATGGTGGGGGTGATGGTGTTGGTGATAGTGGGGGTATGGTAGGATGATGGAAGAGGTGATGGGGTGATGGAAGAGGTAATCTTGGGTGTGATGTTGGGGGTGATCTTGGGGGTGATGGTAGAGGTGACGGTAGAATAGACGTGGGGGTGATGTTGGGGGTGACGGTAGATGTGATGGTCGGTGTTATGGTAGAGGTGATGGTGGGGTTGATGGAAGAGGTGATGGTGGGGGTGATGGCGGGTGTGATGGAAGAGGTGATGGTGGGGGTGATGGTGGGGGTGATGCTGGGTGTGATGGTGGGGCTGATGGAAGAGGTGTTTGTGGGGTGATGGTAGAGGTGATGGTGGGGGTGAAGGTAGAGTTGACAGTAGAGCTGATAGTGGAGGTAATGGTGGAGGTGATGGAGGGGGGGATGGAAGAGGTGATTGTGGGGGTGATGGTTGGGTGAGTGTGGGGGTGATGGTTGAGGTGTTGGTGGGTGTGATGGTTGGGTGGCTGGAAGTGGTGATGTTCAGGGTGATGGTAGAGGTGATGGTGGGTGTGATGGTGGAGGTGATGGTGGTGGAGATGGTGGGTGTCATGGTGGGTGTGATGGTGGGGCTGATGGAAGAGGTGATGCTGAGAGGATGGTAGAGGTGATGGTAGGGGTGATCGTGGCGGTGATGGAAGAGCTGATGGTGGGGGTGATGGTGGAGGTGATGGTGGTGGAGATGGTGGGTGTCATGGTGGGTGTGATGGTGGGGCTGATGGAAGAGGTGATGCTGAGAGGATGGTAGAGGTGATGGTGGGGGTGATGGTAGAGGTGACTTTAGAGGTGATTGTGGGGGTGATGGTGGGGGTGATGGTGGGGGTGATGGAAGAGGTGATGGTCGGGGTGATGGTGGAGGTGATGGCGGGAGTGATGGAGGAGTTGATGGTGGGGGTGATGGTGGGGGTGATGGTGGGTGTGATGGCGGGGCAGATGGAAGAGGTGATGGTGGGGCGATGGTGGGGGGGATGGTGGGGGTGATGGGGAGGGTGATGGTGGGGTTAATGGTGGGGGTGATGGAGGGGTTGATGGAAGAGGTGATTGTGGGAGTGATGGTGGGGGTGTTGGTAGAGGTGTTGTTGGTGGTGATGGTGGGGGTGCGGGAAGAGGTTATGGTGGGGGTGATGGTAGAGGTGCTGGTGGGGCTAATGGTGGGGGAAATGGTGGTATTGATGGTGGGCGTGATGGAAGAGATGATGGTGGGGGTGATGGTGGGGGTGATGGAAGTGGTGATGATGGGTGTGATGATGGGGCTGATGTTGGGGGTGGTGTTAGAGGTGATGGTAGAGGTGATGGTGGGTGTGATGGCGGGGGTTATAGTGGGGGTGATGGTGGGGTTGATGGTGGGACTGATGGTGAGGGTGATGGTAGAGGTGTTGGGGGGTGTGGGTGGGGGTGCTGGAAGAGGTGATGGTCGGGGTGATGGTAGAGGTGATGGTGGGGGTGTTGGTGAAGGTGATGATGGGGGTGATGTTGAGGGTGATGGTAGAGGTGATGGTGGGCGTGATGGTGGGGGTGATGGTTGGGGTGATGGAAGAGGTGATGGTGGGGGTGATGTAAGAGGTGATGCTGGGGTTGATGTTGGGGATGATGGTGGGGGTGATGGAAGAGGTGATGGTGGGGGTATTGGTGGGTGCGATGGTTGGGGTGATGGTAGAGGTGATGGTGTGGGTGATGGTGTTGGTGATAGTGGGGTTATGGTGGGATGATGGAAGAGGTGATGGGGTGATGGAAGAGGTAATCTTGGGTGTGATGGTGGGGGTGATGGTGGGGGTGATGGTAGAGGTGACGGTAGAATAGACGTGGGGGTGATGTTAGGGGTGACGGTAGATGTGATGGTCGGTGTTATGGTAGAGGTGATGGTGGAGGTGATGGCGGGTGTGATGGTGGGGGGGTGATGGTGGGAGTAATGGTGGGGTTGATGGAAGAGGTGATGGTGGGGGTGATGGCGGGTGTGATGGAAGAGGTGATGGTGGGGGTGATGGTGGGGGTGATGCTGGGTGTGATGGTGGGGCTGATGGAAGAGGTGTTTGTGGGGTGATGGTAGAGGTGATGGTGGGGGTGAAGGTAGAGTTGACAGTAGAGCTGATGGTGGGGGTAATGGTGGAGGTGATGGAGGGGGGGATGGAAGAGGTGATTGTGGGGGTGATGGTTGGGTGAGTGTGGGGGTGATGGTTGAGGTGTTGGTGGGTGTGATGGTTGGGGGGCTGGAAGTGGTGATGTTCAGGGTGATGGTAGAGGTGATGGTGGGTGTGACAGTGGGGCTGATGTTTGGGGTGATGGAAGAGGTGATGGTGGGTGTGATGGAAGAAGTGATTTTGAGATTGATGTTGGGGGTGATGGTGGGGGTGATGGAAGAGGTGATGGTGGGTGTGATGGAAGAAGTGATTTTGAGATTGATGTTGGGGGTGATGGTGGGGGTGATGGAAGAGGTGATGGCGGGTGTTATTCTGGGGGTAATGGTGGGGTTGATGGTGGGGGTGATGGTACATGTGATGGTGGGGCTGATGGTGGGGGTGATGGTGGGGCTGATGGTGCGGGTGATGGAAGAGATGATGGAGGGGCTGATGGTGGGGGTGATGGTGGGGCTGATGGTGCGGGTGATGGAAGAGATGATGGTGGGGCTGATGGTGGGGGTGATGGTGGGGGTGATGGTGGGAGTGATGGTAGAGGTGATTGTGGGCGTGATGGTGGAGGTGATGGTGGGAGTGATGGTGGGGTGATGGTAGAGGCGATAGTGGGTGTGATGGTGGGGATGATGGTGGGGGTGATGGTAAAAGTGATGTAGAGGTATTGGTGGGCGTGATGGTGGGGGTGATGGTGCGGGTGATGGTGGGGGTGATTGTGAGGGGGTGATTGTAGGGTTGATGGTAGTGGTGATCGTGGGGGTGATGGCAGAGCTGATGGTGTGATGGAAGAGGTGATGGTGGGGGTGATGGTGGGGGTGATGGTGGGGGTGATGGTAGACGTGATGGCAGAGTTGATGGTGGGGGTGATGGTAGGGGTGATGGTGGGGGGGTGATGGTATTGGTGATGGTAGGGGTGATCGTGGCAGTGATGGAAGAGCTGATGGTGGGGGTGATGGTGGAGGTGATGGTGGTGGAGATGGTGGGTGTCATGGTGGGTGTGATGGTGGGGCTGATGGAAGAGGTGATGCTGGGGTGATGGTAGAGCTGATGGTGGGTGTGATGGTAGAGGTGACTTTAGAGGTGATTGTGGGGGTGATGGTCGGGGTGATGGTGGGGGTGATGGAAGAGGTGATGGTCGGGGTGATGGTGGAGGTGATGGCGGGAGTGATGGAGGAGGTGATGGTGGGGGTGATGGTGGGGGTGATGGTGGGTGTGATGGTGGGGCAGATGGAAGAGACGATGGTGGGGTGATGGTAGAGTTGATGGGGAGGGTGATGGTGGGGTTAATGGTGGGGGTTCGGAGGTGTTGATGGAAGAGGTGATTGTGGGGGTGATGGTGGGGGTGTTGGTAGAGGTGTTGTTGGTGGTGATGGTGGGGGTGCGGGAAGAGGTTATGGTGGGGGTGATGGTAGAGGTGCTGGTGGGGCTAATGGTGGGGGAAATGGTGGGATTGATGGTGGGCGTGATGGAAGAGATGATGGTGGGGGTGATGGTGGGGGTGATGGTGGGGGTGATGGTAGAGGTGATTTTGGGCATGATGGTGGGGGTGATGGTGGGAGCGATGGTGGGGGTAATGGAAGAGGTGATGGTGGGGGTACCAGTGGGGGTGATGGAAGGTGTGATGGAAGAGGTGATTTTGGGGGTGATGGTGGCGTTGATGGTGGGCGTATGGTAGATGTGATGGTAGAGGTGATGGTGGGTGTGATGGTAGGTGTGATAGTGGGGGTGATGGTGGGGGTGATGGAAGAGTTGATGGTGGGGGTGATGGTGGGGCTGTTGGTGGGGGTGATGGTGGGTGTGATGGAAGAGGGGATGGTGGGGGTGATGGTGGGGGTAATGGTAGAGGTGATGGTGGGGGTGATGGTTGGGGTGATGATGGGGGTGATGGAAGAGGTGATGGTGGGGGTGCTGGTGGGGGTGATGGCGGGGGTCATGTAGGATGTGATGGTTGGAGTGATGGTGAGGGAGATGGAAGAGGTGATGGTGGGGGTGATGGCGGGGGTGATGATAGATGTGATGGTGCGCGTGAGGGTGGGGGTGATGGTGGGGGTGATGGAAGAGGTGATGGTGGGCGTGATGGTGTGGGTGATGGAGGGAGTGATGCTAGAGGTGATGGTGGGGGTGATGGTGTGGGTGATGGTGGGGATGATGGAAGAGGTGATGGTGGGGGTAATGGAAGAAATGATGGTGTGGGGTGATGGTGGGCGTGATGGAAGGGTGATGGTGGGAGTGAGGGTGGAGGTGATGGATGAGGTGATGGTGGGGGTGAAGGTAGGAGTGATGTTGGGGGTGATGGTCGGGGTGATGGTGGGTTTGATGGAAGAGCTGTTGGTGGGGGTGATGGTAGAGGTGACGGTAGAGGTGATGGTGGGGGTGACAGTGTGGGTGATGGTGGGGGTGATGTAAGAGGTGATGGTGTGCTTAATGGAAGAAATGATGGTGGGGGTGAAGGTGGGGAGATGGAAGAGTGATGGTGGGGTTGATGGATGGGGTGATGGTAGGGGTGATGTTAGGAGTGATGCTAGGGGTGATGGTGGGGGTGATGGTGGGAGTGATAGTAGGAGTGATGGTGGGGTAGATGATGGGGGTGATGGTGGGGGTGATGGAAGAGGCAATGGTGGGGGTGATGAGAGAGGTGATGGTAGAGGTGATGGTGGGAATGATGGTGAGGGTGATGGTAGAGGTGATGGTGGGGGTGATGGTGTGGGTGATGGTAGAGGTGATGGTGGGGGTGATGGTGGGGGTGAAGGAAGTGGTGATGGTGGGGATGATGGTGGGGATGATGACGGGGAAGATGTTAGATGTGATGGTGGGTGTGATGGCGGGGGTGATGTTAGATGTGATGGTGGGGGTGATGGTGGGGGTGATGGAAGAGGTGATGGTGGGGGTGATGGTGTCAGTGATGGTGGGAGTGATGCTAGAGGTGATGGTGGGGGTGATGGTGAGAGTGATGGTTGGGGTGATGGAAGAGTGATGGTGGGGGTGATGGTGGAGGTGAAGGATGAGGTGATGGTGGGGAAGAAGGTAGGAGTGATGGTGGGGGTGATGGTGGGGGTGATGGTGGGGGTGATGGAAGAGATGATGGTGGGGGTGATGATAGAGGTGACGGTAGAGGTGATGGTGGGGGTGATGTTGGGGGTGATGGAAGAGGTGATGGAAGAGGTGATGGTGGGGGTAATGGAAGAAATGATGGTGGGGGTGATGGTGGGGTGATGGAAGAGTGATGGTGGGGGTGATGGTAGGGGTGATGGATGAGGTGATGGTGGGTGTGATGGTAGGAGTGATGGTGGGGGTGATGGTGGGAGTGATGGTGGGGGTGATGGTAGGAGTGATGTTGGGGGTGATGATGGGGGTGATAGAGAGGTAATGTTGGGTGTGATGGTAGACGTGGCAGTAGATGTGATGGTGGGGGTGATGGCGGGGGTGATGATAGATGTGATGGTGCAGGTGAGGGTGGGGGTTGATGGTGGGGGTGATGGAAGAGGTGATGGTGGGCGTGATGGTGTGGGTGATGGTGGGAGTGATGCTAGAGGTGATGGTGGGGGTGATGGTGTGGGTGATGGTGGGAGTGATGCATGAGGTGATGGTGGGGGTGATGGTGTGGGTGATGGTGGGGATGATGGAAGAGGTGATGGTGGGGGTAATGGAAGAAATGATGGTGTGGGGTGATGGTGGGCGTGATGGAAGGGTGATGGTGGGAGTGAGGGTGGAGGTGATGGATGAGGTGATGGTGGGGGTGAAGGTAGGAGTGATGTTGGGGGTGATGGTCGGGGTGATGGTGGGGTTGATGGAAGAGCTGTTGGTGGGGGTGATGGTAGAGGTGACGGTAGAGGTGATGGTGGGGGTGACAGTGTGGGTGATGGTGGGGGTGATGTAAGAGGTGATGGTGTGCTTAATGGAAGAAATGATGGTGGGGGTGAAGGTGGGGAGATGGAAGAGTGATGGTGGGGTTGATGGTGGGGGTGATGGATGGGGTGATGGTAGGGGTGATGTTAGGAGTGATGCTAGGGGTGATGGTGGGGGTGATGGTGGGAGTGATGGTAGGAGTGATGGTTGGGTTGATGATGGGGGTGATGGTGGGAGTGATAGAAGAGGTAATGGTGGGGGTGATGAGAGAGGTGATGGTAGAGGTGATGGTGGGGGTGATGGTGAGGGTGATGGCGGGGCTGATGAAAGAGGTGATGGTGATGATGGGGGTGATGGAAGAGGTGAGGGTGGGGGTGAAGGTGGGGGTGATGGTGGGGGTGATGGTAGAGGTGATGATGGGAGTGATGGTGTTGGTGATAGTGGGGGTGATGGTGGGATGATGGAAGAGGTAATGGTGGTGTTGGAAGAAGTAATCTTGCGGGTGATGGTGGGGGTGATGGTGGGGGTGATGTTGGGGGTGATGGAATAGGTGATGGTGGGGATGATGGTGGGGCTGATGGCGGGGGAGATGTTAGATGTGATGGTGGGGGTTATGGTGGGGGTGATGGAAGAGGCGATGGTGGGAGTGATGGTGGGGTTGATGGCGGGGGTGATGGTGGGGGTGATGGTAGGAGTGATGTTGGGAGTGATGGTGGGGGTGATGGTGGGGGTGATGGAAGGGGTGATGGTGGGGGTGATGGTGGGGCTGACGGTGGGGGTGATGGTAGAGGTGATGTTGGGAGTGATGGTGTTGGTGATAGTGGGGTTGATGGTGGGGTTGATGGTGGGATGATGGAAGAGGTGATGGGGGTGATGGAAGAGGTGATGTTGGGGGTGATGGTGGGGGTGATGGTGGGGGTGATAGGAGAGGTACTTGTGGTGGTGATGGTAGGGGTGATGAAAGGGGTGATGGTGGGGGTGATGGTGGGGCTGACGGTGGGGGTGATGGTAGAGGTGATGTTGGGGGTGATGGTGTTGGTGATAGTGGGGTTGATGGTGGGGTTGATGGTGGGATGATGGAAGAGGTGATGGGGGTGATGGAAGAGGTGATGTTGGGGGTGATGGTGGGGGTGATGGTGGGGGTGATTGTAGAGGTGACGGTAGAGTTGACGGTGTGGGTGATGGTGGGAGTGATGGTGGGGGTGATGGAAGAATTGATGGTGGGGGTGATGTTGGGGGTGTTGGTGGCGGTGATGGTGGGTGTGATGGAAGAGGTGATGGTGGGGGTGATGGTGTGGGTGATGGCAGAGGTGATGGTGGGGGTGATGGTGGGGGTGATGGAAGAGGTGATGGTGGGGGTGATGGTGTGGGTGATGGTAGAGGTGATGGTGGGGGTGATGGTGGGGGTGAAGGAAGTGGTGATGGTGGGGATGATGGTGGGGATGATGACGGGGAAGATGTTAGATGTGATGGTGGGTGTGATGGCGGGGGTGATGTTAGATGTGATGGTGGGGGTGATGGTGGGGGTGATGGAAGAGGTGATGGTGGGGGTGATGGTGTCGGTGATGGTGGGAGTGATGCTAGAGGTGATGGTGGGGGTGATGGTGTTGGTGATGGTGGGGGTGATGGAAGAGGTGATGGTGGGGGTAATGGAAGAAATGATGGTGGGAGTGATGGTTGGGGTGATGGAAGAGTGATGGTGGGGGTGATGGTGGAGGTGAAGGATGAGGTGATGGTGGGGAAGAAGGTAGGAGTGATGGTGGGGGTGATGGTGGGGTGATGGTGGGGGTGATGGAAGAGATGATGGTGGGGGTGATGATAGAGGTGACGGTAGAGGTGATGGTGGGGGTGATGTTGGGGGTGATGGAAGAGGTGATGGAAGAGGTGATGGTGGGGGTAATGGAAGAAATGATGGTGGGGGTGATGGTGGGGTGATGGAAGAGTGATGGTGGGGGTGATGGTAGGGGTGATGGATGAGGTGATGGTGGGTGTGATGGTAGGAGTGATGGTGGGGGTGATGGTGGGAGTGATGGTGGGGGTGATGGTAGGAGTGATGTTGGGGGTGATGATGGGGGTGATAGAGAGGTAATGTTGGGTGTGATGGTAGACGTGGCAGTAGATGTGATGGTGGGGGTGATGGCGGGGGTGATGATAGATGTGATGGTGCAGGTGAGGGTGGGGGGTGATGGTGGGGGTGATGGAAGAGGTGATGGTGGGCGTGATGGTGTGGGTGATGGTGGGAGTGATGCTAGAGGTGATGGTGGGGGTGATGGTGTGGGTGATGGTGGGAGTGATGCATGAGGTGATGGTGGGGGTGATGGTGTGGGTGATGGTGGGGATGATGGAAGAGGTGATGGTGGGGGTAATGGAAGAAATGATGGTGTGGGGTGATGGTGGGCGTGATGGAAGGGTGATGGTGGGAGTGAGGGTGGAGGTGATGGATGAGGTGATGGTGGGGGTGAAGGTAGGAGTGATGTTGGGGGTGATGGTCGGGGTGATGGTGGGGTTGATGGAAGAGCTGTTGGTGGGGGTGATGGTAGAGGTGACGGTAGAGGTGATGGTGGGGGTGACAGTGTGGGTGATGGTGGGGGTGATGTAAGAGGTGATGGTGTGCTTAATGGAAGAAATGATGGAGGGGGTGAAGGTGGGGAGATGGAAGAGTGATGGATGGGGTGATGGTAGGGGTGATGTTAGGAGTGATGCTAGGGGTGATGGTGGGGGTGATGGTGGGAGTGATGGTAGGAGTGATGGTTGGGTTGATGATGGGGGTGATGGTGGGAGTGATAGAAGAGGTAATGGTGGGGGTGATGAGAGAGGTGATGGTAGAGGTGATGGTGGGGGTGATGGTGAGGGTGATGGCGGGGCTGATGAAAGAGGTGATGGTGATGATGGGGGTGTTGGAAGAGGTGAGGGTGGGGGTGAAGGTGGGGGTGATGGTGGGGGTGATGGTAGAGGTGATGATGGGAGTGATGGTGTTGGTGATAGTGGGGGTGATGGTGGGATGATGGAAGAGGTAATGGTGGTGTTGGAAGAAGTAATCTTGCGGGTGATGGTGGGGGTGATGGTGGGGGTGATGGTAGAGGTGACGGTAGAGTTGACGGTGGTGGTGATGGTGGGTGTTAAGGTAGAGGTAATGGTGGAGGTGATGGCGGGGGTGATGGTGGGGGGTGATGGTGGGAGTGATGGTGGGGGTGATGGAAGAGGTGATGGTGGGGGTGATGGCGGGTGTGATGGAAGAGTTGATGGTGGGGGTGATGGTGGGGGTGATGTTTACTGTGATGGTGGGGCTGATGGAAGAGGGGATGGTGGGATGATGGTAGAGGTGATGGTGGGGGTGATGGTAGAGATGACGGTAGAGGTGATGGTGGGGGTGATGGTGAGGGTGATGGTGGGGGTGATGGAAGAGGTGATGGTGGGGGTAATGGAAGAAATGATGGTGGGGATGATGGTGGGGTGATGGAAGAGTGATGGTGGGGGTGATGTTGGGGGTGATGGATGAGGTGATGGTGGGGGTGATGGTAGAGGTGATGGTGGGTGTGATGGCGGGGGTTATAGTGGGGGTGATGGTGGGGTTGATGGTGGGACTGATGGTGAGGGTGATGGTAGAGGTGTTGGGGGGTGTGGGTGGGGGTGCTGGAAGAGGTGATGGTCGGGGTGATGGTAGAGGTGATGGTGGGGGTGTTGGTGAAGGTGATGATGGGGGTGATGTTGAGGGTGATGGTAGAGGTGATGGTGGGCGTGATGGTGGGGGTGATGGTTGGGGTGATGGAAGAGGTGATGGTGGGGGTGATGTAAGAGGTGATGCTGGGGTTGATGTTGGGGATGATGGTGGGGGTGATGGAAGAGGTGATGGTGGGGGTATTGGTGGGTGCGATGGTTGGGGTGATGGTAGAGGTGATGGTGTGGGTGATGGTGTTGGTGATAGTGGGGTTATGGTGGGATGATGGAAGAGGTGATGGGGTGATGGAAGAGGTAATCTTGGGTGTGATGGTGGGGGTGATGGTGGGGGTGATGGTAGAGGTGACGGTAGAATAGACGTGGGGGTGATGTTAGGGGTGACGGTAGATGTGATGGTCGGTGTTATGGTAGAGGTGATGGTGGAGGTGATGGCGGGTGTGATGGTGGGGGGGTGATGGTGGGAGTAATGGTGGGGTTGATGGAAGAGGTGATGGTGGGGGTGATGGCGGGTGTGATGGAAGAGGTGATGGTGGGGGTGATGGTGGGGGTGATGCTGGGTGTGATGGTGGGGCTGATGGAAGAGGTGTTTGTGGGGTGATGGTAGAGGTGATGGTGGGGGTGAAGGTAGAGTTGACAGTAGAGCTGATGGTGGGGGTAATGGTGGAGGTGATGGAGGGGGGGATGGAAGAGGTGATTGTGGGGGTGATGGTTGGGTGAGTGTGGGGGTGATGGTTGAGGTGTTGGTGGGTGTGATGGTTGGGGGGCTGGAAGTGGTGATGTTCAGGGTGATGGTAGAGGTGATGGTGGGTGTGACAGTGGGGCTGATGTTTGGGGTGATGGAAGAGGTGATGGTGGGTGTGATGGAAGAAGTGATTTTGAGATTGATGTTGGGGGTGATGGTGGGGGTGATGGAAGAGGTGATGGTGGGTGTGATGGAAGAAGTGATTTTGAGATTGATGTTGGGGGTGATGGTGGGGGTGATGGAAGAGGTGATGGCGGGTGTTATTCTGGGGGTAATGGTGGGGTTGATGGTGGGGGTGATGGTACATGTGATGGTGGGGCTGATGGTGGGGGTGATGGTGGGGCTGATGGTGCGGGTGATGGAAGAGATGATGGAGGGGCTGATGGTGGGGGTGATGGTGGGGCTGATGGTGCGGGTGATGGAAGAGATGATGGTGGGGCTGATGGTGGGGGTGATGGTGGGGGTGATGGTGGGAGTGATGGTAGAGGTGATTGTGGGCGTGATGGTGGAGGTGATGGTGGGAGTGATGGTGGGGTGATGGTAGAGGCGATAGTGGGTGTGATGGTGGGGATGATGGTGGGGGTGATGGTAAAAGTGATGTAGAGGTATTGGTGGGCGTGATGGTGGGGGTGATGGTGCGGGTGATGGTGGGGGTGATTGTGAGGGGGTGATTGTAGGGTTGATGGTAGTGGTGATCGTGGGGGTGATGGCAGAGCTGATGGTGTGATGGAAGAGGTGATGGTGGGGGTGATGGTGGGGGTGATGGTGGGGGTGATGGTAGACGTGATGGCAGAGTTGATGGTGGGGGTGATGGTAGGGGTGATGGTGGGGGGGTGATGGTATTGGTGATGGTAGGGGTGATCGTGGCGGTGATGGAAGAGCTGATGGTGGGGGTGATGGTGGAGGTGATGGTGGTGGAGATGGTGGGTGTCATGGTGGGTGTGATGGTGGGGCTGATGGAAGAGGTGATGCTGGGGTGATGGTAGAGCTGATGGTGGGTGTGATGGTAGAGGTGACTTTAGAGGTGATTGTGGGGGTGATGGTCGGGGTGATGGTGGGGGTGATGGAAGAGGTGATGGTCGGGGTGATGGTGGAGGTGATGGCGGGAGTGATGGAGGAGGTGATGGTGGGGGTGATGGTGGGGGTGATGGTGGGTGTGATGGTGGGGCAGATGGAAGAGACGATGGTGGGGTGATGGTAGAGTTGATGGGGAGGGTGATGGTGGGGTTAATGGTGGGGGTGATGGAGGGGTTGATGGAAGAGGTGATTGTGGGGGTGATGGTGGGGGTGTTGGTAGAGGTGTTGTTGGTGGTGATGGTGGGGGTGCGGGAAGAGGTTATGGTGGGGGTGATGGTAGAGGTGCTGGTGGGGCTAATGGTGGGGGAAATGGTGGTATTGATGGTGGGCGTGATGGAAGAGATGATGGTGGGGGTGATGGTGGGGGTGATGGAAGTGGTGATGATGGGTGTGATGATGGGGCTGATGTTGGGGGTGGTGTTAGAGGTGATGGTAGAGGTGATGGTGGGTGTGATGGCGGGGGTTATAGTGGGGGTGATGGTGGGGTTGATGGTGGGACTGATGGTGAGGGTGATGGTAGAGGTGTTGGGGGGTGTGGGTGGGGGTGCTGGAAGAGGTGATGGTCGGGGTGATGGTAGAGGTGATGGTGGGGGTGTTGGTGAAGGTGATGATGGGGGTGATGTTGAGGGTGATGGTAGAGGTGATGGTGGGCGTGATGGTGGGGGTGATGGTTGGGGTGATGGAAGAGGTGATGGTGGGGGTGATGTAAGAGGTGATGCTGGGGTTGATGTTGGGGATGATGGTGGGGGTGATGGAAGAGGTGATGGTGGGGGTATTGGTGGGTGCGATGGTTGGGGTGATGGTAGAGGTGATGGTGTGGGTGATGGTGTTGGTGATAGTGGGGTTATGGTGGGATGATGGAAGAGGTGATGGGGTGATGGAAGAGGTAATCTTGGGTGTGATGGTGGGGGTGATGGTGGGGGTGATGGTAGAGGTGACGGTAGAATAGACGTGGGGGTGATGTTAGGGGTGACGGTAGATGTGATGGTCGGTGTTATGGTAGAGGTGATGGTGGAGGTGATGGCGGGTGTGATGGTGGGCGGGTGATGGTGGGAGTAATGGTGGGGTTGATGGAAGAGGTGATGGTGGGGGTGATGGCGGGTGTGATGGAAGAGGTGATGGTGGGGGTGATGGTGGGGGTGATGCTGGGTGTGATGGTGGGGCTGATGGAAGAGGTGTTTGTGGGGTGATGGTAGAGGTGATGGTGGGGGTGAAGGTAGAGTTGACAGTAGAGCTGATGGTGGGGGTAATGGTGGAGGTGATGGAGGGGGGGATGGAAGAGGTGATTGTGGGGGTGATGGTTGGGTGAGTGTGGGGGTGATGGTTGAGGTGTTGGTGGGTGTGATGGTTGGGGGGCTGGAAGTGGTGATGTTCAGGGTGATGGTAGAGGTGATGGTGGGTGTGACAGTGGGGCTGATGTTTGGGGTGATGGAAGAGGTGATGGTGGGTGTGATGGAAGAAGTGATTTTGAGATTGATGTTGGGGGTGATGGTGGGGGTGATGGAAGAGGTGATGGTGGGTGTGATGGAAGAAGTGATTTTGAGATTGATGTTGGGGGTGATGGTGGGGGTGATGGAAGAGGTGATGGCGGGTGTTATTCTGGGGGTAATGGTGGGGTTGATGGTGGGGGTGATGGTACATGTGATGGTGGGGCTGATGGTGGGGGTGATGGTGGGGCTGATGGTGCGGGTGATGGAAGAGATGATGGAGGGGCTGATGGTGGGGGTGATGGTGGGGCTGATGGTGCGGGTGATGGAAGAGATGATGGTGGGGCTGATGGTGGGGGTGATGGTGGGGGTGATGGTGGGAGTGATGGTAGAGGTGATTGTGGGCGTGATGGTGGAGGTGATGGTGGGAGTGATGGTGGGGTGATGGTAGAGGCGATAGTGGGTGTGATGGTGGGGATGATGGTGGGGGTGATGGTAAAAGTGATGTAGAGGTATTGGTGGGCGTGATGGTGGGGGTGATGGTGCGGGTGATGGTGGGGGTGATTGTGAGGGGGTGATTGTAGGGTTGATGGTAGTGGTGATCGTGGGGGTGATGGCAGAGCTGATGGTGTGATGGAAGAGGTGATGGTGGGGGTGATGGTGGGGGTGATGGTGGGGGTGATGGTAGACGTGATGGCAGAGTTGATGGTGGGGGTGATGGTAGGGGTGATGGTGGGGGGGTGATGGTATTGGTGATGGTAGGGGTGATCGTGGCGGTGATGGAAGAGCTGATGGTGGGGGTGATGGTGGAGGTGATGGTGGTGGAGATGGTGGGTGTCATGGTGGGTGTGATGGTGGGGCTGATGGAAGAGGTGATGCTGGGGTGATGGTAGAGCTGATGGTGGGTGTGATGGTAGAGGTGACTTTAGAGGTGATTGTGGGGGTGATGGTCGGGGTGATGGTGGGGGTGATGGAAGAGGTGATGGTCGGGGTGATGGTGGAGGTGATGGCGGGAGTGATGGAGGAGGTGATGGTGGGGGTGATGGTGGGGGTGATGGTGGGTGTGATGGTGGGGCAGATGGAAGAGACGATGGTGGGGTGATGGTAGAGTTGATGGGGAGGGTGATGGTGGGGTTAATGGTGGGGGTTCGGAGGTGTTGATGGAAGAGGTGATTGTGGGGGTGATGGTGGGGGTGTTGGTAGAGGTGTTGTTGGTGGTGATGGTGGGGGTGCGGGAAGAGGTTATGGTGGGGGTGATGGTAGAGGTGTTGGTGGGGCTAATGGTGGGGGAAATGGTGGGATTGATGGTGGGCGTGATGGAAGAGATGATGGTGGGGGTGATGGTGGGGGTGATGGTGGGGGTGATGGTAGAGGTGATTTTGGGCATGATGGTGGGGGTGATGGTGGGAGCGATGGTGGGGGTAATGGAAGAGGTGATGGTGGGGGTACCAGTGGGGGTGATGGAAGGTGTGATGGAAGAGGTGATTTTGGGGGTGATGGTGGCGTTGATGGTGGGCGTATGGTAGATGTGATGGTAGAGGTGATGGTGGGTGTGATGGTAGGTGTGATAGTGGGGGTGATGGTGGGGGTGATGGAAGAGTTGATGGTGGGGGTGATGGTGGGGCTGTTGGTGGGGGTGATGGTGGGTGTGATGGAAGAGGGGATGGTGGGGGTGATGGTGGGGGTAATGGTAGAGGTGATGGTGGGGGTGATGGTTGGGGTGATGATGGGGGTGATGGAAGAGGTGATGGTGGGGGTGCTGGTGGGGGTGATGGCGGGGGTCATGTAGGATGTGATGGTTGGAGTGATGGTGAGGGAGATGGAAGAGGTGATGGTGGGGGTGATGGCGGGGGTGATGATAGATGTGATGGTGCGCGTGAGGGTGGGGGTGATGGTGGGGGTGATGGAAGAGGTGATGGTGGGCGTGATGGTGTGGGTGATGGAGGGAGTGATGCTAGAGGTGATGGTGGGGGTGATGGTGTGGGTGATGGTGGGGATGATGGAAGAGGTGATGGTGGGGGTAATGGAAGAAATGATGGTGTGGGGTGATGGTGGGCGTGATGGAAGGGTGATGGTGGGAGTGAGGGTGGAGGTGATGGATGAGGTGATGGTGGGGGTGAAGGTAGGAGTGATGTTGGGGGTGATGGTCGGGGTGATGGTGGGTTTGATGGAAGAGCTGTTGGTGGGGGTGATGGTAGAGGTGACGGTAGAGGTGATGGTGGGGGTGACAGTGTGGGTGATGGTGGGGGTGATGTAAGAGGTGATGGTGTGCTTAATGGAAGAAATGATGGTGGGGGTGAAGGTGGGGAGATGGAAGAGTGATGGTGGGGTTGATGGATGGGGTGATGGTAGGGGTGATGTTAGGAGTGATGCTAGGGGTGATGGTGGGGGTGATGGTGGGAGTGATAGTAGGAGTGATGGTGGGGTAGATGATGGGGGTGATGGTGGGGGTGATGGAAGAGGCAATGGTGGGGGTGATGAGAGAGGTGATGGTAGAGGTGATGGTGGGAATGATGGTGAGGGTGATGGTAGAGGTGATGGTGGGGGTGATGGTGTGGGTGATGGTAGAGGTGATGGTGGGGGTGATGGTGGGGGTGAAGGAAGTGGTGATGGTGGGGATGATGGTGGGGATGATGACGGGGAAGATGTTAGATGTGATGGTGGGTGTGATGGCGGGGGTGATGTTAGATGTGATGGTGGGGGTGATGGTGGGGGTGATGGAAGAGGTGATGGTGGGGGTGATGGTGTCAGTGATGGTGGGAGTGATGCTAGAGGTGATGGTGGGGGTGATGGTGAGAGTGATGGTTGGGGTGATGGAAGAGTGATGGTGGGGGTGATGGTGGAGGTGAAGGATGAGGTGATGGTGGGGAAGAAGGTAGGAGTGATGGTGGGGGTGATGGTGGGGGTGATGGTGGGGGTGATGGAAGAGATGATGGTGGGGGTGATGATAGAGGTGACGGTAGAGGTGATGGTGGGGGTGATGTTGGGGGTGATGGAAGAGGTGATGGAAGAGGTGATGGTGGGGGTAATGGAAGAAATGATGGTGGGGGTGATGGTGGGGTGATGGAAGAGTGATGGTGGGGGTGATGGTAGGGGTGATGGATGAGGTGATGGTGGGTGTGATGGTAGGAGTGATGGTGGGGGTGATGGTGGGAGTGATGGTGGGGGTGATGGTAGGAGTGATGTTGGGGGTGATGATGGGGGTGATAGAGAGGTAATGTTGGGTGTGATGGTAGACGTGGCAGTAGATGTGATGGTGGGGGTGATGGCGGGGGTGATGATAGATGTGATGGTGCAGGTGAGGGTGGGGGTTGATGGTGGGGGTGATGGAAGAGGTGATGGTGGGCGTGATGGTGTGGGTGATGGTGGGAGTGATGCTAGAGGTGATGGTGGGGGTGATGGTGTGGGTGATGGTGGGAGTGATGCATGAGGTGATGGTGGGGGTGATGGTGTGGGTGATGGTGGGGATGATGGAAGAGGTGATGGTGGGGGTAATGGAAGAAATGATGGTGTGGGGTGATGGTGGGCGTGATGGAAGGGTGATGGTGGGAGTGAGGGTGGAGGTGATGGATGAGGTGATGGTGGGGGTGAAGGTAGGAGTGATGTTGGGGGTGATGGTCGGGGTGATGGTGGGGTTGATGGAAGAGCTGTTGGTGGGGGTGATGGTAGAGGTGACGGTAGAGGTGATGGTGGGGGTGACAGTGTGGGTGATGGTGGGGGTGATGTAAGAGGTGATGGTGTGCTTAATGGAAGAAATGATGGTGGGGGTGAAGGTGGGGAGATGGAAGAGTGATGGTGGGGTTGATGGTGGGGGTGATGGATGGGGTGATGGTAGGGGTGATGTTAGGAGTGATGCTAGGGGTGATGGTGGGGGTGATGGTGGGAGTGATGGTAGGAGTGATGGTTGGGTTGATGATGGGGGTGATGGTGGGAGTGATAGAAGAGGTAATGGTGGGGGTGATGAGAGAGGTGATGGTAGAGGTGATGGTGGGGGTGATGGTGAGGGTGATGGCGGGGCTGATGAAAGAGGTGATGGTGATGATGGGGGTGATGGAAGAGGTGAGGGTGGGGGTGAAGGTGGGGGTGATGGTGGGGGTGATGGTAGAGGTGATGATGGGAGTGATGGTGTTGGTGATAGTGGGGGTGATGGTGGGATGATGGAAGAGGTAATGGTGGTGTTGGAAGAAGTAATCTTGCGGGTGATGGTGGGGGTGATGGTGGGGGTGATGTTGGGGGTGATGGAATAGGTGATGGTGGGGATGATGGTGGGGCTGATGGCGGGGGAGATGTTAGATGTGATGGTGGGGGTTATGGTGGGGGTGATGGAAGAGGCGATGGTGGGAGTGATGGTGGGGTTGATGGCGGGGGTGATGGTGGGGGTGATGGTAGGAGTGATGTTGGGAGTGATGGTGGGGGTGATGGTGGGGGTGATGGAAGGGGTGATGGTGGGGGTGATGGTGGGGCTGACGGTGGGGGTGATGGTAGAGGTGATGTTGGGAGTGATGGTGTTGGTGATAGTGGGGTTGATGGTGGGGTTGATGGTGGGATGATGGAAGAGGTGATGGGGGTGATGGAAGAGGTGATGTTGGGGGTGATGGTGGGGGTGATGGTGGGGGTGATAGGAGAGGTACTTGTGGTGGTGATGGTAGGGGTGATGAAAGGGGTGATGGTGGGGGTGATGGTGGGGCTGACGGTGGGGGTGATGGTAGAGGTGATGTTGGGGGTGATGGTGTTGGTGATAGTGGGGTTGATGGTGGGGTTGATGGTGGGATGATGGAAGAGGTGATGGGGGTGATGGAAGAGGTGATGTTGGGGGTGATGGTGGGGGTGATGGTGGGGGTGATTGTAGAGGTGACGGTAGAGTTGACGGTGTGGGTGATGGTGGGAGTGATGGTGGGGGTGATGGAAGAATTGATGGTGGGGGTGATGTTGGGGGTGTTGGTGGCGGTGATGGTGGGTGTGATGGAAGAGGTGATGGTGGGGGTGATGGTGTGGGTGATGGCAGAGGTGATGGTGGGGGTGATGGTGGGGGTGATGGAAGAGGTGATGGTGGGGGTGATGGTGTGGGTGATGGTAGAGGTGATGGTGGGGGTGATGGTGGGGGTGAAGGAAGTGGTGATGGTGGGGATGATGGTGGGGATGATGACGGGGAAGATGTTAGATGTGATGGTGGGTGTGATGGCGGGGGTGATGTTAGATGTGATGGTGGGGGTGATGGTGGGGGTGATGGAAGAGGTGATGGTGGGGGTGATGGTGTCGGTGATGGTGGGAGTGATGCTAGAGGTGATGGTGGGGGTGATGGTGTTGGTGATGGTGGGGGTGATGGAAGAGGTGATGGTGGGGGTAATGGAAGAAATGATGGTGGGAGTGATGGTTGGGGTGATGGAAGAGTGATGGTGGGGGTGATGGTGGAGGTGAAGGATGAGGTGATGGTGGGGAAGAAGGTAGGAGTGATGGTGGGGGTGATGGTGGGGTGATGGTGGGGGTGATGGAAGAGATGATGGTGGGGGTGATGATAGAGGTGACGGTAGAGGTGATGGTGGGGGTGATGTTGGGGGTGATGGAAGAGGTGATGGAAGAGGTGATGGTGGGGGTAATGGAAGAAATGATGGTGGGGGTGATGGTGGGGTGATGGAAGAGTGATGGTGGGGGTGATGGTAGGGGTGATGGATGAGGTGATGGTGGGTGTGATGGTAGGAGTGATGGTGGGGGTGATGGTGGGAGTGATGGTGGGGGTGATGGTAGGAGTGATGTTGGGGGTGATGATGGGGGTGATAGAGAGGTAATGTTGGGTGTGATGGTAGACGTGGCAGTAGATGTGATGGTGGGGGTGATGGCGGGGGTGATGATAGATGTGATGGTGCAGGTGAGGGTGGGGGGTGATGGTGGGGGTGATGGAAGAGGTGATGGTGGGCGTGATGGTGTGGGTGATGGTGGGAGTGATGCTAGAGGTGATGGTGGGGGTGATGGTGTGGGTGATGGTGGGAGTGATGCATGAGGTGATGGTGGGGGTGATGGTGTGGGTGATGGTGGGGATGATGGAAGAGGTGATGGTGGGGGTAATGGAAGAAATGATGGTGTGGGGTGATGGTGGGCGTGATGGAAGGGTGATGGTGGGAGTGAGGGTGGAGGTGATGGATGAGGTGATGGTGGGGGTGAAGGTAGGAGTGATGTTGGGGGTGATGGTCGGGGTGATGGTGGGGTTGATGGAAGAGCTGTTGGTGGGGGTGATGGTAGAGGTGACGGTAGAGGTGATGGTGGGGGTGACAGTGTGGGTGATGGTGGGGGTGATGTAAGAGGTGATGGTGTGCTTAATGGAAGAAATGTGGAGGGGGTGAAGGTGGGGAGATGGAAGAGTGATGGATGGGGTGATGGTAGGGGTGATGTTAGGAGTGATGCTAGGGGTGATGGTGGGGGTGATGGTGGGAGTGATGGTAGGAGTGATGGTTGGGTTGATGATGGGGGTGATGGTGGGAGTGATAGAAGAGGTAATGGTGGGGGTGATGAGAGAGGTGATGGTAGAGGTGATGGTGGGGGTGATGGTGAGGGTGATGGCGGGGCTGATGAAAGAGGTGATGGTGATGATGGGGGTGTTGGAAGAGGTGAGGGTGGGGGTGAAGGTGGGGGTGATGGTGGGGGTGATGGTAGAGGTGATGATGGGAGTGATGGTGTTGGTGATAGTGGGGGTGATGGTGGGATGATGGAAGAGGTAATGGTGGTGTTGGAAGAAGTAATCTTGCGGGTGATGGTGGGGGTGATGGTGGGGGTGATGGTAGAGGTGACGGTAGAGTTGACGGTGGTGGTGATGGTGGGTGTTAAGGTAGAGGTAATGGTGGAGGTGATGGCGGGGGTGATGGTGGGGGGTGATGGTGGGAGTGATGGTGGGGGTGATGGAAGAGGTGATGGTGGGGGTGATGGCGGGTGTGATGGAAGAGGTGATGGTGGGGGTGATGGTGGGGGTGATGTTTACTGTGATGGTGGGGCTGATGGAAGAGGGGATGGTGGGATGATGGTAGAGGTGATGGTGGGGGTGATGGTAGAGATGACGGTAGAGGTGATGGTGGGGGTGATGGTGAGGGTGATGGTGGGGGTGATGGAAGAGGTGATGGTGGGGGTAATGGAAGAAATGATGGTGGGGATGATGGTGGGGTGATGGAAGAGTGATGGTGGGGGTGATGTTGGGGGTGATGGATGAGGTGATGGTGGGGGTGATGGTAGAGGTGATGGTGGGGGTGATGGTGGGCGTGATGGTGGGGGTGATGCTAGGAGTGATGTTGGCGGTGATGATGGGGGTGATGGTGGGGGTGATGGAAGAGGTAATGTTGGGGGTAATGGTAGAGGTAACGGTAGAGGTGATGGTGGGGGTGATGGCGGGCATGATGGAAGAGGTGATGGTGATGGTGGGGGTGATAGGAGAGGTGCTTGTGATGGTGATGTTTGGGGTGATGGAAGAGATGATGGTGGGGGTGATGGTGGTGGTGATGGTGGGGGTGATGGTAGAGGTGATTGTGGGGGTGATGGTGTTGGTGATAGTGGGGGTGATGGTGGGGTTGATGGCGGGATGATGGAAGAGGTGATGGGGGTGATGGAAGAGGTGATGTTGGGGGTGATGGTGGGGGTGATGGCGGGGGTGATTGTAGAGGTGACGGTAGATTTGACGGTGTGCGTGATGGTGGGGGTGATGGTAGGGGTAATAGTGGAGGTGATGGCGGGGGTGATGTTGGGGGGGTGATGGTGGGAGTGATGGTGGGGGTGATGGAAGAGGTGATGGTGGGGGTGATGGCAGAAGTGATGGAACAGGTGATGGTGGGGGTGAAGGTGGGGGTGATGCTGGGTGTGATGTTGAGGCTGATAGAAGAGGTGATGGTGGGGTGATGGAAGAGGTGATGGTGGGGGTGATGGAAGAAGGGATGGTGGGATTGATGTTGGGGGTGATGGTGGAGGTGATGGAAGAGGTGATGGCGGGGGTCATTGTGGGGATAATGGTGGTGTTGATGGAAGAGGTGATGTTGGGGGTGATGGCGGGTGTGATGGAAGAGGTGATGGTGGGGGTGATGGTGGGAGTGATGCTAAGTGTGATGGTGGGGCTGATGGAAGAGGTGATGGTGGGATGATGGTAGAGGTGATGGTGGGGGTGATGGTAGAGTTGACAGAAGAGGTGATGGTGGGGGTAATGGTGGAGGTGATGGAGGGGGTGATGGAAGAGGTGATTGTGGGGGTGAGGTGGGGGTGAGGGGGGGGGTGATGGTAAGGTGTTGATGGGGGTGATGGTTGAGGGGTTGGAAGTGGTGATGTTCAGGGTGATGGTAGAGGTGATGGTGGGCGTGACAGTGGGGGTGATGGTTGGGGTGATGGAAGAGGTGATGGTGGGGGTGATGGAAGAAGTGATGGTCTGATTGATGTTGGGGGTGATGGTGGGGGTGATTGAAGAGGTGATGGCAGGGGTCATTATGGGGGTAATGGTGGGGTTGATGGTGGGGGTGATGGTACAGGTGATGGTGGGGCTGATGGTGGGGGTGATGGTGGGGCTGATGGTGCGGGTGATGGAAGAGATGATGGTGGGGCTGATGGTTGGGGTGATGGTGGGGGTGATGGTGGGAGTGATGGATGAGGTGATGGAGGGTGTGATGGTAGGAGTGATGGTGGGGGTGATGGTGGGGGTGATGCTAGGAGTGATGGTGGGGGTGATGGTGGGAGTGCTGGTGGGGGTGATGGAAGAGGTAATATTGGTGGTGATGGTAGAGTTGACGGTAGAATTGATGGTGGGTGTGATTGTGGTGGTGATGGCGGGGGTGATGGAAAAGGTGCTGGTGGGGGTGCTGGTGGAGGTGATGGAAGAGGAGAAGTTGGGTGTGATAGTGGGGGTGATGGTGGGTTGATTGTAGAGGTGTTGGTGGGGGTGGGTGGGAGTGCTGGAAGAGCTGATGGTGGTGGTGATGGTGAGGGTGATGGTGGGGGTGATGTTGGGTGTGATGGTAGAGGTGATGGTGGGCGGGATGGTCGGGGTGATGGTTGGGGTGATGGAAGAGGTGATGTTGGGGGTGATGGAAGATGTGATGGTGGGGTTGTTGTTGGGGATGATGGTGGGGGTGATGGAAGAGGTGATGGTGTGGGTATTGGTGGGGGTGAATATTGAGGTGATGGTGGGGCTGATGGTGGGTTTGTTGTGGGGATGTTGGTGGGGGTGATGGAAGTTATGATGGTGGGGGTGATGGTGGGGGAGTGGTGGGGATGATGGCGGGGGTAATGGTAGAGGTGATTGTGGGTGTGATGGTGTGGGTGATGGTGGGAGTGATGGTGGGGGTGATGGAAGAGGTGATGGTGGGGGTGTTGGTGGGGATGATGGTGGGTGTGATGGAAGAGGTGATGGTGGGGGTGATGGTATGTGTGATGGTAGAGGTGATGGTGGGGGTGATGGTGGGGGTGATGTTGGGGGTGATGGAATAGGTGATGGTGGGGATGATGGTGGGGGTGATGGCGGGGGAGATGTTAGATGTGATGGTGGGGGTTATGGTGGGGGTGATGGAAGAGGCGATGGTGGGAGTGATGGTGGGGTTGATGGCGGGGGTGATGGTGGGGGTGATGGTAGGAGTGATGTTGGGAGTGATGGTGGGGGTGATGGTGGGGGTGATGGAAGAGGTGATGGTGATGGTGGTGGTGATAGGAGAGGTACTTGTGGTGGTGATGGTAGGGGTGATGAAAGGGGTGATGGTGGGGGTGATGGTGGGGCTGACGGTGGGGGTGATGGTAGAGGTGATGTTGGGGGTGATGGTGTTGGTGATAGTGGGGTTGATGGTGGGGTTGATGGTGGGATGATGGAAGAGGTGATGGGGGTGATGGAAGAGGTGATGTTGGGGGTGATGGTGGGGGTGATGGTGGGGGTGATTGTAGAGGTGACGGTAGAGTTGACGGTGTGGGTGATGGTGGGAGTGATGGTGGGGGTGATGGAAGAATTGATGGTGGGGGTGATGTTGGGGGTGTTGGTGGCGGTGATGGTGGGTGTGATGGAAGAGGTGATGGTGGGGGTGACGGTGTGGATGATGGCAGAGGTGATGGTGGGCGTGATGGTGGGGGTGATGGAAGAGGTGATGGTGGGGGTGATGGTGTGGGTGATGGTAGAGGTGATGGTGGGTGTGATGGTGGGGGTGAAGGAAGTGGTGATGGTGGGGATGATGGTGGGGATGATGACGGGGAAGATGTTAGATGTGATGGTGGGTGTGATGGCGGGGGTGATGTTAGATGTGATGGTGGGGGTGATGGTGGGGGTGATGGAAGAGGTGATGGTGGGGGTGATGGTGTCGGTGATGGTGGGAGTGATGCTAGAGGTGATGGTGGGGGTGATGGTGTTGGTGATGGTGGGGGTGATGGAAGAGGTGATGGTGGGGGTAATGGAAGAAATGATGGTGAGAGTGATGGTTGGGGTGATGGAAGAGTGATGGTGGGGGTGATGGTGGAGGTGAAGGATGAGGTGATGGTGGGGAAGAAGGTAGGAGTGATGGTGGGGGTGATGGTGGGGGTGATGGTGGGGGTGATGGAAGAGATGATGGTGGGGGTGATGATAGAGGTGACGGTAGAGGTGATGGTGGGGGTGATGTTGGGGGTGATGGAAGAGGTGATGGAAGAGGTGATGGTGGGGGTAATGGAAGAAATGATGGTGGGGGTGATGGTGGGGTGATGGAAGAGTGATGGTGGGGGTGATGGTAGGGGTGATGGATGAGGTGATGGTGGGTGTGATGGTAGGAGTGATGGTGGGGGTGATGGTGGGAGTGATGGTGGGGGTGATGGTAGGAGTGATGTTGGGGGTGATGATGGGGGTGATAGAGAGGTAATGTTGGGTGTGATGGTAGACGTGGCAGTAGATGTGATGGTGGGGGTGATGGCGGGGGTGATGATAGATGTGATGGTGCAGGTGAGGGTGGGGGGTGATGGTGGGGGTGATGGAAGAGGTGATGGTGGGCGTGATGGTGTGGGTGATGGTGGGAGTGATGCTAGAGGTGATGGTGGGGGTGATGGTGTGGGTGATGGTGGGAGTGATGCATGAGGTGATGGTGGGGGTGATGGTGTGGGTGATGGTGGGGATGATGGAAGAGGTGATGGTGGGGGTAATGGAAGAAATGATGGTGTGGGGTGATGGTGGGCGTGATGGAAGGGTGATGGTGGGAGTGAGGGTGGAGGTGATGGATGAGGTGATGGTGGGGGTGAAGGTAGGAGTGATGTTGGGGGTGATGGTCGGGGTGATGGTGGGGTTGATGGAAGAGCTGTTGGTGGGGGTGATGGTAGAGGTGACGGTAGAGGTGATGGTGGGGGTGACAGTGTGGGTGATGGTGGGGGTGATGTAAGAGGTGATGGTGTGCTTAATGGAAGAAATGATGGAGGGGGTGAAGGTGGGGAGATGGAAGAGTGATGGTGGGGTTGATGGTGGGGGTGATGGATGGGGTGATGGTAGGGGTGATGTTAGGAGTGATGCTAGGGGTGATGGTGGGGGTGATGGTGGGAGTGATGGTAGGAGTGATGGTTGGGTTGATGATGGGGGTGATGGTGGGAGTGATAGAAGAGGTAATGGTGGGGGTGATGAGAGAGGTGATGGTAGAGGTGATGGTGGGGGTGATGGTGAGGGTGATGGCGGGGCTGATGAAAGAGGTGATGGTGATGATGGGGGTGATGGAAGAGGTGAGGGTGGGGGTGAAGGTGGGGGTGATGGTGGGGGTGATGGTAGAGATGATGATGGGAGTGATGGTGTTGGTGATAGTGGGGGTGATGGTGGGATGATGGAAGAGGTAATGGTGGTGTTGGAAGAAGTAATCTTGCGGGTGATGGTGGGGGTGATGGTGGGGGTGATGGTAGAGGTGACGGTAGAGTTGACGGTGGTGGTGATGGTGGGTGTTAAGGTAGAGGTAATGGTGGAGGTGATGGCGGGGGTGATGGTGGGGGGTGATGGTGGGAGTGATGGTGGGGGTGATGGAAGAGGTGATGGTGGGGGTGATGGCGGGTGTGATGGAAGAGGTGATGGTCGGGGTGATGGTGGGGGTGATGCTTACTGTGATGGTGGGGGTGATGGAAGAGGCTATGGTGGGAGTGATGGTGGGGTTGATGGTGGGGTTGATGGTGGGGGTGATGGTAAGAGTGATGTTGGGGGTGATGGTGGGGGTGATGGAAGGGGTAATGTTGGGGGTGATGTTAGAGGTGACGGTAGATGTGATGGTGGGGGTGATGGAAGAGGTGATGGTGATGGTGGTGGTGATAGGAGAGGTGCTTGTGGTGGTGATGGTAGGGGTGATGAAAGAGGTGATGGTGGGGGTGATGGTGGGGGTGACGGTGGGGGTGATGGTAGAGGTGATGGTGGGGGTGATGGTGTTGGTGATAGTGGGGTTGATGGTGGGGTTGATGATGGGATGATGGAAGAGGTGATGGGGTGATGGAAGAGGTGATGTTGGGGGTGATGGTGGGGGTGATGGTGGGGGTGATTGTAGAGGTGACGGTAGAGTTGACGGTGTGGGTGATGGTGGGAGGTGATGGTGGGAGTGATGGTGGGGGTGATGGAAGAGGTGATGGTGGGGGTGATGGCAGAAGTGAAGGAAGAGGTGATGGTGGGGGTGAAGGTGGGGGTGATGCTGGGTGAGATGTTGAATTGATGGTGGGCGTGATGGTGGCGGAGATGGTTGGGGTGATGGAAGAGGTGATGTTGGGGGTGATGGAAGAGTTGATGGTGGGGTTGATGTTGAGGATGATGGTAGTGGTGATGGAAGATGTGATGGTGGGCGTAATGGTGGGGGTGATGGTAGAGGTGATGGTGGGGGTGATGGTGGGGATGATGGTGGGGGTGATGGAACTGATGATGGTGGGGGTGATTGTGGGGGAATGGTGGGGATGATGGCGGGGGTCATGGTAGAGGTGATTGTGGACATGATGGTGTGGGTGATGGTGGGAGTGATGGTGGGGGTGATGGAAGAATTGAGGGTGGGGGTGATGTTGGGGGTGTTGGTGGCGGTGATGGTGGGTGTGATGGAAGAGGTGATGGTGGGGGTGATGGTGTGGGTGATGGCAGAGGTGATGGTGGGGGTGATGGTGGGGGTGATGAAAGAGGTGATGGTGGGGGTGATGGTGTGGGTGATGGTAGAGGTGATGGTGGGGGTGATGGTGGGGGTGAAGTAAGTGGTGATGGTGGGGATGATGGTGGGGATGATGACGGGGAAGATGTTAGATGTGATGGTGGGTGTGATGGCGGGGGTGATGTTAGATGTGATGGTGGGGGTGATGGTGGGGGTGATGGAAGAGGTGATGGTGGGGGTGATGGTGTCGGTGATGGTGGGAGAGATGCTAGAGGTGATGGTGGGGGTGATGGTGTTGGTGATGGTGGGGGTGATGGAAGAGGTGATGGTGGGGGTAATGGAAGAAATGATGGTGGGAGTGATGGTAGGGGTGATGGAAGAGTGATGGTGGGGGTGATGGTGGAGGTGAAGGATGAGGTGATGGTGGGGGTGAAGGTAGGAGTGATGGTGGGGGTGATGGTGGGGGTGATGGTGGGGGTGATGGAAGAGATGATGGTGGGGGTGATGGTAGAGGTGACGGTAGAGGTGATGGTGGGGGTGATGGTGGGGGTGATGGAAGAGGTGATGGAAGAGGTGATGGTGGGGGTAATGGAAGAAATGATGGTGGGGGTGAAATTGGGGTGATGGAAGAGTGATGGTGGGGGTGATGGTAGGGGTGATGGATGAGGTGATGGTGGGTGTGATGGTAGGAGTGATGGTGGGGGTGATGGTGGGAGTGATGGTGGGGGTGATGGTAGGAGTGATGTTGGGGGTGATGATGGAGGTGATGGTGGGGGTGATAGAAGAGGTAATGTTGGGTGTAATGGTAGACGTGGCAGTAGATGTGATGGTGGGGGTGATGGTGGGGGTGATGGCAGGCGTGATGGAAGAGGTGATGGTGATGGTGGGGGTGTTAGGAGAGGTGCTTGTGGTGGTGATGGTAGGGGTGATGGAAGAGGTGATGGTGGGAGTGATGGTGGGGTGATGATAGAGTTGATGGTGGGGGTGATGGTGTTGGTGATAGTGGGGGTGATGGTGGGGTTGATGGTGGGATGAAGGAAGAGGTGCTGGGGGTGATGGAAGAGGTGATGTTGGGGGTGATGGTGGGGGTGATTGTAGATGTGACAGTAGAGTTGACGGAGTGTGTGATGGTGGGGGTGATGTTAGAGGTAATGGTGGAGGTGATGGCGGGGCTGATGGTGGGGGGGGTGATGGTGGGTGTGATGGTGGGGGTGATGGAAGAGGTGATGGTGGGGGTGATGGCGGAAGTGATGGAAGAGGTGATGGTGAGGGTGAAGGTGGAGCTGATGCTGGGTGTGATGTTGAGGCTGATAGAAGAGGTGATGGTGGGGTGATGGTAGAGGTGATGGTGGGGGTGAAGGTAGAGGTGATGGTAGAGGTGGTGGTGGGGGTAATGGTGGAGGTGATGGAGGGGGGGATGGAAGAGGTGATTGTGGGGGTGATGGTGGGGTTGATGGTGGGATGATGGAAGAGGTGATGGGGGTGATGGAAGAGATGATGTTGGGGGTGATGGTTGGGGTGATGGTGGGGGTGCTGGAAGAGGTGATGGTGGGGGTAATGGAAGAAATGGGTGGGGGTGATGGTGGGGTGATGGAAGAGTGATGGTGGGGGTGATGGTAAGGGGTGATGGATGAGCTGATGGTGGGTGTGATGGTAGGAGTGATGGTGGGGGTGATGGTGGGAGTGATGGTGGGGGTGATGGTAGGAGTGATGTTGGGGGTCATGATGGGGGTGATGGTGGGGGTGATAGAAGAGGTAATGTTGGGTGTGATGGTAGAGGTGGCAGTAGATGTGATGCTGGGGGTGATGGTGGGGGTGATGGCAGGGGTGATGGAAGAGGTGATGGTGATGGTGGGGGTTTTAGGAGAGGTGCTGGTAGTGGTGATGGTAGGGGTGATGGAAGAGATGATGGTGGGCTTGATGGTGGGGGTGATGGTGGGGGTGATGGTAGAGGTGATGGTGTTGGTGATAGTGGGGGTGATGGTGGGGTTGATGGTGGGATGAAGGAAGAGGTGATGTTGGGGGTGATGGTTGGGGTGATGGTGGGGGTGATTGTAGATGTGACAGTAGAGTTGACGGTGTGTGTGATGGTGGGGGTGATGTTAGAGGTAATGGTGGAGGTGATGGCGGGGGTGATGGTGCGGGGGTGATGGTGTGAGTGATGGTGGGGGTGATGGAAGAGGTGATGGTGGGGGTGATGGCGGAAGTGATGGAAGAGGTGATGGTGGGGGTGAAGGTGGAGCTGATGCTGGGTGTGTTGTTGAGGCTGATAGAAGAGGTGATGGTGGGGTGATGGTAGAGGTGATGGTGGGGGTGAAGGTAGAGGTGACGGCAGAGGTGATGGTGGGGGTAATGGTGGAGGTGATGGAGGGGGTGATGGAAGAGGTGATTGTGGGGGTGATGGTGGGGGAGAGGATGGGGGTGATGGTAGAGGTGTTGGTGGGTGTGATGCTGGGGGTGCTGGAAGTAGTGATGTTCAGGGTGATGGTAGAGGTGATGGTGGGCGTGACAGTGGGGGTGATGTTTGGGGTGATGGAAGAGGTGATGGTGGGCGTGATGGTAGAGGTGATGGTGGGAGTGATGCTGAGGGTGATAGTGGGTGTCAAGGTGGGGGTGATGTTTGGGGAGATGGAAGAGGGGATGGAGGTGAGCAAGAGGTGATGGTGGGGGTGATGGAAGAGGTGATGGTGGGGGAAATGGATGAAGTGATGGCGGGGGTGATGGAAGAGTGATGGTGGGGGTGATGGTGGGGGTGATGGATGAGGTGATGGTAGGGGTGATGGTAGGAGTTATGGTGGGGGTGATGGTGGGGCTGATGGTGGGTGTGATGGAAGAGGTGATGGTTGGGGTGATGGTAGACGTGATGGTGGGGGTGATGGTGTGGGTGATGGTGGGGGTGATAGAAGGGGTGCTGGTGGGGCTGATGGAAGAGGTGCAGGTGGGGTTTATGTTGGTGGTGATGGAAGAGGTGATGATGGGTGTGATGGTGGGGGTGATAGTGGGAGTGATGGTGGGGTTGATGGTGGGATGATGGAAGAGGTGATGGGGTGATGGAAGAGGTGATGGTGGGGGGAATGGTGGCGGTGATGGTGGGGGTGATGGTAGACGTGATGGTTGAGGTGATGGTGGGAGTGATCGTGGGGGTGAAGGTGGGGGGTGATGGTAGGGGTGATGGTAGGGGTGATCGTGCGGGTGATGGAAGAGCTGATGGTGGGGGTGATGGTGGAGGTGATAGCGGGGTTGATGGAAGATGTGATGGTGGGGGAGATGGTGGGGGTGATGTTGGGTGTGATGGTGGGGCTGATGGAAGAGGTGATGGTGGGGTGATGGTGGGGGTGATGGTGGGGGTGATGGTAGAGGTGACTTTAGAGGTGATGGTGGGGGTAATGGTGGAGCTGATGGAGGGGGTGATTTAAGAGGTGATTGTGGGGGTTTTGGTGGGGGTGATGGTGGGGGTGATGGAAGAGGTGATGGTGGGGGTGATGGTGTGGGTGATGGTGGGGGTGATAGAAGGGGTGCTGGTGGGGCTGATGGAAGAGGTGCAGGTGGGGTTTATGTTGGTGGTGATGGAAGAGGTGATGATGGGTGTGATGGTGGGGGTGATAGTGGGAGTGATGGTGGGGTTGATGGTGGGATGATGGAAGAGGTGATGGGGTGATGGAAGAGGTGATTCAGGGGGGAATGGTGGCGGTGATGGTGGGGGTGATGGTAGACGTGATGGCTGAGGTGATGGTGGGAGTGATCGTGGGGGTGAAGGTGGGGGGTGATGGTAGGGGTGATGGTAGGGGTGATCGTGCGGGTGATGGAAGAGCTGATGGTGGGGGTGATGGTAGAGGTGATAGCGGGGTTGATGGAAGAGGTGATGGTGGGGGAGATGGTGGGGGTGATGTTGGGTGTGATGGTGGGGCTGATGGAAGAGGTGATGGTGGGGTGATGGTAGAGGTGATGGTGGGGGTGATGGTAGAGGTGACTTTAGAGGTGATGGTGGGGGTAATGGTGGAGGTGATGGAGGGGGTGATTTAAGAGGTGATTGTGGGGGTTTTGGTGGGGGTGATGGTGGGGGTGATGGAAGAGGTGATGGTGGGGTGATGGTAGAGGACATGGGGAGGGTGACGGTGGGGTTAATGGTGGTGGAGATGGAGGCTGTGATGGACGTGTTGATTGTGAGGGTGCTGGAAGAGGTTATGGTGGGGGTATTGGTAGAGGTGATGTTGGGGCTGATGGTGGGGGAAATGGTGGGATTGATGTTGGGCGTGATGGAAGAGGTGATTGTGAGGGTGATTGTGGTGGTGATGGTGGGGTGATGGTAGAGGTGATTTTGGGCGTGATGGTGTGGGTGACCGTGGGAATGATGGTGGGGGTGATGGAACAGGTGATGATGGGGGGTACCGGTTGGGGTGATGGAGGGGGTGATGGAAGAGGTGATTTTGGGGGTGATGGTGGGGGAGTTGGTAGATGTGATGGTAGAGGAGATGGTGGGTGTGATGGTGGGTGTGATAGTGGGTGTGATGGTGGGGTTGATGGTGGGATGATGGAAGAGTTGAAGGGCGTAATGGAAGAGGTGATGGTGGGGTGGATGGTGGGGGTGATAGTGGGGCTGATGGTGGGGGTGATGGTAAGGTGATGGTGGGGTTGATGGTGGGGGGTGATTTTAGGGGTGATGGTAGAGGTGATGGTGGGGATGATGGAAGAGTTGCTGGTGGGGCTGATGGTGGGGGTGATGGAAGAGGTGATGATGGATGTGATGGTGGGGCTAATGTAGGGGGTGATGCTAGATGTGATGGTAGAGGTGATTGTGGGTGTGATGGCGGGGGTGATAGTGGGGGTGATGGTGGGGTTGATGGTGGGATGATGGAAGAGGGGATGCTGGGGGGTGTGGTGGGGGTGATGGTGGGACTGATGTTGGGGGTGATGGTAGAGGTATCGGTGGGGGTGGGTGGGGGTGCTGGAAGAGGTGATGGTCGGGGTGATGGTAGAGGTGATGGTGGGGGTGATGGTGAGGGTGATGGTGGGGGTGATGTTGGGGGTGATGGAAGAGTTGATGGTAGGCGTGATGGTGGGGGAGATGGTGGGGGTGATGGAAGAGGTGATGGTGGGGTGATGGTAGAGGACATGGGGAGGGTGACGGTGGGGTTAATGGTGGTGGAGATGGAGGCTGTGATGGACGTGTTGATTGTGAGGGTGCTGGAAGAGGTTATGGTGGGGGTATTGGTAGAGGTGATGTTGGGGCTGATGGTGGGGGAAATGGTGGGATTGATGTTGGGCGTGATGGAAGAGGTGATTGTGAGGGTGATTGTGGTGGTGATGGTGGGGTGATGGTAGAGGTGATTTTGGGCGTGATGGTGTGGGTGACCGTGGGAATGATGGTGGGGGTGATGGAACAGGTGATGATGGGGGTACCGGTTGGGGTGATGGAGGGGGTGATGGAAGAGGTGATTTTGGGGGTGATGGTGGGGGAGTTGGTAGATGTGATGGTAGAGGAGATGGTGGGTGTGATGGTGGGTGTGATAGTGGGTGTGATGGTGGGGTTGATGGTGGGATGATGGAAGAGTTGAAGGGCGTAATGGAAGAGGTGATGGTGGGGTGGATGGTGGGGGTGATAGTGGGGCTGATGGTGGGGGTGATGGTAAGGTGATGGTGGGGTTGATGGTGGGGGGTGATTTTAGGGGTGATGGTAGAGGTGATGGTGGGGATGATGGAAGAGTTGCTGGTGGGGCTGATGGTGGGGGTGATGGAAGAGGTGATGATGGATGTGATGGTGGGGCTAATGTAGGGGGTGATGCTAGATGTGATGGTAGAGGTGATTGTGGGTGTGATGGCGGGGGTGATAGTGGGGGTGATGGTGGGGTTGATGGTGGGATGATGGAAGAGGGGATGCTGGGGGGTGTGGTGGGGGTGATGGTGGGACTGATGTTGGGGGTGATGGTAGAGGTATCGGTGGGGGTGGGTGGGGGTGCTGGAAGAGGTGATGGTCGGGGTGATGGTAGAGGTGATGGTGGGGGTGATGGTGAGGGTGATGGTGGGGGTGATGTTGGGGGTGATGGAAGAGTTGATGGTAGGCGTGATGGTGGGGGAGATGGTTGGGGTGATGGAAGAGGTGATGTTGGGGGTGATGGAAGAGTTGATGGTGGGGTTGATGTTGGGGATGATGGTAGGGGTGATGGAAGATGTGATGGTGGGCGTAATGGTGGGGATGATGGTAGAGGTGATTGTGGGGCTTATGGTGTGCGTGATGGTGGGGATGATGGTGGGGTGATGGAAGTGATGATGGTGGGGGTGATGGTGGGGGAATGGTGGGGATGATGGCGGGGTTCATGGTAGAGGTGATTGTGGGCGTGATGGTGTGGGAGATGGTGGGAGTGATGGTGGGGGTGATGTTGGGGGTGTTCGTGGCGGTGATGGTGGGTGTGATGGAAGAGGTGATGGTGAGGTTGATGGTGTGGGTGATGGTAGAGGTGATGGTGGGGGTGATGGTGGGGGTGATGGAAGAGGTGATGGTGGGGGTGATGGTGTGGGTGATGGTAGAGGTGATGGTGGGGGTGATGGTGGAGGTGATGGTGGGGGGTGATGGTAGGGGTGATGGAAAGGGTTATCGTGCGGGTGATGGAAGAGCTGGTGGTGGGGGTAATGGTGGAGGTGATAGCAGGGGTGATGGAAGAGGTGATGGTGCGGGAGATGGTGGTGGTGATGGTGGGAGGGATGGTGGGGGTGATGGAAGAGGTGATAGTGGGGGTGATGGTGGGAGTGATGGTGGGGTGATGGTAGAGGACATGGGGAGGGTGACGGTGGGGTTAATGGTGGGGGTGATGGAGGGGGTGATGGATGAGGTGATTGTGGGGGTGCTGGAAGAGGTTATGGTGGGGGTATTGGTAGAGGTGATGGTGGGGGTGATGGTGGGGGAAATAGTGGGATTGATGTTGGGCGTGATGGAAGAGGTGATTGTGGGGGTGATGGTGGTGGTGATGGTGGGGTGATGGTAGAGGTGATTTTGGGCGTGATGGTGTGGGTGATGGTGGGAGTGATGGTGGGGGTGATGGAAGAGGTGATGGTGGGGATACCGGTTGGGGTGATGGAGGGGGTGATGGAAGAGGTGATTTTGGTGGTGATGTTGGGGGAGTTGGTAGACGTGATGGTAGAGGTGATGGTGGGTGTGATGGTGGGTGTGATAGTGGGTGTGATGGTGGGGTTGATGGTGGGATGATGGAAGAGTTGATGGGGGTAATGGAAGGGGTGATGGTGGGGTGGATGGTGGGGGTGATAGTGGGGCTGATGGTAGAGGTGATGGCAGAGTTGATGGTGGGGGTGATGGTGGGGGTGATGGTAGAGGTGATGGTAAGGTGATGGTGGGGGTGATGGTGGGGGGTGATGGTAGAGGTGATGGTGGGGATGATGGAAGAGGTGCTGGTGGGGCTGATGGTGGGGGTGATGGAAGAGGTGATGATGGAGGTGATGGTGGGGCTGATGTAGGGGGTGATGCTAGATGTGATGGTAGAGGTGATTGTGGGAGTGATGGCGGGGGTGATAGTGGGGGTGATGGTGGGGTTGATGGTGAGATGATGGAAGAGGGGATGCTGGGGGGTGTGGTGGGGGTGATGGTGGGACTGATGTTGGGGGTGATAGTAGAGGTATTGGTGGGCGAGGGTGGGGGTGCTGGAAGAGGTGATGGTTGGGGTGATGGTAGACGTGATGGTGGGGGTGATGGTGAGGGTGATGGTGAGGGTGATGTTGGGGGTGATGGTAGAGTTGATGGTGGGCGTGATGGTGGCGGAGATGGTTGGGGTGATGGAAGAGGTGATGTTGGGGGTGATGGAAGAGTTGATGGTGGGGTTGATGTTGGGGATGATGGTAGGGGTGATGGAAGATGTGATGGTGGGCGTAATGGTGGGGGTGATGGTGGGGGTGATGGTGGGGTTGATGGTGAGATGATGGAAGAGGGGATGCTGGGGGGTGTGGTGGGGGTGACGGTGGGACTGATGTTGGGGGTGATGGTAGAGGTATTGGTGGGCGAGGGTGGGGGTGCTGGAAGAGGTGATGGTCGGGGTGATGGTAGAGGTGATGGTGGGGGTGATGGTGAGGGTGATGGTGGGGGTGATGTTGGGGGTGATGGTAGAGTTGATGGTGGGCGTGATGGTGGCGGAGATGGTTGGGGTGATGGAAGAGGTGATGTTGGGGGTGATGGAAGAGTTGATGGTGGGGTTGATGTTGGGGATGATGGTAGGGGTGATGGAAGATGTGATGGTGGTCGTAATGGTGGGGGTGATGGTAGAAGTGATTGTGGGGCTGATGGTGGGGGTGATTGTGGGCGTGATGGTGTGGGAGATGGTGAGAGTGATGGTGGGGGTGATGGAAGAATTGATGGTGGGGGTGATGTTGGGGGTGTTGGTGGCGGTGATGGTGGGTGTGTTGGAAGAGGTGATGGTGGGGCTATTGGTGGGGGTGAATATTGACGTGATGGTGGGGCTGATGGTGGGTTTGATTTTGGGGATGATGGTGGGGGTGATGGAAGTGATGATGGTGGGGGTGATGGTGGGGGAGTGGAGGGGATGATGGCCGTGGTAATGGTAGAGGTGATTGTGGGCGTGATGGTGTGGGTGATGGTGGGAGTGATGGTGGGGGTGATGGAAGAGGTGATGGTGGGGGTGATGATGGGGGTGTTGGTGGGGGTGATGGTGGGTGTGATGGAAGAGGTGATGGTGGGGTTGATGGTATGTGTGATGGTAGAGGTGATGGTGGGGGTGACGGTGGGGGTGATGTTGGGGGTGATGGAATAAGTGATGGTGGGGGTGATGGTGGGGGTGATGGTGGGGGTGATGGCGGGGGTGATGTTAGATGTGATGGTGGGGGTAATGGTGGGGGTGATGGAAGAGGTGATGGTAGGTGTGATGGTAGGAGTTATGGTGGAGGTGAGGTGGGGCTGATGGTGGGTGTGATGGAAGAGGTGATGGTTGGTGTGATGGTAGAGGTGATGGTGGGGGTGATGGTGTGGGTGATGGCGGGGGTGATGGAAGAGGTGATGGTGATGGTGGGGATGATAGAAGGGGTGCTGGTGGGGGTGATGGAAGAGGTGCAGGTGGGGTTTATGTTGGTGGTGATGGAAGATGTGATGATGGGTGTGATGGTGGGGGTGATAGTGGGAGTGATGGAGGGGTTGATGGTGGGATGATGGAAGAGGTGATGGGGTGATGGAAGATGTGATGGTGGGGGGGATGGTGGGGGTGATCGTGGGGGTGATGGTAGACGTAATGGCAGAGGTGATTGTGGGTGTGATGGTGGGGGTGATGGTGGGGGGTGATGGTAGGGGTAATGGTAGGGGTGATCGTGCGGGTGATGGAAGAGCTGGTGGTGGGGGTAATGGTGGAGGTGATAGCAGGGGTGATGGAAGAGGTGATGGTGGGGGAGATGATGGTGGTGATGGTGGGAGTGATGGTGGGGGTGATGGAAGAGGTGATGGTGGGGGTGATGGTGGGAGTGATGGTGGGGTGCTGATAGAGGACATGGGGAGGGTGACGGTGGGGTTAATGGTGGGGGTGATGGAGGGGGTGATGGACGAGGTGATTGTGGGGGTGCTGGAAGAGGTTATGGTGGGCGTATTGGTAGAGGTGATGGTGGGGGTGATGGTGGGGGAAATGGTGGGATTGATGTTGGGCGTGATGGAAGAGGTGATTGTGGGGGTGATGGTGGTGGTGATGGTGGGGTGATGGTAGAGGTGATTTTGGGCGTGATGGTGTGGGTGATGGTGGGAGTGATGGTGGGGGTGATGGAAGAGGTGATGGTGGGGATACCGGTTGGGGTGATGGAGGGGGTGATGGAAGAGGTGATTTTGGTGGTGATGTTGGGGGAGTTGGTAGACGTGATGGTAGAGGTGATGGTGGGTGTGATGGTGGATGTGATAGTGGGTGTGATGGTGGGGTTGATGGTGGGATGATGGAAGAGTTGATGGGGGTAATGGAAGGGGTGATGGTGGGGTGGATGGTGGGGGTGATAGTGGGGCTGATGGTAGAGGTGATGGCAGAGTTGATGGTGGGGGTGATGGTGGGGGTGATGGTAGAGGTGATGGTAAGGTGATGGTGGGGGTGATGGTGGGGGGTGATGGTAGAGGTGATGGTGGGGATGATGGAAGAGGTGCTGGTGGGGCTGATGGTGGGGGTGATGGAAGAGGTGATGATGGAGGTGATGGTGGGGCTGATGTAGGGGGTGATGCTAGATGTGATGGTAGAGGTGATTGTGGGAGTGATGGCGGGGGTGATAGTGGGGGTGATGGTGGGGTTGATTGTGAGATGATGGAAGAGGGGATGCTGGGGGGTGTGGTGGGGGTGATGGTGGGACTGATGTTGGGGGTGATGGTAGAGGTATTGGTGGGCGAGGGTGGGGGTGCTGGAAGAGGTGATGGTTGGGGTGATGGTAGACGTGATGGTGGGGGTGATGGAGAGGGTGATGGTGAGGGTGATGTTGGGGGTGATGGTAGAGTTGATGGTGGGCGTGATGGTGGCGGAGATGGTTGGGGTGATGGAAGAGGTGATGTTGGGGGTGATGGAAGAGTTGATGGTGGGGTTGATGTTGGGGATGATGGTAGGGGTGATGGAAGATGTGATGGTGGGCGTAATGGTGGGGGTGATGGTGGGGGTGATGGTGGGGTTGATGGTGAGATGATGGAAGAGGGGATGCTGGGGGGTGTGGTGGGGGTGACGGTGGGACTGATGTTGGGGGTGATGGTAGAGGTATTGGTGGGCGAGGGTGGGGGTGCTGGAAGAGGTGATGGTCGGGGTGATGGTAGAGGTGATGGTGGGGGTGATGGTGAGGGTGATGGTGGGGGTGATGTTGGGGGTGATGGTAGAGTTGATGGTGGGCGTGATGGTGGCGGAGATGGTTGGGGTGATGGAAGAGGTGATGTTGGGGGTGATGGAAGAGTTGATGGTGGGGTTGATGTTGGGGATGATGGTAGGGGTGATGGAAGATGTGATGGTGGTCGTAATGGTGGGGGTGATGGTAGAAGTGATTGTGGGGCTGATGGTGGGGGTGATTGTGGGCGTGATGGTGTGGGAGATGGTGAGAGTGATGGTGGGGGTGATGGAAGAATTGATGGTGGGGGTGATGTTGGGGGTGTTGGTGGCGGTGATGGTGGGTGTGTTGGAAGAGGTGATGGTGGGGCTATTGGTGGGGGTGAATATTGACGTGATGGTGGGGCTGATGGTGGGTTTGATTTTGGGGATGATGGTGGGGGTGATGGAAGTGATGATGGTGGGGGTGATGGTGGGGGAGTGGAGGGGATGATGGCCGTGGTAATGGTAGAGGTGATTGTGGGCGTGATGGTGTGGGTGATGGTGGGAGTGATGGTGGGGGTGATGGAAGAGGTGATGGTGGGGGTGATGATGGGGGTGTTGGTGGGGGTGATGGTGGGTGTGATGGAAGAGGTGATGGTGGGGTTGATGGTATGTGTGATGGTAGAGGTGATGGTGGGGGTGACGGTGGGGGTGATGTTGGGGGTGATGGAATAAGTGATGGTGGGGGTGATGGTGGGGGTGATGGCGGGGGTGATGTTAGATGTGATGGTGGGGGTAATGGTGGGGGTGATGGAAGAGGTGATGGTAGGTGTGATGGTAGGAGTTATGGTGGGGGTGAGGTGGGGCTGATGGTGGGTGTGATGGAAGAGGTGATGGTTGGTGTGATGGTAGAGGTGATGGTGGGGGTGATGGTGTGGGTGATGGCGGGGGTGATGGAAGAGGTGATGGTGATGGTGGGGATGATAGAAGGGGTGCTGGTGGGGGTGATGGAAGAGGTGCAGGTGGGGTTTATGTTGGTGGTGATGGAAGATGTGATGATGGGTGTGATGGTGGGGGTGATAGTGGGAGTGATGGAGGGGTTGATGGTGGGATGATGGAAGAGGTGATGGGGTGATGGAAGAGGTGATGGTGGGGGGGATGGTGGGGGTGATCGTGGGGGTGATGGTAGACGTAATGGCAGAGGTGATTGTGGGTGTGATGGTGGGGGTGATGGTGGGGGGTGATGGTAGGGGTAATGGTAGGGGTGATCGTGCGGGTGATGGAAGAGCTGGTGGTGGGGGTAATGGTGGAGGTGATAGCAGGGGTGATGGAAGAGGTGATGGTGGGTGAGATGATGGTGGTGATGGTGGGAGTGATGGTGGGGGTGATGGAAGAGGTGATGGTGGGGGTGATGGTGGGAGTGATGGTGGGGTGCTGGTAGAGGACATGGGGAGGGTGACGGTGGGGTTAATGGTGGGGGTGATGGAGGGGGTGATGGACGAGGTGATTGTGGGGGTGCTGGAAGAGGTTATGGTGGGGGTATTGGTAGAGGTGATGGTGGGGGTGATGGTGGGGGAAATGGTGGGATTGATGTTGGGCGTGATGGAAGAGGTGATTGTGGGGGTGATGGTGGTGGTGATGGTGGGGTGATGGTAGAGGTGATTTTGGGCGTGATGGTGTGGGTGATGGTGGGAGTGATGGTGGGGGTGATGGAAGAGGTGATGGTGGGGATACCGGTTGGGGTGATGGAGGGGGTGATGGAAGAGGTGATTTTGGTGGTGATGGTGGGGGAGTTGGTAGACGTGATGGTAGAGGTGATGGTGGGTGTGATGGTGGGTGTGATAGTGGGTGTGATGGTGGGGTTGATGGTGGGATGATGGAAGAGTTGATGGGGGTAATGGAAGAAGTGATTGTGGTGGGGATGGTGGGGGTGATAGTGGGGCTGATGGTAGAGGTGATGGCAGAGTTGATGGTGGGGGTGATGGTGGGGGTGATGGTAGAGGTGATGATAAGTGATGGTGGGGGTGATAGTGGGGGGTGATGGTAGGGGTGATGGTAGAGGTGATGGTGGGGATGATGGAAGAGGTGCTGGTGGGGCTGATGGTGGGGGTGATGGAAGAGGTGATGATGGAGGTGATGGTGGGGCTGATGTAGGGGGTGATGCTAGATGTGATGGTAGAGGTGATTGTGGGGGTGATGGCGGGGGTGATAGTGGGGGTGATGGTGGGGTTGATGGTGAGATGATGGAAGAGGGGATGCTGGGGGGTGTGGTGGGGGTGATGCTGGGACTGAAGTTGGGAGTGAAGGTAGAAGTATTGGTGGGGGTGGGTGGGGGTGCTGGAAGAGTAGATGGTCGGGGTGATGGTAGAGGTGATGGTGGGGGTGATGGTGAGGGTGATGGTGAGGGTGATGTTGGGGGTGATGGTAGAGTTGATGGTGGGCGTGATGGTGGCGGAGATGGTTGGGGTGATGGAAGAGGTGATGTTGGGGGTGATGGAAGAGTTGATGGTGCGGTTAATGTTGGGGATGATGGTAGGGGTGATGGAAGATGTGATGGTGGGCATAATGGTGGGGGTGATGGTAGAGGTGATGGTGGGGCTGATGGTGGGGGTGATGGTGGGGATGATGGTGGGGGTGATGGAAGTGATGATGGTGGGGGTGATGGTGGGGGAATGGTGGGAATGATGGCGGGGGTCATGGTAGTGGTGATTGTGGGCGTGATGGTGAGGGAGATGGTGGGAGTGATGGTGGGGGTGATGGAAGAATTGATGGTGGGGGTGATGTTGGGGGTGTTGGTGGCGGTGATGGTGGGTGTGATGGAAGAGGTGATGGTAGGGGTGATGGTGTGGGTGATGGTAGAGGTGATGGTGGGGGTGATGGTGGGGGTGATGGAAGAGGTGATGGTGGGGGTGATGGTGAGGGTGATGGCGGGGGTGATGTTAGATGTGATGGTGGGGGTGATGGTGGGGGTGATGGTGGGGGTGATGGAAGAGGGGATGGTGGGGGTGATGGTGTGGGTGATGGTGGGAGTGATGCTAGAGGTGATGGTGGGGGTGATGGTGTGGGTGATGGTGGGGGTGATGGAAGAGGTGATGGTGGGGTTAATGGAAGAAATGATGCTGGGGCTGATGGTGGGGTGATGGAAGAGTGATGGTGGGGGTGATGGTAGGGGTGATGGATGAGGTGATGTTGGGGGTGATGGTAGGAGTGATGGAAGAGGTGATGGTGGGGTGGATGGTGGGGGTGATAGTGGGGCTGATGGTAGAGGTGATGGCAGAGTTGATGGTGGGGGTGATGGTGGGGGTGATGGTAGAGGTGATGGTAAGGTGATGGTGGGGGTGATGGTGGGGGGTGATTTTAGGAGTGATGGTAGAGGTGATGGTGGGGATGATGGAAGAGTTGCTGGTGGGGCTGATGGTGGGGGTGATGGAAGAGGTGATGATGGATGTGATGGTGGGGCTAATGTAGGGGGTGATGCTAGATGTGATGGTAGAGGTGATTGTGGGGGTGATGGCGGGGGTGATAGTGGGGGTGATGGTGGGGTTGATGGTGAGATGATGGAAGAGGAGATGCTGGGGGGTGTGGTGTATGTGATGGTGGGACTGATGTTGGGGGTGATGTTAAAGTTATTGGTGGGCGAGGGTGGGGGTGCTGGAAGAGGTGATGGTCGGGGTGATGGTGGAGGTGATGGTGGGGGTGATGGTGAGGGTGATGGTGGGGGTGATGTTGGGGGTGATGGTAGAGTTGATGGTGGGCGTGATGGTGGCGGAGATGGTTGGGGTGATGGAAGAGGTGATGTTGGGGGTGATGGAAGAGTTGATGGTGGGGTTGATGTTGGGGATGATGGTAGGGGTGATGGAAGATGTGATGGTGGGCGTAATGGTGGGGGTGATGGTAGAAGTGATTGAGGGGCTGATGGTGGGGGTGATGGTGGGGATGATGGTAGGGGTGATGGAAGTGATGATGGTGGGGGTGATGGTGGGGGAATGGTGGGGATGATGGCGGGGGTCATGGTAGAGGTGATTGTGGGCGTGATGGTGTGGGAGATGGTGAGAGTGATGGTGGGGGTGATGGAAGAATTGATGGTGGGGGTGATGTTGGGGGTGTTGGTGGCGGTGATGGTGGGTGTGATGGAAGAGGTGACGGTGGGGGTATTGTTGGGGGTGAATATTGACGTGATGGTGGGGCTGATGGTGGGTTTGATTTTGGGGATGATGGTGGTGGTGATGGAAGTGATGATGGTGGGGGTGATGGTGGGGGAGTGGAGGGGATGATGGCCATGGTAATGGTAGAGGTGATTGTGGGCATGATGGTGTGGTTGATGGTGGGAGTGATGGTGGGGGTGATGGAAGAGGTGCTGGTGGGGGTGATGGTGGGGGTGTTGGTGGGGGTGATGGTGGGTGTGATGGAAGAGGTGATGGTGGGGTTGATGGTATGTGTGATGGCAGAGGTGATGGTGGGGGTGACGGTGGGGGTGATGTTGGGGGTGATGGAATAAGTGATGGTGGGGGTGATGGTGGGGGTGATGGCGGGGGTGATGTTAGATGTGATGGTGGGGGTAATGGTGGGGGTGATGGAAGAGGTGATGGTAGGTGTGATGGTAGGAGTTATGGTGGGGGTGAGGTGGGGCTGATGGTGGGTGTGATGGAAGAGGTGATGGTTGGTGTGATGGTAGAGGTGATGGTGGGGGTGATGGTGTGGGTGATGGCGGGGGTGATGGAAGAGGTGATGGTGATGGTGATGGTGGGGTTGATGGTGGGGGTGATGTTAGATGTGATGGTGGGGATAATGGTGGGGGTGATGGAAGAGGCGATGGTGGGGGAGATGGTGGGGGTGATGTTGGGTGTGATGGTGGGGCTGATGGAAGAGGTGATGGTGGGGTGATGGTAGAGGTGATGGTGGGGGTGATGGTAGAGGTGACTTTAGAGGTGATGGTGGGGGTAATGGTGGAGGTGATGGAGGGGGTGATTTAAGAGGTGATTGTGGGGGTTTTGGTGGGGGTGATGGTGGGGGTGATGGAAGAGGTGATGGTGGGGTGATGGTAGAGGACATGGGGAGGGTGACGGTGGGGTTAATGGTGGTGGAGATGGAGGCTGTGATGGACGTGTTGATTGTGAGGGTGCTGGAAGAGGTTATGGTGGGGGTATTGGTAGAGGTGATGTTGGGGCTGATGGTGGGGGAAATGGTGGGATTGATGTTGGGCGTGATGGAAGAGGTGATTGTGAGGGTGATTGTGGTGGTGATGGTGGGGTGATGGTAGAGGTGATTTTGGGCGTGATGGTGTGGGTGACCGTGGGAATGATGGTGGGGGTGATGGAACAGGTGATGATGGGGGGTACCGGTTGGGGTGATGGAGGGGGTGATGGAAGAGGTGATTTTGGGGGTGATGGTGGGGGAGTTGGTAGATGTGATGGTAGAGGAGATGGTGGGTGTGATGGTGGGTGTGATAGTGGGTGTGATGGTGGGGTTGATGGTGGGATGATGGAAGAGTTGAAGGGCGTAATGGAAGAGGTGATGGTGGGGTGGATGGTGGGGGTGATAGTGGGGCTGATGGTGGGGGTGATGGTAAGGTGATGGTGGGGTTGATGGTGGGGGGTGATTTTAGGGGTGATGGTAGAGGTGATGGTGGGGATGATGGAAGAGTTGCTGGTGGGGCTGATGGTGGGGGTGATGGAAGAGGTGATGATGGATGTGATGGTGGGGCTAATGTAGGGGGTGATGCTAGATGTGATGGTAGAGGTGATTGTGGGTGTGATGGCGGGGGTGATAGTGGGGGTGATGGTGGGGTTGATGGTGGGATGATGGAAGAGGGGATGCTGGGGGGTGTGGTGGGGGTGATGGTGGGACTGATGTTGGGGGTGATGGTAGAGGTATCGGTGGGGGTGGGTGGGGGTGCTGGAAGAGGTGATGGTCGGGGTGATGGTAGAGGTGATGGTGGGGGTGATGGTGAGGGTGATGGTGGGGGTGATGTTGGGGGTGATGGAAGAGTTGATGGTAGGCGTGATGGTGGGGGAGATGGTTGGGGTGATGGAAGAGGTGATGTTGGGGGTGATGGAAGAGTTGATGGTGGGGTTGATGTTGGGGATGATGGTAGGGGTGATGGAAGATGTGATGGTGGGCGTAATGGTGGGGATGATGGTAGAGGTGATTGTGGGGCTTATGGTGTGCGTGATGGTGGGGATGATGGTGGGGTGATGGAAGTGATGATGGTGGGGGTGATGGTGGGGGAATGGTGGGGATGATGGCGGGGTTCATGGTAGAGGTGATTGTGGGCGTGATGGTGTGGGAGATGGTGGGAGTGATGGTGGGGGTGATGTTGGGGGTGTTCGTGGCGGTGATGGTGGGTGTGATGGAAGAGGTGATGGTGAGGTTGATGGTGTGGGTGATGGTAGAGGTGATGGTGGGGGTGATGGTGGGGGTGATGGAAGAGGTGATGGTGGGGGTGATGGTGTGGGTGATGGTAGAGGTGATGGTGGGGGTGATGGTGGAGGTGATGGTGGGGGGTGATGGTAGGGGTGATGGAAAGGGTTATCGTGCGGGTGATGGAAGAGCTGGTGGTGGGGGTAATGGTGGAGGTGATAGCAGGGGTGATGGAAGAGGTGATGGTGCGGGAGATGGTGGTGGTGATGGTGGGAGGGATGGTGGGGGTGATGGAAGAGGTGATAGTGGGGGTGATGGTGGGAGTGATGGTGGGGTGATGGTAGAGGACATGGGGAGGGTGACGGTGGGGTTAATGGTGGGGGTGATGGAGGGGGTGATGGATGAGGTGATTGTGGGGGTACTGGAAGAGGTTATGGTGGGGGTATTGGTAGAGGTGATGGTGGGGGTGATGGTGGGGGAAATAGTGGGATTGATGTTGGGCGTGATGGAAGAGGTGATTGTGGGGGTGATGGTGGTGGTGATGGTGGGGTGATGGTAGAGGTGATTTTGGGCGTGATGGTGTGGGTGATGGTGGGAGTGATGGTGGGGGTGATGGAAGAGGTGATGGTGGGGATACCGGTTGGGGTGATGGAGGGGGTGATGGAAGAGGTGATTTTGGTGGTGATGTTGGGGGAGTTGGTAGACGTGATGGTAGAGGTGATGGTGGGTGTGATGGTGGGTGTGATAGTGGGTGTGATGGTGGGGTTGATGGTGGGATGATGGAAGAGTTGATGGGGGTAATGGAAGGGGTGATGGTGGGGTGGATGGTGGGGGTGATAGTGGGGCTGATGGTAGAGGTGATGGCAGAGTTGATGGTGGGGGTGATGGTGGGGGTGATGGTAGAGGTGATGGTAAGGTGATGGTGGGGGTGATGGTGGGGGGTGATGGTAGAGGTGATGGTGGGGATGATGGAAGAGGTGCTGGTGGGGCTGATGGTGGGGGTGATGGAAGAGGTGATGATGGAGGTGATGGTGGGGCTGATGTAGGGGGTGATGCTAGATGTGATGGTAGAGGTGATTGTGGGAGTGATGGCGGGGGTGATAGTGGGGGTGATGGTGGGGTTGATGGTGAGATGATGGAAGAGGGGATGCTGGGGGGTGTGGTGGGGGTGATGGTGGGACTGATGTTGGGGGTGATAGTAGAGGTATTGGTGGGCGAGGGTGGGGGTGCTGGAAGAGGTGATGGTTGGGGTGATGGTAGACGTGATGGTGGGGGTGAGGGTGAGGGTGATGGTGAGGGTGATGTTGGGGGTGATGGTAGAGTTGATGGTGGGCGTGATGGTGGCGGAGATGGTTGGGGTGATGGAAGAGGTGATGTTGGGGGTGATGGAAGAGTTGATGGTGGGGTTGATGTTGGGGATGATGGTAGGGGTGATGGAAGATGTGATGGTGGGCGTAATGGTGGGGGTGATGGTGGGGGTGATGGTGGGGTTGATGGTGAGATGATGGAAGAGGGGATGCTGGGGGGTGTGGTGGGGGTGACGGTGGGACTGATGTTGGGGGTGATGGTAGAGGTATTGGTGGGCGAGGGTGGGGGTGCTGGAAGAGGTGATGGTCGGGGTGATGGTAGAGGTGATGGTGGGGGTGATGGTGAGGGTGATGGTGGGGGTGATGTTGGGGGTGATGGTAGAGTTGATGGTGGGCGTGATGGTGGCGGAGATGGTTGGGGTGATGGAAGAGGTGATGTTGGGGGTGATGGAAGAGTTGATGGTGGGGTTGATGTTGGGGATGATGGTAGGGGTGATGGAAGATGTGATGGTGGTCGTAATGGTGGGGGTGATGGTAGAAGTGATTGTGGGGCTGATGGTGGGGGTGATTGTGGGCGTGATGGTGTGGGAGATGGTGAGAGTGATGGTGGGGGTGATGGAAGAATTGATGGTGGGGGTGATGTTGGGGGTGTTGGTGGCGGTGATGGTGGGTGTGTTGGAAGAGGTGATGGTGGGGCTATTGGTGGGGGTGAATATTGACGTGATGGTGGGGCTGATGGTGGGTTTGATTTTGGGGATGATGGTGGGGGTGATGGAAGTGATGATGGTGGGGGTGATGGTGGGGGAGTGGAGGGGATGATGGCCGTGGTAATGGTAGAGGTGATTGTGGGCGTGATGGTGTGGGTGATGGTGGGAGTGATGGTGGGGGTGATGGAAGAGGTGATGGTGGGGGTGATGATGGGGGTGTTGGTGGGGGTGATGGTGGGTGTGATGGAAGAGGTGATGGTGGGGTTGATGGTATGTGTGATGGTAGAGGTGATGGTGGGGGTGACGGTGGGGGTGATGTTGGGGGTGATGGAATAAGTGATGGTGGGGGTGATGGTGGGGGTGATGGTGGGGGTGATGGCGGGGGTGATGTTAGATGTGATGGTGGGGGTAATGGTGGGGGTGATGGAAGAGGTGATGGTAGGTGTGATGGTAGGAGTTATGGTGGAGGTGAGGTGGGGCTGATGGTGGGTGTGATGGAAGAGGTGATGGTTGGTGTGATGGTAGAGGTGATGGTGGGGGTGATGGTGTGGGTGATGGCGGGGGTGATGGAAGAGGTGATGGTGATGGTGGGGATGATAGAAGGGGTGCTGGTGGGGGTGATGGAAGAGGTGCAGGTGGGGTTTATGTTGGTGGTGATGGAAGATGTGATGATGGGTGTGATGGTGGGGGTGATAGTGGGAGTGATGGAGGGGTTGATGGTGGGATGATGGAAGAGGTGATGGGGTGATGGAAGATGTGATGGTGGGGGGGATGGTGGGGGTGATCGTGGGGGTGATGGTAGACGTAATGGCAGAGGTGATTGTGGGTGTGATGGTGGGGGTGATGGTGGGGGGTGATGGTAGGGGTAATGGTAGGGGTGATCGTGCGGGTGATGGAAGAGCTGGTGGTGGGGGTAATGGTGGAGGTGATAGCAGGGGTGATGGAAGAGGTGATGGTGGGGGAGATGATGGTGGTGATGGTGGGAGTGATGGTGGGGGTGATGGAAGAGGTGATGGTGGGGGTGATGGTGGGAGTGATGGTGGGGTGCTGATAGAGGACATGGGGAGGGTGACGGTGGGGTTAATGGTGGGGGTGATGGAGGGGGTGATGGACGAGGTGATTGTGGGGGTGCTGGAAGAGGTTATGGTGGGCGTATTGGTAGAGGTGATGGTGGGGGTGATGGTGGGGGAAATGGTGGGATTGATGTTGGGCGTGATGGAAGAGGTGATTGTGGGGGTGATGGTGGTGGTGATGGTGGGGTGATGGTAGAGGTGATTTTGGGCGTAATGGTGTGGGTGATGGTGGGAGTGATGGTGGGGGTGATGGAAGAGGTGATGGTGGGGATACCGGTTGGGGTGATGGAGGGGGTGATGGAAGAGGTGATTTTGGTGGTGATGTTGGGGGAGTTGGTAGACGTGATGGTAGAGGTGATGGTGGGTGTGATGGTGGATGTGATAGTGGGTGTGATGGTGGGGTTGATGGTGGGATGATGGAAGAGTTGATGGGGGTAATGGAAGGGGTGATGGTGGGGTGGATGGTGGGGGTGATAGTGGGGCTGATGGTAGAGGTGATGGCAGAGTTGATGGTGGGGGTGATGGTGGGGGTGATGGTAGAGGTGATGGTAAGGTGATGGTGGGGGTGATGGTGGGGGGTGATGGTAGAGGTGATGGTGGGGATGATGGAAGAGGTGCTGGTGGGGCTGATGGTGGGGGTGATGGAAGAGGTGATGATGGAGGTGATGGTGGGGCTGATGTAGGGGGTGATGCTAGATGTGATGGTAGAGGTGATTGTGGGAGTGATGGCGGGGGTGATAGTGGGGGTGATGGTGGGGTTGATTGTGAGATGATGGAAGAGGGGATGCTGGGGGGTGTGGTGGGGGTGATGGTGGGACTGATGTTGGGGGTGATGGTAGAGGTATTGGTGGGCGAGGGTGGGGGTGCTGGAAGAGGTGATGGTTGGGGTGATGGTAGACGTGATGGTGGGGGTGATGGAGAGGGTGATGGTGAGGGTGATGTTGGGGGTGATGGTAGAGTTGATGGTGGGCGTGATGGTGGCGGAGATGGTTGGGGTGATGGAAGAGGTGATGTTGGGGGTGATGGAAGAGTTGATGGTGGGGTTGATGTTGGGGATGATGGTAGGGGTGATGGAAGATGTGATGGTGGGCGTAATGGTGGGGGTGATGGTGGGGGTGATGGTGGGGTTGATGGTGAGATGATGGAAGAGGGGATGCTGGGGGGTGTGGTGGGGGTGACGGTGGGACTGATGTTGGGGGTGATGGTAGAGGTATTGGTGGGCGAGGGTGGGGGTGCTGGAAGAGGTGATGGTCGGGGTGATGGTAGAGGTGATGGTGGGGGTGATGGTGAGGGTGATGGTGGGGGTGATGTTGGGGGTGATGGTAGAGTTGATGGTGGGCGTGATGGTGGCGGAGATGGTTGGGGTGATGGAAGAGGTGATGTTGGGGGTGATGGAAGAGTTGATGGTGGGGTTGATGTTGGGGATGATGGTAGGGGTGATGGAAGATGTGATGGTGGTCGTAATGGTGGGGGTGATGGTAGAAGTGATTGTGGGGCTGATGGTGGGGGTGATTGTGGGCGTGATGGTGTGGGAGATGGTGAGAGTGATGGTGGGGGTGATGGAAGAATTGATGGTGGGGGTGATGTTGGGGGTGTTGGTGGCGGTGATGGTGGGTGTGTTGGAAGAGGTGATGGTGGGGCTATTGGTGGGGGTGAATATTGACGTGATGGTGGGGCTGATGGTGGGTTTGATTTTGGGGATGATGGTGGGGGTGATGGAAGTGATGATGGTGGGGGTGATGGTGGGGGAGTGGAGGGGATGATGGCCGTGGTAATGGTAGAGGTGATTGTGGGCGTGATGGTGTGGGTGATGGTGGGAGTGATGGTGGGGGGTGATGGAAGAGGTGATGGTGGGGGTGATGATGGGGGTGTTGGTGGGGGTGATGGTGGGTGTGATGGAAGAGGTGATGGTGGGGTTGATGGTATGTATGATGGTAGAGGTGATGGTGGGGGTGACGGTGGGGGTGATGTTGGGGGTGATGGAATAAGTGATGGTGGGGGTGATGGTGGGGGTGATGGCGGGGGTGATGTTAGATGTGATGGTGGGGGTAATGGTGGGGGTGATGGAAGAGGTGATGGTAGGTGTGATGGTAGGAGTTATGGTGGGGGTGAGGTGGGGCTGATGGTGGGTGTGATGGAAGAGGTGATGGTTGGTGTGATGGTAGAGGTGATGGTGGGGGTGATGGTGTGGGTGATGGCGGGGGTGATGGAAGAGGTGATGGTGATGGTGGGGATGATAGAAGGGGTGCTGGTGGGGGTGATGGAAGAGGTGCAGGTGGGGTTTATGTTGGTGGTGATGGAAGATGTGATGATGGGTGTGATGGTGGGGGTGATAGTGGGAGTGATGGAGGGGTTGATGGTGGGATGATGGAAGAGGTGATGGGGTGATGGAAGAGGTGATGGTGGGGGGGATGGTGGGGGTGATCGTGGGGGTGATGGTAGACGTAATGGCAGAGGTGATTGTGGGTGTGATGGTGGGGGTGATGGTGGGGGGTGATGGTAGGGGTAATGGTAGGGGTGATCGTGCGGGTGATGGAAGAGCTGGTGGTGGGGGTAATGGTGGAGGTGATAGCAGGGGTGATGGAAGAGGTGATGGTGGGTGAGATGATGGTGGTGATGGTGGGAGTGATGGTGGGGGTGATGGAAGAGGTGATGGTGGGGGTGATGGTGGGAGTGATGGTGGGGTGCTGGTAGAGGACATGGGGAGGGTGACGGTGGGGTTAATGGTGGGGGTGATGGAGGGGGTGATGGACGAGGTGATTGTGGGGGTGCTGGAAGAGGTTATGGTGGGGGTATTGGTAGAGGTGATGGTGGGGGTGATGGTGGGGGAAATGGTGGGATTGATGTTGGGCGTGATGGAAGAGGTGATTGTGGGGGTGATGGTGGTGGTGATGGTGGGGTGATGGTAGAGGTGATTTTGGGCGTGATGGTGTGGGTGATGGTGGGAGTGATGGTGGGGGTGATGGAAGAGGTGATGGTGGGGATACCGGTTGGGGTGATGGAGGGGGTGATGGAAGAGGTGATTTTGGTGGTGATGTTGGGGGAGTTGGTAGACGTGATGGTAGAGGTGATGGTGGGTGTGATGGTGGGTGTGATAGTGGGTGTGATGGTGGGGTTGATGGTGGGATGATGGAAGAGTTGATGGGGGTAATGGAAGAAGTGATTGTGGTGGGGATGGTGGGGGTGATAGTGGGGCTGATGGTAGAGGTGATGGCAGAGTTGATGGTGGGGGTGATGGTGGGGGTGATGGTAGAGGTGATGATAAGTGATGGTGGGGGTGATAGTGGGGGGTGATGGTAGGGGTGATGGTAGAGGTGATGGTGGGGATGATGGAAGAGGTGCTGGTGGGGCTGATGGTGGGGGTGATGGAAGAGGTGATGATGGAGGTGATGGTGGGGCTGATGTAGGGGGTGATGCTAGATGTGATGGTAGAGGTGATTGTGGGGGTGATGGCGGGGGTGATAGTGGGGGTGATGGTGGGGTTGATGGTGAGATGATGGAAGAGGGGATGCTGGGGGGTGTGGTGGGGGTGATGCTGGGACTGAAGTTGGGAGTGAAGGTAGAAGTATTGGTGGGGGTGGGTGGGGGTGCTGGAAGAGTAGATGGTCGGGGTGATGGTAGAGGTGATGGTGGGGGTGATGGTGAGGGTGATGGTGAGGGTGATGTTGGGGGTGATGGTAGAGTTGATGGTGGGCGTGATGGTGGCGGAGATGGTTGGGGTGATGGAAGAGGTGATGTTGGGGGTGATGGAAGAGTTGATGGTGCGGTTAATGTTGGGGATGATGGTAGGGGTGATGGAAGATGTGATGGTGGGCATAATGGTGGGGGTGATGGTAGAGGTGATGGTGGGGCTGATGGTGGGGGTGATGGTGGGGATGATGGTGGGGGTGATGGAAGTGATGATGGTGGGGGTGATGGTGGGGGAATGGTGGGAATGATGGCGGGGGTCATGGTAGTGGTGATTGTGGGCGTGATGGTGAGGGAGATGGTGGGAGTGATGGTGGGGGTGATGGAAGAATTGATGGTGGGGGTGATGTTGGGGGTGTTGGTGGCGGTGATGGTGGGTGTGATGGAAGAGGTGATGGTAGGGGTGATGGTGTGGGTGATGGTAGAGGTGATGGTGGGGGTGATGGTGGGGGTGATGGAAGAGGTGATGGTGGGGGTGATGGTGAGGGTGATGGCGGGGGTGATGTTAGATGTGATGGTGGGGGTGATGGTGGGGGTGATGGTGGGGGTGATGGAAGAGGGGATGGTGGGGGTGATGGTGTGGGTGATGGTGGGAGTGATGCTAGAGGTGATGGTGGGGGTGATGGTGTGGGTGATGGTGGGGGTGATGGAAGAGGTGATGGTGGGGTTAATGGAAGAAATGATGCTGGGGCTGATGGTGGGGTGATGGAAGAGTGATGGTGGGGGTGATGGTAGGGGTGATGGATGAGGTGATGTTGGGGGTGATGGTAGGAGTGATGGAAGAGGTGATGGTGGGGTGGATGGTGGGGGTGATAGTGGGGCTGATGGTAGAGGTGATGGCAGAGTTGATGGTGGGGGTGATGGTGGGGGTGATGGTAGAGGTGATGGTAAGGTGATGGTGGGGGTGATGGTGGGGGGTGATTTTAGGAGTGATGGTAGAGGTGATGGTGGGGATGATGGAAGAGTTGCTGGTGGGGCTGATGGTGGGGGTGATGGAAGAGGTGATGATGGATGTGATGGTGGGGCTAATGTAGGGGGTGATGCTAGATGTGATGGTAGAGGTGATTGTGGGGGTGATGGCGGGGGTGATAGTGGGGGTGATGGTGGGGTTGATGGTGAGATGATGGAAGAGGAGATGCTGGGGGGTGTGGTGTATGTGATGGTGGGACTGATGTTGGGGGTGATGTTAAAGTTATTGGTGGGCGAGGGTGGGGGTGCTGGAAGAGGTGATGGTCGGGGTGATGGTGGAGGTGATGGTGGGGGTGATGGTGAGGGTGATGGTGGGGGTGATGTTGGGGGTGATGGTAGAGTTGATGGTGGGCGTGATGGTGGCGGAGATGGTTGGGGTGATGGAAGAGGTGATGTTGGGGGTGATGGAAGAGTTGATGGTGGGGTTGATGTTGGGGATGATGGTAGGGGTGATGGAAGATGTGATGGTGGGCGTAATGGTGGGGGTGATGGTAGAAGTGATTGAGGGGCTGATGGTGGGGGTGATGGTGGGGATGATGGTAGGGGTGATGGAAGTGATGATGGTGGGGGTGATGGTGGGGGAATGGTGGGGATGATGGCGGGGGTCATGGTAGAGGTGATTGTGGGCGTGATGGTGTGGGAGATGGTGAGAGTGATGGTGGGGGTGATGGAAGAATTGATGGTGGGGGTGATGTTGGGGGTGTTGGTGGCGGTGATGGTGGGTGTGATGGAAGAGGTGACGGTGGGGGTATTGTTGGGGGTGAATATTGACGTGATGGTGGGGCTGATGGTGGGTTTGATTTTGGGGATGATGGTGGTGGTGATGGAAGTGATGATGGTGGGGGTGATGGTGGGGGAGTGGAGGGGATGATGGCCATGGTAATGGTAGAGGTGATTGTGGGCATGATGGTGTGGTTGATGGTGGGAGTGATGGTGGGGGTGATGGAAGAGGTGCTGGTGGGGGTGATGGTGGGGGTGTTGGTGGGGGTGATGGTGGGTGTGATGGAAGAGGTGATGGTGGGGTTGATGGTATGTGTGATGGCAGAGGTGATGGTGGGGGTGACGGTGGGGGTGATGTTGGGGGTGATGGAATAAGTGATGGTGGGGGTGATGGTGGGGGTGATGGCGGGGGTGATGTTAGATGTGATGGTGGGGGTAATGGTGGGGGTGATGGAAGAGGTGATGGTAGGTGTGATGGTAGGAGTTATGGTGGGGGTGAGGTGGGGCTGATGGTGGGTGTGATGGAAGAGGTGATGGTTGGTGTGATGGTAGAGGTGATGGTGGGGGTGATGGTGTGGGTGATGGCGGGGGTGATGGAAGAGGTGATGGTGATGGTGATGGTGGGGTTGATGGTGGGGGTGATGTTAGATGTGATGGTGGGGATAATGGTGGGGGTGATGGAAGAGGCGATGGTGGGAGTGATGGTGGGGTTGATGGTGGGTGTGCTGTTTGATGTCATGGTGGGGGTGATGGTGGGGGTGATGGAAGAGGCGATGGTGTGGGTGATGGTGTGGGTGATGGTGGGCGTGATGGTAGATGTGATGGTGGGAGTGATGCTGAGGTTTGATGATGGGTGTGATGGCAAGGGTGATGGAAGAGGTGATGATGGGGGTGATGGTGGGGGTGATGGTAGAGGTGACGGTGGGGCTGATGGTGGGTGTGCTGGAAGTGGTGATGGTGTGTGTGATGGTGTGGGTGATGGTGGGCGTGATGGTAGAGCTGATGGTGGGAGTGATGCTGAGGGTGATAGTGGGTGTCATGATGGGGGTGATGCTTGGGGAGATGGAAGAGGGGATGGAGGTGAGCAAGAGGTGATGGTGGGGGTGATGGTGGGAGTGATGGAAGAGGTGATGGTGGGGGTAATGGATGAAGTGATGGTGGGGGTGATGTTGGGGGTGATGGATGAGGTGATGGTAGGGGTGATGGTAGGAGTTATGGTGGGGGTGATGGTGGGGCTGATGGTGGGTGTGATGGAAGAGGTGATGGTTGGTGTGATGGTAGAGGTGATGGTGGGGGTGATGGTGTGGGTGATGGCGGGGGTGATGGAAGAGGTGATGGTGATGGTGGGGAATGATAGAAGGGGTGCTGGTGGGGGTGATGGAAGAGGTGCAGGTGGGGTTTATGTTGGTGGTGATGGAAGATGTGATGATGGTTTGATGGTGGGGCTGATGGTGGGAGTGATGGTAGATGTGATGGTAGAGGTGATGGTGGGTGTGATGGTGGGGGTGATAGTGGGAGTGTTGGAGGGGTTGATGGTGGGATGATGGAAGAGGTGATGGGGTGATGGAAGAGGTGATGGTGGGGGGGATGGTAGGGGTGATGGTGGGGGTGATGGTAGACGTGATGGCAGAGGTGATGGTGGGTGTGATGGTGGGGGTGATGGTGGGGGGTGATGGTAGGGGTGATGGTAGGGGTGATCGTGCGGGTGATGGAAGAGCTGGTGGTGGGGGTAATGGTGGAGGTGATAGCAGGGGTGATGGAAGAGGTGATGGTGGGGGTGATGGTGGGAGTGATGGTGGGTTGATGGTAGAGGACATGGGGAGGGTGACGGTGGGGTTAATGGTGGGGGTGATGGAGGGGGTGATGGACGAGGTGATTGTGGGGGTGCTGGAAGAGGTTATGGTGGGGGTATTGGTAGAGGTGATGGTGGGGGTGATGGTGGGGGAAATGGTGGGATTGATGTTGGGCGTGATGGAAGAGGTGATTGTGGGGGTGATGGTGGTGGTGATGGTGGGGTGATGGTAGAGGTGATTTTGGGCGTGATGGTGTGGGTGATGGTGGGAGTGATGGTGGGGGTGATGGAAGAGGTGATGGTGGGGATACCGGTTGGGGTGATGGAGGGGATGATGGAAGAGGTGATTTTGGTGGTGATGGTGGGGGAGTTGGTAGACGTGATGGTAGAGGTGATGGTGGGTGTGATGGTGGGTGTGATAGTGGGTGTGATGGTGGGGTTGATGGTGGGATGATGGAAGAGTTGATGGGGGTAATGGAAGAAGTGATTGTGGTGGGGATGGTGGGGGTGATAGTGGGGCTGATGGTAGAGGTGATGGCAGAGTTGATGGTGGGGGTGATGGTGGGGGTGATGGTAGAGGTGATGGTAAGTTGATGGTGGGGGTGATGGTGGGGGGTGATGGTAGGGGTGATGGTAGAGGTGATGGTGGGGATGATGGAAGAGGTGCTGGTGGGGCTGATGGTGGGGGTGATGGAAGAGGTGTTGATGGAGGTGATGGTGGGGCTGATGTAGGGGGTGATGCTAGATGTGATGGTAGAGGTGATTGTGGGGGTGATGGCGGGGGTGATAGTGGGGGTGATGGTGGGGTTGATGGTGAGATGATGGAAGAGGGGATGCTGGGGGGTGTGGTGGGGGTGATGGTGGGACTGATGTTGGGGGTGATGGTAGAGGTATTGGTGGGCGAGGGTGGGGGGGCTGGAAGAGGTGATGGTTGGGGTGATGGTAGAGGTGATGGTGGGGGGTGATGGTGAGGGTGATGGTGAGGGTGTTGTTGGGGGTGATGGTAGAGTTGATGGTGGGCGTGATGGTGGCGGAGATGGTTGGGGTGATGGAAGAGGTGATGTTGGGGGTGATGGAAGAGTTGATGGTGGGGTTGATGTTGGGGATGATGGTAGGGGTGATGGAAGATGTGATGGTGGGCGTAATGGTGGAGTTGATGGTAGAAGTGATTGTGGGGCTGATGTTGGGGGTGATGGTGGGGATGATGGTAGGGGTGATGGAAGTGATGATGGTGGGGGTGATGGTGGGGGAATGGTGGGGATGATGGCGGGGGTCATGGTAGAGGTGATTGTGGGCGTGATGGTGTGGGAGATGGTGAGAGTGATGGTGGGGGTGATGGAAGAATTGATGGTGGGGGTGATGTTGGGGGTGTTGGTGGCGGTGATGGTGGGTGTGATGGAAGAGGTGATGGTGGGGCTATTGGTGGGGGTGAATATTGACGTGATGGTGGGGCTGATGGTGGGTTTGATTGTGGGGATGATGGTGGGGGTGATGGAAGTGATGATGGTGGGGGTGATGGTGGGGGAGTGGAGGGGATGATGGCCGTGGTAATGGTAGAGGTGATTGTGGGCATGATGGTGTGGGTGATGGTGGGAGTGATGGTGGGGGTGATGGAAGAGGTGATGGTGGGGGTGATGGTGGGGGTGTTGGTGGGGGTGATGGTGGGTGTGATGGAAGAGGTGATGGTGGGGTTGATGGTATGTGTGATGGTAGAGGTGATGGTGGGGGTGATGGTGGGGGTGATGTTGGGGGTGATGGAATAGGTGATGGTGGGTGTGATGGTGGGGGTGATGGCGGGGGTGATGTTAGATGTGATGGTGGGGGTAATGGTGGGGGTGATGGAAGAGGCGATGGTGGGAGTGATGGTGGGGTTGATGGTGGGTGTGATGTTAGATGTCATGGTGGGGGTGATGGTGGGGGTGATGAAAGAGGCGATGGTGTGGGTGATGGTGTGGGTGATGTTGGGCGTGATGGTAGATGTGATGGTGGGAGTGATGCTGAGGGTGATGATGGGTGTGATGGCGAGGGTGAAGGAAGAGGTGATGATGGGGGTGATGGTGGGGGTGATGGTAGAGGTGACGGTGGGGCTGATGGTGGGTGTGCTGGAAGTGGTGATGGTGTGTGTGATGGTGTGGGTGATGGTGGGTGTGATGGTAGAGCTGATGGTGGGAGTGATGCTGAGGGTGATAGTGGGTGTCATGATGGGGGTGATGCTTGGGGAGATGGAAGAGGTGATGGAGGTGAGCAAGAGGTGATGGTGGGGGTGATGGTGGGGATGATAGAAGGGGTGCTGGTGGGGGTGATGGAAGAGGTGCAGGTGGGGTTTATGTTGGTGGTGATGGAAGATGTGATGATGGGTGTGATGGTGGGGGTGATAGTGGGAGTGTTGGAGGGGTTGATGGTGGGATGATGGAAGAGGTGATGGGGTGATGGAAGAGGTGATGGTGGGGGGTATGGTGGGGGTGATGGTGGGGGTGATGGTAGACGTGATGGCAGAGGTGATGGTGGGTGTGATGGTGGGGGTGATGGTGGGGGGTGATGGTAGGGGTGATGGTAGGGGTGATCGTGCGGGGGATGGAAGAGCTGGTGGTGGGGGGAATGGTGGAGGTGATAGCAGGGGTGATGGAAGAGGTGATGGTGGGGGAGATGGTGGGGGTGATGGTGGGAGTGATGGTGGGGGTGATGGAAGAGGTGATGGTGGGGGTGATGGTGGGAGTGATGGTGGGGTGATGGTAGAGGACATGGGGAGGGTGACAGTGGGGTTAATGGTGGGGGTGATGGAGGGGGTGATGGACGAGGTGATTGTGGGGGTGCTGTAAGAGGTTATGGTGGGGGTATTGGTAGAGGTGATGGTGGGGGTGATGGTGGGGGAAATGGTGGGATTGATGTTGGGCGTGATGGAAGAGGTGATTGTGGGGGTGATGGTGGTGGTGATGGTGGGGTGATGGTAGAGGTGATTTTGGGCGTGATGGTGTGGGTGATGGTGGGAATGATGGTGGGGGGTGATGGAAGAGGTGATGGTGGGGATACCGGTTGGGGTGATGGAGGGGGTGATGGAAGAGGTGATTTTGGTGGTGATGGTGGGGTAGCTGGTAGACGTGATGGTAGAGGTGATGGTGGGTGTGATGGTGGGTGTGATAGTGGGTGTGATGGTGGGGTTGCTGGTGGGATGATGGAAGAGTTGATGGGGGTAATGGAAGAGGTGATTGTGGGGGGGATGGTGGGGGTGATAGTGGGGCTGATGGTAGAGGTGATGGCAGAGTTGATGGTGGGGGTGATGGTGGGGGTGATGGTAGAGGTGATGATAAGGTGATGGTGGGGGTGATGGTGGGGGGTGATGGTAGGGGTGATGGTAGAGGTGATGGTGGGGATGATGGAAGAGGTGCTGGTGGGGCTGATGGTGGGGGTGATGGAAGAGGTGATGATGGAGGTGATGGTGGGGCTGATGTAGGGGGTGATGCTAGATGTGATGGTAGAGGTGATTGTGGGGGTGATGGCGGGGGTGATAGTGGGGTGATGGTGGGGTTGATGGTGAGATGATGGAAGAGGGGATGCTGGGGGGTGTGGTGGGGGTGATGGTGGGACTGATGTTGGGAGTGAAGGTAGAAGTATTGGTGGGGGTGGGTGGGGGTGCTGGAAGAGTTGATGGTCGGGGTGATGGTAGAGGTGATGGTGGGGGTGATGGTGAGGGTGATGGTGAGGGTGATGTTGGGGGTGATGGTAGAGTTGATGGTGGGCGTGATGGTGGCGGAGATGGTTGGGGTGATGGAAGAGGTGATGTTGGGGGTGATGGAAGAGTTGATGGTGGGGTTGATGTTGGGGATGATGGTAGGGGTGATGGAAGATGTGATGGTGGGCGTAATGGTGGGGGTGATGGTAGAGGTGATGGTGGGGCTGATGGTGGGGGTGATGGTGGGGATGATGGTGGGGGTGATGGAAGTGATGATGGTGGGGGTGATGGTGGGGAATGGTGGGAATGATGGCGGGGGTCATGGTAGAGGTGATTGTGGGCGTGATGGTGTGGGAGATGGTGGGAGTGATAGTGGGGGGTGATGGAAGAATTGATGGTGGGGGTGATGTTGGGGGTGTTGGTGGCGGTGATGGTGGGTGTGATGGAAGAGGTGATGGTAGGGGTGATGGTGTGGGTGATGGTAGAGGTGATGGTGGGGGTGATGGTGGGGGTGATGGAAGAGGTGATGGTGGGGGTGATGGTGAAGGTGATGGCGGGGGTGATGTTAGATGTGATGGTGGGGGTGATGGTGGGGGTGATGGTGGGTGTGATGGAAGAGGTGATGGTGGGGGTGATGCTGTGGGTGATGGTGGGATTGATGCTAGAGGTGATGGTGGGGGTGATGGTGTGGGTGATGGTGGGGGTGATGGAAGAGGTGATGGTGGGGTTAATGGAAGAAATGATGGTGGGAGTGATGGTTGGGGTGATGGAAGAGTGATGGTGGGGGTGATGGTGGAGGTGAAGGATGAGGTGATGGTGGGGGCGAAGGTAGGAGTGATGGTGGGGATGATGGTGGGGGTGATAGAAGAGGTGATGGTGGGGTTGATGGTGTGGGTGATGGTAGAGGTGATTGTGGGGGTGATGGTGGGGGTGATGGAAGAGGTGATGGTGGGGGTGATGGTGTGGGTTATGGTAGAGGTGATGGTGGGGGTGATGGTGGGGGTGAAGGAAGTGGTGATGGTGGGGATGATGGTGGGAGTGATGACGGGGAAGATGTTATATGTGATGGTGGGTGTGATGGCGGGGGTGATGTTAGATGTGATGGTGGGGGTGATGGTGGGGGTGATGGTTGGGGTGATGGAAGAGGTGATGGTGGGGGTGATGGTGTGGGTGATGGTGGGGGTGATGGAAGAGTTGATGGTGGGGGTAATGGAAGAAATGATGATGGGAGTGATGGTTGGTGTGATGGAAGAGTGATGGTGGGTTGATGGTGGAGGTGAAGGATGAGGTGATGGTGGGGGTGAAGATATGACTGATGGTGGGGTTGATGGTGAGGGTCATGGTGGGGGTGATGGAAGAGGTGATGGTGGGGGTAATGGAAGAAATGATGGTGGGGGTGATGGTGGGGTGATGGATTGGTGATGGTGGGGGTGATGGTAGGGGTGTTGGATGAGGTGATGGTGGGGGTGATGGTAGGAGTGATGGTGGGGGTGATGGTGGGAGTGATGGTGGGGGTGATGGTAGGAGTGATGTTGGGGGTGATGATGGGGGTGATGGTGGGGGTGATAGCAGAGGTAATGTTGGGTGTGATGGTAGAGGTGGCAGTAGATGTGATGGTGGGGGTGATGGTGGGGTGATGGCGGGCGTGATGGAAGAGGTGATGGTGATGGTGGGGGTGTTAGGAGAGGTGCTTGTGGTGGTGATGGTAGGGGTGATGGAAGAGGTGATGGTGGGGGTGATGGTAGGGGTGTTGGATGAGGTGATGGTGGGGGTGATGGTAGGAGTGATGGTGGGGGTGATGGTGGGAGTGATGGTGGGGGTGATGGTAGGAGTGATGTTGGGGGTGATGATGGGGGTGATGGTGGGGGTGATAGCAGAGGTAATGTTGGGTGTGATGGTAGAGGTGGCAGTAGATGTGATGGTGGGGGTGATGGTGGGGTGATGGCGGGCGTGATGGAAGAGGTGATGGTGATGGTGGGGGTGTTAGGAGAGGTGCTTGTGGTGGTGATGGTGGGGGTGATTGTAGATGTGACGGTAGAGTTGACGGTATGTGTGACGGTGGGGGTGATGTTAGCGGTAATGGTGAAGGTGATGGCGGGGGTGATGGAAGAGGTGATGGTGGGTGTAATGGTGGGGGTGATGGAAGAAGTGATGGTGGGGGTGAAGGTGGGGGTAATGCTGGGTGTGATGTTGAGGCTGATAGAAGAGGTGATGGTGGGGTGATGGTAGAGGTGATGGTGGGGGTGAAGGTAGAGGTGACGGTAGAGGTGATGGTGGGGGTGATGGTTGGGGTGCTGGAAGTGGTGATGATCAGGGTGATGGTAGAGGTGATGGTGGGCGTGACAGTGGGGGTGATGGTTGTGGTGATGGAAGAGGTGATGGTGGGCATGATGGTTGTGGTGATGTTGGGAGTGATGCTGAGGGTGATAGTGGGTGTCATGGTGGGGGTGATGCTTGGGGAGATGCATGAGGGGATGGAGGTGAGCAAGAGGTGATGGTGGGGGTGATGTTGGGGGTGATGGAAGAGGTGATGGTGGGGGTAATGGATGAAGTGATGGTGGGGGTGATGGAAGAGTGATGGTGGGGGTGATGGTGGGGGTGATGGATGAGGTGAGGGTAGGGGTGATGGTAGGAGTTATGGTGGGGGTGATGGTGGGGCTGATGGTGGGTGTGATGGAGGAGGTGATGGTTGGGGTGATGGTAGAGGTGATGGTGAGGGTGATGGTGTGGGTGATGGCGGGGGTGATGGAAGAGGTGATGGTGATGGTGGGGGTGATAGAAGGGGTGCTGGTGGGGCTGATGGAAGAGGTGCAGGTGGGGTTTATGTTGGTGGTGATGGAAGAGGTGAAGATGGGTGTGATGGTGGAGGTGATAGTGGGAGTGATGGTAGATGTGATGGTAGAGGTGATGGTGGGGGGGATGGTGGGGGTGATGGTGGGGGTGATGGTAGACGTGATGGCAGAGGTGATGGTGGGAGTGATCGTGGGGGTGAAGGTGGGGGGTGATGGTAGGGGTGATGGTAGGGGTGATCGTGCAGGTGATGGAAGAGCTGATGGTGGGGGTGATGGTGGAGGTGATAGCGGGGTTGATGGAAGAGGTGATGGTGGGGGAGATGGTGGGGGTGATGGTGGGTGTGATGGTGGGGCTGATGGAAGAGGTGATGGTGGGTGTGATGGTAGAGGTGATGGTGGGGGTGATGGTAGAGATGACTTTAGAGGTGATGTTGGGGGTAATGGTGGGAGTGATGGAGGGGGTGATTTAAGAGGTGAATGTGGGGGTTATGTTGGGGGTGATGGTGGGGGTGATGGAAGAGGTGATTGTGGGGTGATGGTAGAGGACATGGGGAGGGTGACGGTGGGGTTAATGGTGGGGGTGATGGAGGGTGTGATGGACGAGGTGATTGTGGGGGTGCTGGGAGAGGTTATGGTGGGGGTATTGGTAGAGGTGATGTTGGGTCTGATGGTGGGGGAAATGGTGGGATTGATGTTGGGCGTGATGGAAGAGGTGATTGTGGGGGTGATGGTGGTGGTGATGGTGGGGTGATGGTAGAGGTGATTTTGGGCGTGATGGTGTGGGTGATGGTGGGAATGATGGTGGGGGTGATGGAAGAGGTGATGGTGGGGATACCGGTTGGGGTGATGGAGGGGGTGATGGAAGAGGTGATTTTGGGGGTGATGGTGGGGGAGTTGGTAGACGTGATGGTAGAGGTGATGGTGGGTGTGATGGTGGGTGTGATAGTGGGTGTGATGGTGGGGTTGATGGTGGGATGATGGAAGAGTTGATGGGGGTAATGGAAGAGGTGATGGTGGGGTGGATGGTAGGGGTGATAGTGGGGCTGATGGTAGAGGTGATGGCAGAGTTGATGGTGCGGGTGATGGTGGGGGTGATGGTAGAGGTGATGGTAAGGTGATGGTGGGGGTGATGGTGCAGGGTGATTTTAGGGGTGATGGTAGAGGTGATGGTGGGGATGATGGAAGAGGCGCTGGTGGGGCTGATGGTGGGGGTGATGGAAGAGGTGATGATGGATGTGATGGTGGGGCTAATGTAGGGGGTGATGCTAGATGTGATGCTAGAGGTGATTGTGGGGGTGATGGCGGGGGTGATATTGGGGGTGATGGTGGGGTTGATGGTGGGATGATGGAAGAGTGGAGGCTGGGGGGTGTGGTGGGGTTGATGGTGGGACTGATGTTGGGGGTGATGGTAGAGGTATTGGTGGGTGCGGGTGGGGGTGCTGGAAGAGGTGATGGTCGGGGTGATGGTAGTGGTGATTGTGGGGCTGATGGTAGGGCTGATGGTGGGGATGATGGTGGGGGTGATGGAAGTGATGATGGTGGGGTTGATGCTGGGGGAATAGTGGGGATGATGGCGGGGGTCACGGTAGATGTGATTGTTTGCGTGATAGTGTGGGAGATGTTGGGAGTGAAGGTGGGGGTGATGGAAGAATTGATGGTGGGGCTGATGTTGGGCGTTTTCGTGGCGGTGATGGTGCGTGTGATGGAAGAGGTGATGGTGGGGTTGATGGTGTGGGTAATGGTAGAGGTGATGGTGGGGGTGATGGTGGGGGTGATGCAAGAGGTGATGGTGGGCGTGATGGTGTGGGTGATGACGGGGGTGATGTTAGATGTGATGGTGGGGGTGATGGTGGGGGTGATGGAAGAGGTGATGGTGGGGGTGATGGTGGGGGTGAGGGCGGGGGTGATGTTAGATGTGATGGTGGGGGTGATGGTGGGGGTGATGGTGGGGATAATGGAAGAAATGATGGTGGGAGTGATGGTTGGGGTGATGGAAGAGTGATGGTGGGGGTGATGGTGGCGGTGAAGGATGAGGTGATGGTGGGGGTGAAGGTAGGAGTGATGGTGGGGGTGAAGGTGGGGATGATTTTTGGGGTGATGGAAGAGATGATGGTGGGGGTGATGGTAGAGGTGACGGTAGAGGTGATGGTAGGGGTGATGGTGAGGGTGATGGTGGGGGTGATGGAAGAGGCGATGGTGGGGGTAATGGAAGAAATGACGGTGGGGGTGATGGTGGGGTGATGGAAGAGTGATGGTGGGGGTGATGGTAGGGGTGATGGATGAGGTGATGGTGGGGGTGATGGTAGGAGTGATGGTGGGGGTGATGGTGGGAGTGATGGTGGGGGTGATGGTAGGAGTGATGTTGGGGGTGATGATGGGGGTGATGATGGGGGTAATAGAAGAGGTAATGTTGGGTGTGATGGTAGAGGTGTCAGTAGATGTGATGGTGGGTGTGATGGTGGGGGTGATGGTGGGGGTGATGGAAGAGGTGATGGTGATGGTCGGGGTGATAGGAGACGTGCTTGTGGTGGTGATGGTAGGGGTGATGGAAGAGGTGTTGGTGGGGGTGATGGTTGGGGTGATGGTGGGAGTGATGCTAGAGGTGATGGTGGGGGTGATGGTGTTGGTGATAGTGGGGGTGATGGTGGGGTTGATGGTGCGATGATGGAAGAGGTGATGGGGGTGATGGAAGAGGTGATGTTGGGGGTGATGGTGGGGGTGATGGTGAGGGGTGATTGTAGATGTGACGGAAGAGTTGACGGTGTGGGTGATGGTGGGGCTGATGGTAAAGGTAATGGTGGAGGTGATGGCGGGGGTGATGGTGGGGGGTGATGGTGGGAGTGATGGTGGGGGTGCTGGAAGAGGTGATGGTGGGGGTGATGGCGGATGTGATGGAAGAGGTGATGGTGGGGGTGAAGGTGGGGGTAATGGTGGAGGTGATGGAGGGGGTGATGGAAGAGGTGATTGTGGGTGTCATGGTGGGGGTGAGGGTGGGGGTGATGGTGGAGGTGTTGATGTGGGTGATGGTTGGGGGGCTGGAAGTGGTGATGTTCAGGGTGATGGTAGAGGTGATGGTGGGCGTGACAGTGGGGGTGATGGTTGGGGAGATGGAAGAGGTGATGGTGGGGGGAATGGAAGAAATGATGGTGGGGTGATGGTGCGGATGATGGAAGACTGATGGTAGGGGTGATGGTGGAGGTGATGGATGAGGTGATGGTGGGGGTGAAGGTAGGAGTGATGGTGGGGGTGATGGTGGGGGTGATGGTGGGGTTGATGGAAGAGGTGAAGGTGGGGGTGATGGTAGAGGTGATGGTAGAGGTGATGGTGGGGGTGAGGGTGTGGGTGATGGGTGTTATGGAAGAGTTGATGGTGGGGGTAATGGAAGAAATGATGTTGGGGATGATGGTGGGGGTGAAGGTGGGGGTGATGGCAGGGGTGATGGAAGAGGTGATCTTGATAGTGGGGGTGATAGGAGAGGTGGTTGTGGTGGTGATGATGGGGGTGATGGAAGAGGTGATGGTGGGGGTGATGGTGGGGGTGATGGTGGGGGTGATTGTAGAGGTGATTGTGGGGGTCATGGTGTTGGTGATAGTGGGGGTGATGGTGGGATGATGGAAGAGGTGATGGGGGTGATGGAAGAGGTAATCTTGGGGGTGATGGTGGGGGAGATGGTTGGGGTGATGGTGGGGTGATGGTAGACATGGTGGAGGTGATGGCAGGGGTGATGGTGGGTGTGTTGGTGGGGGTGATGCTGGGTGTGATGGTGGGGCTGATGGAAGAGGTGATAGTGGGGTGATGGTAGAGGTGATGGTGGGGGTGATGGTAGAGTTGACGGTAGAGGTGATGGTGGGGGTAATAGTGGAGTAGATGGAGGGGGTGATGGAAGAGGTGATTGTGGGGGTGATGGTGGGGGTGAGGGTGGGGGTGAATGAAGAGGTGATGGTGGGGGTGATGGCGGGTGTGATGGAAGAGGTGATGGTGGGTGTGTTGGTGGGGGTGATGCTGGGTGTGATGGTGGGGCTGATGGAAGAGGTGATAGTGGGGTGATGGTAGAGGTGATGGTGGGGGTGATGGTAGAGTTGACGGTAGAGGTGATGGTGGGGGTAATGGTGGAGTTGATGGAGGGAGTGATGGAAGAGGTGATTGTGGGGGTCATGGTGGGGGTGAGGGTGGGGGTGATGGTGGAGGTGTTGATGTGGGTGATGGTTGGGGGGCTGGAAGTGGTGATGTTCAGGGTGATGGTAGAGGTGATGGTGGGCGTGACAGTGGGGGTGATGGTTGGGGAGATGGAAGAGGTGATGGTGGGGGGAATGGAAGAAATGATGGTGGGGTGATGGTGCGGATGATGGAAGACTGATGGTAGGGGTGATGGTGGAGGTGATGGATGAGGTGATGGTGGGGGTGAAGGTAGGAGTGATGGTGGGGGTGATGGTGGGGGTGATGGTGGGGTTGATGGAAGAGGTGAAGGTGGGGGTGATGGTAGAGGTGATGGTAGAGGTGATGGTGGGGGTGAGGGTGTGGGTGATGGGTGTTATGGAAGAGTTGATGGTGGGGGTAATGGAAGAAATGATGTTGGCGATGATGGTGGGGGTGAAGGTGGGGGTGATGGCAGGGGTGATGGAAGAGGTGATCTTGATAGTGGGGGTGATAGGAGAGGTGGTTGTGGTGGTGATGATGGGGGTGATGGAAGAGGTGATGGTGGGGGTGATGGTGGGGGTGATGGTGGGGGTGATTGTAGAGGTGATTGTGGGGGTCATGGTGTTGGTGATAGTGGGGGTGATGGTGGGATGATGGAAGAGGTGATGGGGGTGATGGAAGAGGTAATCTTGGGGGTGATGGTGGGGGAGATGGTTGGGGTGATGGTGGGGGTGATGGTAGACATGGTGGAGGTGATGGCAGGGGTGATGGTGGGTGTGTTGGTGGGGGTGATGCTGGGTGTGATGGTGGGGCTGATGGAAGAGGTGATAGTGGGGTGATGGTAGAGGTGATGGTGGGGGTGATGGTAGAGTTGACGGTAGAGGTGATGGTGGGGGTAATAGTGGAGTAGATGGAGGGGGTGATGGAAGAGGTGATTGTGGGGGTGATGGTGGGGGTGAGGGTGGGGGTGAATGAAGAGGTGATGGTGGGGGTGATGGCGGGTGTGATGGAAGAGGTGATGGTGGGTGTGTTGGTGGGGGTGATGCTGGGTGTGATGGTGGGGCTGATGGAAGAGGTGATAGTGGGGTGATGGTAGAGGTGATGGTGGGGGTGATGGTAGAGTTGACGGTAGAGGTGATGGTGGGGGTAATGGTGGAGTTGATGGAGGGAGTGATGGAAGAGGTGATTGTGGGGGTCATGGTGGGGGTGAGGGTGGGGGTGATGGTGGAGGTGTTGATGTGGGTGATGGTTGGGGGGCTGGAAGTGGTGATGTTCAGGGTGATGGTAGAGGTGATGGTGGGCGTGACAGTGGGGGTGATGGTTGGGGTGATGGAAGAGGTGATGGTGGGTGTGATGGAAGAAGTGATGGTGGGATTGATGTTGGGGGTGATGGTGGGGTTGATGGAAGAGGTGATGGCAGGGGTCATTGTGGGGATAATGGTGGGGTTGATGGTGGGGGTGATGGTACAGGTGATGGTGGGGCTGATGGTGGGTGTGATGGTGGGGCTGATGGTGCTGGTGGTGGAAGAGATGATGGTGGGGCTGATGGTTGGGGTGATGGTGGGGGTGATGGTGGGAGTGATGGTAGAGGTGATTGTGGGCGTGATGGTGGAGGTGATGGTGGGAGTGATGGTGGGGTGATGGTAGAGGCGATAGTGGGTGTGATGGTGGGGATGATGTTGGGGGTGATGGAAGAGGTGATGGGGTGATGGATCAGGTGATGGTGGGTGTGATCTTGGGGGTGATGGTAGAGGTGATGGTAGAGGTGATGGTGGGGGTGATGGTGGGGGTGTTGGTGGGGGCTGATGGTCGTGGTGATGGTGGGGGTGATGGTAGGGGTGATGGAAGAGGTGATGGTGGGTGTGATGGTGGGGGTGTTGGCGGGGGTGATGTTAGATGTGATGGTGGGGGTGATGTAAGAGGTGATGGTGGGGGTGATGGTGGGGGTGATGGCGAGGGTGATGTTAGATGTGATGGTGGTGGTGATGGTGGGGGTGATGGTGGGGGTGATGGTGGAGGTGATGGTGGGTGTGATGGTGGGGGTGATGGCGAGGATGATGTTAGATGTGATGGTGGTGGTGATGTTGGGGGTGATGGTGGGGGTGATGGTGAGGGGTGATTGTAGATGTGATGGAAGAGTTGATGGTGTGGGTGATGGCGGGGGTGATGGTAAATGTAATGGTGGAGGTGATGGCGGGGGTGATGTTGGGGGGTGATGGTGGGAGTGATGGTGAGGGTGATGGAAGAGGTGATGGTGGGGGTGATGTCGGAAGTGATGGAAGAAGTGATGGTGGGGTTGAAGGTGGGGGTGATCCTGGGTGTGATGTTGAGGCTGGTAGAAGAGGTGATGGTGGGGTGATGGTAGAGGTGATGGTGGGGGTGAAGGTAGAGGTGACGGTAGAGGTGATGGTGGGGGTAATGGTGGAGGTGATGGAGGGGGGGATGGAAGAGGTGATTGTGGGGGTGATGGTGGGGAATAGGGTGGGGGTGATGGTAGAGGTGTTGGTGGGTGTGATGGTTGGGGTGCTGGAAGTGGAGATGTTCAGGGTGATGGTAGAGGTGATGGTGGGCGTGACAGTGGGGGTGATGGTTGGGGTGATGGAAGAGGTGGTGGTGGGGGTGATGGAAGAAGTGATGGTGGGACTGATGTTGGGGTTGATGGTGGGGGTGATGGAAGAGGTGATGGCAGGGGTCATTGTGGGGGTAATAGTGGGGTTGATGGAAGAGGTGATGATGGGGGTGATGGCGGGTGTGATGGAAGAGCTGATGGTGGGGGTGATGGTGGGGGTGATGCTTAGTGTGATGGTGGGGCTGATGGAAGAGGTGATGGTGGGATGATAGTAGAGGTGATGGTGGGGGTAATGGTGGAGGTGATGGAGGGGGTGATGGAAGAGGTGATTGTGGGTGTGATGGTGGGGGTGAGGGTGGGGGTGATGGTGGGGTGTTGATGTGGGTGATGGTTGGGGGGCTGGAAGTGGTGATGTTCAGGGTGATGGTAGAGGTGGTGGTGAGCGTGACAGTGGGGGTGATGGTTGGGGTGATGGAAGAGGTGATGGTGGGGGCGATGGAAGAAGTAATGGTGGAATTGATGTTGGGGGTGATGGTGGGGTTGATGGAAGAGGTGATGGCAGGGGTCATTGTGGGGGTAATGGTGGGGTTGATGGTGGGGGTGATGGTACAGTTGATGGTGGGGCTGATGGTGGGGGTGATGGTGGGGCTGATGGTGCTGGTGATGGAAGAGATGAAGGTGGGGCTGATGGTTGGGGTGATGGTGAGGGTGATGGTGGGAGTGATGGCAGAGGTGATTGTGGGCGTGATGGTGGAGGTGATGGTGGGTGTGATGGTGGGGTGATGGTAGAGGCGATAGTGGGTGTGATGGTGGGGGTGATGGTGGGGGTGATGGAAGAGGTGATGGGGTGATGGAACAGGTGATGGTGGGGGTGATCTTCGGGGTGATGGTAGAGGTGATGGTAGAGGTGATGGTGGGGGTGATGGTGTGGGTGATGGTGGGGGTGATGGAAGAGGTGATGGTGGAGGTAATGGAAGAAATGATGGTGGGGGTGATGGTGGTGTGATGGAAGAGTGATGGTGGCGGTGATGGTGGGGGTGATGGATGAGGTGATGGTGGGGGTGATGGTGGGGGTGATGGTGGGGGTGATGCTAGGAGTGATGGTCGAGGTGATGGTGGGAGTGCTGGTGGGGGTGATGGAAGAGGTAATGTTGGTGGTGATGGTAGAGTTGACGGTAGAGGTGATGGTGGGTGTGATTGTGGTGGTGATGTTGGGGGTGATGGAAGAGGTGCTGGTGGGGGTGCTGGTGGGGGCGATGGAAGAGGTGATGGTGGGTGTGATGGTGGGGGTGTTGGTGGGGGTGCTGGAAGAGGTGATGGTGGTGGTGATGGTGAGGGTGATGGTGGCGGTGATGTTCGGGGTGATGGTAGAGGTGATGGTGGGGGTGATGGTGTTGGTGAGAGTGGGGGTGATGGTGGGGTTGATGGTGGGATGATGGAAGAGGTGATAGGGGTGATGAAAGAGGTGATATTGGGGGTGATGGTGGGGGTGATGGTGGGGGTGATTGCAGATGTGACGGTAGAGTTGACGGTGTGGGTGATGGTGGGGGTGATGGTAGAGGTAATGGTGGAGGTGATGGCGGGGGTGATGGTGGGGGGGTGATGGCGGGAGTGAAGGTGGGGGTGATGGAAGAGGTGATGGTGGGGGTGATGGCGGATGTGATGGAAGAGGTGATGGTGGGGTTGAAGGTGGGGGTGATGCTGGGTGTGATGTTGAGGCTGATAGAAGAGGTGATGGTGGGGTGATGGTAAAGGTGATGGTGGGGGTGAATGTTGATGTGACGGTAGAGGTGATGGTGGGGGTAATGGTGGAGGTGATGGAGGGGGTGATGGAAGAGTTGATTGTGGGGGTGATGGTGGGGGTGAGGGTGGGGGTGATGGTTGAGGTGCTGGTGGGTGTGATGGTTGGGTTGCTGGAAGTGGTGATGTTCAGGGTGATGGTAGAGGTGATGGTGGGTGTGACAGTGGGGGTGATGGTTGGGGTGATGGAAGAGGTGATGGTGGGCGTGATGGAAGAAGTGATGGTGGGATTGATGTTGGGGGTGAAGGTGGGGGTGATGGAAGAGGTGATGGCGGGGATCATTGTGGGGGTAATGGTGGGGTTGATGGTGGGTGTGATTGTACAGGTGATGGTGGGGCTGATGGTGTGGGTTATGGAGGGGGTGATGCTGGGAGTGATGGTAGAGCTGATTGTGGGTGTGATGGTGGGGGTGACGGTGGGAGTGATGGTGGGGTGATGGTAGAGGCGGTAGTGGGTGTGATGGTTGGGATGTTGGTGGGGGTGATGAAAGAGGTGATGGGGTGATGGAACAGATGATGGTGGGGGTGATGGTGGGGGGTGATGGTGAGGGTGATGGTAGAGCCGATGGTAGAGGTGATGGTGGGTGTGATGGTGGAGTGATGGTGGGGGGCTGATGGTGGGGGTGAAGGTGGGGGGTGATGGTGGGGTTGATGGTGGGATGATGGAAGAGGTGATAGGGGTGATGGAAGAGGTGATGTGGGGGGTGATGGTGGTGGTGATGGTAGAGGTGATGGTGGAGGTGATGGCGGGGGTGATGGTGGGGGGTTGATGGTGGGAGTGAAGGTGGGGGTGATGCAAGAGGTGATGGTGGGGGTGATGGTGGAAGTGATGGAAGAGGTGATGGTGGGGGTGATGGTGGGGGTGATGGAGGGGGGTGATAGCTTGGGTGATGGTAGGGGTGATGATGGGGGTGATGGAAGTGCTGATGTTGGGGGTGATGGTGGTGGTGATGGCGGGGGTAATGGAAGAGGAGATGGTGGGGAGATGGTGGGGGTGATGGTGGGTGTGATGGTGGGTGATGGAAGTTTTGATGGTGGGGTGATGGTAGAGGTGACGGGAGAGGTGATGGTGATGGTAATGGTGGGGGTGATGGAGGGGGTGATTTAAGAGGTGATCGTGGGGTTGATGGTGGGGGTTAAGGTGGGGCTGATGGAAAAGGTGATGGTGATGGTGGGGGTGATAGAAGGGGTGCTGGTGGGGGTGATGGAAGAGGTGCTGGTGGGGGTTATGTTGGTGGTGATGGAAGAGGTGATGATGGGTGTGATGGTGGGGCTGATGGTGGGGGTGATGGTAGAGGTGATGATAGAGGTGATGGTGGGTGTGATGGTGGGGGTGATAGTGGGCGTGATGGTGGGGTTGATGGTGGGATGATGGAAGTGGTGATGGGTTCATGAAAGAAGTGATGGTGGGGGTGATGGTGGAGGAGATGGAAGAGGTGATGGTGCGGGTGATGGTGGGGGTGATGGCGGGGGTGATGATAGATCTGATGGTGGGGGTGATGGTGGGGGTGATGGAAGAGGTGATGGTGGGCGTGATGGTGTGGTTGATGGTGGGAGTGATGCTAGAGGTGATGGTGGGGGTGATGGTGTGGGTGATGGTGGGGGTGATGGAAGAGGTGATGGTGGGGGGAATGGAAGAAATGATGGTGGGGTGATGGTGCGGATGATGGAAGACTGATGGTAGGGGTGATGGTGGAGGTGATGGATGAGGTGATGGTGGGGGTGAAGGTAGGAGTGATGGTGGGGGTGATGGTGGGGGTGATGGTGGGGTTGATGGAAGAGGTGAAGGTGGGGGTGATGGTAGAGGTGATGGTAGAGGTGATGGTGGGGGTGAGGGTGTGGGTGATGGGTGTTATGGAAGAGTTGATGGTGGGGGTAATGGAAGAAATGATGTTGGGGATGATGGTGGGGGTGAAGGTGGGGGTGATGGCAGGGGTGATGGAAGAGGTGATCTTGATAGTGGGGGTGATAGGAGAGGTGGTTGTGGTGGTGATGATGGGGGTGATGGAAGAGGTGATGGTGGGGGTGATGGTGGGGGTGATGGTGGGGGTGATTGTAGAGGTGATTGTGGGGGTCATGGTGTTGGTGATAGTGGGGGTGATGGTGGGATGATGGAAGAGGTGATGGGGGTGATGGAAGAGGTAATCTTGGGGGTGATGGTGGGGGAGATGGTTGGGGTGATGGTGGGGTGATGGTAGACATGGTGGAGGTGATGGCAGGGGTGATGGTGGGTGTGTTGGTGGGGGTGATGCTGGGTGTGATGGTGGGGCTGATGGAAGAGGTGATAGTGGGGTGATGGTAGAGGTGATGGTGGGGGTGATGGTAGAGTTGACGGTAGAGGTGATGGTGGGGGTAATAGTGGAGTAGATGGAGGGGGTGATGGAAGAGGTGATTGTGGGGGTGATGGTGGGGGTGAGGGTGGGGGTGAATGAAGAGGTGATGGTGGGGGTGATGGCGGGTGTGATGGAAGAGGTGATGGTGGGTGTGTTGGTGGGGGTGATGCTGGGTGTGATGGTGGGGCTGATGGAAGAGGTGATAGTGGGGTGATGGTAGAGGTGATGGTGGGGGTGATGGTAGAGTTGACGGTAGAGGTGATGGTGGGGGTAATGGTGGAGTTGATGGAGGGAGTGATGGAAGAGGTGATTGTGGGGGTCATGGTGGGGGTGAGGGTGGGGGTGATGGTGGAGGTGTTGATGTGGGTGATGGTTGGGGGGCTGGAAGTGGTGATGTTCAGGGTGATGGTAGAGGTGATGGTGGGCGTGACAGTGGGGGTGATGGTTGGGGTGATGGAAGAGGTGATGATGGGGGTGATGGAAGATGTGATGGTGGGACTGATGTTGGGGGTGATGGTGGGGGTGATGGAAGAGGTGATGGCGGGGGTCATTGTGGGGGTAATGATGGGGTTGATGGTGGGGGTGATGGTACAGGTGATGGTGGGGCTGATGGTGCGGGTGATGGTGGGTCTCATGGTGCGGGTGGTGGAAGAGATGATGGAGGGGCTGATGGTTGGGGTGATGGTGGGGGTGATGGTGGGGTGATGGTAGAGGCGATAGTGGGTGTGATGGTGGGTGTGATGGTGGGGGTGATGGAAGAGGTGATGGGGTGATGGAACAGGTGATGGTGTGGGTGATGGTGGGGGTGATCGTGGGGGTGATGGTAGAGGTGATGGAACAGGTGATGGTGGGGGTGATCGTGGGGGTGATGGTAGAGGTGATGGTAGAGGTGATGGTGGGTGTGATGGTGGGAGTGATGGAGGGGCTGATGGTGGGGGTGAAGGTGGGGGGTGATGGTGTGGGTGATGCTGGAGGTAGTGGTGGGGTTGATGGTGGGGGTGATGGTGGGGGTGATGGAAGAGGTGATGGTGGGTGTGATGGTGGGGGAGTTGGCGGGGGTGATGGTGGGGTTGATGGTGGGATGATGGAAGTGGTGATGGGTTCATGAAAGAAGTGATGGTGGGGGTGATGGTGGAGGAGATGGAAGAGGTGATGGTGCGGGTGATGGTGGGGGTGATGGCGGGGGTGATGATAGATCTGATGGTGGGGGTGATGGTGGGGGTGATGGAAGAGGTGATGGTGGGCGTGATGGTGTGGTTGATGGTGGGAGTGATGCTAGAGGTGATGGTGGGGGTGATGGTGTGGGTGATGGTGGGGGTGATGGAAGAGGTGATGGTGGGGGGAATGGAAGAAATGATGGTGGGGTGATGGTGCGGATGATGGAAGACTGATGGTAGGGGTGATGGTGGAGGTGATGGATGAGGTGATGGTGGGGGTGAAGGTAGGAGTGATGGTGGGGGTGATGGTGGGGGTGATGGTGGGGTTGATGGAAGAGGTGAAGGTGGGGGTGATGGTAGAGGTGATGGTAGAGGTGATGGTGGGGGTGAGGGTGTGGGTGATGGGTGTTATGGAAGAGTTGATGGTGGGGGTAATGGAAGAAATGATGTTGGGGATGATGGTGGGGGTGAAGGTGGGGGTGATGGCAGGGGTGATGGAAGAGGTGATCTTGATAGTGGGGGTGATAGGAGAGGTGGTTGTGGTGGTGATGATGGGGGTGATGGAAGAGGTGATGGTGGGGGTGATGGTGGGGGTGATGGTGGGGGTGATTGTAGAGGTGATTGTGGGGGTCATGGTGTTGGTGATAGTGGGGGTGATGGTGGGATGATGGAAGAGGTGATGGGGGTGATGGAAGAGGTAATCTTGGGGGTGATGGTGGGGGAGATGGTTGGGGTGATGGTGGGGTGATGGTAGACATGGTGGAGGTGATGGCAGGGGTGATGGTGGGTGTGTTGGTGGGGGTGATGCTGGGTGTGATGGTGGGGCTGATGGAAGAGGTGATAGTGGGGTGATGGTAGAGGTGATGGTGGGGGTGATGGTAGAGTTGACGGTAGAGGTGATGGTGGGGGTAATAGTGGAGTAGATGGAGGGGGTGATGGAAGAGGTGATTGTGGGGGTGATGGTGGGGGTGAGGGTGGGGGTGAATGAAGAGGTGATGGTGGGGGTGATGGCGGGTGTGATGGAAGAGGTGATGGTGGGTGTGTTGGTGGGGGTGATGCTGGGTGTGATGGTGGGGCTGATGGAAGAGGTGATAGTGGGGTGATGGTAGAGGTGATGGTGGGGGTGATGGTAGAGTTGACGGTAGAGGTGATGGTGGGGGTAATGGTGGAGTTGATGGAGGGAGTGATGGAAGAGGTGATTGTGGGGGTCATGGTGGGGGTGAGGGTGGGGGTGATGGTGGAGGTGTTGATGTGGGTGATGGTTGGGGGGCTGGAAGTGGTGATGTTCAGGGTGATGGTAGAGGTGATGGTGGGCGTGACAGTGGGGGTGATGGTTGGGGTGATGGAAGAGGTGATGGTGGGGGTGATGGAAGATGTGATGGTGGGACTGATGTTGGGGGTGATGGTGGGGGTGATGGAAGAGGTGATGGCGGGGGTCATTGTGGGGGTAATGATGGGGTTGATGGTGGGGGTGATGGTACAGGTGATGGTGGGGCTGATGGTGCGGGTGATGGTGGGTCTCATGGTGCGGGTGGTGGAAGAGATGATGGAGGGGCTGATGGTGGGGGTGATGGTGGGGGTGATGGTGGGGTGATGGTAGAGGCGATAGTGGGTGTGATGGTGGGTGTGATGGTGGGGGTGATGGAAGAGGTGATGGGGTGATGGAACAGGTGATGGTGTGGGTGATGGTGGGGGTGATCGTGGGGGTGATGGTAGAGGTGATGGAACAGGTGATGGTGGGGGTGATCGTGGGGGTGATGGTAGAGGTGATGGTAGAGGTGATGGTGGGTGTGATGGTGGGAGTGATGGAGGGGCTGATGGTGGGGGTGAAGGTGGGGGGTGATGGTGTGGGTGATGCTGGAGGTAGTGGTGGGGTTGATGGTGGGGGTGATGGTGGGGGTGATGGAAGAGGTGATGGTGGGTGTGATGGTGGGGGAGTTGGCGGGGGTGATGGAAGAGGTGATGGTGGGTGTGATGGTGGGGGAGTTGGCGGGGGTGTTGTTAGATGTGATGGTGGGGGTGATGGTGGGGGTGATGGAAGAGGTGATGGTGTGTGTGATGGTGTGGGTGATGGTGGGAGTGATGGTAGAGGTGATGGTGGGTGTTATGTTGTGGGTGATGGTGGGGGTGATGGAAGAGGTGATGGTGGGGGTAACGGAAGAAATGATGGTGGGCGTGATGGTGGAGGTGATGGATGAGGTGATGGTGGGGTTGAAGGTAGGAGTGATGGTGGGGGTGATGGTGGGGGTGATGGTGGGGTGATGTACGAGGTGATGGTGGGGGTGATCGTAGAGGTGACGGTAGAGGTGATGGTGGGGGTGATGGTGTGGGTGATGGTGTGGGTGATGGAAGAGGTGATGGTGGAGGTAATGGAAGAAATGTTGGTGGGGGTGAAGGTGGGGTGATGGAAGAGTGATGGTGGGGGTGATGGTGGGGGTGATGGAAGAGGTAATGGTGGTGGTGATGGTAGATTTGACGGTAGAGGTGATGGTGGGTGTGATGGTGGTGGTGATGGCGGGTTGATGGTAGAGTTGATGGTGAGGGTGATGGTGTTGGTGATAGTGGGGGTGATGGTGGGGTTGATGGTGGGATGATGGAAGAGGTGATGGGGATGATGGAAGAGGTGATGTTGGGGGGGATGGTGGGGATGATGGTGGGGGTGATGGTAGAAGTGACGGTAGGGTTGACGGTGGGGGTGATGGTGGGTGTGATGGTAGAGATGATGGTGGGGGTGATGGCGGGGGTGATGGTGGGGGCGTGATGGAATGAGTGATGGTGGGGGTGATGGAAGAGGTGATGGTGGGGGTGATGGTGGGGGTGATGGTGGGTGTGATGGTGGGGCTGATGGAAGAGGTGATGGTGGGGTGATGGTATAGGTGATGATGGTGGTGATGGTAGAGGTGACGGTAGAGGTGATGGTGGCGGTAATGGTGGAGGTGATGGAGGGGGTGATGGAAGAGGTGATTGTGGGTGTGATCGTGGGTTTGACGGTGGGTGTGACGGTAGAGGTGTTGTTGGGGGTGATGGTTGGGGTGCTGGAAGTGGTGATGTTCAGGGTGATGGTAAAGGTGATGGTGGGCGTGATGGTGGGGATGATGGTTGGGGTGATGGAAGAGGTGATGGTGGAGGTGATGGAAGAGTTGATAGTGGGGTGGATGTTGGGGGTGATGGTGGGGGTGATGGAAGAGGTGATTGTGGGGGTCATGGTGGGGGTAATGGAGGGGTTGATGGTGGGGGTGATGGTACAGTTGATGGTGGGGCTGATGGTGGCGGTGATGGTGCGGCTGATGGTGGGGTGATGGAAGAGATGATGGTGGGGCTGATGGTGGGGGTGATGGTGGGGGTGATGGTGGGAGTGAAGGCAGAGGTGATTGTGGGCGTGATGGTGGGGGTGATGGTGGCAGTGATGGCGGGGTGATGGTAGAGGCGATGTGGGTTTGAAAGTGGGATGATGGTGGGGGTGATGAAAGAGGTGATGGGGTGATGGAACAAGTGATGGTGGGTGTGATGGTGGGGCTGATCTTGGGGGTGATGGAATAGGTGATGGTAGAGGTGATGTTGAGTGTGATGGTGGGGCTGATGGTGGGGGCTGATGGTGGGGGTGAAGGTGTGGGGTGAGGGTGATCGCAGAGTTGATGGTGGGGGTGATGGTAGAGGTGATGGTGGGGGTGATGCTGAGGATGATGGTGGGAGTGATGGAAGAAGTGACGGTGGGGGTGATGGTGGGGGTGATGGAAAATGTGATGCTGTGGGTGATGCTGGGGGTGATGGTGGGAGTGATGGTGGGGGTGATGGTGGGGGTGATGGAGAGGGAGCTGGAAGAGGTGATTGTAGGGTGATGGTAGAGGTGACGGTAGAAGTGATGCTGGGGGTGATGGTGGGTGTGATGGCGAGGGTAATGGAAGAGGTGATGGTGGGGGTGATGGTGGGGGTGATGGTAGAGGTGATGGTGGGGGTGATGGTGGGTGTGCTGGAACAGGTGATGGTGTGGGTGATGTTGTGGGTGATGGTGGGCGTGATGGTAGAGGTGATGTTGGGAGTGATGCTGAGGGTGATAGTGGGGGTCATGGTGGGGGTGATGCTTGGGGAGATGGAAGAGGGGATGGAGGTGAGCAAGAGGTGATGGTGGGGGTGATGGTGGGGGTGATGGAAGAGATGATGGTGGGAGTAATGGATGAAGTGAATGTGGGGGTGATGGAAGAGTGATGGTGGGGGTGATGGTGGGGGTGATGGATGATGTGATAGTAGGGGTGATGGTAGGAGTTATGGTGGGGGTGATGGTGGGGCTGATGGTGAGTGTGCTGGAAGATGTGATGGTGATGGTGGGGGTGATAGAACGGGTGCAGGTGGGGGTGATGGAAGAGGTGCTGGTGGGGGTTAGGTTGGTGGTGATGGAAGAGGTGATGATGGGTGTGATGGTGGGGCTGATGGTGGGGGTGATGGTAGAGCTGATGGTAGAGGTGATGGTGTGTGTGATGGTGGGGGTGATAGTGGGAGTGATGGTGGGGTTGATGGTGGGATGATGGAAGAGGTGATGGGGTGATGGAAGAGGTGATGGAGGGGGGGATGGTGGGGGTGATGGTGGGAGTGATGGTAAACGTGATGGCAGAGGTGATGGTGGGTGTGATGGTAGGCGTGATGGTGGGGGGTGATGGTAGGGGTGATGGTAGGGGTGATCGTGGGGGTGATGGAAGAGCTGATGGTAGGGGGTGATGGGGGAAGTGATGACGGGGGTGATGGAAGAGGTGATGGTGGGGGAGTTAGTGGGGATGATGGTGGGTGTGCAGGTGGGGCTGATGGAAGAGGTGATGGTGGGGTGATGGTAGTGGTGATGGTGGGGGTGATAGTAGAGGTGACTTTAGAGGTGATGGTAGGGGTAATGGTGGGGGTGATGGAGGGGGTGATTTAAGAGGTGATTGTGGGGGTGATGGAAGAGCTGATGGTGGGGTGATGTTAGAGGACATGGGGAGGGTGACAGTGGGGTTAATGGTGGGGGTGATGGTGGAGTTGATGGTGGGGGTGATGGAAGATTTGATGGTGGGGTGATGGTTGAGGTGATGGGGAGGGTGATGGTGGGGTTAATGGTGGGGGTGATGGGGGATGTGATGGAAGAGGTGATTGTGGGGGTGATGGTGGGGGTGATGGTGGGGCTGATGGTAGAGGTGTTCTTTGTTGAGATGGTGGGGGTGCTAGAAGGTTATGGTGGGGGTGATGGTAGAGGTGATGGTGGGGCTGATGGTGGGGGAAATGGTGGGATTGATGTTGGGCGTGATGTAAGAGATGATTGTGGGGGTGATGGTGGTGGTGATGGTGGGGTGATGGTAGAAGTGATTTTGGGCGTGATGGTGGGGGGGATGGTGGGAGTGATGGTGGGTGTGATGGAAGAGGTGATGGTGGGGGTACCAGTTGGGGTGATGGCGGGGGTGATGGAAGAGGTGATGTTGGGGGTGATGGTGGGGGTGATGGTGAGGGTGATGGTGGGGGTGTTGGTAGACGTGATGGTAGAGGTGATGGTGGGTGTGATGGTGGGTGTGATAGTGGGGGTGATGGTGGGGTTGATGGTGGGATGATGGAAGAGTTGAAGTGGGTAATGGAAGAGGTGATGGCAGAGTTGATGGTAGGGGTGATGGTGGGGGTGATGGTAGAGGTGATGGTGGGGGTGATGTTGGGGGTGATCATGGGCGGTGATGGTAAGGGTGATGGTAGAGGTGATGGTGGGGATGATGGAAGAGGTGCTGGTGGGGGTGCTGGTGGGGGTGATGGTAGAGGTGATGGTGGGGGTGATGGCGGGGGTGATAGTTGGGGCGATGTTGGGGATGATGGTGGGATGATGGAAGAGGTGATGGGGGTGATGGAAGATGTGATGGTTGGGGTGTTGGTGGGGTTGATGGTGGGACTGATGGTGGGGGTGATAGTAGATGTGTTGGTGGGGGTGGGTGGGGGTGCTGGAAGAGGTGATGGTCGGGGTGATGGTAGAGGTGATGGTGGGGGTGATTGTGAGGGTGATGGTGGGGGTGATGTTGGGGGTGATGGAAGAGTTGATGCTGGGGTTGATGTTGGGAATGATGGTGGGGGTAATGGAAGATGTAATGGTGGGCGTATTGGTGGGGGTGATGGTAGAGGTGATGGTGGGGCTAATGGTGTGGTGATGGAAGTGAAGATGGTGGGGGTGATGGTGGGGGAATGGTGAGGATGATGGCGGGTGTCATGGTAGAGGTGATTGTGGGTGTGATGGTATGGGAGATGGTGGGTGTGATGGTGGGGGTGATGGAAGAATTGATGGTGGGGGTGACTTTGGGGGTGTTGGTGGCGGTGATGGTGGGTGTGATTGAAGAGGTGATGGTGGGGGTGATGGTGTGGGTGATGGTAGAGGTGATGGTGGGGGTGATGGTGGGGGTCATGGAAGAGGTGATTGTGGGTGTAATGGTGGCTGTGATGACCGGGGTGATGTTAGATGTGTTGGTGGGGGTGATGGTGGGGTGATGGAAGATGTGATGGTGGGGGTGATGGTGGGGGTGATGGCGGGGGTGATGGAAGAGGTGATGTTGGGGGTGATGGTGTGGGTGATGGTGGGAGTGATGCTAGAGGTGATGGTGGGTGTGATGGTGTGGGTGATGGTGGGGGTGATGGAAGAGTTGATGGTGGATGTAATGGAAGAAATGATGGTGGGAGTGATGGTGGGGGTGATGGAAGAGTGATGGTGGGGGTGATGGTGGAGGTGATGGTGGGAGTGATGGAAGAGGTGATGGTGGGGGTGATGGTAGAGGTGACGGTAGAGGTGATGGTGGGGTTGATGGTGGGGGTGATGGAAGAGGTGATGGTGGGGATGATGGTGGGGGTGATGGTGGGGCTGATGGTGCGGATGATGGAAGAGATGATGGTGGGGCTGATGGTGGGGGTGATGGTGGGTGTGATGGAAGAATTGATGGTGGGGGTGACGTTGGGAGTGTTGGTGGCGGTGATGTTGGGTGTGATTGAAGAGGTGACGGTGGGGGTGACGATGTGGGTGATGGTAGAGGTGATGGTGGGGGTGATGGTGGGGGTGATGGTAGAGGTGATGGTGGGGGTGATGGTAGAGGTGACGGTAGAGGTGATGGTGGAGGTGATGGTGGGGGTGATGGTGGGGCTGATGGTAGAGGTGTTCTTGGTTGAGATGGTGGGGGTGCTAGAAGGTTATGGTGGGGGTGATGGTAGAGGTGATGGTGGGGCTGATGGTGGGGGAAATGGTGGGATTGATGTTGGGCGTGATGTAAGAGATGATTGTGGGGGTGATGGTGGTGGTGATGGTGGGGTGATGGTAGAAGTGATTTTGGGCGTGATGGTGGGGGGGATGGTGGGAGTGATGGTGGGTGTGATGGAAGAGGTGATGGTGGGGGGTACCAGTTGGGGTGATGGCGGGGGTGATGGAAGAGGTGATGTTGGGGGTGATGGTGGGGGTGATGGTGGGGGTGATGGTGGGGGTGTTGGTAGACGTGATGGTAGAGGTGATGGTGGGTGTGATGGTGGGTGTGATAGTGGGGGTGATGGTGGGGTTGATGGTGGGATGATGGAAGAGTTGAAGTGGGTAATGGAAGAGGTGATGGCAGAGTTGATGGTGGGGGTGATGGTGGGGGTGATGGTAGAGGTGATGGTGGGGGTGATGTTGGGGGTGATCATGGGCGGTGATGGTAAGGGTGATGGTAGAGGTGATGGTGGGGATGATGGAAGAGGTGCTGGTGGGGGTGCTGGTGGGGGTGATGGTAGAGGTGATGGTGGGGGTGCTGGCGGGGGTGATAGTTGGGGTGATGTTGGGGATGATGGTGGGATGATGGAAGAGGTGATGGGGGTGATGGAAGATGTGATGGTTGGGGTGTTGGTGGGGTTGATGGTGGGACTGATGGTGGGGGTGATGGTTGGGGTGTTAGAAGAGGTGATGGTGGGGTTGATGGAAGAAGTGATGGTGGGATTGATGTTGGGGGTGATGGTGGGGGTGATGGAAGATGTGATGGCGGGGGTCATTGTGGGGGTATTGGTGGGGTTGATGGTGGGGGTGATGGAAGAGGTGATGGTGGGGATGATGGTGGGGGTGATGGTGGGGCTGATGGTGCGGATGATGGAAGAGATGATGGTGGGGCTGATGGTGGGGGTGATGGTGGGGGTGATGGAAGAATTGATGGTGGGGGTGACGTTGGGAGTGTTGGTGGCGGTGATGTTGGGTGTGATTGAAGAGGTGACGGTGGGGGTGACGATGTGGGTGATGGTAGAGGTGATGGTGGGGGTGATGGTGGGGGTGATGGTAGAGGTGATGGTGGGGGTGATGGTAGAGGTGACGGTAGAGGTGATGGTGGGGGTGATGATGAGGGTGATGGTGGGGGTGATGGAAGAGGTGATGGTGGGGGTAATGGAAGAAATGATGGTGGGGGTGATGGTGGGGTGATGGAAGAGTGCTGGTGGGGGTGATGGTGGGGGTGATGGATGAGGTGATGGTGGGGGAGTTGGTTGGCGTGATGGTGAGGTGATGGTGGGGTTGATGGTGGGGGTGATGGTTGGAGTGATGTTGGGGGTGATGATGGGGGTGATGGTGGGGATGATGGAAGAGGTAATGTTGGGGGTGATGGTAGAGGTGACTGTAGAGGTGATGGTGGGGGTGATAGTGGGGCTGATGGTGGGGGTGATGGAAGATGTGATGGTGGGGGTGATGGTGGGCGTGATGGTGGGGGTGATGGAAGATGTGATGGTGGGGGTGATGGTGGGCGTGATGGTCGGGTGATGGTAGAGGTGATGGTGGGTGTTATGGTGTTGGTGATAGTGGGGGTGATGGTGGGGTTGATGGTGGGATGATGGAAGAGGTGATGGGGGTGATGGAAGAGGTGATGTAGGGGGTGATGGTGCGGTTGATGGTGGGGGTGATGGTGGGGGTGATGTTTGGAGTGATGTTGGGGGTGAAGATGGGGGTGATGGTGGGGGTGATGGAACAGGTAATGTTGGGGATGATGGTAGAGGTGACTGTAGAGGTGATGGTGGGGGTGATGGTGGTGCTGATGGTGGGGGTGATGGAAGATGTGATGGTGATGGTGGGGTGATAGGAGAGGTGCTGGTAGTGGTGATGGTTGGTGTGATGGAAGGGGTGATGGTGGGCGTGATGGTCGGGGTGATGGTAGAGGTCATGGTGGGTGTGATGGTTTTGGTGATAGTGGGGGTGATGGTGGGGATGATGGTGGGATGATGGAAGAGGTGATGGGGGTGATGGAAGAGGTGATGTTGCGGGTGATGGTGGGGTTGATGGTGGAGTTGATGGTAGAGGTGACGGTAGAGTTGACGGTGGGGGGTTTGGTGGGGGTGATGGTAGAGGTAATGGTGGAGGTGATGGCGGGGGTGATGGTGGGGGGTTGATGGTGGGAGTGATGGTGGGGGTGATGGAAGAGGTGATGGTGGGGTTGATGGCGGAAGTGATGGAAGAGGTGATGGTGGGGTGATGGCAGAGGTGATGGTGGGGGTGAAGGTAGAGGTGACGGTAGATGTGATGGAGGGGGTAATGGTGGAGGTGATGGAGCAGGTGATGGAAGAGGTGATTGTGGGGGAGTTGGTGGGTGTGATGGTTGGGGAGCTGGAAGTGGTGATGTTCAGGGTGATGGTCGAGGTGATGGTGGGGGTGATGGTGGTGGTGATGGTTGGGGTGTTGGAAGAGGTGATGGTGGGGGTGATGCAAGAAGTGATGGTGGGATTGATGTTGGGGGTGATGGTGGGGGTGATAGAAGAGGTGATGGCGGGGGTCATTGTGGGAGTAATGGTGGGGTTGATGGTGGGGGTGATTGTACAGGTGATGGTGGGGCTGATGGTGGGGGTGATGGTGGGGCTGATGGTGCGGGTGATGGAAGAGATGATGGTGGGGCTGATGGTAGGGGTGATGGATGTGATGATGGTGGGGCTGATGGTAGGGTGATGGTGGGGGTGATGGTGGGAGTGATGGTAGAGGTGATTGTGGGTGTGATGGTGGGATGATGGTGGGAGTGATGGTGGGGTGTTGGTAGAGGCGATAGTGGGGGTGTTGGTGGTGTTGATGGTGGGATGATGGAAGAGGTGATGGGGTGATGGAAGAGGAGATGGTGGGGGGGATGGTGGGGGTGATGGTAGGGTTGATGATAGAGGTGATGACAGAGGTGATGGTGGGGGTGATGGTGGGGGTGATGGTGGGGGATGATGGCAGGGGTGAAGTAGGGGTGATCGTGGGGGTGATGGAAGTGCTTATGGTGGGGGTGATGGTGGAGGTGATGGCGGAGTTAATGGAAGAGGAGATGGTGCGGGAGATGGTGGGGGTGATGGTGGGTGTGATGGTGGGTGATGGAAGAGTTGATGGTGGAGTGATGGTAGAGGTGATGCTGGGTATGATGGTAGAGGTCACATGAGAGGTGTTGGTTATGGTAATGGTGGGGGTGCTGGAGGGGGTGATTTAAGAGGTGATTGTGGGGATTATGTTGGTGCTGATGGAAGAGGTGATGAAGGGTGTGATGGTGGGGCTGATGGTGGGTGTGATGGTAGATGTGATGGTAGAGGTGATGGTAGGTGTGATGGTGGGGGTGATAGTGTGGGTGATGGTGGGGTTGATGGTGGGATGATGGAAGAGGTGATGGGATGATGGACGAGGTGATGGTGGGGTGGATTGTGGGGGTGATGGTGGGGGTGATGGAAGAGGTGTTGGTGATGGTGGGGGTGATAGAAGGGGTGCTGGTGGGGGTGATGGAAGATGTGCTGGTGGGGGTTATGTTGGTGCTGATGGAAGATGTGATGATGGGTGTGATGGTGGGGCTGATGGTGGGTGTGATGGTAGATGTGATGGTAGAGGTGATTGTGGGCGTGATGGTGGAATGATGAAGGGAGTGATGGTGGGGTGTTGGTAGAGGCGATAGTGGGTGTGATGGTGGGGATGATGGTGGAGGTGATGGAATAGGTTATGGGGTGATGGAACAGGTGATGTTGGGGGTGATGGTGGGCGTGATCTTGGTGGTGATGGTAGAGGTGATGGTAGAGGTGATGGTGGGTTTGATGGTGTGTGTGATGGTGGGGGCTGATGATGGGGGGTGATGTTGAGGGTGATGGTAGAGGTGATAGTGGGGCTGATGGTAGAGGTGATGGTGGGAGTGATGGTGGGTGTGATGGTGGGGGCTGATGGTGGGGGTGAAGGTGGGGGGTGATGTTGAGGGTGATGGTAGAGGTGATAGTGGGGGTGATGGTAGAGGTCATGGTGGGGGTGATGCTTGGGGAGATGGAAGAGGGGATGGAGGTGAGCACGAGGTGATGGTGGGGGTGATGCTGGGGGTGATGGAAGAGGTGATGGTGGGGGTGATGGAAGAGTGATGGTGGGGTTGATGGTGGGGGTGATGGATGAGGTGATGGTAGGGGTGATGGTAGGAGTGATGGTGGGGGTGATGGTGGGGCTGATGGTGGGTGTGATGGAAAAGGTGATGGTGGGTGTGATGGTAGAGGTGATGGTGGGGGTGATCGTATGTGTGATGGCGGGGGTGATGGAAGAGGTGATGGTGATGGTAGGGGTTATAGAAGAGCTGCTGGTGGGGTTGATGGAAGAGGTGCTGGTGGGGGTGATGGTGGGGGTGATGGAAGAGGTGATGATGGGTGTGATGGTGGGGCTGAAGCTGTTGGTGATGGTCGAGGTGATGGTAGAGGTGATGGTGTGTGTGATGGTGGTGGTGAAAGTGGAGGTGCTGGTGGTGTTGATGGTGGGATGATGGAAGAGGTGATGGGGTGATGGAAGAGGTGATGGTGGGGGTGATCGTGGGGGTGATGGTGGGGGTAATGGCTGGGGTGATGGTAGGGGTGATCGTGGGGGTGATGGAAGTGCTTATGGTGGGGGTGATGGTGGAGGTGATGGCGGGATTAATGGAAGAGGAGATGGTGGGGGAGATGGTGGGGGTGATGGTGCGTGTGATGGTAGGTGATGGAAGAGTTGATGGTGGAGTGATGGTAGAGGTGATGGGGGGGATGATGGTAGAGGTGACGTGAGAGGTGTTGGTGATGGTAATGGTGGGGGTGCTGGAGGGGGTGATTTAAGAGGTGATTGTGGGGTTGATGGTGGGGGTGATGGTGGGGGTGATGGAAGAGATGTTGGTGATGGTGGGGGTGATAGAAGGTGTGCTGGTGGGGGTGATGGAAGAGGTGCTGGTGGGGGTTATGTTGGTGCTGATGGAAGAGGTGATGATGGGTGTGATGGTAGATGTGATGGTAGAGGTGATGGTGGGTGTGATGGTGGGGGTGATAGTGTGGGTGATGGTGGGGTTGATGGTGGGATGATGGAAGAGGTGATGGGGTGATGGAGGAGGTGATGGTGGGGTGGATGGTGGGGGTGATGGTGGGGGTGATGGTAGACGTGATGGCAGAGGTGATGGTGGGTGTGATGGTGGGGGTGATGGTGGGGGTGATAGAAGAGGTGATGGCGGGGGTCATTGTGGGAGTAATGGTGGGGTTGATGGTGGGGGTGATTGTACAGGTGATGGTGGGGCTGATGGTGGGGGTGATGGTGGGGCTGATGGTGCGGGTGATGGAAGAGATGATGGTGGGGCTGATGGTAGGGGTGATGGATGTGATGATGGTGGGGCTGATGGTAGGGTGATGGTGGGGGTGATGGTGGGAGTGATGGTAGAGGTGATTGTGGGTGTGATGGTGGGATGATGGTGGGAGTGATGGTGGGGTGTTGGTAGAGGCGATAGTGGGGGTGTTGGTGGTGTTGATGGTGGGATGATGGAAGAGGTGATGGGGTGATGGAAGAGGAGATGGTGGGGGGGATGGTGGGGGTGATGGTAGGGTTGATGATAGAGGTGATGACAGAGGTGATGGTGGGGGTGATGGTGGGGGTGATGGTGGGGGATGATGGCAGGGGTGAAGTAGGGGTGATCGTGGGGGTGATGGAAGTGCTTATGGTGGGGGTGATGGTGGAGGTGATGGCGGAGTTAATGGAAGAGGAGATGGTGCGGGAGATGGTGGGGGTGATGGTGGGTGTGATGGTGGGTGATGGAAGAGTTGATGGTGGAGTGATGGTAGAGGTGATGCTGGGTATGATGGTAGAGGTCACATGAGAGGTGTTGGTTATGGTAATGGTGGGGGTGCTGGAGGGGGTGATTTAAGAGGTGATTGTGGGGATTATGTTGGTGCTGATGGAAGAGGTGATGAAGGGTGTGATGGTGGGGCTGATGGTGGGTGTGATGGTAGATGTGATGGTAGAGGTGATGGTAGGTGTGATGGTGGGGGTGATAGTGTGGGTGATGGTGGGGTTGATGGTGGGATGATGGAAGAGGTGATGGGATGATGGACGAGGTGATGATGGGGTGGATTGTGGGGGTGATGGTGGGGGTGATGGAAGAGGTGTTGGTGATGGTGGGGGTGATAGAAGGGGTGCTGGTGGGGGTGATGGAAGATGTGCTGGTGGGGGTTATGTTGGTGCTGATGGAAGATGTGATGATGGGTGTGATGGTGGGGCTGATGGTGGGTGTGATGGTAGATGTGATGGCAGAGGTGATGGTGGGTGTGATGGTGGGGGTGATGGTGGGGGCTGATGGTAGGGGTGATGGTGGGGGTGATGGTGGCGCTGATGGAAGAGGTGATGGTGGGTGTGATGGTGGAGCTGATGGCGGGGGTGATGGAGGAGGTGATGGTGAGGGTCATGGTGGGGTTGATAGTGGGTGTGATGGTGGGTCTGATGGAAGAGGTGATGGTGGGGTGATGGTAGAGGTGATGGGGAGGGTGACGGTGGGGTTAATGGTGGGGGTGATGGAGAGTGTGATGGAAGAGGTGATTGTGGGGGTGATGGTGGGGGTGATGGTGGGGGTGATGGTAGAGGTGTTGTTGGTTGTGATGGTGGGGGTGCTAAAAGAGGTTATGGTGGGGGTGATGGTAGAGGTGATGGTGGGGGTGATGGTGGGGGAAATGGTGGGATTGATGGTGGGCGTGATGGAAGAGGTGATTGTGGGGGTGATGTTGGTGGTGATGATGGGGTGATGGTAGAGGTGATTTTGGGCGTGATGGTGGGGGTGATGGTGGGAGTGATGGTGGGGGTGATGGAAGAGGTAATGGTGGGTGTACCGGTTGGGGTGATGGAGGGGGTGATGGAAGAGGTGATTTTGGGGGTGATGGTGGGGGTGATGGTGGGGGTGATGGTAGACGTGATGGTAGAGGTGATGGTGGGTTTGATGGTGGGCGTGATAGTGGAGGTGATGGTGGGGTTGATGATGGGATGATGGAAGAGGTGATGGGGTAATGGAAGAGGTGATGGTGGGGGGAATGTTGGGGCTGATGGTAGAGATGATGGCAGAGTTGATGGTGGGGGTGATGGCGGGGGTGATGGAAGATGTGATGGTGATGGTGGGGGTGATAGGAGAGGTGCTGGTAGTCGTGATGGTTGGGATGATGGAAGAGGTGATGGTGGGGGTGATGGTGGGGGTGATGGTCGGGGTGATGGTAGAGGTGATGGTGGGTGTGATGGTGTTGGTGATAGTGGGGTTGATGGTGGGATGATGGAAGAGGTGATGGGGTTGATGGAAGAGGTGATGTTGGGGGTGATGGTGGGGGTGATGGTGGGGGTGACGGTAGAGGTGACGGTAGAGTTGACGGTGGGGGTGATGGTGGGGGTGATGGTAGAGGTAATGGTGGAGGTGATGGCGGAGGTGATGGTGGGGGGTTGATGGTGGGAGTGATGGTGGGGGTGATGGAAGAGGTGATGGTGGGGGTGATGGCGGAAGTGATGGAAGAGGTGATGGTGGGGTGATGGTAGAGGTGATGGTGGGGGTGAAGGTAGAGGTGACGGTAGATGTGATGGAGGTGGTAATGGTGGAGTTAATGGAGCGGGTGATGGAAGAGGTGATTGTGGGGGTGTTGGTGGGTGTGATGGTTGGGGAGCTGGAAGTGGTGATGTTCAGGGTGATGGTAGAGGTGATGGTGGGCGTAATGGTGGTGGTGATGGTTGGGGTGTTGGAAGAGGTGATGGAGGGGGTGATGGAAGAAGTGATGGTGGGACTGATGTTGGGGGTGATGGTGGGGGTGATGGAAGATGTGATGGCGGGGGTCATTGTGGGGGTATTGGTGGGGCTGATGGTGGGGGTGATGGAAGAGGTGATGGTGGGGCTGATGGTGGGGCTGATGGTGCGGATGATGGAAGAGATGATGGTGGGGCTGATGGTGGGGGGTGATGGTGGGGGTGATGGTGGGAGTGATGGTAGAGGTGATTGTGGGCGTGATGGTGGAATGATGAAGGGAGTGATGGTGGGGTGTTGGTAGAGGCGATAGTGGGTGTGATGGTGGGGATGATGGTGGAGGTGATGGAATAGGTTATGGGGTGATGGAACAGGTGATGTTGGGGGTGATGGTGGGCGTGATCTTGGTGGTGATGGTAGAGGTGATGGTAGAGGTGATGGTGGGTTTGATGGTGTGTGTGATGGTGGGGGCTGATGATGGGGGGTGATGTTGAGGGTGATGGTAGAGGTGATAGTGGGGCTGATGGTAGAGGTGATGGTGGGAGTGATGGTGGGTGTGATGGTGGGGGCTGATGGTGGGGGTGAAGGTGGGGGGTGATGTTGAGGGTGATGGTAGAGGTGATAGTGGGGGTGATGGTAGAGGTCATGGTGGGGGTGATGCTTGGGGAGATGGAAGAGGGGATGGAGGTGAGCACGAGGTGATGGTGGGGGTGATGCTGGGGGTGATGGAAGAGGTGATGGTGGGGGTGATGGAAGAGTGATGGTGGGGTTGATGGTGGGGGTGATGGATGAGGTGATGGTAGGGGTGATGGTAGGAGTGATGGTGGGGGTGATGGTGGGGCTGATGGTGGGTGTGATGGAAAAGGTGATGGTGGGTGTGATGGTAGAGGTGATGGTGGGGGTGATCGTATGGGTGATGGCGGGGGTGATGGAAGAGGTGATGGTGATGGTAGGGGTTATAGAAGAGCTGCTGGTGGGGTTGATGGAAGAGGTGCTGGTGGGGGTGATGGTGGGGGTGATGGAAGAGGTGATGATGGGTGTGATGGTGGGGCTGAAGCTGTTGGTGATGGTCGAGGTGATGGTAGAGGTGATGGTGTGTGTGATGGTGGTGGTGAAAGTGGAGGTGCTGGTGGTGTTGATGGTGGGATGATGGAAGAGGTGATGGGGTGATGGAAGAGGTGATGGTGGGGGTGATCGTGGGGGTGATGGTGGGGGTAATGGCTGGGGTGATGGTAGGGGTGATCGTGGGGGTGATGGAAGTGCTTATGGTGGGGGTGATGGTGGAGGTGATGGCGGGGATTAATGGAAGAGGAGATGGTGGGGGGAGATGGTGGGGGTGATGGTGCGTGTGATGGTAGGTGATGGAAGAGTTGATGGTGGAGTGATGGTAGAGGTGATGGGGGGGATGATGGTAGAGGTGACGTGAGAGGTGTTGGTGATGGTAATGGTGGGGGTGCTGGAGGGGGTGATTTAAGAGGTGATTGTGGGGTTGATGGTGGGGGTGATGGTGGGGGTGATGGAAGAGATGTTGGTGATGGTGGGGGTGATAGAAGGTGTGCTGGTGGGGGTGATGGAAGAGGTGCTGGTGGGGGTTATGTTGGTGCTGATGGAAGAGGTGATGATGGGTGTGATGGTAGATGTGATGGTAGAGGTGATGGTGGGTGTGATGGTGGGGGTGATAGTGTGGGTGATGGTGGGGTTGATGGTGGGATGATGGAAGAGGTGATGGGGTGATGGAGGAGGTGATGGTGGGGTGGATGGTGGGGGTGATGGTGGGGGTGATGGTAGACGTGATGGCAGAGGTGATGGTGGGTGTGATGGTGGGGGTGATGGTGGGGGCTGATGGTAGGGGTGATGGTAGGTGTGATGGTGGGGCTGATGGAAGAGGTGATGGTGGGGGTGATGGTGGAAGTGATGGCGGGGGTGATGGAGGAGGTGATGGTGAGGGTCATGGTGGAGGTGATGGTGGGTGTGATGGTGGGGGTGATGGAAGTGATGATGGTGGGGGTGATGGTGGGGAATGGTGGGGATGATGGTGGGGGTCATGGAAGAGTTGATTGTGGGCGTGATGGTGTGGGAGATGGTGGGTGTGATGGTGGGGGTGATGGAAGAATTGATGGTGGGCGTGACGTTGGGGGTGTTGGTGGCGGTGATGTTGGGTGTGATTGAAGAGGTGATGGTGTGGGTGATGGTGTGGGTGATGGTAGAGGTGATGGTGGGGGTGATGGTGGGGGTGATGGTAGAGGTGATGGTGGGGGGTGATGGTAGAGGTGACGGTAGAGGTGATGGTGGGGGTGATGGTGAGGGTGATGGTGGGGGTGATGGAAGAGGTGATGGTGGGGGTAATGGTGGGGTGATGGAAGAGTGCTGGTAGGTGTGATGGTGGGGGTGATGGATGAGGTGATTGTGGGGGAGTTGGTAGGTGTGTTGGTGGGGATGATGGTGGGGGTGATGGTGGGGGTGATGGTTGGAGTGATGTTGGGGGTGATGATGGGGGTGATGGTGGGGGTGATGGAAGAGGTAATGTTGGGGGTGATGGTAGAGGTGACTGTAGAGGTGATGTTGGGGGTGATGGTGGGTCTGATGGTGGGGGTGATGGAAGATGTGATGGTGATGGTGGGGGGTGATAGGAGAGGTGCTGGTAGTGGTGATGGTTGGTGTGATGGAAGAGGTGATGGTGGGGGTGATGGTGGGGCTGATGGTCGGGGTGATGGTAGAGGTGATGGTGGGTGTGATGGTGTTGGTGATAGTGGGCGTGATGGTGGGGTTGATGGTGGGATGATGGAAGAGGTGATGGGGGTGATGGAAGAGGTGATGTTGGGGGTGATGGTGGGGTTGATGGTGGGGGTGATGGTAGAGGTGACGTTAGAGTTGACGGTAGGGGTGATGGTGGGTGGTGATGGTAGAGGTAATGGTGGAGGTGATGGCGGGGGTGATGGTGGGGAGTTGATGGTGGGAGTGATGGTGGGGGTGATGGAAGAGGTGATGGTGGGGCTGATGGCGGAAGTGATGGAAGAGGTGATGGTGGGGTGATGGTAGAGGTGATGGTGGGGGTGAAGGTAGAAGTGACGGTAGATGTGATGGAGGGGGTAATGGTGGAGGTGATGGAGCGGGTGATGGAAGAGGTGATTGTGGGTGTGGTTGGTGGGTGTGATGGTTGGGGAGCTGGAAGTGGTGATGTTCAGGGTGATGGTCGAGGTGATGGTGGGCGTAATGGTGGTGGTGATGGTTGGGGTCTTGGAAGAGGTGATGGTGGTGGGTGATGGAAGAAGTGATGGTGGGATTGATGTTGGGGGTAATGGTGGGTTTGATGGTGGGGGTGATTGTACAGGTGATAGTGGGGCTGATGGTGGGGTGATGGTAGGGCTGATGGTGCGGGTGATGGAAGAGATGATGGTGGGGCTGATGGTGGGGGTGATGGAAGAGATGATGGTGGGGCTGATGGTAGGGTGATGGTGGGGGTGATGGTGGGAGTGATGGTAGAGGTGATTGTGGGCGTGATGGTGGGATGATGGTGGGAGTGATGGTGGGGTGTTGGTAGAGGTGATAGTGGGGGTGTTGGTGGGTGTTGATGGTGGGATGATGGAAGAGGTGATGGGGTGATGGAAGAGGTGATGGTGGGGGGATGGTGGGGGTGATGGTGGGGTTGATGATAGAGGTGATGGCAGAGGTGATGGTGGGGGTGATGGTGGGGGTGATGGTGGGGGGTGATGGCAGGGGTGATGGTAGGGGTGATCGTGGGGGTGATGGAAGTGCTTACGGTGGGGGTGATGGTGGAGGTGATGGCGGGGTTAATGGAAGAGGAGATGGTGGGGGAGATGGTGGGGGTGATGGTGGGTGTGATGGTGGGTGATGGAAGAGTTGATGGTGGAGTGATGGTAGAGGTGATGCTGGGGATGATGGTAGAGGTGACGTGAGAGGTGTCGGTGATGGTAATGGTGGGGATGCTGGAGGGGGTTATTTAAGAGGTGATTGTGGGGTTGATGGTGGGGGTGATGGTGGGGGTGATGGAAGAAGTGATGGGGGATTGATGTTGGGGGTAATGGTGGGTTTGATGGTGGGGGTGATTGTACAGGTGATAGTGGGGCTGATGGTGGGGTGATGGTAGGGCTGATGGTGTGGGTGATGGAAGAGATGATGGTGGGGCTGATGGTGAGGGTGATGGAAGAGATGATGGTGGGGCTGATGGTAGGGTGATGGTGGGGGTGATGGTGGGAGTGATGGTAGAGGTGATTGTGGCGTGATGGTGGATGATGGTGGGAGTGATGGTGGGGTGTTGGTAGAGGTGATAGTGGGGGTGTTGGTGGTGTTGATGGTGGGATGAAGGAAGAGGTGATGGGGTGATGGAAGAGGTGATGGTGGGGGGGATGGTGGGGGGTGATGGTGGGGTTGATGATAGAGGTGATGACAGAGGTGATGGTGGGGGTGATGGTGGGGGGTGATAGCAGGGGTGATGGTAGGGGTGATCGTCGGGGGTGATGGAAGTGCTTACGGTGGGGGTGATGGTGGAGGTGATGGTTGGGGTGTTGGAAGAGGTGATGGTGGGGGTGATGGAAAGAAGTGATGGTGGGATTGATGTTGGGGGTGATGGTGGGGGTGATGGAAGATGTGATGGCGGGGGTCATTGTGGGGGTAATGGTGGGGTTGATGGTGGGGGTGATGGAAAAGGTGATGGTGGGCTGATGGTGGGGGTGATGGTGGGGCTGATGGTGCGGATGATGGAAGAGATGATGGTGGGGCTGATGGTGGGGGTGATTGCGGGCGTGATGGTGGAATGATGGTGGGAGTGATGGTGGGTGTTGGTAGAGGCGATAGTGGGTGTGATGGTGGGGCTGATGGTAGAGCTGATGGTGTGGTTGATGGTGGGCTGATGATGGGGGTGATTGTTGGGGGGTTATGGTGGGGGTGGTTGGGTGTTGATGGTGGGGGGTGATGGTAGAGATGATGGTGGAGGTGTTGGAAGAAGTGATGGTGGGTGTGACGGTGGGGGCGATGGAAGAGGTGATGGTGGGGATGATGGTGGGGGGTGATGGTTAGGTGATGGTAGAGGTGATGGTGGGGTGATGGTGGGGCTGATGGTAGAGCTGATGGTGTGGTTGATGGTGGGAGTGATGGTGGGGGGGATGGTGGGGGGTTTATGATGGGTTTGATTGGGTGTTGATGGTGGGGGTGATGGTAGAGGTGATGGTGGGGGTGATGGTGGTGGTGATGGTAGAGATGATGCTGGGTGTGATGGTGGGGGTGATGGTAGAGATGATGGTTGGCGTGATGGTGGGGGTTATGGTGGGGGTGATGTTGGGGGTGATGGAAGAGGTGATGGTGGTGGTGATGGTGGGGGTGATGGACGAGTTGATGGTGGGGGTGATGGTGGTCGTGATGGTGGGGTTGATGGTGAGTGTGATGGAAGACTTGATGGTGGGATGATGCAAGAGGTGAAGGTGGGGGTGATGGTGGGTGTGATGGTGGGGGTGATGGTGTGGATGATGGAAGAAATGATGGTGCGGGTGATGGTGGGGCTGAGGGTGGGTTTTGAAGGTAGGGGTGATGGTGGGGGTGGTTCTGGGGTGATGGTGGGGAAGATATTAGAGGTGATGGTGGAGGTGATGGTGGGTGTGATGGTGGGGTGATGGTAGAGGTGATGGTGGAGGTGATGGTGGTCGTGATGGTGGGGGTGATGGTGGGCGTGATGGAACAGGTGATGGTGGGGGTGTTGGAAGAGATGATGGTGGTGGTTATGGTGGGGGTGATGCTGGTGGTGACGGACGAGTTGATGGTGGGGGTGATGGTGAGGCTGATGGTGCGTTTGATAGGTGGGTGTGATGGTGTGGGTGGTGGTGGGGGTGATGGAAGAGGTGATGGTGGGGTTGATGGAAGAAAATGATGGTGGGGGCCATTGTTGGGTTGATGGAAGAGGTGATGGTCCGGGTGATGGTGGGGTTGATGGTCGGAGTGATGGTGGGGTTGATGGTACAGTGATGGTGGCGATGATGGAAGAGCTGATTGTGGGGGTGATGGTAGAGGTGACGGTAGAGATGATGGTGGGGGTGATGATGGGGGTGATTGCGGGGTGTGTTGGAAGAGTTGATGGTGGGAGTGATGGTAGAGGTGATGGTGGGTGTGCTGGAAGTGGTAATGGTGGAGGTGATGGAAGAGTTGATGGTGGGGGTGATGGTGGGGGTGATGGTGGAGGTGATGGAGGAGGTGATGGTGGGGGTGATGGTGGGGCTGATGGTCGGGTGATGGTAGAGGTGATGGTGGGTGTGATGGTGTTGGTGATAGTGGGCGTGATGGTGGGGTTGATGGTGGGGATGATGGAAGAGGTGATGGGGGTGATGGAAGAGGTGATGTTGGGGGTGATGGGTGGGGTTGATGGTGGGGGTGATGGTAGAGGTGACGTTAGAGTTGACGGTAGGGTGATGGTGGGGGTGATGGTAGAGGTAATGGTGGAGGTGATGGCGGGGGTGATGGTGGGGAGTTGATGGTGGGAGTGATGGTGGGGGTGATGGAAGAGGTGATGGTGGGGGTGATGGCGGAAGTGATGGAAGAGGTGATGGTGGGGTGTGATGGTAGAGGTGATGGTGGGGGTGAAGGTAGAAGTGACGGTAGATGTGATGGAGGGGGTAATGGTGGAGGTGATGGAGCGGGTGATGGAAGAGGTGATTGTGGGTGTGTTGGTGGGTGTGATGGTTGGGGAGCTGGAAGTGGTGATGTTCAGGGTGATGGTCGAGGTGATGGTGGGCGTAATGGTGGTGGTGATGGTTGGGGTCTTGGAAGAGGTGATGGTGGGGGTGATGGAAGAAGTGATGGTGGGATTGATGTTGGGGGGTAATGGTGGGTTTGATGGTGGGGGTGATTGTACAGGTGATAGTGGGGCTGATGGTGGGGTGATGGTAGGGCTGATGGTGCGGGTGATGGAAGAGATGATGGTGGGGCTGATGGTGGGGGTGATGGAAGAGATGATGGTGGGGCTGATGGTAGGGTGATGGTGGGGGTGATGGTGGGAGTGATGGTGGAGGTGATTGTGGGCGTGATGGTGGGATGATGGTGGGAGTGATGGTGGGGTGTTGGTAGAGGTGATAGTGGGGGTGTTGGTGGTGTTGATGGTGGGATGATGGAAGAGGTGATGGGGTGATGGAAGAGGTGATGGTGGGGGGATGGTGGGGGTGATGGTGGGGTTGATGATAGAGGTGATGGCAGAGGTGATGGTGGGGGTGATGGTGGGGGTGATGGTGGGGGGTGATGGCAGGGGTGATGGTAGGGGTGATCGTGGGGGTGATGGAAGTGCTTACGGTGGGGGTGATGGTGGAGGTGATGGCGGGGTTAATGGAAGAGGAGATGGTGGGGGAGATGGTGGGGGTGATGGTGGGTGTGATGGTGGGTGATGGAAGAGTTGATGGTGGAGTGATGGTAGAGGTGATGCTGGGGATGATGGTAGAGGTGACGTGAGAGGTGTCGGTGATGGTAATGGTGGGGATGCTGGAGGGGGTTATTTAAGAGGTGATTGTGGGGTTGATGGTGGGGGGTGATGGTGGGGGTGATGGAAGAAGTGATGGTGGGATTGATGTTGGGGGTAATGGTGGGTTTGATGGTGGGGGTGATTGTACAGGTGATAGTGGGGCTGATGGTGGGGTGATGGTAGGGCTGATGGTGTGGGTGATGGAAGAGATGATGGTGGGGCTGATGGTGAGGGTGATGGAAGAGATGATGGTGGGGCTGATGGTAGGGTGATGGTGGGGGTGATGGTGGGAGTGATGGTAGAGGTGATTGTGGGTGTGATGGTGGGATGATGGTGGGAGTGATGGTGGGGTGTTGGTAGAGGTGATAGGTGGGGGGTGTTGGTGGTGTTGATGGTGGGATGATGGAAGAGGTGATGGGGTGATGGAAGAGGTGATGGTGGGGGGGATGGTGGGGGTGATGGTGGGGTTGATGATAGAGGTGATGACAGAGGTGATGGTGGGGGTGATGGTGGGGGGTGATGGTGGGGGGGGTGATAGCAGGGGTGATGGTAGGGGTGATCGTGGGGGTGATGGAAGTGCTTACGGTGGGGGGGTGATGGTGGAGGTGATGGTTGGGGTGTTGGAAGAGGTGATGGTGGGGGTGATGGAAGAAGTGATGGTGGGATTGATGTTGGGGGTGATGGTGGGGGTGATGGAAGATGTGATGGCGGGGGTCATTGTGGGGGTAATGGTGGGGGTTGATGGTGGGGGTGATGGAAAAGGTGATGGTGGGGCTGATGGTGGGGGTGATGGTGGGGCTGATGGTGCGGATGATGGAAGAGATGATGGTGGGGCTGATGGTGGGGGTGATTGCGGGCGTGATGGGTGGAATGATGGTGGGAGTGATGGTGGGGTGTTGGTAGAGGCGATAGTGGGTGTGATGGTGGGGCTGATGGTAGAGCTGATGGTGTGGTTGATGGTGGGGCTGATGATGGGGGTGATTGTTGGGGGGTTATGGTGGGGGTGGTTGGGTGTTGATGGTGGGGGTGATGGTAGAGATGATGGTGGAGGTGTTGGAAGAAGTGATGGTGGGTGTGACGGTGGGGGCGATGGAAGAGGTGATGGTGGGGATGATGGTGGGGGTGATGGTTAGGTGATGGTAGAGGTGATGGTGGGGTGATGGTGGGGCTGATGGTAGAGCTGATGGTGTGGTTGATGGTGGGAGTGATGGTGGGGGGGATGGTGGGGGGTTTATGATGGGTTTGATTGGGTGTTGATGGTGGGGGTGATGGTAGAGGTGATGGTGGGGGTGATGGTGGTGTGATGGTAGAGATGATGCTGGGTGTGATGGTGGGGGCGTGATGGTAGAGATGATGGTTGGCGTGATGGTGGGGGTTATGGTGGGGGTGATGTTGGGGGGTGATGGAAGAGGTGATGGTGGGTGGTGATGGTGGTGGTGATGGACGAGTTGATGGTGGGGGTGATGGTTGGTCGTGATGGTGGGGTTGATGGTGAGTGTGATGGAAGACTTGATGGTGGGATGATGCAAGAGGTGAAGGTGGGGGGTGATGGTGGGTGTTGATGGTGGGGGTGATGGTGTGGATGATGGAAGAAATGATGGTGCGGGTGATGGTGGGGCTGAGGGTGGGTTTTTGAAGGTAGGGGTGATGGTGGGGGTGGTTCTGGGGGTGATGGTGGGGAAGATATTAGAGGTGATGGTGGAGGTGATGGTGGGTGTGATGGTGGGGTGATGGTAGAGGTGATGGTGGAGGTGATGGTGGTCGTGATGGTGGGGGTGATGGTGGGCGTGATGGAACAGGTGATGGTGGGGGTGTTGGAAGAGATGATGGTGGTGGTTATGGTGGGGGTGATGCTGGTGGTGACGGACGAGTTGATGGTGGGGGTGATGGTGAGGCTGATGGTGCGTTTGATAGTGGGTGTGATGGTGTGGGTGGTGGTGGGGGTGATGGAAGAGGTGATGGTGGGGTTGATGGAAGAAATGATGGTGGGGGCCATTGTTGGGTTGATGGAAGAGGTGATGGTCCGGGTGATGGTGGGGTTGATGGTCGGAGTGATGGTGGGGTTGATGGTAGAGTGATGGTGGCGATGATGGAAGAGCTGATTGTGGGGGGTGATGGTAGAGGTGACGGTAGAGATGATGGTGGGGGTGATGATGGGGGTGATTGCGGGGTGTGTTGGAAGAGTTGATGGTGGGAGTGATGGTAGAGGTGATGGTGGGTGTGCTGGAAGTGGTAATGGTGGAGGTGATGGAAGAGTTGATGGTGGGGGTGATGGTGGGGGTGATGGTGGAGGTGATGGAGGAGGTGATGGAAGAGTTGATGGTGGGGGTGATGGTGGGTGTGATGGTGGAGGTGATGGTGGGGGAGATGGAAGAGTTGATGGTGGGTGTGATGGTGGGTGTGATGGTGGGTGTGATGGTGGAGGTGATGGTGGGGGTGATGGTGGGGGTGATGGTGGATGGTGATGGTGGGTGTGATGGAAGGGGTGATGGTGCGGGTGATGGTAGAGGTGATGTTGGGGGTGATGGTGGGGGTGATGTAAGAGGTTATGGTGGAGGTGATTGTGGGAGTGATGGTGGGGGTGATGGTGGGGGTGATGGGGGGGCTGATAGAAGATGTGATGGGGGTGATGGTAGAGGTGAAGGTGCGGGTGATGGTGGGGGTGATGGTGGGGTGATGGTGGGGGGGTTATGGTAGGGGTGGTTGGGTGTTGATGGTGGGGGTGATGGTAGAGGTGATGGTGGGGGTGATGGAAGAAGTGATGGTGGGTGTGATGGTGGGGGCGATGGAAGAGGTGATGGTTGGGATGATGGTGGGGGTGATGGTGGGGGTGATGGTAGAAGTGATGGTGGGGGTGATTGTGGGGCTGATGGTAGAGTTGATGGTGTGGTTGATGGTGGGGGTGATGGTGGGGGGATGGTGGGGGTTTTATGGTGGGGGTGACGGGTTTTGATCATGGAGGTGATGGTAGAGGTGATGGTGGATGTGATGGTGGGGCTGATGTTAGAGCTGATGGTGTGGGTGATCGTCGGGGTGATGGTGGGGGTGATGGTGGGGCTGATGGTGGGTGTGATGGTAGAGGTCATGATGGGGGTGATGGTGGGGCTGATGGAAGAGGTGTTGGGGGTGATGGTAGAGGTGATGGTGGGGTTGATGGTGGGGGTGATGGTAGTGGTGATGGTGGGGGTGATGTTGGGGCTGATGGTAGAGCTGACGGTGTGGTTGATGGTGGGGGTGATGGTGGGGGTGATGGTGGGGTTGTTATGGTGGGGTTGGATGGGGGTTGATGGTGGGGGTGATGTTAGATGTGATGGTGGGGGTGATGGAAGAAGTGATAGTGGGTGTGATAGTGGGGGCGATGGAAGTGGCGATGGTGGGGGTGATTGTGGGGGTGATGGTGGGGGTGATGGTGGGATGATGGAAGAGGTGATGGTGGGGGTGATGGTGGGGGTGATGGTAGAGATGATGCTGGGGGTGATGGTGGGGGTGATGGTGAGGATGATGGAAGACGTGATGGTGGGTGTGATTGTTGGGGTGACGGTGGAGGTGATGGTGGGGACATGGTGGGCGTGATTGCGGGGGTGATGGAAGAGGTGATGTTGGGGGTGATGAAAGAGGTGATGTTGGGGCTGACGGTAGAGATGATGGTGGGGGTGATGATGGGGGTGATGGCGGGGTGTGATGGAAGAGGTGATGGTGGGGGTGATGGTAGAGGTGATGGTGGGGGTGCTGGAAGTGGTAATGGTGGAGGTGATGGTGGGGGTGATGGTGGGGGTGATGGTGGAGGTGATGGTGGAGGTGATGGAAGAGTTGATGGTGGGGGTGATGGTGGGTGTGATGGTGGAGGTGATGGTGGGGGTGATGGAAGAGGTGATGGTGGGGTTGATGGAAGAACTGATGGTGGGTGCCATTGTTGGGTTGATGGAAGAGGTGATGGTGCGAGTGATGGTGGGGTTGATGGTCGGAGTGATGGTGGGGTTGATGGTAGAGTGATGGTGGCGATGATGGAAGAGCTGATTGTGGGGTGATGGTAGAGGTGACGGTAGAGATGATGGTGGGGGTGATGATGGGGGTGATGGCGGGGTGTGTTGGAAGAGTTGATGGTGGGAGTGATGGTAGAGGTGATGGTGGGGGTGCTGGGAGTGGTAATGGTGGAGGTGATGGAAGAGTTGATGGTGGGGGTGATGGTGGGGGTGATGGTGGAGGTGATGGAGGGGGTGATGGAAGAGTTGATGGTGGGGGTGATGGTGGGTGTGATGGTGGAGGTGATGGTGGGGGAGATGGAAGAGTTGATGGTGGAGGTGATGGTGGGTGTGATGGTGGAGGTGATGATTGGGGTGATGGTGGGGGTGATGGTGGGGGTGATGGTGGAGGGTGATGGTGGGTGTGATGGAAGTGGTGATGGTGCGGGTGATGGTAGAGGTGATGGTGGGGGTGATGGTGGGGGTGATGTAAGAGGTTATGGTGGAGGTGATGGTGGGAGTGATGGTGGGGGTGATGGTGGGGGTGATGGGGGGGGCTGAAGAAGATGTGATGGGGGTGATGGTAGAGGTGAAGGTGCGGGTGATGGTGGGGGTGATGGTGGGGGTGATGGTGGGGGGGTTATGGTAGGGGTGGTTGGGTGTTGATGGTGGGGGTGATGGTAGAGGTGATGGTGGGTGTGATGGTGGGGGCGATGGAAGAGGTGATGGTTGGGATGATGGTGGGGGTGATGGTGGGGATGATGGTAGAAGTGATGGTGGGGGTGATTGTGGCGCTGATGGTAGAGTTGATGGTGTGGTTGATGGTGGGGGTGATGGTGTGGTTGATGGTGGGGGGTTTATGGTGGGGGTGACGGGTTTTGATCGTGGAGATGATGGTAGAGGTGATGGTAGAGGTGATGGTGTGTGTGATGGTGGGTGTGATAGTGTGGGTGATGGTGGGGTTGATGGTGGGATGATGGAAACGGTGATGGGATGATGGACGAGGTGGTGGGGTGGATGGTGGGGGTGATGGTGGGGGTGATGGTAGACGTGATGGCAGAGGTGATGGTGGGTGTGATGGTGGGGGTGATGGTGGGTGCTGATGGTAGGGGTGATGGTGGGGGTGATTGTGGGGCTGATGGAAGAGGTGATGGTGGGGATGATGGTGGATCTGATGGCGGGGGTGATGGAAGAGGTGATGGTGAGTGTCATAGTGGGGGGTGATAGTGGGTGTGATGGTGGGGCTGATGGAAGAGGTGATGGTGGGGTGATGGTAGAGGTGATGGGGAGGGTGACGGTGGGGTTAATGGTGGGGGTGATGGAGAGTGTGATGGAAGAGGTGATTGTGGGGGTGATGGTGGGGGTGATGGTGGGGGTGATGGTAGAGGTGTTGTTGGTTGTGATGGTGGGGGTGCTAAAAGAGGTTATGGTGGGGGTGATAGTAGAGGCAATGGTGGGGGTGATGGTGGGGGAAATGTTGGGATTGATGGTGGGCGTGATGGAAGAGATGATTGTGGGGGTAATGTTGGTGGTGATGGTGGGGTGATGGTAGAGGTGATTTTGGGCGTGATGGTGGGGGTGATGGTGGGAGTGATGGTGGGGGTGATGGAAGATGTAATGGTGGGTGTTCCGGTTGGGATGATGGAGGGGGGTGATGGAAGAGGTGATTTTGGGGATGATGGTGGGGGGTGATGGTGGGGGTGATGGTAGACGTGATGGTAGAGGTGATGGTGGGTTTGATGGTGGGTGTGATAGTGGGGGTGATGGTGGGTTGATGGTGGGATGATGGAAGAGATGATGGGGTAATGGAAGAGGTGATGGTGGGGGGAATGTTGGGGGTGATAGTGGGGCTGATGGTAGAGGTGATGGCAGAGTTGATGGTGGGGGTGATGGAAGATGTGATGGTGATGGTGGGGGTGATAGGAGAGGTGCTGGTAGTGGTGATGGTTGGGGTGATGGAAGAGGTGATGGTGGGGGTGATGGTGGGGGTGATGGTCGGGGTGATGGTAGAGGTGATGGTGGGTGTGATGGTGTTGGTGATAGTCGGGGTGATGGTGGGGTTGATGGTGGGATGATGGAAGAGGTGATGGGGGTGATGGAAGAGGTGATGTTGGGGTGATGGTGGGGGTGATGGAGGGGGTGATGGTAGAGGTGACGGTAGAGTTGACGGTGGGGGTGACAGTGGGTTGATGGTAGAGGTAATGGTGGAGGTGATGGCGGGGGTGATGATGGGGGGTTGATGTTGGGAGTGATGGTGGGGGGTGATGGAAGAGGTGATGGTGGGGGTAATGGCGGAAGTGATGGAAGAGGTGATGGTGGAGTGATGGTAGAGGTGATGGTGGGGTTGATGGTGGGATGATGGAAGAGGTGATGGGGGTGATGGAAGAGGTGATGTTGGGGTGATGGTGGGGGTGATGGAGGGGGTGATCGTAGAGGTGACGGTAGAGTTGACGGTGGGGGTGATGGTAGAGGTGATGGTGGGGGTGAAGGTAGAGGTGACGGTAGATGTGATGGAGGTGGTAATGGTGGAGTTGATGGAGCGGGTGATGGAAGAGGTGATTGTGGGGGTGTTGGTGGGTGTGATGGTTGGGGAGCCGGAAGTGGTGATGTTCAGGGTGATGGTAGAGGTGATGGTGGGCGTGATGGTGGTGGTGATGGTTGGGGTGTTGGAAGAGGTGATGGTGGGGGTGATGGAAGAAGTGATGGTGGGATTGATGTTGGGGGTGATGGTGGGGGTGATGGAAGATGTGATGGCGGGGGTCATTGTGGGGGTAATGGTGGGGTTGATGGTGGGGGTGATGGAAAAGGTGATGGTGGGGCTGATGGTGGGGGGTGATGGTGGGGCTGATGGTGCGGATGATGGAAGAGATGATGGTGGGGCTGATGGTGGGGGTGATTGTGGGCGTGATGGTGGAATGATGGTGGGGAGTGATGGTGGGGTGTTGGTAGAGGCGATAGTGGGTGTGATGATGGGGCTGATGGTAGAGCTGATGGTGTGGTTGATGGTGGGGCTGATGATGGGGGTGATTGTTGGGGGGTTATGGTGGGGGTGGTTGGGTGTTGATGGTAGGGGTGATGGTAGAGATGATGGTGGAGGTGTTGGAAGAAGTGATGGTGGGTATGACGGTGGGGGCGATGGAAGAGGTGATGGTGGGGATGATGGTGGGGGGTGATGGTTAGGTGATGGTAGAGGTGATGGTGGGGTGATGGTGGGGCTGATGGTAGAGCTGATGGTGTGGTTGCTGGTGGGAGTGATGGTGGGGGGGATGGTGGGGGGTTTATGATGGGTTTGATTGGGTGTTGATGGTGGGGGTGATGGTAGAGGTGATGGTGGGGGTGATGGTGGTGGTGATGGTAGAGATGATGCTGGGTGTGATGGTGGGAGTGATGGTAGAGATGATGGTTGGCGTGATGGTGGGGGTTATGGTGGGGGTGATGTTGGGGGTGATGGAAGAGGTGATGGTGGTGGTGATGGTGGGGGTGATAGTGTGGGTGATGGTGGGGTTGATGGTGGGATGATGGAAACGGTGATGGGATGATGGACGAGGTGGTGGGGTGGATGGTGGGGGTGATGGTGGGGGTGATGGTAGACGTGATGGCAGAGGTGATGGTGGGTGTGATGGTGGGGGTGATGGTGGGTGCTGATGGTAGGGGTGATGGTGGGGGTGATTGTGGGGCTGATGGAAGAGGTGATGGTGGGGATGATGGTGGATCTGATGGCGGGGGTGATGGAAGAGGTGATGGTGAGTGTCATAGTGGGGGTGATAGTGGGTGTGATGGTGGGGCTGATGGAAGAGGTGATGGTGGGGTGATGGTAGAGGTGATGGGGAGGGTGACGGTGGGGTTAATGGTGGGGGTGATGGAGAGTGTGATGGAAGAGGTGATTGTGGGGGTGATGGTGGGGGTGATGGTGGGGGTGATGGTAGAGGTGTTGTTGGTTGTGATGGTGGGGGTGCTAAAAGAGGTTATGGTGGGGGTGATAGTAGAGGCAATGGTGGGGGTGATGGTGGGGGAAATGTTGGGATTGATGGTGGGCGTGATGGAAGAGATGATTGTGGGGGTAATGTTGGTGGTGATGGTGGGGTGATGGTAGAGGTGATTTTGGGCGTGATGGTGGGGGTGATGGTGGGAGTGATGGTGGGGGTGATGGAAGATGTAATGGTGGGTGTTCCGGTTGGGATGATGGAGGGGGTGATGGAAGAGGTGATTTTGGGGATGATGGTGGGGGTGATGGTGGGGGTGATGGTAGACGTGATGGTAGAGGTGATGGTGGGTTTGATGGTGGGTGTGATAGTGGGGGTGATGGTGGGTTGATGGTGGGATGATGGAAGAGATGATGGGGTAATGGAAGAGGTGATGGTGGGGGGAATGTTGGGGGTGATAGTGGGGCTGATGGTAGAGGTGATGGCAGAGTTGATGGTGGGGGTGATGGAAGATGTGATGGTGATGGTGGGGGTGATAGGAGAGGTGCTGGTAGTGGTGATGGTTGGGGTGATGGAAGAGGTGATGGTGGGGGTGATGGTGGGGGTGATGGTCGGGGTGATGGTAGAGGTGATGGTGGGTGTGATGGTGTTGGTGATAGTCGGGGTGATGGTGGGGTTGATGGTGGGATGATGGAAGAGGTGATGGGGGTGATGGAAGAGGTGATGTTGGGGTGATGGTGGGGGTGATGGAGGGGGTGATGGTAGAGGTGACGGTAGAGTTGACGGTGGGGGTGACAGTGGGTTGATGGTAGAGGTAATGGTGGAGGTGATGGCGGGGGTGATGATGGGGGGTTGATGTTGGGAGTGATGGTGGGGGTGATGGAAGAGGTGATGGTGGGGGTAATGGCGGAAGTGATGGAAGAGGTGATGGTGGAGTGATGGTAGAGGTGATGGTGGGGTTGATGGTGGGATGATGGAAGAGGTGATGGGGGTGATGGAAGAGGTGATGTTGGGGTGATGGTGGGGGTGATGGAGGGGGTGATCGTAGAGGTGACGGTAGAGTTGACGGTGGGGGTGATGGTAGAGGTGATGGTGGGGGTGAAGGTAGAGGTGACGGTAGATGTGATGGAGGTGGTAATGGTGGAGTTGATGGAGCGGGTGATGGAAGAGGTGATTGTGGGGGTGTTGGTGGGTGTGATGGTTGGGGAGCCGGAAGTGGTGATGTTCAGGGTGATGGTAGAGGTGATGGTGGGCGTGATGGTGGTGGTGATGGTTGGGGTGTTGGAAGAGGTGATGGTGGGGGTGATGGAAGAAGTGATGGTGGGATTGATGTTGGGGGTGATGGTGGGGGTGATGGAAGATGTGATGGCGGGGGTCATTGTGGGGGTAATGGTGGGGTTGATGGTGGGGGTGATGGAAAAGGTGATGGTGGGGCTGATGGTGGGGGTGATGGTGGGGCTGATGGTGCGGATGATGGAAGAGATGATGGTGGGGCTGATGGTGGGGGTGATTGTGGGCGTGATGGTGGAATGATGGTGGGAGTGATGGTGGGGTGTTGGTAGAGGCGATAGTGGGTGTGATGATGGGGCTGATGGTAGAGCTGATGGTGTGGTTGATGGTGGGGCTGATGATGGGGGTGATTGTTGGGGGGTTATGGTGGGGGTGGTTGGGTGTTGATGGTAGGGGTGATGGTAGAGATGATGGTGGAGGTGTTGGAAGAAGTGATGGTGGGTATGACGGTGGGGGCGATGGAAGAGGTGATGGTGGGGATGATGGTGGGGGTGATGGTTAGGTGATGGTAGAGGTGATGGTGGGGTGATGGTGGGGCTGATGGTAGAGCTGATGGTGTGGTTGCTGGTGGGAGTGATGGTGGGGGGGATGGTGGGGGGTTTATGATGGGTTTGATTGGGTGTTGATGGTGGGGGTGATGGTAGAGGTGATGGTGGGGGTGATGGTGGTGGTGATGGTAGAGATGATGCTGGGTGTGATGGTGGGAGTGATGGTAGAGATGATGGTTGGCGTGATGGTGGGGGTTATGGTGGGGGTGATGTTGGGGGTGATGGAAGAGGTGATGGTGGTGGTGATGGTGGGGGTGATGGACGAGTTGATGGTGGGGGTGATGGTGGTCGTGATGGTGGGGTTGATGGTGGGTGTGATGGAAGACTTGATGGTGGGATGATGCAAGAGGTGAAGGTGGGGGTGATGGTGGGTGTGATGGTGGGGGTGATGGTGTGGATGATGGAAGAAATGATGGTGCGGGTGATGGTGGGGCTGAGGGTGGGTTTTGAAGGTAGGGGTGATGGTGGGGGTGATGCTGGGGGTGATGGTGGGGAAGATATTAGAGGTGATGGTGGAGGTGATGGTGGAGGTGATGGTGGGAGTGATGGTGGGGGTGATGGAACAGGTGATGGTGGGGGTGTTGGAAGAGATGATGGTGGTGGTTATGGTGGGGGTGATGCTGGTGGTGACGGACGAGTTGATGGTGGGGGTGATGGTGAGGCTGATGGTGCGTTTGATAGTGGGTGTGATGGTGTGGGTGGTGGTGGGGGTGATGGAAGAGGTGATGGTGGGGTTGATGGAAGAAATGATGGTGGGGGCCATTGTTGGGTTGATGGAAGAGGTGATGGTCCGGGTGATGGTGGGGTTGATGGTCGGAGTGATGGTGGGGTTGATGGTAGAGTGATGGTGGCGATGATGGAAGAGCTGATTGTGGGGGTGATGGTAGAGGTGACGGTAGAGATGATGGTGGGGGTGATGATGGGGGGTGATGGTAGAGGTGACGGTAGAGATGATGGTGGGGGTGATGATGGGGGTGATGGCGGGGTGTGTTGGAAGAGTTGATGGTGGGGAGTGATGGTAGAGGTGATGGTGGGGGTGCTGGAAGTGGTAATGGTGGAGGTGATGGTGGAGGTGATGGGGGGGGGTGATGGAAGAGATGATGGTGGGGGTGATGGTGGGTGTGATGGTGGAGGTGATGGTGGGGGAGATGGAAGAGTTGATGGTGGGTGTGATGGTGGGTGTGATGGTGCAGGTGATGGTGGAGGTGATGGTGGGGGTGATGGTGGGGGTGATGGTGGAGGGTGATGGTGGGTGTGATGGAAGGGGTGATGGTGCGGGTGATGGTAGAGGTGATGGTGGGGGTGATGGTGGGGGTGATGTAAGAGGTTATGGTGGAGGTGATTGTGGGAGTGATGGTGGGTGTGATGGTGGGGGTGATGGGGGGGCTGATAGAAGATGTGATGGGGGTGATGGTAGAGGTGAAGGTGCGGGTGATGGTGGGGGTGATGGTGGGGGTGATGGTGGGGGGGTTATGGTAGGGGTGGTTGGGTGTTGATGGTGGGGGTGATGGTAGAGGTGATGGTGGGGGTGATGGAAGAAGTGATGGTGGGTGTGATGGTGGGGGCGATGGTCGGAGTGATGGTGGGGTTGATGGTAGAGTGATGGTGGCGATGATGGAAGAGCTGATTGTGGGGGTGATGGTAGAGGTGACGGTAGAGATGATGGAAGAGCTGATTGTGGGGGTGATGGTAGAGGTGACGGTAGAGATGATGGTGGGGGTGATGATGGGGGTGATGGCGGGGGTGTGTTGGAAGAGTTGATGGTGGGAGTGATGGTAGAGGTGATGGTGGGGGTGCTGGAAGTGGTAATGGTGGAGGTGATGGTGGAGGTGATGGAGGGGGTGATGGAAGAGATGATGGTGGGGGTGATGGTGGGTGTGATGGTGGAGGTGATGGTGGGGGAGATGGAAGAGTTGATGGTGGGTGTGATGGTGGGTGTGATGGTGCAGGTGATGGTGGAGGTGATGGTGGGGGTGATGGTGGGGGTGATGGTGGAGGGTGATGGTGGGTGTGATGGAAGGGGTGATGGTGCGGGTGATGGTAGAGGTGATGGTGGGGGTGATGGTGGGGGTGATGTAAGAGGTTATTGTGGAGGTGATTGTGGGAGTGATGGTGGGGGTGATGGTGGGGGTGATGGGGGGGCTGATAGAAGATGTGATGGGGGTGATGGTAGAGGTGAAGGTGCGGGTGATGGTGGGGGTAATGGTGGGGGTGATGGTGGGGGGGTTATGGTAGGGGTGGTTGGGTGTTGATGGTGGGGGTGATGGTAGAGGTGATGGTGGGGGTGATGGAAGAAGTGATGGTGGGTGTGATGGTGGGGGCGATGGAAGAGGTGATGGTTGGGATGATGGTGGGGGTGATGGTGGGGGTGATGGTAGAAGTGATGGTGGGGGTGATTGTGGGGCTGATGGTAGAGTTGATGGTGTGGTGGATGGTGGTGGTGATGGTGGGGGGATGGTGGGGGTTTTATGGTGGGGGTGACGTGTTTTGATCGTGGAGGTGATGGTAGAGGTGATGGTGGATGTGATGGTGGGGCTGATGGTGGGTGTGATGGTAGAGGTCATGATGGGGGTGATGGTGGGGCTGATGGAAGAGGTGTTGGGGGTGATGGTAGAGGTGATGTTGGGGTTGATGGTGGGCGTGATGGTAGAGGTGATGGTGGGGGTGATGTTGGGGCTGATGGTAGAGCTGATGGTGTGGTTGATGGTGGGGGTGATGGTGGGGGTGATGGTGGGGTTGTTATGGTGGGGTTGGATGGGGGTTGATGGTGGGGGTGATGTTAGATGTGATGGTGGGGGTGATGGAAGAAGTGATAGTGGGTGTGATAGTGGGGGCGATGGAAGTGGCGATGGTGGGGGTGATTGTGGGGGTGATGGTGGGGGTGATGGTGGGATGATGGAAGAGGTGATGGTGGGGGTGATAGTAGAGATGATGCTGGGGGTGCTGGTGGGGGTGATGGTGAGGATGATGGAAGACGTGATGGTGGGTGTGATTGTGGGGGTGACGGTGGAGGTGATGGTGGGGACATGGTGGGCGTGATTGCGGGGGTGATGGAAGAGGTGATGTTGGGGGTGATGGAAGAGGTGATGTTGGGGCTGACGGTAGAGATGATGGTGGGGGTGATGATGGGGGTGATGGCGGGGTGTGATGGAAGAGGTGATGGTGGGAGTGATGGTAGAGGTGATGGTGGGGGTGCTGGAAGTGGTAATGGTGGAGGTGATGGAAGAGTTGATGGTGGGGGTGATGGTGGGGGTGATGGTGGAGGTGATGGTGGGGGTGATGGAAGAGTTGATGGTGGGGGTGATGGTGGGTGTGATGGTGGAGGTGATGGTGGGGGTGATGGAAGAGGTGATGGTGGGGTTGATGGAAGAACTGATTGTGGGGGCCATTGTTGGGTTGATGGAAGAGGTGATGGTGCGAGTGATGGTGGGGTTGATGGTCGGAGTGATGGTGGGGTTGATGGTAGAGTGATGCTGGCGATGATGGAAGAGCTGATTGTGGGGGTGATGGTAGAGGTGACGGTAGAGATGATGGTGGGGGTGATGATGGGGGTGATGGCGGGGTGTCTTGGAAGAGTTGATGGTGGGAGTGATGGTAGAGGTGATGGTGGGGGTGCTGGAAGTGGTAATGGTGGAGGTGATGGAAGAGTTGATGGTGGGGGTGATGGTGGGGGTGATGGTGGAGGTGATGGAGGAGGTGATGGAAGAGTTGATGGTGGGGGTGATGGTGGGTGTGATGGTGGAGGTGATGGTGGGGGAGATGGAAGAGTTGATGGTGGAGGTGATGGTGGGTGTGATGGTGGAGGTGATGATTGGGGTGATGGTGGGGGTGATGGTGGGGGTGATGGTGGAGGGTGATGGTGGGTGTGATGGAAGTGGTGATGGTGCGGGTGATGGTAGAGGTGATGGTGGGGGTGATGGTGGGGGTGATGTAAGAGGTTATGGTGGAGGTGATGGTGGGAGTGATGGTGGGGGTGATGGTGGGGGTGATGGGGGCGGCTGAAGAAGATGTGATGGGGGTGATGGTAGAGGTGAAGGTGCGGGTGATGGTGGGGGTGATGGTGGGGGTGGTGGTGGGGGGGTTATGGTAGGGGTGGTTGGGTGTTGATGGTGGGGGTGATGGTAGAGGTGATGGTGGGTGTGATGGTGGGGGCGATGGAAGAGGTGATGGTTGGGATGATGGTGGGGGTGATGGTGGGGATGATGGTAGAAGTGATGGTGGGGGTGATTGTGGCGCTGATGGTAGAGTTGATGGTGTGGTTGATGGTGGGGGTGATGGTGTGGTTGATGGTGGGGGGTTTATGGTGGGGGGTGACGGGTTTTGATCGTGGAGATGATGGTAGAGGTGATGGTAGAGGTGATGGTGGGTGTGATGGTGGTGGTGATAGTATGGGTGATGGTGGGGTTGATGGTGGGATGATGGAAACGGTGATGGGATGATGGACGAGGTGATGGGGTGAATGGTGGGGGTGATGGTGGGGGTGATGGTAGACGTGATGGCAGAGGTGATGGTGGGTGTGATGGTGGGGGTGATGGTGGGGGCTGATGGTAGGGGTGATGGTGGGGGTGATGGTGGGGCTGATGGAAGAGGTGATGGTGGGGATGATGGTGGATCTGATGGCGGGGGTGATGGAAGAGGTGATGGTGAGGGTCATGGTGGGGGTGATAGTGGGTGTGATGGTGGGGCTGATGGAAGAGGTGATGGTGGGGTGATGGTAGAGGTGATGGGGAGCGTGACGGTGGTGTTAATGGTGGGGGTGATGGAGAGTGTGATGGAAGAGGTGATTGTGGGGGTGATGGTGGGGGTGATGGTGGGGGTGATGGTAGAGGTGTTGTTGGTTGTGATGGTGGGGGTGCTAAAAGAGGTTATGGTGGGGGTGATAGTAGAGGTAATGGTGGGGGTGATGGTGGGGGAAATGTTGGGATTGATGGTGGGCGTGATGGAAGAGATGATTGTGGGGGTAATGTTGGTGGTGATGGTGGGAGTGATGGTGGGGGTGATGGAAGATGTAATGGTGGGTGTTCCGGTTGGGGTGATGGAGGGGGTGATGGAAGAGGTGATTTTGGGGATGATGATGGGGGTGATTGTGGGATGATGGAAGAGGTGATGGGGTAATGGAAGAGGTGATGGTGGGGGGAATGTTGGGGGTGATAGTGGGGCTGATGGTAGAGGTGATGGCAGAGTTGATGGTGGGGGTGATGGAAGATGTGATGGTGATGGTGGGGGTGATAGGAGAGGTGCTGGTAGTGGTGATGGTTGGGGTGATGGAAGAGGTGATGGTGGGGGTGATGGTGGGGGTGATGGTCGGGGGTGATGGTAGAGGTGATGGTGGGGGTGATGGTGGGAGTTGATGGTGGGGGTGATGGTGGGTGTGATGGTGGAGGTGATGGTGGGGGAGATGGAAGAGTTGATGGTGGAGGTGATGGTGGGTGTGATGGTGGAGGTGATGATTGGGGTGATGGTGGGGGTGATGGTGGGGGTGATGGTGGATGGTGATGGTGGGTGTGATGGAAGGGGTGATGGTGCGGGTGATGGTAGAGGTGATGGTGGGGGTGATGGTGGGGGTGATGTAAGAGGTTATGGTGGAGGTGATGGTGGGAGTGATGGTGGGGGTGATGGTGGGGGTGATGGGGGGGCTGAAGAAGATGTGATGGGGGTGATGGTAGAGGTGAAGGTGCGGGTGATGGTGGGGGTGATGGTGGGGGTGATGGTGGGGGGGGTTATGGTAGCGGTGGTTGGGTGTTGATGGTGGGGGTGATGGTAGAGGTGATGGTGGGTGTGATGGTGGGGGCGATGGAAGAGGTGATGGTTGGGATGATGGTGGGGGTGATGGTGGGGATGATGGTAGAAGTGATGGTGGGGGTGATTGTGGCGCTGATGGTAGAGTTGATGGTGTGGTTGATGGTGGGGGTGATGGTGTGGTTGATGGTGGGGGGTGATGGAAGAGGTGATGGTTGGGATGATGGTGGGGATGATGGTAGAAGTGATGGTGGGGGTGATTGTGGGGCTGATGGTAGAGTTGATGGTGTGGTTGATCGTCGGGGTGATGGTGGGGGTGATGATGGGGGTGATGGTGGGGGGTTTACGGTGGGGGGTGACGGGTTTTGATCGTGGAGGTGATGGTAGAGGTGATGGTGGGTGTGATGGGGTTGATGTTAGAGCTGACGGTGTGGGTGATCGTCGGGGTGATGGTGGGGGTGATGGTGGGGGTGATGGTGGGTGTGATGGTAGAGGTCATGATGGGGGTGATGGTGGGGCTGATGGAAGAGGTGTTGGGGGTTATGGTAGAAGTGATGGTGGGGTTGATGGTGGGGGTGATGGTAGAGGTGATGGTGGGGGTCATGTTGGGGCTGATGGTAGAGCTGATGGTGTGGTTGATGGTGGCGGTGATGGTGGGGGTGATGGTGGGGTTGTTATGGTGGGGTTGGATGGGGGTTGATGGTGGGGGTGATGTTAGATGTGATGGTGGGGGTGATGGAAGAAGTGATAGTGGGTGTGATAGTGGGGGCGATGGAAGTGGCGATGGTCGGGGTGATGGTGGGGGTGATGGTGGAGGGTGATGGTGGGTGTGATGGAAGGGGTGATGGTGCGGGTGATGTAAGAGGTTATGGTGGAGGTGATGGTGGGAGTGATGGTGGGGGTGATGGTGGGGGTGATGGGGGCGGCTGAAGAAGATGTGATGGGGGTGATGGTAGAGGTGAAGGTGCGGGTGATGGTGGGGGTGATGGTGGGGGTGATGGTGGGGGGGTTATGGTAGGGGTGGTTGGGTGTTGATGGTGGGGGTGATGGTAGAGGTGATGGTGGGTGTGATGGTGGGGGCGATGGAAGAGGTGATGGTTGGGATGATGGTGGGGGTGATGGTGGGGATGATGGTAGAAGTGATGGTGGGGGTGATTGTGGCGCTGATGGTAGAGTTGATGGTGTGGTTGATGGTGGGGGTGATGGTGTGGTTGATGGTGGGGGGTTTATGATGGGGGTGACGGGTTTTGATCGTGGAGATGATGGTAGAGGTGATGGTAGAGGTGATGGTGGGTGTGATGGTGGGGGTGATAGTGTGAGTGATGGTGGGGTTGATGGTGGGATGATGGAAACGGTGATGGGATGATGGACGAGGTGATGGGGTGAATGGTGGGGGTGATGGTGGGGGTGATGGTAGACGTGATGGCAGAGGTGATGGTGGGTGTGATGGTGGGGGTGATGGTGGGGGCTGATGGTAGGGGTGATGGTGGGGGTGATGGTGGGGCTGATGGAAGAGGTGATGGTGGGGATGATGGTGGATCTGATGGCGGGGGTGATGGAAGAGGTGATGGTGAGGGTCATGAGGGGGTGATAGTGGGTGTGATGGTGGGGCTGATGGAAGAGGTGATGGTGGGGTGATGGTAGAGGTGATGGGGAGGGTGACGGTGGGGTTAATGGTGGGGGTGATGGAGAGTGTGATGGAAGAGTTGATTGTGGGGGTGATGGTGGGGGTGATGGTGGGGGTGATGGTAGAGGTGTTGTTGGTTGTGATGGTGGGGGTGCTAAAAGAGGTTATGGTGGGGGTGATAGTAGAGGTAATGGTGGGGGTGATGGTGGGGGAAATGGTGGGATTGATGGTGGGCGTGATGGAAGAGATGATTGTGGGGGTAATGTTGGTGGTGATGGTGGGGTGATGGTAGAGGTGATTTTGGGCGTGATGGTGGGGGTGATGGTGGGAGTGATGGTGGGGGTGATGGAAGATGTAATGGTGGGTGTTCCGGTTGGGGTGATGGAGGGGGTGATGGAAGAGGTGATTTTGGGGATGATGGTGGGGGTGATGGTGGGATGATGGAAGAGGTGATGGGGTAATGGAAGAGGTGATGGTGGGGGGAATGTTGGGGGTGATAGTGCGGCTGATGGTAGAGGTGATGGCAGAGTTGATGGTGGGGGTGATGGAAGATGTGATGGTGATGGTGGGGGTGATAGGAGAGGTGCTGGTAGTGGTGATGGTTGGGGTGATGGAAGAGGTGATGGTGGGGGTGATGGTGGGGGTGATGGTCGGGGTGATGGTAGAGGTGATGGTGGGGGTGATGGTGGGAGTTGATGGTGGGGGTGATGGTGGGTGTGATGGTGGAGGTGATGGTGGGGGAGATGGAAGAGTTGATGGTGGAGGTGATGGTGAGTGTGATGGTGGAGGTGATGATTGGGGTGATGGTGGGGGTGATGGTGGAGGGTGATGGTGGGTGTGATGGAAGGGGTGATGGTGCGGGTGATGGTAGAGGTGATGGTGGGGGTGATGGTGGGGGTGATGTAAGAGGTTATGGTGGAGGTGATGGTGGGAGTGATGGTGGGGGTGATGGTGGGGGTGATGGGGGGGCTGAAGAAGATGTGATGGGGGTGATGGTAGAGGTGAAGGTGCGGTTGATGGTGGGGGTGATGGTGGGGGTGATGGTGGGGGGGGGTTATGGTAGGGGTGGTTGGGTGTTGATGGTGGGGGTGATGGTAGAGGTGATGGTGGGTGTGATGGTGGGGGCGATGGAAGAGGTGATGGTTGGGATGATGGTGGGGGTGATGGTGGGGATGATGGTAGAAGTGATGGTGGGGGTGATTGTGGCGCTGATGGTAGAGTTGATGGTGTGGTTGATGGTGGGGGTGATGGTGTGGTTGATGGTGGGGGCGATGGAAGAGGTGATGGTTGGGATGATGGTGGGGATGATGGTAGAAGTGATGGTGGGGGTGATTGTGGGGCTGATGGTAGAGTTGATGGTGTGGTTGATCGTCGGGGTGATGGTGGGGGTGATGATGGGGGTGATGGTGGGGGGTTTACGGTGGGGGTGACGGGTTTTGATCGTGGAGGTGATGGAAGAGGTGATGGTGGGTGTGATGGGGCTGATGTTAGAGCTGACGGTGTGGGTGATCGTCGGGGTGATGGTGGGGGTGATGGTGGGGGTGATGGTGGGTGTGATGGTAGAGGTCATGATGGGGGTGATGGTGGGGCTGATGGAAGAGGTGTTGGGGGTTATGGTAGAAGTGATGGTGGGGTTGATGGTGGGGGTGATGGTAGAGGTGATGGTGGGGGTCATGTTGGGGCTGATGGTAGAGCTGATGGTGTGGTTGATGGTGGCGGTGATGGTGGGGGTGATGGTGGGGTTGTTATGGTGGGGTTGGATGGGGGTTGATGGTGGGGGTGATGTTAGATGTGATGGTGGGGGTGATGGAAGAAGTGATAGTGGGTGTGATAGTGGGGGCGATGGAAGTAGCGATGGTGGGGGTGATTGTGGGGGTGATGGTGGGGGTGATGGTGGGATGATGGAAGAGGTGATGGTGGGGGTGATGGTGAGGGTGATGGTAGAGATGATGCTGGGGGTGATGGTGGGGGTGATGGTGAGGATGATGGAAGACGTGATGGTGGGTGTGATTGTGGGGGGTGACGGTGGAGGTGATGGTGGGGTCATGGTGGGCGTGATTGCAGGGGTGATGGAGGAGGTGATGTTGGGGGTGATGGAAGAGGTGATGTTGGGGCTGACGGTAGAGATGATGGCGGGGGTGATGATGGGGGTGATGGCGGGGTGTGATGGAAGAGGTGATGGTGGGAGTGATGGTAGAGGTGATGGTGGAGGTGCTGGAAGTGGTAATGGTGGAGGTGATGGAAGAGTTGATGGTGGGGGTGATGGTGGGGGTGATGGTGGAGGTGATGGTGGGGGTGATGGAAGAGTTGATGGTGGGGGTGATGGTGGGTGTGATGGTGGAGGTGATGGTGGGTGTGATGGTAGAGGTGATGGTGGTTGTGATGGTGGGGGCGATGGAAGAGGTGATGGTTGGGATGATGGTGGGGGTGATGGTGGGGATGATGGTAAAAGTGATGGTGGGGGTGATTGTGGGGCTGATGGTAGAGTTGATGGTGTGTTTGATGGTGGGGGTGATGGTGGGGGGATGGTGGGGGGTTTATGGTGGGGGTGACGGGTTTTGATCGTGGAGGTGATGGTAGAGGTGATGGTGGGTGTGATGGTGGGGCTGATGTTAGAGCTGATGGTGTGGGTGATCGTCGGAGTGATGGTGGGGGTGATGGTGGGGGTGATGGTGGGTGTGATGGTAGAGGTCATGATGGGGGTGATGGTGGGGCTGATGGAAGAGGTGTTGGGGGTGATGGTAGAGGTGATGGTGGGGTTGATGGTGGGGGTGATGGTAGAGGTGATGGTGGGGGTGATGTTGGGGCTGATGGTAGAGCTGATGGTGTGGTTGATGGTGGGGGTGATGGTGGGGTTGTTATGGTGGGGTTGGATGGGGGTTGATGGTGGGGGTGATGTTAGATGTGATGGTGGGGGTGATGGAAGAAGTGATAGTGGGTGTGATAGTGGGGGCGATGGAAGTGGCGATGGTGGGGGTGATTGTGGGGGTGATGGTGGGGGTGATGGTGGGATGATGGAAGAGGTGATGGTGGGGGTGATGGAGGGGTGATGGTCGAGATGATGCTGGGGGTGATGGTGGGGGTGATGGTGAGGATGATGGAAGACGTGATGGTGGGTGTGATTGTGGGGGTGACGGTGGAGGTGATGGTGGGGTCATGGTGGGGGTGATTGTGCGGGTGATGGAAGAGGTGATGTTGGGGCTGATGGAAGATGTGATGTTGGGGCTGACGGTAGAGATGATGGTGGGGGTGATGATGGGGGTGATGGCGGGGTGTGATGGAAGAGGTGATGGTGGGAGTGATGGTAGAGGTGATGGTGGGGGTGCTGGAAGTGGTAATGATGGAGGTGATGGAAGAGTTGATGGTGGGGGTGATGGTGGGGGTGATGGTGGAGGGTGATGTTGGGTGTGATGGAAGGGGTGATGGTGGGGGTGATGGTAGAAGTGATGGTGGGGGTGATGGTGGGGGTGATGTAAGAGGTTATGGTGGAGGTGATGGTGGGAGTGATGGTGGGGGTGATGGTGGGGGTGATGGGGGGGCTGAAGAAGATGTGATGGGGGTGATGGTAGAGGTGAAGGTGCGGGTGATGGTGGGTATGATGGTGGGGGTGATGGTGGGGGGTTATGGTAGGGGTGGTTGGGTGTTGATGGTGGGGGTGATGGTAGAGGTGATGGTGGGGGTGATGGTGGGGGCGATGGAAGAGGTGATGGTTGGGATGATGGTGGGGATGATGGTAGAAGTGATGGTGGGGGTGATTGTGGGGCTGATGGTAGAGTTGATGGTGTGGTTGATCGTCGGGGTGATGGTGGGGGTGATGATGGGGGTGATGGTGGGGGCTTTACGGTGGGGGTGACGGGTTTTGATCGTGGAGGTGATGGTAGAGGTGATGGTGGGTGTGATGGGGCTGATGTTAGAGCTGACGGTGTGGGTGATCGTCGGGGTGATGGTGGGGGTGATGGTGGGGGTGATGGTGGGTGTGATGGTAGAGGTCATGATGGGGGTGATGGTGGGGCTGATGGAAGAGGTGTTGGGGGTTATGGTAGAAGTGATGGTGGGGTTGATGGTGGGGGTGATGGTAGAGGTGATGGTGGGGGTCATGTTGGGGCTGATGGTAGAGCTGATGGTGTGGTTGATGGTGGCGGTGATGGTGGGGGTGATGGTGGGGTTGTTATGGTGGGGTTGGATGGGGGTTGATGGTGGGGGTGATGTTAGATGTGATGGTGGGGGTGATGGAAGAAGTGATAGTGGGTGTGATAGTGGGGGCGATGGAAGTGGCGATGGTGGGGGTGATTGTGGGGGTGATGGTGGGGGTGATGGTGGGATGATGGAAGAGGTGATGGTGGGGGTGATGGTGAGGGTGATGGTAGAGATGATGCTGGGGGTGATGGTGGGGGTGATGGTGAGGATGATGGAAGACGTGATGGTGGGTGTGATTGTGGGGGTGACGGTGGAGGTGATGGTGGGGTCATGGTGGGCGTGATTGCAGGGGTGATGGAAGAGGTGATGTTGGGGGTGATGGAAGAGGTGATGTTGGGGCTGACGGTAGAGATGATGGCGGGGGTGATGATGGGGGTGATGGCGGGGTGTGATGGAAGAGGTGATGGTGGGAGTGATGGTAGAGGTGATGGTGGGGGTGCTGGAAGTGGTAATGGTGGAGGTGATGGAAGAGTTGATGGTGGGGGTGATGGTGGGGGTGATGGTGGAGGTGATGGTGGGGGTGATGGAAGAGTTGATGGTGGGGGTGATGGTGGGTGTGATGGTGGAGGTGATGGTGGGTGTGATGGTAGAGGTGATGGTGGTTGTGATGGTGGGGGCGATGGAAGAGGTGATGGTTGGGATGATGGTGGGGGTGATGGTGGGGATGATGGTAAAAGTGATGGTGGGGGTGATTGTGGGGCTGATGGTAGAGTTGATGGTGTGTTTGATGGTGGGGGTGATGGTGGGGGGATGGTGGGGGGTTTATGGTGGGGGTGACGGGTTTTGATCGTGGAGGTGATGGTAGAGGTGATGGTGGGTGTGATGGTGGGGCTGATGTTAGAGCTGATGGTGTGGGTGATCGTCGGAGTGATGGTGGGGGTGATGGTGGGGGTGATGGTGGGTGTGATGGTAGAGGTCATGATGGGGGTGATGGTGGGGCTGATGGAAGAGGTGTTGGGGGTGATGGTAGAGGTGATGGTGGGGTTGATGGTGGGGGTGATGGTAGAGGTGATGGTGGGGGTGATGTTGGGGCTGATGGTAGAGCTGATGGTGTGGTTGATGGTGGGGGTGATGGTGGGGTTGTTATGGTGGGGTTGGATGGGGGTTGATGGTGGGGGTGATGTTAGATGTGATGGTGGGGGTGATGGAAGAAGTGATAGTGGGTGTGATAGTGGGGGCGATGGAAGTGGCGATGGTGGGGGTGATTGTGGGGGTGATGGTGGGGGTGATGGTGGGATGATGGAAGAGGTGATGGTGGGGGTGATGGTGGGGTGATGGTCGAGATGATGCTGGGGGTGATGGTGGGGGTGATGGTGAGGATGATGGAAGACGTGATGGTGGGTGTGATTGTGGGGTGACGGTGGAGGTGATGGTGGGGTCATGGTGGGGGTGATTGTGCGGGTGATGGAAGAGGTGATGTTGGGGCTGATGGAAGATGTGATGTTGGGGCTGACGGTAGAGATGATGGTGGGGGTGATGATGGGGGTGATGGCGGGGTGTGATGGAAGAGGTGATGGTGGGAGTGATGGTAGAGGTGATGGTGGGGGTGCTGGAAGTGGTAATGATGGAGGTGATGGAAGAGTTGATGGTGGGGGTGATGGTGGGGGTGATGTTGGAGGTGATGGTGGGGGTGATGGAAGAGTTGATGGTGGGGCTGATGGTGGGTGTGATGGTGGAGGTGATGGTGGGGGAGATGGAAGAGTTGATGGTGGGGGTGATGGTGGGTGTGATGGTGGAGGTGATGGTGGGGGTGATGGTGGGGGTGATGGTGGGGGTGATGGTGGAGGGTGATGGTGGGTGTGATGGAAGGGGTGATGGTGCGGGTGATGGTAGAGGTGATGGTGGGGGTGATGGTGGGGGTGATGTAAGAGGTTATGGTGGACGTGATGGTGGGAGTGATGCTGGGGGTGATGGTGGGGGTGATGGAAGGGTTGATGGTGTGGGTGATGGTAGAGGTGATGGTGGGGGTGATGGTGGGGGTGATGTAAGAGGTTATGGTGGACGTGATGGTGGGAGTGATGCTGGGGGTGATGGTGGGTGTGATGGGGGGCTGATAGAAGAGGTGATGGGGGTGATGGTAGAGGTGATGGTGCGGGTGATGGTGGGGGTAATGGTAGAGGTGATGGTGCGGTTGATGGTGGTGCTGATGGTGGGGGTGATGGTGGGGGGGTTATGGTAGGGGTGGTTGGGTGTTCATGGTGGGTGTGATGGTAGAGGTGATTGTGGGGGTGATGGAAGAAGTGATTGTGGGTGTGATGGTGGGGGCGATGGAAGAGGTGATGGTTGGGATGATGGTGGGGGTGATGGTGGGGGTGATGGTAGAAGTGATGGTGGGGGTGATTGTGGGGCTGATGGTAGAGTTGATGGTGTGGTTGATCGTCGGGGTGATGGTGTGGTTGATGGTGTGGTTGATGGTGCGGGGTTTATGGTGGGGGTGACGGGTTTTAATCGTGGAGGTGATGGTAGAGGTGATGGTGGGTGTGATGGGGCTGATGTTAGAGCTGATGGTGTGGGTGATCGTCGGGGTGATGGTGGGGGTGATGGTGGGGGTGATGGTGGGTGTGATGGTAGAGGTCATGATGGGGGTGATGGTGGGGCTGATGGAAGAGGTGTTGGGGGTTATGGTAGAAGTGATGGTGGGGTTGATGGTGGGGGTGATGGTAGAGGTGATGGTGGGGGTCATGTTGGGGCTGATGGTAGAGCTGATGGTGTGGTTGATGGTGGGGGTGATGGTGGGGGTGATGGTGGGGTTGTTATGGTGGGGTTGGATGGGGGTTGATGGTGGGGGTGATGTTAGATGTGATGGTGGGGGTGATGGAAGAAGTGATAGTGGGTGTGATAGTGGGGGCGATGGAAGTGGCGATGGTGGGGGTGATTGTGGGGGTGATGGTGGTGGTGATGGTGGGATGATGGAAGAGGTGATGGTGGGGGTGATGGTGGGGGTGATGGTAGAGATGATGCTGGGGGTGATGGTGGGGGTGATGGTGAGGATGATGGAAGACGTGATGGTGGGTGTGATTGTGGGGGTGACGGTGGAGGTGATGGTGGGGTCATGGTGGGTGTGATTGCAGGGGTGATGGAAGAGGTGATGTTGGGGGTGATGGAAGAGGTGATGTTGGGGCTGACGGTAGAGATGATGGCGGGGGTGATGATGGGGGTGATGGCGGGGTGTGATGGAAGAGGTGATGGTGGGAGTGATGGTAGAGGTGATGGTGGGGGTGCTGGAAGTGGTAATGGTGGAGGTGATGGAAGAGTTGATGGTGGGGGTGATGGTGGAGGTGATGGTGGGGGTGATGGTGGGGGTGATGGAAGAGTTGATGGTGGGGGTGATGGTGGGTGTGATGGTGGAGGTGATGGTGGGGGTGATGGTAGAGGTGATGGTGGTTGTGATGGTGGGGGCGATGGAAGAGGTGATGGTTGGGATGATGGTGGGGGTGATGGTGGGGATGATGGTAGAAGTGATGGTGGGGGTGATTGTGGGGCTGATGGTAGAGTTGATGGTGTGGTTGATGGTGGGGGTGATGGTGGGGGGATGGTGGGGGGTTTATGGTGGGGGTGACGGGTTTTGATCGTGGAGGTGATGGTAGAGGTGATGATGGGTGTGATGGTGGGGCTGATGTTAGAGCTGATGGTGTGGGTGATCGTCGGGGTGATGGTGGGGGTGATGATGGGTGTGATGGTAGAGGTCATGATGGGGGTGATGGTGGGGCTGATGGAAGAGGTGTTGGGGGTGATGGTAGAGGTGATGGTGGGGTTGATGGTGGGGGTGATGGTAGAGGTGATGGTGGGGGTGATGTTGGGGCTGATGGTAGAGCTGATGGTGTGGTTGATGGTGGGGGTGATGGTGGGGTTGTTATGGTGGGGTTGGATGGGGGTTGATGGTGGGGGTGATGTTAGATGTGATGGTGGGGGTGATGGAAGAAGTGATAGTGGGTGTGATAGTGGGGGCGATGGAAGTGGCGATGGTGGGGGTGATTGTGGGGGTGATGGTGGGGGTGATGGTGGGATGATGGAAGAGGTGATGGTGGGGGTGATGGTGGGGTGATGGTAGAGATGATGCTGGGGGTGATGGTGGGGGTGATGGTGAGGATGATGGAAGACGTGATGGTGGGGGTGATTGTGGGGGTGACGGTGGAGGTGATGGTGGGGTCATGGTGGGGGTGATTGTGCGGGTGATGGAAGAGGTGATGTTGGGGCTGATGGAAGATGTGATGTTGGGGCTGACGGTAGAGATGATGGTGGGGGTGATGATGGGGGTGATGGCGGGGTGTGATGGAAGAGGTGATGGTGGGAGTGATGGTAGAGGTGATGGTGGGGGTGCTGGAAGTGGTAATGATGGAGGTGATGGAAGAGTTGATGGTGGGGGTGATGTTAGAGGTGATGGTGGAGGTGATGGAAGAAGTGATAGTGGGTGTGATAGTGGGAGCGATGGAAGTGGCGATGGTGAGGGTGATTGTGGGGGTGATGGTGGTGGTGATGGTGGGATGATGGAAGAGGTGATTGTGGGGGTGATGGTGGGGGTGATGGTAGAGATGATGCTGGGGGTGATGGTGGGGGTGATGGTAAGGATGATGGAAGACGTGATGGTGGGGGTGATTGTGGGGTCATGGTGGAGGTGATTGCGGGGGTGATGGAAGAGGTGATGGTGGGGGTGATGGAAGAGGTGATGTTGGGGCTGATGGTGGGGGTGAAGGAGGGGGTGATGGAAGACGTGATGTTGGGAGTGATTGTGGGGGTGATGGTGGAGGCTATGGTGGGGGTGATGGTTCGGGTGATGGTGAGGGTGATGGAAGAGGTGATGGTGGGGGTGATGGTGGGTGTGATGGTAGAGGTGATGGTGGGGTCATGGTGAGGGTGATGTTGAGGGTGATAGTTGGTGTGATGGTGGGGGTGATGGTGGGGGTGATGGAAGAGGTGATGGTGGGGGTGATGGTGGGGGTGATCTTGGGGGTGATGGGAGAGGTGTTGGTTGAGTTGATGGTGGGTGTGATGGTGGGGGTGATGGTGGGGGCTGATGGTGGGTGTGATGGTGGGGGGTGATGGAAAATGTGATGGTGGGGGTCATGGTGTTGGTGATGGAAGAGGTGATGTTGGGGGTGATGGTGGGAGTGATGGTGGGAGTGATGGTGGGTGTGATGGTGGGGGTGATGGTGGGGGAGCTGGAAGAGGTGATGGTGGGGTGATGGTAGAGGTGATCGTGGGGGTGATGGTGGGGTGATGGTAGAGGTGATGGTGGGGCTGATGATGGGTGTGATGGCGGGGGTGATGGAAGAGGTGATGGTGAGGTTGATGGTGGGGGTGATGGTGGGGGTGATGGTGGGTGTCATGGCGGGAGTGATGGAGCGGGTGATGGTGGGCGTGATGGTGGGGGTGATGGTGTGGCTGATGGTGGGCGAGTTATGGTGGGGGTGGTTGGGTGTTGATGGTGCGGGTGATGGTAGAGGTGATGGTGGGGGTGATGGAAGAAGTGATGGCGGGTGTGATGGTGGGGGCGATGGAAGAGGTGATGGTGGGGATGATGGTGGGGATGATGGTAGAGGTGATGGTTGGGGTGATTGTGGGGCTGATGGTAGAGTTGATGGTGGGCGTGATGGTGGGGTGAATGGTGGGGGGTTTACGGTGGGGGTGATTGGGTTTTGATGGTGGAGGTGATGGTAGAGGTGATGGTGGGTGTGATGGTGGGGCTGATGTTAGAGCTGATGGTGTGGGTGATCGTGGGGGTGATGGTAGAGGTCATGATGGGGCTGATGGAAGAGGTGATGGGGGTAATGGTAGAGGTGATGGTGGGGTTGATGGTAGAGGTGATGGTGGGGGTGATGTTGGGGCTGATGGTAGAGCTGATGGTGGGGTTGATGGTGGGGGTGATGGTGGGGGAGCTGGAAGAGGTGATGGTGGGGTGATGGTAGAGGTGATCGTGGGGGTGTTGGTGGGGTGATGGTAGAGGTGATGGTGGGGCTGATGATGGGTGTGATGGCGGGGGTGATGGAAGAGGTGATGGTGGGGTTGATGGTGGGGATGATGGTAGAGGTGATGGTGGGGGTGATGGTAGGGGTGCTGGAAGAGGTAATGGTGGGTGTGATGGAAGAGGAGATGGTGGAGGTGATGGTGCAGAAGATGGTAGAGGTGAAGGTGGGGGTGATAGTGGTGGGGTGATGGTGGGGGTGATGGAAGAGGTGATGGTGCGGGTGATGGAAGAAGTGATGGTGGGGGTGATGTTGGGGGTGATGGAACAGGTGATGGTGCAGGTGATGGTGGGGGTGATAGTGGGGGTGATGGAAGAGGTGATGGTGGGGGTGATGGTGTGGGTGATGGGTGACTGATGGTGGGGGTGATGGTGGAGGTGATGGTGTGGTTGATGGTAGAGGTGATGGTAGAGGTGCTGATGTGGGTGATGATGGGGGTGATGGCGGGGTTGATGGAAAATGTGATGGTGGGGTAGATGGTGGGGGTGATGGTGGGGGTGATGGTAGAGGTGATGGTGGGGTTGAAGTTGGGGGTGATGGTGGGTGTGATGGTGGGGGGTGATGGTGGGGGTGATGGTGGGGGGTGATGGAAGATGTGATGGTGGGTGTGATGGCGGGAGTGTTGGTGGTAGTGATGATGGGCGTGATGGAGGGGGTGATGGAAGAGGTGATCATGGGGGTGATGGTGGGCATGAAGGTGGGGGTAATGGTGGGGGTGATGCTGGGGGTGATGGTGGGGGGGTTATGGTGGGGGTGGTCGGGTGTTGATGGTGCGGGTGATGGTAGAGGTGAAGGTGAGGGTGATGGAAGAAGTGATGGTGGGTGTGATGGTGGGGGCGATGGAAGAGGTGATGGTGGTGATGATGGTAGGGGTGATGGTGGGAGTGATGGTAGAGGTGATGGTCGGGGTGATTGTGGGGCTGATGGTAGAGTTGATGGTGTGGTTGATGGTGGGCGTGATGGTGGGGTGGATGGTGGGGGGGTTAACGGTGGGGGTGATTGGGTTTTGATGGTGGAGGTGATGGTAGAGGTGATGGTGGGTGTGATGGTGGGGCTGATGTTAGAGCTGATGGTGTGGGTGAACGTGGGGGTGATGGTGGGGGTGATGGTGGGTGTGATGGTAGAGGTCATGATGGGGGTGATGGGTCTGGTGGAAGAGGTGATGGGGGTAATGGTAGAGGTGATGGTGGGGTTGATGGTGGGGTTGATGGTGGGGGTGATGGTGGGGTTGTTATGGTGGGGATGGATGGGGGTTGATGGTGGGGGTGATGGTAGAGGTGATGGTGGGGGTGGTGGAAGAAGTGATGGTGGGTGTGATAGTGGGGGCGATGGAAGTGGCGATGGTGGGGGTGATGGTGGGGGTGATGGTGGGGGTGATGGTGGGGGTGATGGAAGAGGTGATGGTGGGGGTGATGGTGGGGGTGATGGTAGAGATGATGCTGGGGGTGATGGTGGGGGTGATGGTGAGGATGATGGAAGACGTGATGGTGGGGGTGATTGTGGGGGTGACGGTGGAGGTGATGTTGGGATCATGGTGCGGGTGATTGCGGGGGTGATGGAAGAGGTGATGCTGGGGGTGATGGAACAGATGATGTTGAGGCTGATGGTGGGGGTGATGGTGGGGGTGATGGAAGATGTGATGTTGGGGCTGATGGAAGATGTGATGTTGGGGCTGACGGTAGAGATGATGGTGGGGGTGATGATGGGGGTGATGGCGGGGTGTGATGGAAGAGGTGATGGTGGGAGTGATGGTAGAGGTGATGGTGGGGGTGCTGGAAGTGGTAATGATGGAGGTGATGGAAGAGTTGATGGTGGGGGTGATGTTAGAGGTGATGGTGGAGGTGATGGAAGAAGTGATAGTGGGTGTGATAGTGGGAGCGATGGAAGTGGCGATGGTGAGGGTGATTGTGGGGGTGATGGTGGTGGTGATGGTGGGATGATGGAAGAGGTGATTGTGGGGGTGATGGTGGGGGTGATGGTAGAGATGATGCTGGGGGTGATGGTGGGGGTGATGGTGAGGATGATGGAAGACGTGATGGTGGGGGTGATTGTGGGGTCATGGTGGAGGTGATTGCGGGGGTGATGGAAGAGGTGATGGTGGGGGTGATGGAAGAGGTGATGTTGGGGCTGATGGTGGGGGTGAAGGAGGGGGTGATGGAAGACGTGATGTTGGGAGTGATTGTGGGGGTGATGGTGGAGGCTATGGTGGGGGTGATGGTTCGGGTGATGGTGAGGGTGATGGAAGAGGTGATGGTGGGGGTGATGGTGGGTGTGATGGTAGAGGTGATGGTGGGGTCATGGTGAGGGTGATGTTGAGGGTGATAGTTGGTGTGATGGTGGGGGTGATGGTGGGGGTGATGGAAGAGGTGATGGTGGGGGTGATGGTGGGGGTGATCTTGGGGGTGATGGGAGAGGTGTTGGTTGAGTTGATGGTGGGTGTGATGGTGGGGGTGATGGTGGGGGCTGATGGTGGGTGTGATGGTGGGGGGTGATGGAAAATGTGATGGTGGGGGTCATGGTGTTGGTGATGGAAGAGGTGATGTTGGGGGTGATGGTGGGAGTGATGGTGGGAGTGATGGTGGGTGTGATGGTGGGGGTGATGGTGGGGGAGCTGGAAGAGGTGATGGTGGGGTGATGGTAGAGGTGATCGTGGGGGTGATGGTGGGGTGATGGTAGAGGTGATGGTGGGGCTGATGATGGGTGTGATGGCGGGGGTGATGGAAGAGGTGATGGTGAGGTTGATGGTGGGGGTGATGGTGGGGGTGATGGTGGGTGTCATGGCGGGAGTGATGGAGCGGGTGATGGTGGGCGTGATGGTGGGGGTGATGGTGTGGCTGATGGTGGGCGAGTTATGGTGGGGGTGGTTGGGTGTTGATGGTGCGGGTGATGGTAGAGGTGATGGTGGGGGTGATGGAAGAAGTGATGGCGGGTGTGATGGTGGGGGCGATGGAAGAGGTGATGGTGGGGATGATGGTGGGGATGATGGTAGAGGTGATGGTTGGGGTGATTGTGGGGCTGATGGTAGAGTTGATGGTGGGCGTGATGGTGGGGTGAATGGTGGGGGGTTTACGGTGGGGGTGATTGGGTTTTGATGGTGGAGGTGATGGTAGAGGTGATGGTGGGTGTGATGGTGGGGCTGATGTTAGAGCTGATGGTGTGGGTGATCGTGGGGGTGATGGTAGAGGTCATGATGGGGCTGATGGAAGAGGTGATGGGGGTAATGGTAGAGGTGATGGTGGGGTTGATGGTAGAGGTGATGGTGGGGGTGATGTTGGGGCTGATGGTAGAGCTGATGGTGGGGTTGATGGTGGGGGTGATGGTGGGGGAGCTGGAAGAGGTGATGGTGGGGTGATGGTAGAGGTGATCGTGGGGGTGTTGGTGGGGTGATGGTAGAGGTGATGGTGGGGCTGATGATGGGTGTGATGGCGGGGGTGATGGAAGAGGTGATGGTGGGGTTGATGGTGGGGATGATGGTAGAGGTGATGGTGGGGGTGATGGTAGGGGTGCTGGAAGAGGTAATGGTGGGTGTGATGGAAGAGGAGATGGTGGAGGTGATGGTGCAGAAGATGGTAGAGGTGAAGGTGGGGGTGATAGTGGTGGGGTGATGGTGGGGGTGATGGAAGAGGTGATGGTGCGGGTGATGGAAGAAGTGATGGTGGGGGTGATGTTGGGGGTGATGGAACAGGTGATGGTGCAGGTGATGGTGGGGGTGATAGTGGGGGTGATGGAAGAGGTGATGGTGGGGGTGATGGTGTGGGTGATGGGTGACTGATGGTGGGGGTGATGGTGGAGGTGATGGTGTGGTTGATGGTAGAGGTGATGGTAGAGGTGCTGATGTGGGTGATGATGGGGGTGATGGCGGGGTTGATGGAAAATGTGATGGTGGGGTAGATGGTGGGGGTGATGGTGGGGGTGATGGTAGAGGTGATGGTGGGGTTGAAGTTGGGGGTGATGGTGGGTGTGATGGTGGGGGGTGATGGTGGGGGTGATGGTGGGGGGTGATGGAAGATGTGATGGTGGGTGTGATGGCGGGAGTGTTGGTGGTAGTGATGATGGGCGTGATGGAGGGGGTGATGGAAGAGGTGATCATGGGGGTGATGGTGGGCATGAAGGTGGGGGTAATGGTGGGGGTGATGCTGGGGGTGATGGTGGGGGGGTTATGGTGGGGGTGGTCGGGTGTTGATGGTGCGGGTGATGGTAGAGGTGAAGGTGAGGGTGATGGAAGAAGTGATGGTGGGTGTGATGGTGGGGGCGATGGAAGAGGTGATGGTGGTGATGATGGTAGGGGTGATGGTGGGAGTGATGGTAGAGGTGATGGTCGGGGTGATTGTGGGGCTGATGGTAGAGTTGATGGTGTGGTTGATGGTGGGCGTGATGGTGGGGTGGATGGTGGGGGGGTTAACGGTGGGGGTGATTGGGTTTTGATGGTGGAGGTGATGGTAGAGGTGATGGTGGGTGTGATGGTGGGGCTGATGTTAGAGCTGATGGTGTGGGTGAACGTGGGGGTGATGGTGGGGGTGATGGTGGGTGTGATGGTAGAGGTCATGATGGGGGTGATGGGTCTGGTGGAAGAGGTGATGGGGGTAATGGTAGAGGTGATGGTGGGGTTGATGGTGGGGTTGATGGTGGGGGTGATGGTGGGGTTGTTATGGTGGGGATGGATGGGGGTTGATGGTGGGGGTGATGGTAGAGGTGATGGTGGGGGTGGTGGAAGAAGTGATGGTGGGTGTGATAGTGGGGGCGATGGAAGTGGCGATGGTGGGGGTGATGGTGGGGGTGATGGTGGGGGTGATGGTGGGGGTGATGGAAGAGGTGATGGTGGGGGTGATGGTGGGGGTGATGGTAGAGATGATGCTGGGGGTGATGGTGGGGGTGATGGTGAGGATGATGGAAGACGTGATGGTGGGGGTGATTGTGGGGGTGACGGTGGAGGTGATGTTGGGATCATGGTGCGGGTGATTGCGGGGGTGATGGAAGAGGTGATGCTGGGGGTGATGGAACAGATGATGTTGAGGCTGATGGTGGGGGTGATGGTGGGGGTGATGGAAGATGTGATGGTGGGGGTGATTGTGGGGCTGATGGTGGAGGTTATGGTGGGGGTGATGGTTCAGGTGATGGTGAGGGTGATGGAAGATGTGATGGTTCGGGTGATGGTGGGTGTGATGGTAGAGGTGATGGTGGGGGTGATGGTGGGGCTGATGGTTGAGCTGATGGTGTGGTTGATGGTGGGGCTGATGGTGGGGGTGATTGTGGGGGGGTTATGGTGGGGGTGGTTGGGTGTTGATGGTGGGGGTGATGGTAGAGGTGATGGTGGGGGTGATGGAAGAAGTGATGGTGGGGACAATGGTAGAGGTGATGGTGGTGATGATGATGGGGGAGATGGTTAGGTGATGGTAGAGGTGATGGTGGGGCTAATGGTGGGGATGATGGTAGAGCTGATGGTGTGGTTGATGGTGGGGGGGATGGTGGGGGGGATGGTGGGGGGTTTATGATGGGGTTGATTGGGTGTTGATGGTGGGGGTGATGGTAGAGGTGATGGTGGGGGTGATGGTGGTGGTGATGGTAGAGATGATGCTGGGTGTGATGGTGGGGGTGATGGTAGAGATGATGGTGGGCGTGATGGTGGGGGTTATGGTGGGGGTGATGTTGGGGTTGATGGAAGAGGTGATGGTGGTGGTGATGGTGGGGGTGATGGTGGGGGTGATGGACGAATTGATGGTGGTGGTGATGGTGGTCGTGATGGTGGGAGTGATGGTGGGCGTGATGGAAGACTTGATGGTGGGGGTGATGCAAGAGGTGATGGTGGGGGTGATGGTGGGGGTGATGGTAGAGGTGATGGTGGGGGTGATGGTGGGGGTGATGTAAGAGGTTATGGTGGAGGTGATGGTGGGAGTGATAGTGGGGGTGATGGTGGGGGTGATGGGGGGGCTGATAGAAGAGGTGATGGGGGTGATGGTAGAGGTGATGGTGCGGGTGATGGTGGGGGTGATGGTAGAGGTGATGGTGGGGGTGATGGTGGGGCTGATGGTAGAGCTGATGGTGTGGTTGATGGTGGGGCTGATGGTGGGGGTGATGGTGGGGGGGTTATGGTGGTGGTGGTTGGGTGTTGATGGTGGGGGTGATGGTAGAGGTGATGGTGGGGGTGATGGAAGAAGTGATGGTGGGTGTGATGGTGGGGGCGATGGAAGAGGTGATGGTGGGGGTGATTGTGGGGCTGATGGTAGAGGTGATGGTGGGGGTGATTGTGGGGCTGATGGTAGAGTTGATGGTGTGGTTGATGGTGGGGGTGATGGTGGGGGGATGGTCGGGGGTTTATGGTGGGGGTGATTGGGTTTTGATCGTGGAGGTGATGGTGGGTGTGATGGTGGGGCTGATGTTAGAGCTGATGGTGTGGGTGAACGTGGGGGTGATGGTGGGGGTGATGGTGGGGGTGATGGTAGGGGTGATGGTAGAGATGATGCTGGGGGTGATGGTGGGGGTGATGGTGAGGATGATGGAAGACGTGATGGTGGGGGTGATTGTGGGGGTGACGGTGGAGGTGATGTTGGGATCATGGTGCGGGTGATTGCGGGGGTGATGGAAGAGGTGATGGTGGGGGTGATGGAACAGATGATGTTGAGGCTGATGGTGGGGGTGATGATGGGGGTGATGGAAGATGTGATGGTGGGGGTGATTGTGGGGCTGATGGTGGAGGTTATGGTGGGGGTGATGGTTCGGGTGATGGTGAGGGTGATGGAAGATGTGATGGTTCAGGTGATGGTGGGTGTGATGGTAGAGGTGATGGTGGGGGTGATGGTGGGGCTGATGGTTGAGCTGATGGTGTGGTTGATGCTGGGGCTGATGGTGGGGGTGATTGTGGGGGGGTTATGGTGGGGGTGGTTGGGTGTTGATGGTGGGGGTGATGGTAGAGGTGATGGTGGGGGTGATGGAAGAAGTGATGGTGGGGACAATGGAAGAGGTGATGGTGGTGATGATGATGGGGGAGATGGTTAGGTGATGGTAGAGGTGATGGTGGGGCTAATGGTGGGGCTGATGGTAGAGCTGATGGTGTGGTTGATGGTGGGGGGATGGTGGGGGGGATGGTGGGGGTTTATGATGGGGTTGATTGGGTGTTGATGGTGGGAGTGATGGTAGAGGTGATGGTGGGGGTGATGGTGGTGGTGATGGTAGAGATGATGCTGGGTGTGATGGTGGGGGTGATGGTAGAGATGATGGTGGGCGTGATGGTGGGGGTTATGGTGGGGGTGATGTTGGGGTTGATGGAAGAGGTGATGATGGTGGTGATGGTGGGGGTGATGGTGGGGGTGATGGACGAGTTGATGGTGGTGGTGATGGTGGTCGTGATGGTGGGGGTGATGGTGGGCGTGATGGAAGACTTGATGGTGGGGGTGATGCAAGAGGTGATGGTGGGGGTGATGGTGGGTGTGATGGTGGGGATGATGGTGGGGGTGATGGAAGAAGTGATGGTGGGGGTGATGGTGGGGCTGAGGGTGGGTTTTGATGGTGGGGGTGATGGTGGGGGTGATGCTGGGGGTGATGCTGGGGCTGATATTAGAGGTGATGGTGGAGGTGATGGTGGGTGTGATGGTGGGGTGATGGTAGAGGTGATGGTAGAGGTGATTGTGGTCGTGATGGTGGGGGTGATGGTGGGCGTGATGGAACAGGTGATAGTGGGGGTGATGGAAGAGATGATGGTGGTGGTTATGGTGGGGGTGATGGTTGGGTTGATGGACGAGTTGATGGTGGGGGTGATGGTGGGGCTGATGGTGCGTTTGATGGTGGGGGTGATGGTGTGGGTGATGGTGGGGGTGATGGAAGAGGTGATGGTGGGGTTGATGTAAGAACTGATGGTGGGGGCCATGGTGGGGTTGATGGAAGAGGTGATGGTGCAGGTGATGGTGGGGTTGATGGTCGGAGTGATGGTGGGGTTGATGGTAGAGTGATGGTGGGGATGATGGAAGAGCTGATTGTGGGGGTGATGGTAGAGGTGACGGTAGAGATGTTGGTGGGGGTGATGATGGGGGTGATGGTGGGGTGTGTTGGAAGAGGTGATGGTGGGAGTGATGGTAGAGGTGATGGTGGGGGTGCTGGAAGTGGTAATGGTGGAGGTGATGGAACAGTTGATGGTGGGGGTGATGGTGGGGGTGATGGTGGAGGTGATGGTGGGGGTGATGGAAGAGTTGATGGTGGTGGTGATGGTGTGTGTGATGGTGGGGCTGATGGTGGGGGAGATGGAAGAGTTGATGGTGGAGGTGATGGTGGGGGTGATGGTGGGGGTGATGGTGGGGGGTGATGGTGGGTGTGATGGAAGGGGTGATGGTGGGGGTGATGGTGGGGGTGATGTAAGAGGTTATGGTGGAGGTGATGGTGGGAGTGATGGTGGGGGTGATGGTGGGGGTGATGGGGGGGCTGATAGAAGAGGTGATGGGGGTGATGGTAGAGGTGATGGTGCGGGTGATGGTGGGGGTGATGGTAGAGGTGATGGTGGGGGTGATGGTGGGGCTGATGGTAGAGCTGATGGTGTGGTTGATGGTGGGGCTGATGGTGGGGGTGATGGTGGGGGGGTTATGGTGGTGGTGGTTGGGTGTTGATGGTGGGGGTGATGGTAGAGGTGATGGTGGGGGTGATGGAAGAAGTGATGGTGGGTGTGATGGTGGGGGCGATGGAAGAGGTGATGGTTGGGATGATGGTGGGGGTGATGGTGGGGGTGATGGTAGAGGTGATGGTGGGGGTGATTGTGGGGCTGATGGTAGAGTTGATGGTGTGGTTGATGGTGGGGGTGATGGTGGGGGGATGGTCGGGGGTTTATGGTGGGGGTGATTCGGTTTTGATCGTGGAGGTGATGGTAGAGGTGATGGTGGGTGTGATGGTGGGGCTGATGTTAGAGCTGATGGTGTGGGTCATCGTCGGGGTGATGGTGGGGGTGATGGTGGGGGTGATGGTGGGTGTGATGGTAGAGGTCATGATGGGGGTGAGGTGGGGCTGATGGAAGAGGTGATGGGGGTGATGGTAGAGGTGATGGTGGGGTTGATGGTGGGGGTGATGGTAGAGGTGATGGTGGGGGTGATGTTGGTGCTGATGGTAGAGCTGATGGTGTGGTTGATGGTGGGGTGATGGTGGGGGTGTTGGTGGGTTGTTATGGTGGGGTTGGATGGGGGATGATGGTGGGGGTGATGTTAGAGGTAATGGTGGGGGTGATGGAAGAAGTGATAGTGGGTGTGATAGTGGAAGAGGTGATGGGGTAATGGAACAGGTGATGTTTGGGGGAATGTTGGGGGTGATAGTGGGGCTGATGGTAGAGGTGATGGCAGAGTTGATGGTGGGGGTGATGGTAGGGGTGATGGAAGATGTGATGGTGATGGTGGGGGTGATAGGAGAGGTGCTGGTAGTGGTGATGGTTGGGGTGATGGAAGAGGTGATGGTGGGGGTGATGGTGGGGGTGATGGTGGGGGTGATGGTAGAGGTGATGGTGGGTGTGATGGTGTTGGTGATAGTGGGGGTGATGGTGGGGTTGATGGTGGGATGATGGAAGAGGTGATGGGGGTGATGGAAGAGGTGATGTTGGGGTGATGGTGGGGGTGATGGAGGGGGTGATCGTAGAGGTGACGGTAGAGTTGACGGTGGGGGTGATGGTAGAGGTGATGGTGGGGGTGAAGGTAGAGGTGACGGTAGATGTGATGGAGGTGGTAATGGTGGAGTTGATGGAGCGGGTGATGGAAGAGGTGATTGTGGGGGTGTTGGTGGGTGTGATGGTTGGGGAGCCGGAAGTGGTGATGTTCAGGGTGATGGTAGAGGTGATGGTGGGCGTGATGGTGGTGGTGATGGTTGGGGTATTGGAAGAGGTGATGGTGGGGGTGATGGAAGAAGTGATGGTGGGATTGATGCTGGGGGTGATGGTGGGGGTGATGGAAGATGTGATGGCGGGGGTCATTGTGGTGGTAATGGTGGGGTTGATGGTGGGGGTGATGGAAGAGGTGATGGTCGGGCTGATGGTGGGGGTGATGGTGGGGCTGATGGTGCGGATGATGGAAGAGATGATGGTGGGGCTGATGGTGGGGGTGATGGTGGGGGGATGGTGGGGGGTTTATGGTGGGGGTGATTGGGTTTTGATCGTGGAGGTGATGGTTGAGGTGATGGTGGGTGTGATGGTGGGGCTGATGTTAGAGCTGATGGTATGGGTGATCGTCGGGCTGATGGTGGGGGTGATGGTAGAGGTGATGGTGGGTGTGATGGTAGAGGTCATGATGGGGGTGATGGTGGGGCTGATGGAAGAGGTGATGGGGGTGATGGTAGAGGTGATGGTGGGGTTGATGGTGGGGGTGATGGTCGGGGTGATGGTAGAGGTGATGGTGGGTGTGATGGTGTTGGTGATAGTGGGGGTGATGGTGGGGTTGATGGTGGG